>OY728152.1:133716329-134966329 GCA_963277665.1 Viscum album | reverse complement strand
CAAGGGCAGTCACTCACAGAGTATAGGTGTTCATCAGGAAACGAATCAGACACAGAGAGGTGATTTGAGTTGTCTTTGAATTCCATCCTAGAGAGGTGATCAGCTACAACATTTTCAACTCCCTTTTTATCCTTGATTGTGAGGTCAAATTATTGTAATAGAAGGACCCACCTAATCAGTCTAGCCTTAGCATCTTGTTTTTGGAAGAGGTATTTTAGTGCAGAATGGTCAGTAAGCACAGTGATGGGTGATCCTAAGAGGTAGGACCTAAACTTCTCTAAGGCAAACACAATAGCAAGTAACTCCTTTTCAGTGGTGGTGTAGTTGATTTGGGCATCATTTAAGGATTTTCTTGCATAAGCAATGACATAAGGAGTTTTATCACAATGTTGTCCTAACACAGCTCCAACAGCAAAGTCACAGGCATCACACATAAGTTCAAAAGGAAGGTTCCAATTTGGAGATTTCGTAATGGGAGGAGAGGTGAGAGAGGATTTGAGGGTTGAGAATGAACCCTCACAGCTTTCTGTCCAAACAAATGGAGCATCCTTTACTAAGAGAGCACAAAGGGGACGGGATATTGAACTAAAGTCCTTGATAAATCTTCTATAGAAACCAGCATGTCCTAAGAAAGACCTCACTTCCTTGACAGTTTTGGGTGATGGAAGGTGACGAATGATGTCAACCTTTGCTTTATCAACTTCAATCCCCCTACTTGAGACCATATGGCCTAGAACAAGTCCCTCTTTAACCATGAAATGGCATTTTTCCCAGTTTAGGACTAGATTTTTTTCTTCACATCTTGACATGACTCTCTCCACATTCTGCAGACATCCCTCAAAGGTATCCCCAAACACAGAGAAGTCATCCATGAAGACCTCAAGAAAATCCCCAACCATGTCTGAGAAGATTCCCATCATGCACCGCTGGAAGGTTCCAGGGGCATTGCATAACCTGAAGGGCATGCATTTGAAGGCAAAGGTACCGAAAGGACATGTGAATGTAGTCTTCCCTTGATCCTCTAGGGAGACCTCAATTTGATTGTACCCCGAGTACCCATCTAAGAAACAGTAGAAGGCATGACCTGCCACTCTCTCAAGGACTTGGTCAATGAATGGTAAGGGGAAATGGTCCTTCTTGGTGAATGAGTTTAGTTTCCTATAGTCAATGCAGACCCTCCATCCACTACTCACCCTTGTTGGAGAAATCTCTCCATCCTCATTGGTTATCACTGTGATTCCAGCCTTTTTTGGAACCACTTGGATTGGGCTCACCCATTCACTCTCAGCTATGGGATATATGATACCAGCTTTCAACAATTTTAGAAGTTCCTTCCTTACTACCTCCATGAGATTTGGATTGAGTCGCCGTTGAGGTTGACGACATGTCTTTGAATCAGATTCCAGAACAATCCTATGAGTCCCGATAAGTGGGCTAATCCCAGCAATATCAGAAAGGGTCCAACCAATGGCTTTCTTATGCTTCCTAAGGACATCTAGAAGCATCCTCTCATGATTGGCTTCAAGAGAATAAGAAATGACAATAGGATGTGTTTGATTTTCCCCTAGGAAGGCATACTTTAGTGCAGCAGGAAGTTTCTTCAATTCAAGATCCGGTTGGTTCAAAATTTCAGTAGAAGATTGGGACATTGGATCAAGATCAATTTCTTTTTTTAGAGGTTCAGATAGGATTGATTCCTCACATGTAGAAGTTTCAGCTACTAGATTGGCTTGATCAGATTTAGGGAAGGAATTTAGAGGGGTCTCTATGAAATTGGTTTCTTGAAAGGTTTCACTGATTGTTGGACCTAAGACTTCATCATAAGAGTAATTTGAAAATGATTCAATCCAAGGAGATAAACTTCCTTCATATGAACAAAGGAAATCAATCTCATTCTGACTTAAACATTCATCAAATATTCCTTGATGTTCCATGGATTCATTATCAATGCTTCCTATCATGTTTACTTCATGAATATCCTCGTCATCCCCTATTTGTGAGATTGCATTATAGATGTTCAAGTCTAGACTCATGTTCCCAAAGGTGATGGTCATGTTCCCATTTCAGACTCGGATAACAGAGTTGATTGTTTCAAGGAAAGGACGACCAAGGATGATTGGGGTTTGTTCCTTATTTCCTAAATTTGGATGGTTGTCAAGTACAATGAAATCAGCAGGGTAGATGAAGTTTTCAAACTTTACCAGAACGTCCTTTAAAATCCCCTTGGGAACCCTAATGCTACGATCAGCAAGCTGAAGTGTGACAGATGTGGGTTGGAGATCTTCTAGGCCTAACTGGCAGTACACGGCATATGGGATGAGATTGACACTAGCACCTAGGTCACACAAGGCCTTGACAACTTTGCTTTCTCCTAGTTCAACATTGATGTAAGGGAAACCTGGGTCTTTCAACTTAGGAGGAATGGTCCCTTGAATGGTGGTACTCACATTAGCAGCCAAAAGGACTTGGTTTTTATGTGAAAATGTTCTTTTAAAAGTGCACAAGTCCTTAAGGTACTTTGAGTAGGAAGGTATGGTTTGGATTGCATCGAGAAGAGGAATGTTCAACTTGACTTGTGAGAATATTTCCCTCAATGTTTCACTCAGTTCAGGCTTGGATTTCCCCCTCATGCGTTGGGGAAATGGTGCAGGTTGTGGGGTTGTTTGTTGAAGAGTTGTTTCTTTCACATTGTTATCAGTTTCCTCAGTTTGATCTTGTGGTTCACTTGAATTCTCATCCAAGTTTGAATCTTCAGGTGGGTTCTGAATTAGTTGTTCAGGTTTCTCAATTGATTTCCCACTTCTTAAAACTGTCAGAGCCTTTAGTTGTTCATGAGTTGTTTGAGCACAACTTGACTCTCCCCTTGAAGTTGAGGACGGCACCGCCTGAGTAGGCATGGGTGCCTTTCCAGTTTTTATGGTTTGAAGTTCTTGTTTTAGGGAAGATACTTCTGAGTTCATCCTCTCCATTTGTTTGCACAGTTGTTCTAGTAGGCTTTGTGGAATAGTTTGGGTTGGTGCTTGAGTAGGTTGGTTTATCCCAGGGGGATATTTTGGAGGTGGGATGGTTTGTTGAAAATGGAACGGTGGTTGTTGGTATTGGATAGGTTGTGTTTGTAATTGGTTATGGGTTTGGTAGTTCTGTTGAGGGTAAGGATTTTGTCCCTGTGGTTGGCTAGTTTGTTGGTTATCTTTCCATCAGAAGCCTGGGTGGTCGTTATACCTTGGGTTGAAGGTGTTTTGGTATTGAGGCATTTGAAAGTTTAGGGCATTGACTTCCGCTGGGGGTCCTCCTATAAGAACATTCTTGATGGATGGAATGGTTGGGCAGTTGTCTGTTTTATGGTCATGTTTGTCACAAATTGTGCAAACAAGGTCTACATTTTGGATTTCATGGACTTTCCTAAGGTCTATCTCTTCAACCTTCCTAGAGAGTGCTGCGAGTTTAGCCCTAAGGCTTTCCTCTTCTCTAAGTGTATGAATTCCAGTGGTTCTTTGTGGCTTTTCAGAATAAGGTGAGGTTCCCCAAGTTTGGTTTTGTTCAGCCAGACTTTCGAGATACTCGTAAGCATCATTTGGGGCCTTGTTTTTAAAGGTTCCATTACACATCATGTCAATGAACTGTTTGTTCCCCGGACCCAACCCTTCATAGAAAATTCTCACTTGTTCAGGTATGGAAAACCCATGGTGTGGAAACATGTTTAGGGTGTCTTTCAACCTCTCCCATGTTTCATAGAATGACTCTCCCTCTTTTTCAAAAAAAATTTGGATGCTCTTTTTAAGTGCAATTGTTATGTGATGAGGGAAGTATTTTTTGTAGAATTCTCTTTGCAGTTGGTCCCAAGAGTAGATTGATGCAGGTCTCAAGTTGTTTAGCCAATTTTTAGCTCGATCCTTTAATGAAAAAGGAAATAGCCTCATCTTAGCGGATTCGAGTTGATGTGGGGGACACATGGTTTCAACAATGTCGTTGAACTCCTTGACATGAAGGTATGGCATTTCTGACTCCATCCCATGAAAGGTTGGAAGGTGGTTTAGGACATGGGGTTTGAATATGTAGTTGGTGTCTCATATGGAATTGTTTCTAATGCATGAGGGGGCATTGGTCCAAGCTGGAGTGAGGTGGTCGTTCATGGTTTGATCAACTACATTCCCTAAGTATGGATCTTCTTGGTTTTGGTTTCCCGTTTGATTCCCCCCAGGGTTTACAATTTGATTTTGTGGATGACCCTCCATTGGACTTGTTTCAAGTTCTGAATTTGGGGTTTCAAGAATATTTGAATCTGATTTAAACAATCCCTTAGGTGCACTTGACTCCCCTATCCTAGGACTTTCCACCCTAACTAGTCTGTTTGAGAAATCGCGGGTGTAGGCGGTCATGCGCCAAAAAGAAAGCGAGAAAGGGACAAGATAAGAGATCTTGGGTGAGAGTAGAAGAATGGAGGTGAGGAAAGAAGGTTTTTTTGGATCTAAGGTACTTACTTGGTCCCCGGAAACGGCGCCAAAATTTGGTTCACGCCCAAATTTACCCAAGAGAAGAAGGGTAGAACGGTCCTTGTAGTGTAGCTTGGGTTATCGATTCCACAGAGACCTAAGAAGATACCTAAGATACACAACCTAAGGGATGGATTTTTGGCTATGAAGTGGCCATCTTTGGGTTGATTTTAGATGTTTTTAAGTGAACTCTAAGATACTTAAGTGAATTCAAATTAAAAGAATGAGTTGATCCTAGGTTATCACTCGGGGTGGATTGGACGTATTTTCTTTTTAATGATTTCAATTTCTTAAATTTGATATGGGTTCATTTAAGGAGATAAAACAACATCATCACTTACTGGTTTAATGCCTACACCCTCTAATACTAATCACCTATACACTTGAAGGATCAATGTTTTGAGCACATCAAGGTAAAGGATCGTATTAGTACTTGAAGTGTGTGGCCTTAAATTCAACAAGGACGATGGAGTTTAAAAATCATCAAATAAAAATCCCAATTAAAGAAGTGATTATACATTAATTAGGTGAAACATAACATCCAATCCATCCCCCTGCTACTCCCTTGGATCAACCCATAAGTGGGTTAGCCCTCCATTGATCCCAAGGATTCAATGGAAGCGGAAAGTAGACTCATGAAGGAGGAAATGGAGAAGTAAAGAAAACAACAAAAATAAAATGATCACTCCACCGTTGTGTGAATAATTTCACAAGGGTTGGTGTGAATAAATTCACACCTTGATCCAACGGTATCAAATTGATATTAAGAACAACAGAATAAGATTAGAGTAGGAACTTTTATTAAGAAACTAAATTGAATTGAACAACTTACATGTGAAAGACAAAATTGAGGCAACAAAAATGCAGCATAACATTACAATTGAACAAAGCATCCAAGATCTCCAACTCCTTCACCACCACTGCATTAAATAGGCATTTTGGGAGCCTTGGGTCGATCCTTAAACAGTACAAGTCATCCCACTTGAGTATGATAGGCCTAGGGTGGTGGAAAGTTTGTAGAATTTGGAATTTTCCACATTTGACCCGAGGTGGCAGCCAGATTTCATCCACCGAACAGACGTGTTTGAATTACCTTATAGATGGCCGAATCAGGGTGGTCCATAGAATAATAAAATGGAGCTCCGGATGTCTTATAACCTCCTGTAAAATTTGGGCCCATTTGGAGTTTCGGATTCCGATATATGATCAAATTGGTGGAATGTTTTTCTGGGCCGCAGAATCTAGCCCAGAATTTTATCTCTAACTTGGGCCGCCTAAATGACCAACCTGGAAGCCGAATTAGCATTAACTCCTGAAGAGTTATTTGTTCCTGTATATGTCTTCTATCATCCCACGAAATGTGGGATTAATTGGGCCTGTAAGTTGGGCCCCACAGCCTAATCAGTGGGCTGATGTCCAATCTGCCTTCTCCAGAATTGCTTCCTTTCATTTCCAAATATCTCCATCATCCTCCATGAATTCTCCACTGATCCCTGAATCAAACATGTTCATATTTAAGTGTAGATCAATTTACAAAAATATCAAATTAAAATATGTATAATTCAGTTCCTTAAAATCAGATGAATCATTGGGTACTTTAAATGATGTTCAAAAATGTACCACATAATAGTGCATTTTAAGAAGGTATTACAATCATAATATGAAATGATGTTCAAAGTGTAAAATGCACTAAAATGGTGTTTATGAATAACAAAGAAAATGAAAATTATGTATATTAACAATGAATATTAGCCTCATTTAGTGGCTAATCACTGGGTCTTTCATGCGACGGTTTTAATCCGTTTGGGCAGATGCTTACTTCGCACAGCACATGGGCAGTTTTTATACACATTTATAATCTTCCCCCATGGTTGTGTATGAAAAAATATTTCACCTTCATGAGTATACTAATATCTGGTCCTTCTGATCCCGACATTGATATTGATGTATACATGCAACCTTTAATAAAAGAGTTGAAACTTCTTTGGGATGTGGGTGTGCGCACATACGATGCATGTTCGAAAGACCTATTTCAGATGCGTGCTGCGCTTATGTGGACGATCAATGATTTTCCGGCTTATGCAATGATGTCTGGATGGAGCACGAAGGGAAAACTGTCATGTCCAGTTTGTATGAAGAATACACGATCCAGAAGACTGAAACATCGTTGTAGTTTCAGTTTTATGGGACATCGACAATTTTTTCCAAAGGATCATCCATATAGAATGAATCGTCGAAGATTTGATAATACTATAGAGACCGATGATCCACCTCAGTGTATGTTTGGAACTGATGTGCTTAATGAATTGAAAGATTTCAGTTTTTTGTTCAGGAAGGGTCAAATGAAATCTGGAAAGAGGAAGAATGTTTCCATAGAAACCTGTTACAATTGGAGGAAGAGGAGTACCTTTTTTTATTTGCCTTATTGGTCAACAAATTTGCTACGTCATTGCTTAGACGTAATGCGTATTGAAAAGAATATATGTGAAATGTTGCTTTCAGTTCTTCTAAATGTCATGGGTCATATGTGATGTGTACGAGTCAACACCACCTCAATCCGAGGCGCGGTGTGGCCGACACCACTCAAAGTGTCTCTATTTTGTTTAAAATGGACTTCATTTTTAGTGAAAACAAAAAATGACATACGGAAAACCGACCAAACGCATTCGGTTTCTATTGAAACTTTAGGAGAACGATCCATGGGTCATATGTGACGTGTAAGAGTCAACGCCACCTCAATCTGAGGCACGGTTTGGCCGACACCACTCAAAGTGTCTCTATTTTGTTTAAAATGGACAGTATTTTGGCCGTTTATGACACCAGAACTGCGTTGTTGGTCACCGCGGGCACATGGCATGTCCGATTGACGTTCCGTCTGCGCGTACACATCATGAATAATAATTAGAATGTTGCACGGTGGTTTCAGTTCAATCCGAGGTCATCCGCTATGAATTTGACCGTTTGACGCCCGTTTTGGCCGTTTATGACACCAGAACTGCGTTGTCGGTCACCGCGGGCACACGGCATGTCCGATTGACATGCCATCTGCTCTAACACTTTATAAATCACTCACCGGTTTTTTTCTTCTGATTTCAGGTCATTCCGACTTCGTTCGGCCCGTTTGGACCCCCCTCACGCGCGTTTACGAAGCACGTGCATCACTTAAAATACGAATATTGAGCCGTACCGCGCAAACCGCACGTCCGATTGACGTGCCGTCTACGCGTACACGTCACTAATAATAATTAGAATGTTTCACGGTGGTTTCAGCTCAATCTGAGGTCGTTTGCTATGAATTTGACCGTTGGACGCCCGTTTTGGCCGTTTATGACACCAGAACTGCGTTGTCAGTCACCGTGGGCACATGGCATGTCCAATTGATGTGCCGTATGCTGGACCACTTCAGAAATCACTCGCCCGTATTTGTCGTCTGATTTCAGGTCATTCCGACTTAGTTTGGCCCGTTTGGACCCCCCTCACGCGCGTTTACGAAGCGCGTGCATCACTTAAAATATGAATATTGAGCCGTACCGCACAAACTGCACGTCCGATTGACATGCTGTCTGCACGTACAGATCAAGAATAATAATTAGAATGTTTCACGGTGGTTTTAGCTCAATATGAGGTCGTCCACTATGAATTTGACCGTTAGACGCTCGTTTTGGACGTTTATGACACCAGAACTGCGTTGTCGGTCACCGCGGGCACACGGCATGTCCGATTGACGTGCCGTCTCCTCGACCACTTCAAAAATCAATGTCCCGTATTTGTCGTCTGATTTCAGGCCATTCCGACTTCGTTCGGCCCGTTTGGACCCCCCTCACGCGCGTTTACGAAGCGCGTGCATCACTTAAAACACGAATATTGAGCCGTACCGCGCAAACCGCACGTCCGATTGGCGTTCCGTCTACGTGTACACGTCACGAATAATAATTAGAATGTTTCACGGTGGTTTCAGGTCAATCCGAGGTCGTCCGCTATGAATTTAACCGTTTGACGCTCGTTTTGGCCGTTTATGACACCAGAACTGCGTTGTCGGTCACCGCGGGCACACGGCATGTCCAATTGACGTTCCGTCTGCTCGAACACTTCATAAATCACTAACCCGTATTTGTCGTCTGATTTTAGGCCATTCTGAAATCGTTCGGCTCGTTTGGACCACCCTCACGCGCGTTTACGAAGCACGCGCATCACTTAAAACACGAATATTGAGCCGTACCGCGCAAACCACACGTCCGATTGACGTTCTGTCTGCGCATACACGTCACGAATAATAATTAGAATGTTTCACGGTGGTTTCAGCTCAATCTGAGGTCGTACGCTATGAATTTGACCATTTGACGCCCGTTTTGGCCGTTTGTGACACCAGAATTGCGTTGTCGGTCACCGCGGGCACAGGGCACGTCCAATTGACTTTCCGTCTGCTCGACCACTTCAGAAATCACTCACCTGTATTTTTCGTCTGATTTCAGGCCATTTCGACTTCATTCGGCCCGTTTGGACCCCCCTCACGCGCGTTTACGAAGCGCACGCATCACTTAAAATACGAATATTGGGCCGTACCGCGCAAACAGTACGTCCGATTGACGTGCCGTCTACGCGTACATGTCATGAATAATAATTATAATGTTTCACGGTGGTTTTAGGTCAATATGAGGTCGTCCGCTATGAATTTGACCGTTGGACGCCCGTTTTGGCCGTTTATGACACCAGAACTGCATTGTCGGTCACCGCGGGCACACGGCACGTCCGATTGACGTGTCGTCTACTCGACCACTTTATAAATCTCTCACCCATATTTGTCGTCTGATTTCAGGTCATTCCGACTTCGTTCGGCCCGTTTGGACCCCCCCCCCCCTCACGCGCGTTTACGAAGCGTGTGCATCACTTAAAATACGAATATTGAGCCGTACCGCGCAAACCACACGTCCGATTGACGTTCCGTCTGCGCGTACACGTCATGAATAATAATTAGAATGTTTCACGGTGGTTTCAGCTCAATCCTAGGTCTTCCGCTATGAATTTGACCGTTGGACGCCCGTTTTGGCCGTTTGTGACACCAGAACTGCGTTGTTGGTCACCGAGGGCACACGGCACGTCCGATTGACGTGTCGTCTGCTCGACCACTTCAGAAATCACTGTCCCGTATTTTTTGTCTGATTTCAGGCCATTCCGACTTCGTTCGGCCCATTTGGACCCCCCTCACGCGCGTTTACGAAGCGCGCGCATCACTTAAAACACGAATACTGAGCCGTACCGCGCAAACCGCATGTCCGATTGTCATGTCGTCAGCGCGTACACATCACGACTAATAATTAGAATGTTTCACGGTGGTTTTAGGTCAATCTGAGGTCGTCCGCTATGAATTTGACCGTTTGACGCCCGTTTTGGCCGTTTATGACACCAGAACTGCGTTGTCGGTCACCGCGGGCACACGGCACGTCCGATTGATGTTTCGTCTGCTCAACCACTTCATAAATCACTCACTCGTAGTTGTCGTCTGATTTCAGGACATTCCGAAATCATTCGACCCATTTGGACCACCCTCACGCGCGTTTACGAAGCGCGCCCATCACTTAAAACACGAATATTGAGCTGTACCGCGCAAACCGCACGTCCGATTGACGTGACGTCTGCGCGTACACGTCAAGAATAATAATTAGAATGTTTCACGGTGGTTTCAGCACAATCCGAGGTCGTCCTCTATGAATTTGACCGTTTGACACCCGTTTTTGGTCGTTTATGACACCAGAACTGCGTTGTCCGTCACCGCGGGCACATGGCACGTCCAATTGATGTGTCGTATTCTCGGACACTTCAAAAATCACTCACACGTATTTGTCATCTGATTTCAGGACATTCCGACTTTGTTCGGCCCGTTTGGACCCCCCTCACGCGCGTTTACGAAGCGCGCGCATCACTTAAAATACGAATATTGAGCCGTACCGCGCAAACCGCACGTCCGATTGATGTGACGCCTGCGCGTAGACGTCACGAATAATAATTAGAATGTTTCACGGTGGTTTCAGGTCAATCTGAGGTCATACTCTATGAATTTGACAATTGGACGCCCGTTTTGGCCGTTTATGACACCAGAACTGCGTTGTCGGTCACTGCGGGCACATGGCACGTCCGATTGACGTGCCGTCTGCTCGACCACTTCATAAATCACTCACCCGTATTTTTCGTCTGATTTCAGGTCATTCCGACTTCGTTCGGCCCGTTTGGACCCCCCTCACGCGCGTTTACGAAGCGCGTGCATCACTTAAAATACAAATATTGAGTCGTACTGCGCAAACCGCACGTCCGATTGATGTGTCGTCTGGGCGTACACGTCACGAATAATAATTAGAATGTTGCACGGTGGTTTCAGCTCAATCTGAGGTCGTCCACTATGAATTTGACCGTTGGACGCCCGTTTTGGCCGTTTATGACACCAGAACTGCGTTGTCGGTCACCGCGGGTACATGGCACGTCCAATTGACGTGCCGTCTGCTCGACCACTTCAGAAATCACTCACCCGTATTTTTCGTCTGATTTCAGGTCATTCGGACTTCGTTCGGCCCGTTTGGACCCCCCTCACGCGCGTTTACGAAGCGCATGAATCACTTAAAATACGAATCTTGAGCCGTACCGCGCTAACCGCACGTCCGATTGACGTGCCGTCTGCGCGCACACGTCACGAATAATAATTAGAATGTTTCACGGCGGTTTCAGCTCAATATGAGGTCGTCCTCTATGAATTTGACTGTTGGACGCCCGTTTTGGCCGTTTGTGACACCAGAACTGCGTTGTCGGTCACCGCGTTCACACGGCACGTCCGATTGACGTGCCGTCCTCTCGACCACCTCAGAAATCACTTTCCCGTATTTGTCGTCTGATTTCAGGCCATTCCAACTTCGTTCGGCCCATTTGGACCCCCCTCACGCGCGTTTACGAAGCACGCGCCTCACTTAAAACACGAATATTGAGCCATACCGCACAAACCGCACGTCCGATTGGCGTGCCGTCTGCGCGTACGCGTCACGAATAATAATTAGAATGTTTCACGGTGGTTTCAAGTCAATCTGAGGTCTTCCTCTATGAATTTGACCGTTTGACGCCCGTTTTGGCCGTTTATGACACCAGAACTGCGTTGTCGGTCACTGCGGTCACACGGCACGTCCGATTGACGTTCCGTCTACTCGACCACTTCATAAATCACTCACCCGTATTTGTCGTCTGATTTCAGGCCACTCCGAAATCGTTCGGCCCATTTGGACCACCCTCACGTGCGTTTACGAAGCGCGCGCATCACTTAAAACACGAATATTGAGCCGTACCGCGCACACCGCACGTCTGATTGACGTTCCGTCTGCGCGTACACGTCACAAATAATAATTAGAATGTTTCACGGTGGTTTCAGCTCAATCTGAGGTCGTCCTCTATGAATTTGACCGTTTGACGCCCGTTTTGGCCGTTTTTGACACCAGAACTGCGTTGTCGGTCACCGCAGGCACATGGTACGTCCAATTGACGTGCCGTCTTCTCGACCACTTCATAAATTACACACCCGTTTTTGTCGTCTGATTTCAGGACATTCCGACTTCGTTCGGCCCATTTGGACCCCCCTCACGCGCGTTTACGAAGCGCGCACATCACTTAAAATACGATTATTGAGCCGTACCGCACAAACCGCACGTCCGATTGACATTCCGTCTACGCGTACACATCACGAATAATAATTAGAATGTTTCACGGTGGTTTCAGGTCAATCCGAGGTCGTCCGCTATGAATTTGACCGTTGGACGCCCGTTTTGGTCGTTTGTGACACCAGAAGTGCGTTGTCGGTCACCGCGGGCACACGGCACGTCCGATTGATGTTCCGTCTGCTCGACCACTTCATAAATCGCTCTCCCGTCTTTGTCGTCTGATTTCAGGCAATTCCGACCTCGTTCGGCCCGTTTGGACCCCCCTCACGCGCGTTTACGAAGCGCGCGCATCACTTAAAACACAAATATTGAGTCGTACCGCGCAAACCGCACGTCCGATTGGCGTGCCGTCTGCGCGTACACGTCACGAATAATAATTAGAATGTTTCACAGTGGTTTAAGGTCAATATTAGGTTTTCCGCTATGAATTTGACCGTTTGACGCCTGTTTTGGCCGTTTATGACACCAGAACTGCGTTGTCGGTCACTGCGGGCACACGGCACGTCTGATTGATGTACCGTTTGCTCGACCACTTCATAAATCACTCATCCGTATTTTTCGTCTGATTTCAGGCCATTCCGAAATCGTTCGGCCTGTTTGGACCACCCTCACGCGTGTTTACGAAGCGCGCGCATCACTTAAAACACGAATATTGAGCTGTGCCGCGCAAACCGCACGTCCGATTGATGTTCCGTCTGCGCGTACACGTCACAAATCATAATTAGAATGTTTCACTGTGGTTTCTGCTCAATCCGAGGTCGTCCGCTATGAATTTGACCGTTTGACGCCCGTTTTGGCCGTTTATGACACCAGAACTGCGTTGTTGGTCACCGCGGGCACAGGGCACGTCCAATTGACGTGCCGTCTACTCGACCACTTCATAAATCACTCACCCGTATTTTTCGTCTGATTTCAGGTCATTCCGACTTCGTTCGGCCCGTTTGAACCCCCCTCACGCGCGTTTACGAAGCGCGCGCATCACTTAAAATACGAATATTGAGTCGTACCGCGCAAACCACACGTCCGATTGACGTTCCGTCTACGCGTACACATCACGAATAATAATTAGAATGTTGAACGGTGGTTTCAGGTCAATCTGTGGTCATCCGCTATGAATTTGACCGTTGGACGCCCGTTTTGGTCGTTTATGACACCAGAACTGTGTTGTCGGTCACCGCAGGCACACGACACGTCCGATTGACGTGCTGTCTACTCGACCACTTCATAAATCACTCAACCGTATTTGTCGTCTGATTTCAGGCCATTCCAAAATCGTTCGGCCCGTTTGGACCACCCTCACGCGCGTTTACGAAGCGCATACATCACTTAAAACATGAATATTGAGCCGTACCACGCAAACCGCACGTCCGATTGACGTGCTGTCTGCGTGTACACATCAAGAATAATAATTATAATGTTTCACAGTGCTTTCAGCTCAATCCGAGGTCGTTCACTATGAATTTGACCGTTTGACGCCCGTTTTGGCCGTTTATGACACCAGAACTGCGTTGTCGGTCACCGCGGGCACATGGCACGTCCAATTGACGTGTCGTCTGCTCTAACCCTTCAGAAATCACTCACCCGTATTTTTCGTCTGATTTCAGGCCATTCCGACTTCGTTCGGCCCGTTTGGACCCGCCTCACGCGCGTTTACGAAGCACGGACATAACTTAAAATACGAATATTGAGCCGTACCGCGCAAACCGCACGTCTGATTGATGTGCCGTCTGTGCATACATGTCACGACTAATAATTAGAATGTTGCACGGTGGTTTCAGCTCAATATGAGGTCGTCCGCTATGAATTTGACCGTTGGACGCCCGTTTTGGCCGTTTATGACATCAGAACTGCGTTGTCGGTCACCGCGGGCACACGGCACGTCCAATTGACGTGCCGTCTACTCGACCACTTCATAAATCACTCTCCCGTATTTTTCGTCTGATTTCAGGCCATTCCGACTTCGTTCGGCCCGTTTGGACCCCCCTCACGCGCGTTTACGAAGCGCGCGCATCACTTAAAACAAAAATATTGAGTCGTACCGCGCAAACCGCACGTCCGAATGGCGTGCCGTCTACGCGTACATGTCACAAATAATAATTAGAATGTTGCACGGTGGTTTCAGCTCAATCCGGAGACGTGGTGTGGCCGGCACCACTCAAAGTGTCCGTCTTTTGTTTCAAAAGGACGTCATTTTAAGTGAAAAGCATCAACTGACATACAGAAAACCGACCAAACGCATTCCGAATCTGTTGATAATTTATCCCAACAATCCATGGGTCATATGTGACGTGTACAAGCCAACACGGGATGAATCTGAGTCGCGGTGTGGCCAGGATAAGTCTAAGTGACTCTCTTTTGTTTAAAATGGACACCATTTTAAGTACATACGGAAAACGACCAAACGGATTCGGTTTCCATTGAAACTTAAGGAGAACGATCCATGGGTCATATGTGACATGTACGAATCATCACCACCTCAATCCGACATGCGGTGCGTCTGACACCACTCAAAGTGTCCGTCATTTGTTTCAAAAGGACGTCATTTTAAGTGAAAGGCATCAACTGACATACGGAAGAATGACCAAACGCATTCGGATTCTATCGATACATTAGCACAACGATCCATGAGTCATATGTGACGTGTACAAGTCAACCCTGTCTTAATCCGAGACGCGGTGTGGCCGACACTGCTCTAACTCTGTCTCTTTTGTTTAAAATGGACATGATTATAAATGAAAAGAACAACTGGCATACGCAAAACCGACCAAACGCATTAGTAATCTTTTGATAATTTATCACAATGATCCATGGGTCATATGTGACATGTACGAGCCAACCCGGGATGAATCTGAGTTGCGGTGTGGTCAGGATTAGTCTAAGTGTCACTCTTTTGTTTAAAATGGACAGCATTTTAAGAACATACGGAAAACCGACCAAACGCATTCGGTTTCCATTTAAACATTAGGAGAACGATACATGGGTCATATGAGACGTGTACAAATCAACCCCGCCTCAATTGGAGATGCGGTGTGGTCGGCACCACTCATAGTGTCCGTCTTTTGTTTCAAAAGGACGTCATTTTAAGTGAAAAACATCAACAGGCATACGGAAAACCGACCCAACGCATTCGGATTGTGTCGATAATTTAGCACAACGATCCATGGGTCAAATGTGACGTGTACGAGTCAACCCCGCCTCAATCTGAGGTGCGGTGTGGCCGGTATCACTTCAGGTGTATGTATTTTGTTTAAAATGGACATCATTTGACGTAAAAATATATGGTATAGAAAAAACCGATCAAATTATGAATTCAATTTCGGATTCCACATATAATTGTCATATAAATTTTAAATTGAATTCTATATGAATTATGTACGTTTATAATTACGTTATGAATTCTAATTTAATTGTCATCTAAGTGTGGTCGGGACCACTCTAAGTGACTTTCTGTTGTTTAAAATGGACAACATTTTAAGTACATACGGAAAACTGACCAAACGCATTCGGTTTCCATTAAAACTTTAGGAGAACGATCCATGGGTTATATGTGATGTGTACGAGTCAACGCCACCTCAATCTGAGGCGTGGTGTGGCCGGAACAACTCAAAGTGTATGTCTTTTGTTTTAAAAGGACATCATTTTAAGTGAAAAACATCAACTGACATACGGAAAACCGGCCAAACGCATTCGGATTGTGTTGATACTTTAGGAAAATTATCCATGGGTCATTTGAGACGTGTAAGAGTGAACCCCGTCTAAATCCGAGACGTGGTGTGGCCGGTACAACTCTGACTGTGTCTCTTTTGTTTAAAATGGACAAGATTATAAGTGAAATAAACAACTGACATATGAAAAACTGACCAAACGCATTCGGAATCTGTTGAAAATTTAGGAAAACGATTCATGGGTCATATGTTACATGTACAAGTCAACCACGCCTCAATCCGAGTCGCGTTTTGGCCGAGACCACTCTAAGTGTATCTCTTTTCTTTAAAATGGACTACATTTTAAATTCATACAGAAAACCAACCAAATGCATTATGATTGTGTTTATATTTTAGCACAACAATCCATGGGTCATTTGTGATGTGTAAGAGTTAACCCCGCATCAATACGAGGCACGGTGTGGCCGACACCATTCAATGTGTCTCTCTTTTATTTAAAAAACACTTCATTTTAAGTGAAAACAACAACTGACATACGGAAAACCGACCAAACGATTTTGGAATATGTTGATACTTTAGGACAACGATCAATGAGTCATTTGTGACATGTACGTGTTAACCACGCCTCAATCCGAGGCACGGTGTGACCGGTATCATTCTAGATGTATGTATTTTGTTTAAAATGGATATCAGTTCTATTAAAAATATATGGTATATGAAAAACCAATCAAATTATGAATTGAATTCCGGATTCCACATATGATTATCATCTAAATTTTAAAATGAATTCTAAATGAATTATGTATGTTTATAATTATGTTATGAATTCTACTTTAATTATGGATGTGTATATTTTCAGGATGCATTATATGTGTTGGTTGGTCGGTTTGCATTATTTGTATGTGTTGGTTTGTTCTCTATATGTATGCATTATATGTGTTACAGGTACAATAATTGGATTGAAAAATGAATTGAAAATGAGGTCATAATTGGATTGAAAATTGAATTGAAACCGATGGTTAATGCCCAAAAACCAGACCTGTTGTGCAAATTGTAGGCTGCTGTGCAATTTGCACAGCAAAGCCTATGCCAACGGTTTGAAAACCGTTGGCATAGGCTCTATGTAGCTTTTTTTAACAACGGTTCAAGGAACCGTTGGTAAAAACACCCTATCCCAACAGTTTGAAACCGTTGGGATATCCTGTTGAGTGGTTTTTTTACCAACAGTTCATAGAACCATTGGTAAAAACCTTTCGCAACGGTTTGTAAACAGTTGGGAAAGAAAATTCTCTGTTGATTTCCCAACGGGCCAAACCGTTGGGAAAGGCCCTTCCCAACGGTTTGGGAGAACCGTTGGGATAGGTTTATTTTTTCTAACCTATCCCAACGGTTCTCTGTAAACCGTTGGGAAAAGCCTTTCCCAATGGATTACTTCCCCACGGTTTGAAGAACCGTTGGTATAACATATACCAACGGTTCTGCAGCCTTTCCCAACGGTTCTAAACCGTTGGGAAATGCTGGATTTCCAGTAGTGGTGGGCCCCACGTGTCTGCGGGGCAACTGGGGGTACCTGGTGGGCCAGGACCCGACGGGCCATGTTAAGGCGGGGTGGTTGTGCTGTCACCGGGACCCGGTTGTCACATTTGGTACCAGAGGTGGTACCCAGCCTTAAGTGCGCTGCACTGCCTAGGTTGAGATGCAGGGCCCACAACGAGGGTGTTGTGCCCTAAAGGGGGGTGAATGTAACATCCCCAAATGATAAAGGTTCAAATGACTAAATGATATGACTCATGTCAACAAGGTGCACCTTCCTTTTTGGGAGCCTACCTGATTAGAACTCCACAGTTAAGCATGCTTGCCCTGGAGTAGTGATCAGGATGGGTAACCTTCTGGGAAGTTTCTCAGGGTGTGTGTGAGTGAGGATAAAGCACACTGGAAAGGACAAGTGTTGGCCTGTGGGGACTGTCATTAGTCAGATGACCCATTCAGGCATGTGGGTGGACCCTGGGGTGGGCCCCACGTGTTTGCGGGCCAACTGGGGGTACCTTGTGGGCCAGGACCCGACGGCCATGTTAAGGCGGGGTGGCTATGCTGTCACCGGGACCCGGTTGTCACACATACACTCCAATACAATTCCACGATCATGGGAATGATATCATCGCTCGTGCGTACGTACGGAATACCGTCTCCACGATGTGATGCGACTCGTTCTACATGATATTCATTGCATAATGATTACATAAATGAATTGAGTGAATAAATATGATATGTATTACACTAATACCATTTTGTAAATGAGGTATCTATAACCTAAAAAGAATAATAAGAATTTATTCGAAAAAACACGCATAAGAACAAAAAGTAATAAACACTCGAATAACAAGTAACAATGAAATATTACTAATAATAAGCTAAGAATATGACCATATATGACATCATAACGATGAGTATGATTCTTTAATAAGTCAATGACATTATTTAAATCATTATACAGGAGGTTCAGACACTTATGAAGCAAATCGGACCTAAGGTAAGGGAAATATCACAATCTCATTTTTATCCAAGATTGTTTATACTTTGGAATTTACTGGGGTGTATTTTATTATCCACATCCATGTTTCCTCAATATGTAATATTTATATCCTTCTAAAATAGTTTATATCCAATTTTACCCTTCGGTGAGTATTTAGTAAAAGATATGAAAGGAATTTTTTGTCATTTTTCGTACGAGGTACTTTTTGACTTTTCTGAAAAAAGTACGAGAAGAATGTTTTTTTAACTTATACGGAATGAATGGATTTTTAAAACATTATTTCCAAGAATCTTCCTTTACAAGTTTTCAAGTTTATTTTTAATCAAATTCTTTTAGTTTAGAATTTTATGACATGTTATGAAAGGAAAAGTGTTTTTAAAGTAGAAAGGATATTTTCCTCAAGAATGGAGTTCAAGTGTTTTATCAAAATTATTTTCCATCTAAGATAATAAAGGGTTCTGTTTCTATCCCTATTATTACATTGATTTGATTATGTTGTGATGGAATTAATTTTATGAATTCCTTTATCTTATATGAATTTTTTTATTATGTCATGATGTTTAAGAATCCCATTTTTATTACATGGGTTATGCTATGATGTATGGTTTATGATTTTGTGGCACACATAATAATTGTATCATTATGAGATGGGTGGTACCTATATCTCCCACCAATCCATTGGGTAAAGATTTTATATCTCATGAGATAGACATGGCTGGAACGGCAGGTTAAACTGGTTCAGTGAAACAGGACTGAAATGAGGAATGAACTCGGTTCAGAAATGGACTTTGTCCACTATGATAGTCTTGGCAATGAGTCTTGACTAATAAGAAATGATTATCTATGATTATGTGTGTATGCCACAAAGATTCATTTTTAAGTTATTATTATTGTGATTACATTTCACTACCATGATTTATCCCATGCTATGAAATTATGATATCTTTTGCAGGGTAAGATTTCCAAAATGTTATGTTCGTATGAATATGATGTGATTGATATCTCTTTTGTTTACCCTTACTGAGCATTTGAGCTCACCCTTTTTATGTTCTATTTTCCCCCAGGATTAAAATAAAGGTTTAGGTAAGGAAACAAAAAGTGTAAGATCTTTATGAGAGATGTTGAAGATCTTTCACCACGATTAGAAGATTACGTTCTAACTTTCCAAAGACACTAAACTATTACGGTCCTTATGTGTCTATTTTTGTTATATATTATGTATTTCGAAAAAGTAATGTAATATCTATGTACGTCAAGCTTTGGGTCTCTACATTATTCCTTTTATATCACTTATTACCATGTCATGAACACTATGTAATTATTTAAGTTAATAACGGTCGTTTTGACGATCATTGGTACTTGAGTCAAAAATAAACTCTTTATAATTACAAGTTTTTCATGTATCCATTATATTCAGAGTTATATTCATTATGTAGATATCATATATATCATATATATCTAGTATATACATGAATGTTTAATATTACATAACATTTAGAGGTAAGAAATGAAATGCACCGTTCATGGAGACGGTAAGCCGTACGTACGCATGAACGCTACTTTCATTTCTATTTCGTATTTTATAGAATGGAATCATAATGACATAAAGGTATATTATAATTCCAGTATAATTTCATATATAATATCATTAACTCCATCCTTTATACGTTCCACCGATGGCATTAACGAATCAAATCACTTTGAGGGGGCAGTAGTTTTCACTTCCTAAAATGAAGATATCACGTATACCCATAATGGAAGTCATAAAGGTATGCCATAAATGAAAAATACAGAATATTAAGGAAAAAATAAACATATTATATATCATAGAGAAATATAGTGTCATATTAATGGCCTCTTTTAAAGGTGTTAGAATAATATTGAACAATCATCATTTCATGAGGCTGAAATTCGCCATCCACAGAAACAGTATGCTCTTTAACCATTAGATGAAGGTGTGTGTAATTGTAGCTCTAATCCTTCGCGTAAAAACATCATATTATATTTAAGATACAGTTTTTGTTACAAAATAAAGGAATAAAAAGAGTTTAGGGGGTTGGAGAAGAAAAATAAAACATAAGAACACAAGAGAAGACACTACCTTTAAAACGGGTAACTCTTTTTTATTTGATCTCAAAGGCTTCCTTGGATAGACTTATGCCAAAAGTAAGGCTTCTAGGAGTAAGAGAGGGATTTGGAGAGACAAATGGGTAGGGTTTGGCCGAGCTAAAGGCTTGATATGTGTGGGTAAGGTGGTAGAGGTGGGGGCCTTTTATAAGAGGAGAGGAGGAGAACAACAATCGATTGATAGTGAATTTTTGAGTCATGGGACAAACTAAGAATACCCTTGATGAACAAAGAATTCTAGGAAAAAATCATGAATCCACAAAGTGGAAAAAACCTTGATCTATGTTCATGTTGATCGTGGTTCGTTTTTATTAGAACCGTTAATGAAAATACACAACAAAAGATAATCAATTTTTGATAATAAAAAATCCCCAATAAACCCTGCAAGGTAAAACCCAACATGAAATACGCACGACCTATGGATTAATCAGTTGGTCAATTAATCCATGTTCATCATAGGGATAATGATTGGGGAAGGAAAATAGATTAAAACTCACACCATAACATGAGTTTGAATCAGTTGATGTCGGTGTTTGATTGTCATCGGCGATCCATCAAGAGTCATCATGATTCATCATCTTGTCGATCTTCGATCCTCAACTCATTGTTTTCCATTAGTAACCAATGAGATTAAATCCCTAAATATCTTCTCCAGCACTCACAGGGAAGGATCGTTAATCTAATCATGTGTCCCTACTAATGGTTAAAGAATAAATACATGTTTCCACGTTAGATACATTTCATCGTTACAAAAGTTTTTGCATGACATGCATTTTAGAATTTCAAATTTACCACGTCGCTGCTTTTCAGCACTATTGTGTCATTTTGTAACGACAAAAATAAATAAAATAAACTTTTTATGTTTCTTTTATTCTTCTTTAAAATGTTGAAAAATTAACTTTCACGGTTCACTTGGGATGGTCGACGTTAGTCCCCACCTAAGTAAAATTTCACATTACAAACTCAATAGTGGTCTTGGTGTTCCAACCCGACTAACCATTTAAGAGTTATTAAGATTTTAAATTAAAATAATTTTGTTTAATTATTTTATTTACAATAATTTTATTTTTGGTTTTTATCACAGGAGACCCATGTTGACTAAAGTTAGGTCGCACTAGGGTAAACCCGACATCTTGAATGCAACAGTGCCTCAAAATTTCTGATCTAGAAACCCATTTAAGAGATATTCAACTTCTTCAATAAAACCACTCACATGCTTTGTTAAAAACATAACATTTTTCATCAAACCATTCTGGGAACACCAGGCCTCAGAATCATATATTTTCTCTACAATTGTTCATGAAATTTTCTAAGAAATTTTCCAAAAAAAAAACTAGGAAAATATGAGTTATTATATTCTCCCCACCTTAAGTCTTTATGTCCCTGAAATCCAAACCAAGGGATACCTAAAAAATAATGGTATGAGAACAAACCTAAGCCTCCTGCTCTCATGTGCACTTCCAGAGATTCCCATGCTGCCACAAGGAACGCACTAAAGGAATCGACTGCCCAAAGAGGTTTCTCTCCTGTTAATCCTCGATATCCATGACTAGGATGAATAGTGAACATTCCAATTAGAAACTATCACTTATGGGATTCCATGGAGTCAAGTTATCTCCTTTATGTGGAGGCATCTCAATCTCTTTAGTGAATTCTGCTCCTAAAAAGATAAGAAGTGGGTGACTTGGTGAGTCGATTAATGATCACCTAGATGGAATATTTTCCCCTAGACATATGTGATAAACACATCACAAAGTCCATTTATACCCTTTATCACTCCCTTCCTAGAACCCCAGGGAAAAAAAGAGAAACCCCTTCCATGCATAGGGGCTCGACACGGTGTTTTGAAAAACCCCAAAAGTGATTTGAACAAGCAATCAGATTTTATATCAACAAGTAAGCCCAGCTTAAACCTATTCCCTCATCCCTGGGGTCCTCCTTAACACCCTCATGCATATCCTGATGAATCTCACCAATCTAAGAATCTACTTATACTATTGTGTGTCCTCTGAAAGGAATGATGTGCTCCCCACCTTTTGAATATCCATCAGGGGCATTTCCCATGGACTATTGAGCACGTAAAGTCTCATCATCGGTGACACAAATTCATGCATCCCTGGCTCACTATAAGAGTGGAGAGGTAACAACCACTAATTGGAGGTAAGATGCATCATCTCTATCCCTGAAAGATAACTGTAACGAGGCAAACAGATTCATTACATCATTCAACAACTATGAACTCAATCTTCAAGTGAGAGAATCTACCACCATGTTCCACTTCCCTGGAGTATAGACTATCTTGAAGTCATAGTCTAAGAGAAACTCTAGCCAATGCCGCCGTATTAGGTTCAGAACCTTTTCAGATAAGATATAATTGAGACTCTTATGGTCTGAGTAGACAATAAACCACCCTCCCATCAGGTAGTGTTTGCACATCTTAAATTTGAAGACTGTTGTTGCTAATTCAAGATCGTGGGTCGCATAGTTCTAATCATGTGGTCTCAACTAAATCTAACTATAGGAAATCACCACTTTTATCTATATCATGGCACAACCATGTTTGGTCCTTGATGCATTATGGAACACAACGTACTCGACTCCCTCCCTTGGAAAACTCAAGACCAGGTCTCTCGTCAAAATTTATCTTAACTATTGAAAATCACGTGAGCACCTTTCTATCCACCAAAAAGGATACCCCTTTCAACTGAAAGAAGTTTCCATCAACCCATTAGTTGTGGATACTTTTTCCCCATACTCACATGGTTCAGGTTCTGGTAATCCACACATAACATTGAACACTGGGTCTTACTAAGCCCTTTCTCTGCAAGTCCCCCACCTGCACCCTTAGCTCACGAATCTCAACAAAATCCATCTGATATACTAATGCTAATATCGGTTCCATCTCCGGGCATGGAACAATAAATAACTATATATCCCTATGAGGAGGTAAACCTAGAACATCTTCAGTGAAGATGTCCTCATACTCCACCACAACTACTGGGAACTGAAAACTCATAACATTGACTATCCTAAGGGTAAGGGTAGATGACTAAAGAGTGATCAGTTGCACCCTCCTATGCATGATCCTATCTCGTACTGCTTGGGTTTCTTTTTCTTACAAACAAGGAAACCCCCATTCCATCACTACGAACATACCACATCTGTTTCCTAAAATAGTCAATCTGAGCAAGGACAATTGATAACCAATTAACACCAAGAAAAGTGTCATAAGGCCTCGACGTAGCCACCAAGAGATTCCAACTAAAAATATCTCCTCAAGGATCTGATCACACTATTAGCACTAGTGTGATTATCAAGTCTCCTTCCATAGGTATCTCAAGATGCAAGGGACAAGACAATGGTTTAACTAGAAACTCTAGGTCTCGAAAAAGATTCGTGATAAGGAAGAACTATTAGAACATTTTTTTATTGATATGAAATCTAAGAGTTGACATAGGAAATACCTCAAATCATTCTTGAAGACCTTGGGTAATATGCCTTGACGGCATGTAGCTACCCCTACCCTTATCCTCCATCTCCCTAATCCTAGTGTGATCCACATGGGGTGGTGGTGGTAACATGTCGAAATGTAAACCACCTCTAAGTGCTCTCCCAACTCATCTACCATGTATTCCACCCGGCATATCAATATAATCCTGGGACCTCCTCTCGGAATCTCACACACATCCAACTCTCTGAGATTGATGTTGGCTTCCGACTCCTAAGGTCTCTACACCTGATTTCCCACTAATAATTTCCACTAGCTAAATCTTCTCATCCAAGGGACTTTAAACCACAAAGGATCACTCTAGAACCCTATCATAAGTAGGGATGCATAGAGGAATAATGATTTCTTGGATGTCCCTAAGAACACCTTGCTCAAAGGGTTAAGCCCTAATGCACGGGTCATGTATCATATCAATTGAGTAATTGGGAAGGTAGGTATGCCTCAATGAATACTGAGATACTAGCATGTCGTCCTTCTGGAGGTATAGAAGCTCTTGGGCACGCATATCCCTTAGCTTATAAGGTGATAAATCCTTCTCTAAAAAAGTTTCTCAAATTATATCCATGGAATAGTCAACTCATTGAATGAACTGGTAATATAAATCCCATCATTGCCCTGTTGAGCCATGTAGATGGCCCAGAACTAGGACAACCATATGAAATATTGGTGTCCCAACTGGATGGGAAACTCAGTCACCACCTCAAGGTAATCCTCAGATAGCTGAAAGTTGGGCTCACCTCAGAACCTAAGGGGGCTCTATAGCTAAAACTTGTGTTGTGCACTCAATGCACACATTTCATCCATTGGCAATTCAAGTACCATGTGCTACTCCATAGGTGGTGGTATAACTAGCACACCACCCACAGGTGATGTCTCTAGTACAAATATTTTTACCGATCTTGTCACCTCGTAGATCGTCCTCATGATCACATCAGGGAATCCTTGCTAGCTATCCACATGTAAGATTCTTGAAACAAAACAAGATATACCACGATCAATAGGGTATACCAAGTGAGTTGACTCAAGAGGGACACAGAAAACATAACACATTCCAATATGATGCATGTACCATCATTTTCCCTGCAACTAGTGTTTTCACGTACCAAGTCAAAAAAATAGAATTCAGGGTCCTGGTGTATGGATACATCGGTCTCCACACCAACACTGGATTCACTAGCCTGAGAGATGAACTCGAAACACTTAACATTGTTTACCCAAAACAAAATCATTGACTCTAGATTTATAAGGTAGAACTGACCGCCCTCTGATACCACTCTATCATGACCCATCCCCCTGGGCCCATGCCGTGACTACCCCAATCCCACCTCCCATAGGTCAGGGGATAGAGACTTTTGCCAAGTAGGTATATCCCAAACAAATAGGAGGAATTTTCATATGTATACACACACACACAGAGATAACTCCAATCCATAGATGCTGAAAAGTGAAAACACTAAGTAATCAAACACAAGGTATGACACTAGAAAACTGAAGGTAAACTAGGTCAGAATACAAGCCTAATAAAAAAAGAAAAGTAACAGTAAAAGTCTCTAGAACTCCACCGTCGAAAACCCTACCAGAATAGGAGGAATAGAAATAGTTGTATGGATTCGTAGAAGCACACCATGTCTCTCATTTCACTCTAAGCACCACCTGGCCCCGACCCACCAAGGACTCGATCAAAGGGTCGATTGTCTGCACAAGACAAGACATGTGTGGAAAAATCTCGTGTAAAGGTGAGTAAATAAATACTTATTTGGGTACCTATAAATAAAAAGTAATGGAACACAATTGAAGCACTAGTTAGAAGATATTTCCAGCTCAACACAGGTATATTTCACCAACACATATAACAATAACACCTAGGTATACTCATAAAGGATTACAAGATGTAATTTCTCATCCACTAGCACCCATATGGTTCTGCTCATAGAATTCTCAATTCCAAGATATCTCACTCCCTGAGCTATCTAATAGTAAGAACATAGAACAAGTCTACCAAACGTATCAGAGATAACACCTAGTCTCACTATGTCATGAAATTTCCCTAAGATGTCTGGTCTCACTAAGACAAAGAGTCTCGATATCATACCCAATTTTTGGTCATAGGATTCTTCTCAAGGCACCCTCATTCTAAGATAACTCACTCCCTAATCTATGAATTCATTGGAGGCCCTCAAAAAGAGGTCCCACTAATTTTGGTCCCACCTATAGAGAACACATTGAGAAATACCTAAAGTACACTAGTTAGGTCATGTCTCAAGGGAAGGAATATGATCTCGATACACAGATAGGGTATACTTTTCCCAGGCCTAACTAGGAGACATTGTAGCCCTACTGGAAACATCATCCAAAAGAGGGAATATGTTACTATGTAAATATTGGTCACAACTTGTCCACAAACTTATTCTCAGGTATTGTGAAGAGTAGTAAGGCTCGACCAGGATTCTCTAAGTGATACAAGCTCCAGCCCACTGAGCCCCTGTCGAAGCAGGGTTGAGACAACCCACATTGGAACACAGTACATCCTCTATGATATGAACTGGATCCTTTATCAAAGCTTCATAGGAAAGACCAAGGGTACAATCTCAATCTATATTGTCACCCTCTATGATGGGATTGGGATCCTGCATCGATCCCACGTAAGAAAGAAAACAAGAATACTACCAACCACTACTATTCCAACTAAAAATCCACCAAGACATCTAAAGAGGACCTCTTTGTCATGAGGGTCCCAACACCACAAATGGATCATCAAATAGACTTACGATTTGAAGCTCACGAGCCTTTTTGTAAAAAGGGCTCGATTGGGTCTTGTTCCAGTCCGACCTGGTTCAACCATCCTCACATAACCCAACCCAGGGTCATCCGACCTGACCCTCCAAGTTGACCGAGACCCTAGGACCTAACACATTCTACAACTAGTCCCACTGTTGGAACGACCCGCTAAAACGTTGGCCAGTTCAGTCGACACGAATGCAGCTGCTGCCGCATCCCCACCAACTCAATGCAGTTGTCCATCTAGCGGGTCACTCCTCTCGCATGTGGTCTACAAGACCACTTGCAAACCGGTCTGACGTGTCACCCCATTGCGTCATTGATCCTCACCATCATATCCCACCCGGGTTGTAGCTTCTCGTTACCACCTGCAGCTACACTACTATCAGACATCCATCGTCGGCTATAGAGCCAACATTCGCACCACCACACACATCTTCTGACTGATCCCCTTCTTCAAGCCACCACCATCTCCCTACTACTCTGTTTTTCGGGATGGATCCACCATCACGATCCTTGGGTCACCACCTTCACTTTAATGGTCTCGGATTCATGCTACGAACTATCCTAGTGAAAAAAAATTCAAGCGGTGATATCTTTCACACCACCTTGATCCAAACACCCCCATCACCATCGCACCTCCTTCGTGTCGTGTCCATCCCAAATCTGTGATATCAGATCATTGCGCCAATATTCAAGAGTTCAAAAATAGATGGATCATGAATTATCGAGTTGTAGTCCAAAAGATGAATGCCTGCGATGAACGAAGAACGGTGGGAGAAAAAATAAATCAACAAAGCGGAACGGACCTCGATCGATGTCCATGTCAATCGTGGTTCATTTATATTATAAAATTTAATGAAAATTAACAAAAAATGATAATGCATATTAATTAAAAAATCCACAGTAAACCCTACAAGGTAATACCCAAACCGCAATACGTAGGACCCATGGATTAATTTGTTGGTTGATTAATCCACATTCATCGTACGGATAAATAATAAGAAAGGAAAACAGATTAAAACTCACATCGTACCTTGAGTTTGGATTGATTGATGTTGGGGTTTGATCGTCATTGGTGATCCCTCCAGATTTATCATGATCCATCATCTTTTCGATCCTCAATCCTCATCTTGTCGTATTCTGTCGTTCACCAATGAGAGTAAATCACCAAGGCTCTTCTCCATCACTCATACGGAAGGATCATTAATCTAATCATGTGTCCCTTCAAATGATTAAATAATAAAGACATGTTTCACCATTAAATGTGTTATAGTATTACATGTGTTTCAATGTTTTAGTGTTACCACATCATTCTATCATGGAATTGTTGTCTCGTTGTGTAGAATCAAAAAAAAATAAACTTTTTAAATTTAATTTATTCTCCTTTAAGACCTTAAAATATTACCTTTCACAGTTGACCTACACTGGTCGAAGTTAGGCCCCACCTAAGTGTAATGCCACATTACTAACTCAAAGGAGGCCTTAGATTTCCAATTTGAGTCATCATTCATGAGTTATTAAAATTTTGAAATAAAATAATTATATTTAATTATCTTATTTACTATTATATCCTTTTGGAGTTTTCTCACTAGAGACCCACACAGACTAATGTTAACCCATGCCTAGGGTAAACCTGCCAACCTAAATGAACTGATGCCCTCATATTTCTGATCAGAGAAACTATTTAATAATTATCCCACTTATTTAGAAAAACCCCTCACACGCTTTATTAAAAACATAAAATTTTTATGGAACCATTCCAGGAACACCGGGCCTTAGAATCACATGTCTTCTTGGCACCTGGTCTCGGAATTTTCCCAGAATGTTTCTAAAAAACCGAGAAAATATGAGTCATTACACAAAGGTACACAATTCTGTAATAAAAACTTGAAATAATGGATGATTAATTATGTTGTAAATCACAAAACTTCCTCTGTGTACCACCCCCAATGTAATGGTATGGCTGAGGTTTTTAATAGAGAGCTAAAATGGATTCTGGAGAAGATAGGGAAACCCAACCATAATTATTGAGTAAATGTCTTGAGGATGCATGTTGGGAAAAGAGATCTGGATATAAAACCCCCTTAGGTATGTCCACTAACAGAATAGTTTATGGAAAACATTTTCACCCTTCAATTAAGTCGCAACACAAAGTCTACAGGGATGTTGAGAGAGTAAACCTGGAGTTTGGGAATTCTTGATAATAGAGGAATATAGAGATAATGGATCTTGAACAGATTAAAAGATAAGCATAATAAAATTTTCTAATATACAAGAAGAAAGATTTATTTATCCATGATAGACTCATGCAAAGAAGATATATTAAAATTAGAGATAAAGTGTTACAGTTATCTTCAATTATGAAAGTCAAGTCAGGTGAACTTCATTACTAGTTGGTTAGACTATATATAATGAATAACACATTTACATTTCGTGTTTTTAAGATCAAGGTAGATGAATCAAAAAATAGATTAAAACTAAATGTCCAAAAATATTATCATTTCCATGAAGATTTATGGAAATATTCATTGGATGAGGTCAAACATCTACTAGGTTCCACTAAAAAATAGCCATAGGTTGTCTCTTTCTTTTACACTAGTTTATAAAATTTTAATTTTTAATATGTTTAACCTACAAAATGAATAATATAAATTTATTATAATTGTATATAAACCAATTTTGGGGGAGATAATAAAAATTATTTTAGGATATAAATACCATTTTTTATTTCAAATTTATTATTTTACCAGAAAATTAATATTGATCAGCTTGTAAATATTGTGCACAATACTCCTATATAGTTTTAATTTTTATATTTTTCAAAAATTAATTGTGATTAATGATTCCCTGTCTAGTTTAAATATCATGAGGGTGCAGAAGAAATTATATTGGTTCTAAAATTGGCATATTTATATGAATTCTCAAATATTTTTTCACTACCTTCATAGATAATTTGGTCTTAAAACTAGGAAAGGGAAAGTGAGTGGAAAAGTTTTTATGAAATCATTATAAAAACGTGATGTCATTGAAATTATATAAAAAATATGAGGTAACTTATAATCTATGAAAAAACATCTTAGGGATTCAACTCAAAAGAAGCTCACATAATTCCTTTTAAACTAGAGTAAAATTGGAAATTTTGATCCTGTTTATAAATATGATACATAAGGCACTAGGAGAAAAAGTAATCCCTCTATATATATTGAATAATTTCTTTTTCACAATGCTTTTCACATACAAGTATTACAAAAATTCAATAAGTATATATATTTAAAAAAAATTCCTAGTGCTCAAAAATAATTCATTAATGTGAGGGGATTATTAAACTGAGATGAAGAAGGGGAAATTTAATTATAATAAATTCATTTGAGTTGTATTAATGAAGTGGAAAATTTATATTTTATTTAAGAAAATTAAGATCATGGGATAAATGGTAGCGATTCTTGTTAAAAAACTTATTCATCTTTAATTTAATTTTATCCACACATTGACTTGGAACTTTCATTGGATTGAAGTGAGGAGTGAATTGATATAAAAAAAGAGACATTATAATTCAATGAACATAGGAACTTATGAATATCCTATTCTCTGTATTTTCTATATTTTGGTCTATCAAGTAAAATAACCTTTTTGAATATATTGAATTCAACTTATTTCCAAGGAGTATAATTATCCAAGAGTGGGGGAGAGATGCGAGCTGAAAATTTTGAAATATTGAAACTGTTTTTCATTAAAATTAACCCCAAATTTAGTTATCCTAATTTAAATCATATGATTTTAATACATTTTAAGAATATAAGATTTATTATAAATTATCATAAAATTTGTAATTTTAGTTATTATTCAATTTTTTTATTTATTAAAAATTTTCATTTATTAATTTTCTACATTTGGAAATTAAGTTTCACTAATTTGGATATTTTATTTTATTTTTCAATTTTAAATCCATTAATTGAAATTTTTTAGAAATATAAAATGAAACATTCATATGGATTCAAATTTTTAATATAATTATTTTATACCTTTGATTTCATAAAACCCTAGATCAATTTTATGTGGTTAGAGTTAATATGTTAAATGGATTCACATTCATAATTTTTAATTATATAATTCATTTGGATAATTCTAGACTTAATTTGGGAAATGTATTTCATAATTATTTTTAATGATCTAGTTTTTTGTTGATTTAATTGGACCATCCACAATTTTTATAATTTGACCAACCACGAGATTATTTAGTCAATCTTTAATTTTTTAAATAATTTTTTAATTTAAATTATTTAAAACTCCAAACCTAAAATTTCCTTTAATTCATGGAACCCCATAATTTTATTTCTAATTGAATATGGAATTTTTAATTTTAATTTCAAATTTTATTATTGTATTTTAAATCTAAAATTTTTATCTCTCAAGGAATATTTATTATGATAAGTTGGTCAAACTCAAATTTTGAAAAGGCATGAAGTGGCCATGAAATCCCTTCATACGGTTGACTAGGTGACCACACCATGATAATTTACTAAGTCCTAATTCCACCACATGACAAAATCAATCAAACATCGGTGAATATTCTACCTATCAACCATGTTAGTTCAAAAAAATCACAAAGGAGGGTTGTAGTCCCATTCACTATAGTTTATCGCAAATAAAAAACCTGTAAAGAAATAAATCTATTGTGCATATCATCTCCATGGTAGATCCTGGCACCACATCCAAAAAATTTCAAAAGGAAATCTACCTTGAGAAAATACATTAGGATACCAAATACTACTTGGATTCAATTGGCCACAATTCATCCATCGAAAACATCAAAATCCACAATTTGTGACCTTTTTCCCCTTATGTGAATACCTAGAGTCTATTAATGTATTGATCTCATATACTTGAATTTTTCACTTGAATTTTTCACTTGAATTTTTCAGATCCAATCCTATTCTAATGGGATACGACGAATGTAGGGATACCTAGAAAAACTAGAATCAGATCTAAATAGATGAAACCAAAGAAATCAGGTTGATGAGATCACATATTAAAACAACATTGAGATCATCAGAAATAGTATTTCATTCCACACTTTTAAACAAAAGTTTTCTATGCACACTTTGACTAAATAATATAGAGAGGGTGAAAGACATTAATTCACACTTGTGTGTTCTAATGAACAAGTTTTAAATAAAGAAATCCTTGTTTCCAATGAACAAAACCAAATCAATGAACCTAACAGTTCAATTTTTAGAAGTTGATAAGGTTTGAATAACCCATGTCCATCGGTGTCAATAATGAAGTTGAGTATTATGGAAATAGGGGAATTGGACTTTGGAGAAATCAGGTTTGGATAATATTGGGATCAAATCATAAAAAAAATTGAAAATGGTATTCTAAGATTGGATCTAGAGTTGATTGAGGGTTTTTGATGTTTATGATGACATATTCAAAATATTTTTAAAAATAAGGATACATTTTAGTTATGATAGTTCTACTAAATCCTGGTTTCATATTTTTTCAATTTTTCACTCCCCTATATGAGTGATAAATGAAATGATTTAGACACCTATTACTAAAAATTATATAGAAACTAGTTATAAAAATATTATACCCCATGTTATTTAAAATATTTCCCTGAGAATATGATACCAACCATGAAGCCAATGTGTTGAGTATGAACAAGGGATTCGACATACAGAAGAAGATACTTTGGAATTAAACAATGTTAAAGGTAATTTTTAGGTGCTCAACTGATATACTTTGAAAATTGATAAAAAAAGTAAAAACTAAATTGTAAAATGATTTCACAGATATGGCATGCATGGAGAACATTATATAACCCATTTATGAATACTATTGAAGCAATAATTTGATTCACCTGATCTCACTGAGGAGTAATTAAGTTTAAATTATGAAGAAGGTGCAAAAGAAGTGTCAATATCTGGTCTTTGCCTCTAATTTTATGTTCCCAATTAAATATATAGGGGACCAACATTTTTCAAAATCAATTACCTATATTTTTTAGGAATAGCGCAACAAAGTTAAAGATTTAATAGAACTAGATGCAGATTATTATTATTATGTTGAAGATAAAATCAATAAAATAAAGCCTCATTAAATTGAAGATGACATTGAATCCAATGAAGATCTAGGACCAGTTTTAACACCCTTGTGAATCTCATACACAATCCAATCCTCACATAATCCTAGTATCTATTTCAACACCAATTCCACTAAAAAACCTAATCCCTATCCTGCACGTACACCATATCCCACCCTTGAGAAGACTTTGAAATCTACTAAAGCTATAGAGAAGTAAATCCTTTATCTTCAATCCATCATGAAGGAGTATGAATTTTGATAGTGGGGTGAGAATGCTTTAATAGAAAATATTCAAGTATAATAAATTAGGTACATCCCAACCATTAATGTGTACACATAGCTGGAATCAGAAGAAAATAAATTACGTTTAGAATTTGAGAAATAATTTGGACTTGTTGTATTTTCTAGAATATAATTTCATGTTAATCATGTTGTTAGAGATAGAATATTTCATAACTTGAAGAATTTATCTATAAAATATTAACTACTTCTATGGGAGAGAGGGCACATCCATGTTTTCAAACTAGAGTTATTTTGTATCCTCAAACGGCCTGAAGGCCTTCATTTTTTTATTGATTTTGATAATCCACCTTTATATGGGTGAGGCGAAACCCTTACAAGTCCCGTAGGCATAAGTATTACATATCCTGTAGGATATAGAGGAATTCTTTGCTTATAAGCTTCAGAAATTATATACAACCCATACTAACTACTTGGAATTTCTCCTCTCCAGCATCTTCATCATGAAATTATCTCTCCACCTTCGCAGGGCTATTCGGCTAGGCTTTCCCATGAATACACATATTTGTCTTGATGGCATGTTCCATACCCTCTCATTCTTGCAATCTATTTATCTTCTGTTATGGTGAAAGCTCCTTGCTCCTCCTCCTTCTGAAGTTTGTTCCTTATAGGTTGTTTAGTTTTCATCTTCACTTAAGGTGGCCCGAAGGCCTTGAGGTGGCCCAAAGGCCTTACTGACTTGAAGGCCTGGGTGGCCCAAAGTCCTTAAAGGTCTTGGGGACCAAATTGGTGGCATGAAGGCCCAAACAGGGGAATATTCCCAGCTGTTGTAGTGTCAAACAGTGCATACTACAGTACCTGCTATAGTAACTGCTACAGTGCCGCTATAGTAACCCGGAAATTAGCCTCTTCCTGGATTTTATCTCAGGTCTCCTGGATGTTCTTAAATATTCCTCGCCAATTGGACTGAGGCTCATGTTCATAGAGTTGTTTTGTATCTATTTTTTATTTTACATTTATTTTTGTTTTGCTATAATTATCTAGTGGTGGTATCTTAAGAGATTAGTTGTTGATTTGAGAAGATTCTCCCTAAATCTAGGTAAATGAATTCAATGTTATAATATATTTTCTATTTAATTGATATCTATCATTTTATTTGATTATTTTTTTAATAAATTTCCTTCTTCTTATTCACTTTAAATTTGTCTTCCATCTATATTTTCATTGCAAAAACATCCCACTCGAATTCAATCCACTGCACACAATAGCGTGTAGTGATTGAAGAGGAGGGTGATTGAGAATATCCAATAAAAAAATTAGGTAAGATTTGTGTCTATAGTGATCAGTATACTTCCCTAACAAATATTATATTTATATAATATTGTAATCAAAGTGAGGTTCCACTTTATTTGACAGAGAATTTGATAGACTTGAAATAGAATTATGATTTTATATGTGAGGTAAGTGGATGATCTAAGGTTTTTCCACAATATGAAATTAAGAATTTAAATATGAGCCAATTAGATTAGACCACAAGTTTTTAATTTTGAAAATTAAAACAATTTTACTTCCACTATAATTTATAAAAATTAAACCTATTAAACAAAATAGACACACAATAATAACATTTTCTTATCTGAGTGTACTACTACTACATTTTCATGGGTTAAAACTTTATTTTATTGAGAACATCAAGATAGCTATCTCATTATTATCCCCATATGATAGGGATTGTTGACCAGTGTCAAGGGTCTATGAAAAATCGTGTGGAGACTATACCCTCTTCAAGTGTTCCTAAATAATTTAAGAAATCACCAACACATATAAGTTACCATTAAAATTAAAGTATTTTTCTTTAAGAGACTACTATGCATATGATAATATAACCCATGATATAATAAAATAGATACAACATAAATTCATAAAAGAGTAAATGTTCTAAGTTTCCCAGAAAGGCTGAAACATGTAGATTAGGAATGAAGATGAAAACAAAGATGAAACAAATCCAACAAGGAACTGAGGATCAATCCAGTCCACCACTAAAAACCTTCAATGTCATACTAGTATATCCATTGTACCTCTTTCTAATTATGAATCAGTCCTGGGACCCATTCCCTTATATGTTCCATGAGTCATAAAATCTCAATAATGACCAGGGTTACCACTTCGGATGTGAGTATAAACTTCTTAAGCCACTACCTATAGTGTCCTTAGATAATATCCATGAATATTTTATTTCATTAAAAGTGAAATGTATATGTGAATAAATATAGATAAAATAAATAAGCATCACACCACTCTGTGCTCAATAAGATAAGAGTGAGTGACCTAGCTATTTTGGCCAATGTTCGGATGGGATGATGATCCCACACTCAAAACGCACAAGGAGTCCCATTTTGTCCTCTAAAAATTTCTATACCACTCAGTGAAACATATCACCAAACAAATAATACTTTTTAATTATGGATCAAAATACTTGAATAAAACTATATACGAATCACATCCCACCCTCGATCAATGAACATAGTCACCCCATTAAAACCATTGGCCACATATAATTTGCATCCCTCCATAAGTTTGATTCTAAATTTTACAAACTAATTCCATTTTATTTATGGAAGATATAGACTACATTATGGTGATCATGTCACAAAGTGTGTACATAATCCTTAAAAACTCATACCACAATGGTGAAACACATCACCACTAGACTATGACTATATAAATAGTGAAAATTAGTCACCATCAACATTAGTGATTATTATCATTGCATGTCATTCCATAGAACAACATCAACTCACAAAAATGAGATCAAAATGATTCTGAATACATAGTGAACTATCATGAAACAACAAGAAGGACTTTTTAAATAATTAATTGGTTCACCAACTATCACATAACCTTTTCTCATTATATCTTGACTCATAGCCTCATATTACAGTGCTAGGAATCCCTTATATCCCCCCTAAACCACAGAGGCTATAGTCACCCTCATTTTCTATTTCTCAAACATTCCCATTCATGTATTCAAATCACACTATGATATAACTCATATAAAAAATGGAATTAATTATGAACCACCTATAATGACTTATCAGGAATATTCTCAAAATAATATCATCAGATGCTTCGAATCCAATGTTAGTAAATCAAAAAAAATTACATAAGCCCAAAAATATCTGATATTCAGTGAGGAATAAATAAATTGAGAAAGAAACATATATTAAACATAAGAGGAAACATAACATTACACCCAGAGATCATCAAGGACTAATGAGAGAAATATTGTGCTAATATTGAGGAAGATATATCCTTATGGGAAGAAAAAGAATAGGATTAAGGGGGGTTCCAGTGGATATATATAGAATAAATAAATAAATACCTCATTTAATAGTTTTTTATATAAAAATAAATTTAATTAATTAACAATAAAAAAATAAAAAAAAACCTACTTAGTAAACAATTGGTTTCCAACTGGAAATTATTACCTCACCGGGTACCTTCTCCTAGGTCACCAATAAACTAGCGATCCTCCAGGGCTCCCCCCACTCAGCCTTCATCCATCGAGTACCTAGTACCAATACACCTTGTACCTAGTTATATCATTAGTCAAATACATATATCCCACACAAGGGAAATCATCCCAAAACATAACTCCCAACCTCCTCCAACACCTCCAAAACCTCATATTAGCATAAACATACATGATCTAGTCCATGTTATACCAAAAAATTATCACATAAACACAATGTTCATTATGAACTCACTCTTGGATGATATAAATTTCATGAAATTTTATTTTTACCTCATGTTAAAAAGATAAATAGAAAATATAAATTAAGAAAATGTAAGTTAATTATATGCTAATGTTTATATTTCCTTTTTAATAAACATATCAAGAAAACCCAACGGAAAAAAAACTTGATGGTGGTAAAATGATTACAACATTTCATTAAATATCCAAATAACTATAAAACCTCTTCAAGTGTTACTATAATATTCATAATCATCAAGATATACTATAGTGATATAAAATTTTGATCTAGTCCTCTTTATGAAAAACATGGAAAATGAGATCATTTTGGTGACCTTTTTTCCCTAGATATTTATTCCAATAGTTATACCATATAAACCCTTACTAATTTAACCAATACAATTATTTATTCAAATTTATTAAATAAATATCTAAATATCTAGGACATGTTTAATGAATTTTTAATACTTAATGTAGTTTTTAATAAAAATATTTTCCAAAATTACTATAAAGGTATGAAACTATAACATCCATCAGGTGTAATTCAATATTTTCATGTATAAAAAAATCATAAGATATAAAAATATTATGACATCATTATAGAGAAATATGTTTCATTATAACCAATTCTAGGTCATCTTGGGAAACTATTAGAAAAAAAATGATTATTTAGATATTAGGATTTTACTATTTTCAACTGTCTTTCTCAAAAATACACATGTATAACCAATAATATTAGTCTTTAATGGGCTATTCGCAATTGATCTAAAAAACATGTTTCTAAAGTGAGTCTAATCCATATTGGACAAAAAATTTAATTTACCCCATTCAGTTGTATTATACCATTCAATTACTAATTTAGGATCTTAATTCCCATCATGAATATCAAGTGCCACATTATATATAAATGATTTATCAATAGTAATCTCAACCAAGTTCCAATAATTTTTACTATTAGTAAAATTTGTAAAAATCTCTTCCTGATCATGATCATACATTTATGGTATATAGATTTCGTAATAATATTAATATTAAATATATTTTTAACTTCCTCATGTGAATTTATTTCCTCAAATATAGTTTTTCTTCCCTTTCCATTGAAGATCATTTTTTACCTTTTCAACAAAGTTATCTTCCAGTATTATAGTACAGGCTAGAAGCAAAGTTTAAAACACTATTATATTTTCCTTTCATGAAATTTATTTTAACTAGGATATTTTTAGTATGAATTTAGGATTTTATAACCCATTTTGATTTAATGAATTTGTTAGAAATTTAATTATTTAAATTTTAAAAGTAAATGATTTTTCTAAACATCCATTTCACTTTTATTTTTATGAAAATAAAGAAGTAATAATGATGTCATTTTCCCTGATATTTTTTTTATGTCATCTATTTGTTCTTTATTGTTGGACAAATATTTCAATAAAAATGATAATAAAAGTCTTGTTTTAAACACATATTTAACCAGGGTTTTAAGATACTTTTTAATTAAGTAAGTTTCAAATCCTCAACCATCATTAGGTCCCCATTTTGTTATTTGTTGGGGTGTTACTGGAAAACATACAACAACAAAAAATTCCTTCAATGAAAAAAAAATTCTTTGTAAAAAAATAAAATTAAAAAGGGAATCATGATAATTTTATAGTTGAATTTAAATGAATGTTATTTTATGAGAAATTGAATGTCCCCACACCAAACTAGGTAGTTGATTTGTATGAAATATACTCTATTAAAAAGTTCTAAACATTTTATAAATGATTTAATTGGACCATTTTTAACATGAACATGAGAAAAAAGATCATTAATATTTATTCCAATAGTCATTAAATAGTAATTAAAAGAATATGATGAATATTCACCAACATCATCAACTCGAATATTCACAATTGAATAATATGGAAATTGATCCCTTAATCTTATTATTTTTCAATTAATTTCATAAAAACTATGTTGTGATTATAAAATAAACACACAAGGGACTATCTAGTATATGTATTGATAAAAATCATAAAATAATTTATTGGTATAATTCGTGGATGAATTAGACTGTATATATAATCATGAATTGATTATATGGTTATAGGGGATTTAATCCTAAAACTCTACAGTGATGGTATTATAATTAAATTTCATTGACAATAAGCAGTTCATAAAGAATCATTAGATATAATAATCTTTTTATCAACCATTGGGAAACCATGAGTATATTTAATTATTTTTCACATTATAATTTATTAGGGATATCTTAAACAATTGTGAAATGTAATCAATGTGTCATGGTTAGGAAAAATTGGTTTTAACATATTTTATTATATCATACATACATTAATTGAGTCAAACTAGAATAAAAATTTGTATGTTTCTCCCAAATCTACCATTTCTCATTATTAATGCATGTTATATAAAGGAATTCAATGCATCCTTCAATTATAGTATCAATTGGATTTATATTTTTAAAAATATATTTAAATATTAATATATTACATCAAGTAATATGATAAAATAATACATTATTTATACAAAATTCACATACCACCAGGTATACATATTTTTTCTATTCTAGATCATTCAATTGATTTTTTCATAACCAGTTAAGAAACCTACATGATTACTTCACATTTTAAGGTTGATAACATGTTTCTATGGTTTAAATATTATATACATCATGTCACCATCGATGATACAAATATATTCATTAAGAAAATTTATTCTAATAGAGGCATTTGTTACATAAATTTCTAATAAGGAAATAAATAATATACATATAAGGATGAAATAATGAAATAAATAAATATAACACATAAAACAATAATTAAAACATTTCAAATATAAATAAAATCAAATCGATGAGAATATACTTAAACTAATTGTTCTCAATAATTTTATGACTCAAAAAATAATCGAATACGTTAAAATTTATTATTTTACTTCTGGGTCCTCAAAAGAGAGTATATAATAGCTTGAGATTTTATGATATATTTCACTTTAATAAATTTGAATTGTTTGATAGCATTATTTAAATGAAACACTAATATTTTGGGAATAATTTTTATATATTATAATATTAATATAATAATCCTTTATTTAAAATAAATATAATTATCAAAAAAGTAAATTCCCTTTGTAAATATTATTGATCCCAAAAAACTATTTTTGAAATATTTGATTATAAGAATTAATTTTATCATGAATGTTTTATTCAATTTTTATTTTATTTCATTTAAAAATTAATAAAAAAATTTAGAATTATGAAAAAAATATTTTCTATACATGTAGTAAATTAATTTTTAGTTATTAATTGGTTGAAAGTTAAAATTAAATCATTCAAAGGTGAAAATAGTTGATTTTCTAAAAAAACCTTTTATACATGTAGTGTATTTTTATCTTAATATATTAATTTAATCACTATTAAGGAATGATTTTAGTATATGTTATATATAAAATAAAAAGTTTTAACATTTTTATAACGGTTCTTACTTTTCATGGAATGATAATAAAACCATTTTTATTCTTAAAAATGTTTTCTTTCAAAAAATAGTTTTCTTTGCGTTTTTCATATTTATTTTAAAATGAATTTTTTCTACCTATTATAATATAATTTGGTAAAATTGATTCCATATTTTGATTCAAAATTTTAAAATTTATTAATGAGACAACTATAATTTTTATCATAGTGAAGAATAAAACAGAAAAAAATTTCTACCATGGTTAGGGTTAAAACAATTTTATTGGCGGTAAAATAAGAGATATTGGTGAAAATACAACTTGAACTTATCTAAATATTAGTTTTTTAATATATTTATATATAATATTATACTAAAATTTAATTATTATCTATTTGGTTCCATATTCACAAGAAATTTACTATTTTATTTAAAACTTTTATGTTATTTCATGTGTGTCTCTCCCCTCATTTTAAAAAGGGTTACTCTTATCATCTATTATTAAAAACACTTTATCCCTATATCTCAGCCAATCCCTACCCAAAAACCTTCATATAATAATGCACTTTATTGTTGAGCTCCTAGACTTACTCTATGTATATCTTAATAAGTATTAATGTGTAAACCAAAGGAGGTCTCTCAAAGAAGAGGTAATTGACTTACCCAACTCTTTCAATGTTTGTTCTTCCTTGTACATCCAATGAATATTTTTTATCAATACTAAAAAGTGTATAAAGTGTCATAAATAGAATAAGAGGATATTATTATTATGTACTACCATTTTACACCTCCTTTCCCTCAAATGGGAAATGAAAGTATTAGTAACGTGTGTGTGAGTGTGCACTACCACATCCACATGGCGATGTGATTCATTTTTAAATCATCATCTTCCATAGTTGGTTAATATATTGTATTTAATATTTATATATTATACTTATAAAATAATTATTATTTTTTAATTATAGTATCTCATATGCCTTTTTATCATCCCAAATGTTGGGAAATGATAACGTCGCTCATGTGTACATTTGGACAACCACCTCCACGAAGCGATGTGATTCAGTTTTCATTTCTGATTTACATGGATGGTAATAAGGATGGGTTTTATTGATATGTATGATATAAAAGATATAATAATTAATTTTTAAAGGTTAATTACTATTTACCTTTATTTTTTACATACATAAAATAGTGTAAAAATCACTGGTGCGTATGTACAGCCTACAACAACCTTGAAGTGATGTAATTCACTTTACATCACCACTTTATATGAATGGTAATAAAATGGTATATAATGATTAAATGTGAAACTTATTGCATGATTACTATTATCTATATGATTTAACCCTTATAAAATTGAAATTAACATAATTATCGAATTGATATACATATGGGAAATGAATAAGTTAACACCCAAAATGATGATGATGATGATGAGTGATTATTAACCAACGAGTGAAGATATGTTATAAGTAAAACATGTATGTTTTTATAAGTATTTATACTTTCATGTTGTAGAATTATAATAAATTTAAATTTATTATACATGATATTATATCATAAACAATTCAATTTAGACTTCAATGAATTTTTTCTTGTCTCGCTTTTGTTTCTTTGAGATGTATATCATATTCACCCCTTGTTTCATTCATGTATTGTATATACAGACACTTTTGATTTCATTTTATTTAAAACATTTACAATAATTATCTTTTCAATGATCCGATGATTGTTTAAATTCATTTTCAGCTATATTTTATTTTATTTTCAAACGTTTATAATGTAAATTTTACAATTTTTTCCGAATAGTTTTTTTAATACTTTTTATAGAAATTTTTAAAGGAATATATGTTTTGAAGTTTACCACACACAAAATTTCCTACCATCATGGCTATTCCTTAATATGAATATTACATTAAAATTTTATATAATTATTTCCAAATAAATATTTTTCCCAATATTATATTAATTTTCTAGTTTCTAAACGTACAAAAAGAAAATAATAATTTTCCTATTTTCAAAGAAATTTTAAAATTTTATTTAAGAGGTATTTTTCATCTATAATAACATCCTTGATGGATTTTTATACTTTAACGGGGATATTCTATTAAGATAAAATCCAGATTTTTTTGGATGGTTCATGATGAATATGATTTAAGGATGATTCTAGGAAGCTCATTTCTTTTTAATAAGATTATTAAGTTATGATAAAATCTTATGAAACCCATTTCTTTTCCAACATTTATTATATGATGATATGATGGAATGTTTATGGACCCCATTTCATTTCCATGGGTTATGATATTATGAATGGAAGAATGTTTTATAATCTTTTGGAACACATATGAATGGATTTAATTATCTTATGGGTTTTCCTAGAGTAAATAATGATATCTCATGATATAATTAATAAATTAATGGGGAGAAAACCTAGTTCAGTAGGGTTCTTTGTCCACGACAACAGTCTTGGTAGTGAACCTTGACTAATGAAATCATGTAATAGGGAGTGAACACAGTCTACTGTGATAGTATTTATAATGATCATTTACTAAGGAAATAAATTTCGATGTTTATGTATATTCTAAAAACTTATGTATTATATTTATGATATGTCCTCATGTATTATGATTAATTACTGACAATTATTCCCTTTTATGACTCGTGTACTTTTTATGATAAATCCTTATTCCATGATTCATGATTAAAGATCTTTGATTTATTGGGTATGAATTTTTTAAGTTATGATAATTTTATCATAACATTATGCTAAAGAACATTTGTAATGATTGATTTAAATCTCCTTCATTAACACATACTAAGCCTCTGGTCTCACCCTTCCTTACATTTCAATTTTACTCAAGTTATGAATAAAGGAATTAATTAATAAATGTTTAATAAGGGTATTCTAAGAGAAATACTATAGGGGATATATTGAATATCATTTATTAAATAATTTTATTATGAATGTTTTCTCTAAAGACAATTATCCATTATAGTCCTTAGACATGTATTATTATGAGTTATATTAAAGATTCTTATAAAATGATGTAATATTTGTGTATTCATTTATTGGGTTACACCAATTGGTATTAGAGCATTGTTTAATTATTTTTAGATATTAATATTTGAAAATTTTTTAAAAACCCTAACGATAAAACTAAGTGTAGGATAACATCCTAAAGCTTTTGTAAAGTGAATATTATATGGTTTCCCTAGAAAATACATCAATATCTTCATACTGGAAAGAGGATGTTTATGGTAGAGATTCACATATGCGTAACAACACTAAAATGAAATTATTAGGTATCAACTCTATCAGCAGAAATTCATGATGGATGGGATCAAGACTACAAATAAGGAAAAACACTCTCAAGGGATATGGTTGGTTTAATTCACCTTTTCATTATGAATCATTATAAGGGATTTGAATAGATAATGACCATGGATAAACAAATTTAAACCTAAGGTGTAATATATTGAAAAAAATGTGTCATTATTTATACATATTGTAAAATATTTTCCATGATTATATGATTTCTCACAATGATTATAGTTTCATTCACTATGTTTTTTGGTTTTATTCAACGGATAAAAATAGGATTAATCGAGTTAAAGATTAATGTGACAGATAATTCAATTACTATCCTCCTAATAAACCAAATTAAATGGGATATAGAATTTCAAGAATTTTGATCATTCTTAATCATATATATAATTATATTACCAAGAACATAATCTCATGTAAGTTTCCTAACACACTAAACAAGATAAAAAATGGAGTTTCAAGGGAGTTTATTTAATAAATACCATGGAGGAAAGAATATTAATCTTCCAACATATTGAGAATGTGAGAAGAATAACCTAGGAAATATCTTAAAGGAATGAAAATATGTTTTATGTATGCAAAGGTAGTTTATAAATAAAATAATTATGGGGGGAAAATTAAGAGTTCAGTGGAAGGAAATGAAGTTCATCCTAAGGTACCACTAATAGTTTAATGTATTGTGTGTGCGAAACATGGGTATTATATAAGTAAATTACCTAATCCAAGGTTCTATTTTTTACTAATTAAGGGCCTATGATATGTCAACAATTTAATTGAATCAATTGGGTTAAGGCATAATTATCCTTCACTCTAGAGTTAGGGTTTTCAGGTTGATGTTTATAATAATTTGCACTGTTCATATATTATTATTCATCCTTTAGAGTTATTTGATTTTATTTTGATCATTATAAGATATATAAAAAGATATGAAATTTTAATTTCTAGAGTAATAAAATAACATTTGATATTATAAATCAACCTCTGATCATCTTTTTATGTGCGGATGAATATGAACTTCTAATAAAAATTACATTCATTGTATTTTTCTTACCACATATTCATAAGTGATATTTATAACAAATGGTTAGTGAGAAACTCAATATTCAATATGTGAATAATTTTTAGGATAATTATAATGTATTTTCTTAAAAATTTTGGAGTATTCCCTTGAATCATGAAATTGAGTTTTCAATAGAACCCATATCTGGTGTTACACCTATTTTAAAGACTCCATATCGAATAGCAATAATTGAGTTGTAAGAATTGAAGAATAAACTCAAGTAAAATAATGATAATGTATTCACACACCTTATTTCATCACCATGGGGTGAACTTGTAATTTTTATTAAGTCATAAGTTGGTTAAACATTTGTTTTCATTGATTATTAGTGAAAAACAAGACAACTGTCAAGAAAAGGCATCTTATATCCTGTATTGTTGACTTGTTTGATGAACTCTGAATATATCCATACTTTTACAAGACATACCTTCATCGTAGATATCATCAATTGAGGGTCAAATGGAGGATATAACCATGAAATTATTCTATAAAAGTTATGTTCATTAGAAATTTATAGAGATTTCATTTTGACTTACCAATTATACTATTACCCTTATAGACATAATGAATAGATCCTATAGAGATTATCCTTAATAGTTTTTGGTGATCTTTATAAATTATATTTTTTTATATTCTATGACTACCACAACTCTAGTAACATAGATATGGTGTATAATTTGTTACATTAGTATAGATACAACAGATCGCACTAAGCAGGATTGATCAGTTTAGTTGTCTCGGAAACTAGATACATACATGATTCCCATATTATATTGAAATTATAAAAGAAAAACAAAACTAACGTAAAATTTATTAATCATCAAAACTCTTTCAAATATTTCTTAATTATAACCAAGGTAATGGAAATAAAATAAGGGTGATAAAAAATTCTATATAAGGGTTTCATATAGAAGAATATATCATGAGTAAATAAAGAATAATAAATATGGAAAAGAAAATAACTAAAAATACATTCCAATTAATAAAAAAAATTTGAGCAAAAAATGAAAATATAAATAGTATCAATTTAGTAATCTCATGGATAATAATAAATGAATGCTCAATGAAGGAAATACATACTATTGGAAATCATTATCTCAGACATAATGATATCTCTAGCATCAAAATATTGCACCAAGAAAATTTTAAAGTATTTGTAAAGATCCATTTAATTTGTACAATAGATTCATTTCATGAGACATTTCAATGCATCAAGGTACTATATAATTCCAGGTCTCACACATCACAGTATGTCTAATGAATTCCTCATGCATCAAATGATCTATTTACTTCATGAGAAATATTCTTTATTAAAAAATATCTGTATTGAGTAAAAATAATGGATTTATCTATAATTAATTAGTAAATAAAATACATTAAAATGATATCACCAGATGTAAAAATTGCATATGGTATAGAAAATAATCATATTCAGAATACAAAAAAATATGGATATCTAAGAGAATAGTGATATCCAATGAGAAATAGTTAGTGGATTTTTTAAAAGATGGTTTTATTAAAACATACCCCTTTTGGTGAATAAATAAAATAAAGGGTTTTTATCATTGATAAATTTAAATTACATTAAAATATTATTAAAAAATTGTTTGGATATATTACATTTCTATTTTTTTGAAATAACTTATATAAAAAAACAGCACAATTATAAAGTAAAGCATTTTCCTTGAAAATAGCCTTGTAAAGTTATCTAGGATTACTCAAAGAAAATGTTAGTCATGAAATCAAGAAAATACACTCATTATATATAAGTTAAAAAAACATTTCTTCTATACTTATGTCAAAAAAGTCACAAAGTACCTAGTTTGGAAAATGAAAAAACAGATTCATTTCAATCATTTTTGTAAAAATTTAAACATGGGTAAAAATATATTCATATAAATCATTGTAAAATATTAAAAAAAATTGAAAAAATTTTAAATAAAATATTAATAAGGGAGAAAAATATATCTGATCAAAATATAAATAAGATTAGTTTTTATTTCAAATATTTTTTTCTTTATTCAAGTTTCAAAGAGAGGAAAATTTGGTAGAAAATATGCAAAATATTTTAAAAAAAGTAACTTAGAAATGAAATTTAATAATAATTAAAAAATATATATTCATATTTAATACCTAAAAGTGGTGTTATATAAACCCCATAAATATAAACAAGTACATAATACCAAATATGTGTCAATAGAGTTATAATTGAGAAGAAATCCCTTACCTCACGTTCGACAGGCCTTATAAGTGATTTTAACCTTTTGTATAATATATTTATATTTATTTTAATTATATAATAAAACAAAAAATATATCTATGATATTTTATATGATACATTTATAAAATTTTATCACTCTTTTGTAAATAATATTTTATTATTATCATTATTTTAGGTGTCAACTGCTTTGTTTTTCTTGTTTTGATTCGGCATTTCTAGTACTTATACATATATTATGGTCAAATAATATAAATAATTTAATTAATGGTATAAATATCATATATTTTAAATATATACATATTTATTTTCATCCGTAAAAGATAAGGATATAAAAATGAATCACACAGTTCTTGGAGACGGCAGGTCATACGTATACATGAACGCTATTTTAACTTTTTGATGGTTGGAATGAAAGAAATGTGAATAATAATTAATCATTAAAGAATAATTATTATATCATATGTATCCTATATATTCATTAAATATATCCTTATTACTATCTAGGTAAAAAATAAACGAAAAACAGATTTCGTCACTTCGTGGAGGTTGTCGTCCACAAGTACGCACAAGCAACGCAGTCATTTTCAAAATGATTGGAAGATAAGAAGTTATATATGATATTATAGTCACAAAATCATATTTTTTTCAGAAATATCATATATACTCATTATTTTCATTCAAATAGATATCTAATTAATTTAGTGATTAAAAATGAATTACACCGCTATGTGGAGACGGTAAGTCATACATACACATGACTGATATTTTCTCTTTTAATATGATGGAAAAGAGATGGAATATGGTGGTACCATGACTAAAATTACATATCATTATATTTATTATACTTTATTTATTATATTACTATTGTTAAAACACTTTAATAGGATGTTTAACATGAAATATACTTGAAGGACTTGGTAAAAAAGACTACCTCTTCTTTGATAGACTTCATTTAGATCTTTTCTTAAGGGACCTAGGGTAGGTCATCTAGAATTAATAAAACCTCTATAACTTATTTAATGATTTTTTTAATATAAATTTTTATATTTGGATAAATCTAGAATTCCCAAGTTGGTGTAAATATTTGAGAGAGGATGGTCCCTTTTATAATTGAGCTGAGGGGACCCTTGGAATTTCTTCAAAGATTAAATTATAATAAAGTCATTATTGAGAAAAATTCACCCAAATGTCCAAGTATTAAATCCTAGGGTAGTATATGGTTTAAAACTCGTCAAATAATAATTTTTCTATGTTTTTTGAGGTTTTAAACATTATCTTTTGGTTTATCCCCTAAGCAAACCAATTTTAATATTACTTGAAATAACGTATTTTTCACTCATAAAGAGTTATAATTTTATATATAAGGTAAATATTTAGTCATAAAGGGAAAATAAATTAAATATGTGATAATATATTACCCATTTTTCTCTTTCAAGATTTTAATTATTTTTAAATAATTAAATAAAATCTTAATTTGATAAATTATCATTAATGTAAATTTTGATATTATTCATTTAATTGGACTTCAAATATATCAATACCAAGATATATATCATATATATATATATTATTCAATCAAAACTAATATTTAATATTTATCTATAAAATTCATTTAATTAAATTAATCACTCAAATTATATTACTTTTAGTACATTTAATATCATATTTTAAATTTTTATATTAATTGATCAAATATAGTATATCTGTTACACAAGACTGTAAGGTAATTCTATAATCACTAAAAATTAGAAATCAATTTTAATCATGAATATAATTTTATTATATAAAAAATTAACATTTATATTCACTCATAACTTTTTTCCCAATATGGACACATAATAGATTTTTAAAACTAAGAGAGTGACTTTTTTAATGTTCTTTGAATTAAATATTATATTGCTCATTTATATGGTCAACTATTAATTAAACATATAAAATTTTAGATGATGGTTATAAGGGTTGAATTAAATTCATCAAATAAAAAATAATATGAAAAATTATTACCTTATCTCTTTGTTTTAATCCATACTAACTCAATATTTCTTTATTGGGGTGTTATATTTTACCACCATTACTATTAATATTAACAAAAAATAAAAGATACCTCTTTACCAAATTTTAATCTTCTTATTACAAATATGGAATCCATTTTTCAAGATTAAATCTACCTAAATTTCATAACTTTTTTAAGAAAAATAGTTGTTTAAAATGCGATAAAAATCAAATTTTAGAAAAATATATTTTTTAAGTATAATCTAGATTTATTCATATTCACACCTGTAAATTTTAATATCTAGGTTATAAAGGTAACCTAATAATATTTTATTAATATATCATGATTTTTTTAAACTTTTTGGTGTGTAAAACATAATCTATTAATTTTATTTAATTTATTTAAAAGGAATCATACCATAAAATCATGGGGTGTTTGAATATTATCCCATTTGAAAAATATCTTCCTAAAAATATATAGAATTTCACCAAATGAATAGATTGTGGTAGTTATTAATCATAATTTCATTTGTTTCCCACATCACATCTTCTATCTTATGATTTATCCAATGTAGCATCACTAGTCGAGTCATCTAATTCCTAAAAACGTGTTATTTAGGGACTACAATATAGATAGGCACTTCCTAGTAAGATAAATTATGTTTCAATTCTATTTATTTAGATGTGAGAGCATGTTTCAGGATTGGAATATAATTCCTTAATAAAGATATATGGAACGCATCTTTCACTTTAAGAGGATTGGTTTCATTTCCAATCAATAATCCAGCACTCCAATTCGTTCAAAAATTTCAAAAAACTTGGTTTGCGAAGGGCTCAATATTCCCCTCAAATTGAAACTTATAACACCATTATAGGGATTTACTTTTAATAAAACATTATCACCCACTTGAAACTCCAAATATTTCCATTGGTTGTTGATATAAATATTTTTCCTACTTTAATCTTATTTAATATGAGTTTGAATAGTCTTTACATTTTCCATTCCCACTTCTATAAGTTCTGGAACTACCAGCTTCCTTTCACCAACATTTTTCCAACAAGTTAAAGTATGAAATATATATCGATTTAATTATTCATATGAATCCATTTGAATACTTGAATTAAATATATTTTTAAAAAAACTATACCAATGGTTAATATTATTTTTTATTACAGACTCTCAGTTTGAGGATGATAACCAGTGCTCAAAGGAAGCTCAATATTAATAGCACTATAAATACATTTCCCAAATATTTATGTAAATTGTGGTTAATGATTATTCATAATTAAAATAGGTTCACCATCATGTTTTATAACATCAATAATATTGGGGTTTGAATGGGGCTCTAAAGGAAAATATTCTATTATAGTGAGGAAATGTGTAGATTTTATAAGGTGATAAAGTTCCCTTAATCACATCATATGTAAGTGAGAATTTCATTATATAAGATCAAAACTAGAATAGTTTGGCTAACTCTAAATTTGTTCTTAAATAATTAATTATGTGAAGGAGGTAGTTCAGGAAGATAGTTCTCCTTAGGGTTTTTCAGGGCATTGTTGCTTGCTAAGGAAAATGTATCACAAAACGATGGTCATCCATGAAGTGAAGGTCATCCAGGAAGCATTAGAGGATCATGAATAACATGCACTATGCGGTTTAAGGGTTTTTTGGATGGGTCTTAAGTAGTTCAAAAATGAGAAAAAATAGTTCAAGAAAGGTCTCTATATAAGGAAAAATCTATATTGTGAAGTTTACTTCATCTATCTGGTGAAAACAGAGCTTCATAGAACACTCATGTGTGATAATTTTCTAAGTTCATTTAAAACAAAAAAATATTATTCTAAAGAATTAGTGAGCACACTTTAGTGAAGATCGAAGTCAGATTTCAAATTTTGATTGGTTGTAAACCAGTAGGGGATGTAGGTCTATATGGAACATTGTATTGGTAGTGAGATGTAGTGGATTTTGTAGATAGGCACATTGCCTTTGTATTATCCTATTATGTAGACCCGATGATGTTGAACCAAGTAATATTATTGTGACCTATGAATTTTGTAAATCACATATTTTTCTCTCTAATGGGAAGGAGATAAAGAATATTGTTTTGTTTAATGATGAAACAAGATCCAAATATGAAGTTTTTTTAATCTATCTTTACATAATTCACCCCCTCCCTCTCAAGGTATTTATCCTAGTTATGATAACAATTGGTATCAGAGATAAAATTTGAAATTCAGTGGTTCTCTCTCTATAAAAGAAATATAATATACTAATCACAAAGTGATTCCAATATTCTATGGAAACAATTTTAAGGTATGAAAGAATTAGATGGAACCCTTATTTTGATATTTGGTTTTGGATGTTTTTAAATCTACAATGCATGTTATTCCTTCTAGTATGTACATTGATTTTTTATCATAAGTAGGTCATAGAGAATTGGATACTAATTTTGAAATAATCAATGCTTTAAGCGGTTACTTATCAAAAAAAATCTATATGAAGGTGATATCATGTAATTCATCACTTACTATGGGGGAAAAATCTAAATATCTATGAAAATAACTCAAAAGTATGACAAGTAAAGTTTCATGTTATGTGGAAAAAATATGAGGACTTGATAATTCACCCCAATGAGTCGGTTGATGCGTTATTTGATTTTGTGAATGTTATTATGGAAGACATAAGTGGTCTTAGAGAAATTATTGAATATGTGAAGACATTTAAGTGCATCTTAAGAATAATACTACCTCTTCTCAATCCAAAAATTGTATATAATAGAAGATAATGATCATAAAGAACTAAAATTAGAAATATTACATAGTTCTCTTATCGCATAATAGATGATAAATGATGATAAAAATGTTTTGGATAAAGAAAAGTCTAAATAATTTGCATTCAAGGAATGAAGAACCTCGCTATTGAATGCAGAGAGAAGGAAAACAATGCCAATGATTACATTTCACACTTATACTCAAATATACAAAGAGGGAGATTAAATTTCAAAGAAAAACACCCACTTTAAAGCTTTCAATGTGGATGGATTATACATAATGTAGTAGAGTTCCCTAATAAGTTTCAAGACAATGATGGGGACGATAATTAAATTCCCAAGTATAGTTCTTCAGCCAATGTCAAACGTAGGATAAATTCTTAGAGAAATATATTAAAAAATAAAAATATAATTTAAAAATAATATGATTTCTTAGAGGAATCTAAGGAAATGGATTTGGAGTGTGGAAAGAATCATGAAGAAAATTTTATGGTGTAATTTTGTAAAAAATTTTATATAAGGGAAGAAAGTGACAGTGAAGAATGAGAATTTTATTATATATTTGGCCTTCATATCGAATTAGAAGCAACTCTAGAATATATAGATGTTTGGAGATCCAAAACAATTAAATCTAACAAGGTGGTTGATGATTCCAAACTCTATATGATATAGTGGGTATAAGAGAAGTATGATTTGGAAGATGAAATTTAAAGCTTTAAATCAAATAAGGTATAAAATTTAATGATATTCATTGAGTACAATATTGAAATTGGAGAATGGACTAGAATTGTTGATATTATAACCAACACAGAAAAATATCAACTCAAATGCATTTAATAGCTTGAGGAGGAGGTTTTCAACCAATGAATAATGTTTAAATATTATGAGAAAATCTTGATTCTAGTAAAGAAGGATACAAAGGAGATAGATAAATAAAAAGTAGAATACAGTGTTCTAATGAAATGGACAAAGGGATATTATGAGAAGAAAATGATATATCAGAAGGATACATCTTGTATGGGGATTGATCTTAAATAGAAAGAATTAATGGTTGAAGTTATACCATAAGAACCCTCTCTGAGGTTGAATATTGATTTGTGTATGAAGCCAAACTAGAAGACTTATAGAGACCAAGGGATAACCAGTGGTATAGAAGTGACACAAAATAATTAACCCTGCATCAGGTGTTATTACTTTTAAAATATTGGAGACTCACAAAATGTATGTTCTATAGCCAATATGTACTTAAAGGAACAAAAGAAAGAGAGGTATAAAAACATATGTCAATATTCTAGGATATTGTTTAGGGGTCATTTTTTGTGTGTGGAAAATTTGGACATAGGGACAGATATTGTACATCAATTTTATAGACGAGTGATCCAAAATAGACAGAAATTTCTTATAAGAAACAACTCAAGGAAACTTCAATTTTTCTGAAAACCAAAAATAAATTTTCACAATTATAATATAAGAGTTTTCCATCATACACTGAGCATGATCAAGAATACCCCAATCCATTATTTTAATTTTTTTAAGAATACACTTTATGTAAAAGTGGAAACCATACAAAAACTTCCACAAACTACCTACACAAACCCCACTTATACATACATCATACAAACATCAAAAATAAAAGTCCAACTTCACTACAGGCAAACCCAAACAAAAAAAACCACACCACCTTCAAATAAACCTCAAAATTAAAATTTTAAATTGGAATTCATCATAAACCATCTTGGTAAATGGGACATATTGACTCTAGTATCTACCTCGATTATCACTCCCATCAAGATAGCCTCCCTACCCCTGAGATTCACCTCGTAGCATGCACCCATTGCCGCATCAAACTAGATTATCAGTGAGCTTCCACTGGCATCCATAATCACCATTGAAAGAAGATTCATCATCTCCATCATACTCAAAACATGAAACATCATGCCATATTCAACTTCTTTAGTTGATTATTGATACCAGACTACCCACAACTACATATCTTACTTAACACCATCATCATTTCCCCCATTCGAAAACCACACTTGGAAAAACATCATCCTAGCATGACTAAGATAGTGAAAAGCCTTACAAGATGTAGAAGTAGAATCCATCACCAAACAAACCCCATTCATATCTGCCATCATATAAGGAACACACAAATATTAATACAAACCATGAGAAATATATCATGTGAGAAGCAAAAAAAACATCTACCATATCCCACCTCACAAAATCTTAGAGGAACTACTGCACTAGCTCCAACATGAATTGGATATGAGTGACTTGGGGTCAAGGTAGGGATAAAGGCAATCCATTCTTTCAGGCGAAGACATTACACCTAAACTAAAATCAGAAGCCAAAATCAAGATCATACAGACACATGATCGTTTAAAAATCCCTTGAACACCACTCTGATTATCCAAAAACCTTTGAGTAATCATCTTTCTATATCCAACCTAGATAATCATGATGTAATGTGAGGTTATATAGGGGACAAAGTGGCTGGGGGTTTCAGAAACCTCCATCATCAGGATCAACAACCTCAGGCGAGAAAAACACCTGAATCCATACCTCCAAAGAAAATAAATCAGTAGTGTAGAAAGGAACTAAGATGTGATTATAGGGTGTGGGATAAAGAAATGGAGGAATATATGAAGGATAAATGATGCTCATATGCACCACCAACCCCAAAGAGAAGGTTTTAGGAGAAACCCTAGATGATGCTGAGAGCAAAAGGGGGAGAGTTGGGGGAGAATGTTCCCATAGTTATTTTTATGAATTGATTTGAGCATGATCAAAAATATCATTCAAACACATGGATCAAAAAGAAAATCTATGAATAGGAAGTGATTGTTGAGATTACTTTCAAAGAATTATATCACACTAGAATATGGATCATTGATAGTGGATACACCTCCCATATGACAAAAAATGAGGATATCATTATAGGAATCAGATTTTACGAGGAAGGTGTTAATGATTTGATAATGATGAAGGCTTAATGTCTATTGGATAAAGAAAAGGAAAGTCTTGGAAAAATATATGAGACTTGTAGATGGATTTTTTATTGAGGTTCTCAATCAAAACTTGTTACTTGTCAGTAAAATGTGTTACCCAAGACATTACAAAATATTTTCCTAGAATTTATGTATCATAAAGGGAAAATATGGTGTATCTTTTTTATATAGAAATAATATGAAGAGGAATATCTACCTTGTGAGCGTAGAATAAGATATGTTATTTTTATCCAAGGAAAAAAATAAAATAAGGTATGGAATAAAAAACCATTTCATTTAATACAAATATCCTTGGAATATCTTGGGAAATGTCATGTTACTCATGATCTCCCAAGTTTATCATGTGATCATACCCATTAGTTTGGTTCCTATAAACATGGTAAGATCATTCAAAGTACATATAAGTAAAATGTGAAAAGTTAAAAAAAATTGTTTGAGTTGGTGTGTATTGATGTGTGCAGGCCTATTTCTCCAAGAGCTATTGAAAGGAGGATATATTATTTTCTCTTCATTAATGATTTTTGTAGAATGGAATAGTTTTCAATCATCACCCACAAGTCTTTAGTGTTCATTTAAATATCACATTATTGAAGGGAATTTGAAAAGATTATAGGTCAAAAAATTTAGAAGCTCCAAATATATAATGGAATGAAGTTTAAAAAAACTCAATATGAGGATTATATTGAGAAACATAGGATAAGAAATAAAGTTTTAGTAGTAAGAACTCCTCAGAAAATTGGAGTAGTTGAGAGAAGAAATCAAATTATCAAAAATATGCATAGAATAGTGCTAATTGAGAAATACCTTCATGAAAAGTTTTGGAATGAAGAAGTAATGACATCAGTATATATTTCAAATAGATCTTTATTATTTCCAAATGAAGAGAATACTCCATATGATCAATGCTATGGAAAAAATCCAATGTTGAACTACTTTCAAGTGTCCATAAGTAACTTTTTAATTATCAATAAATAGAAACAGGGGAATTTTTAATATCATAAAGATGAAGAGTTATTTCATGGATAATAATGAAAAACAAATAATATAAATGTTTCAATAAGCGGCCTAGAAATTTTGTAGAATGTAATGTTATGGTTGTGATAAAAATGAGAATATTCTTCAATAAATACATGAATAGTTTCAAGAAGATAATGACGAAGAGATGAGAATATAAGAGATAGTTACATTACCTAAGGAATAATTAGAAGAAGATTCAAATAATTAAAAGGATGAACATAAATTTCTATCTCCATAGAGACCTAAGTGTCAGGAAAAATATAATAGAAAGTACATACTCAGTGATCAGACAACACTAGTGATGAAATGGAGGATGAAGACTCTAAAACAAATATCTTTCTTATTAGAGGTAGAGCCAAAGAGTTTTGAATAAGAATCAAAAGATAGGATTTAGTTTCAAGAAATGAATTAATAGCCTGACCATATATAAAATAATCATACACGGAATATTGTTTTGAGACCAATAGATAATAATTTCCTCAGGATCAAATGGTTCTATCATAACAAGCTAAATTAATATGGTACATTGATTCAAAAAAATGCATTACTAATGTGAAAAGGGTACTCATAGGTAGATGGAATCAATGTTTATGAGACATTTTCACCTATTTCAATACTTGAGACAATTTAACAAGTATTTTCCATAATAGTGGAAACAAAATTCAATTTTTTCAGATAATCATCCATTCTGCATTTTTAATGGGTTTTTGGAAGAAAAATGATATATTGAGTATCCAAATGGTTTTTCTATTCATGAATATGAAAAAATATTTTGTCAGCTGAGGAATTCACTCTGGGGGTTGAAGAAAGTACCAAGTCCTTGGTATTCAAAGAATGATAAGTTTTTGAAGAAATTAGATTTTCAGCATGGTAGAGTTGATTACAATCTCTATGTAAACATTGAAATAAATAAAAGGTTGATGGTTATATTGTATTTCAATGACATAATATTTCATGGATCAGATGAAGTGCAGTTCAAACAGTTTGTATAATTTATGAAAAGTGAGTTTCAAATGTTATTGATTGGTGAATTAAACTTTTTCCTTAGTTTAAATGGGACATAAGGGAGTAATGGAACATTTATTTCCCAATTTAAATATTCTAAGGTGGTTTTGAGAATATTTGGAAAGGATAATTCGAAGAAGATGGTGACTCTGGTGTCTACTCGGATAAAACTATCATGATATGATGAATAAAATGTGGTTAATATCCCAGAATGCAAGAATATCATTGGAAGTTTGTTGTACTTAAAAACGGCCCAAACTAAAATTATTTTTTCCATAAGACAAGTAGTATTATATCAATAAAGTTAGAAAAAAATCCACTTTATTGCATTAAAAAATAATACATAGGTACATCAAGGGAACCGTGGATTTTGAATTTATGTACAATGAAAAATAAAAGAAATAATTATTGAGGTATACAAATGTTGATTGGTTCTAATCGATAAATGATAGGAAATAAATTTTAAGTGGTGCATTATATCGTGGTGGATTTTGTATTTATTATCTAAGAAATAAATAAGATTTTATTTCACTAAGCATCATAGATTCTGAATATATTTCAAATACTCAAATTTTTTGAAAATATTATGGATAAAGGAATATCTTGATGATATAGGAGTTCCAGTCAAGTCTTTGATAGAAATCCATTATGATAATTCAAGAGTTATAAAACTTGTAAAAAATCCAAACCATGTATCATAAAAAATTCACATTGGAATAAAGTATCATTTTAATAAAGAGAATGAGGATAATGGGCTTGTGAATTTGGATTATCTACCTATAGAACTATGAGTTTCAAACATTTTGAAAAATTCCATACCGAAATAGGTGTGTTTGAGTGGTATCGATTGGATCTTGTACTTCAGTAGACTCCCCACACTTTAAAGAGTGCGGATTTGGGACACCCTCTCCCCAAGTTATGGTGGTTTTTTTTCCTTAATAAGTGGATATGTGTTCTAAAAAATATTGTATCCAAAAAAAATTACCTTTGGGTTCATTAAAAAAGGGGGAGAAAATATCATGATCAATATTGGGAAGAAACTGATAGATGTATCAATAAAGTAGGTGGAGTTTTAAACATGATGATTCTAAAGAATATCTATAAAAGGTAATATATTAGTATTGATGGGGTTTGTGATGATAGAAGTATGTTGGTTTGGGAATTAAGTAATTAATTGATGAACATTTCAGGGTAGTAATGTTTCTCACAATAACCATGGATCATGTTTTCTTAGAGTGTACATGATGGGTAAATCATTGATCACTATCTAAAATCATAAGAGGAAAATTTTGGTAAAAGTTTCAAGTAATTATAAAGTGTTTTCAATAACCACAAAGGAGGATATTTTTGGAAAAAATCCCTCAATGTTTCATTTTAGTGTTTTTTGGGTTATTTTTTCTTTTTGAAAAAGACATTTGACAAAATTCTATTGTGGTTTCTATCAAAGAAGATGTTTTAAAGTTTGTACAGTTTCCCGGTGTTTTCCAAATTCTAAATGCTCAAAATTGGGATTTGTTTTATAGAAAAGTAATAATTTCCGAAATACATTTTTGGAGAACCATAGAGTGTCCAAAGGTGTTTTCAAACTGAAAATCATCTAAAATATTTTAAGGAATCTTGAATTTTTTTTTTGAATTCTTTATAGTAGAAACAGTATACAAACTGTAAAGGAATTATATGAGGGAGTTCAACATTTTCAATAGAAGGTGGTAAATTAAAAATTTTTGCATAGGGATAGTCATTTTCAAGATAAAAAATCTGATTTAAGGTATGAAATGAATGAATAAATGTTCTATGCAGAACACATAGAAAGTTCAATATACAGGTAAGGATCTTTCACAAAGGAGTTTTGGTTAAATATAATTAGTGGGTTTTCGGATCCTTTTTCTTATATAAAGGACGCATAATAAGATCATAAGTAAGAGTGAATTTCAATGGATGGGATCATTGATGGTACAATTATGCTAATTGTGAAGTGATTCATAGAGGATCAATTCCTTAAAGGAGGTAGTTCATGAATACCGCTCACAAAAGGGGTTTTGGGTCATTACTTCTCTCAAAGGAAAGTGACTCATGAGGTAAAGGTCATCCACGAAGTGAAGGCCACCCATAAAGAAAAGAAGGTTTATGAAAAACTCACATTGGATAGTAAAAAGGTGTTCAAGAAGGTTTCTAATCATATTGAAAAGGAGAAAAAACATTTCATGAAATGTCTCTCTGTATGGAAAAGGCCATGTAGTAAAGTGTACTTCATCTATCGGCTGAAAATAGAGCTTCATGGAACACTCATCTTTGAAACATTTCTATAGAGATTTAGAGCAACATAAGAATATTTAAATAAATAGTGAGAATACTTTAGGAGATAGATGAAGAGTTTACAATATATGATTGATTGTAAACTAGGAGGGATAGTGAGTCTTCTTTGAACCTTGTATCGGAAATGATCTTTAGTGGATTTGTTACATAGGTACACTGCATTTGTATTCTCCTTAGATGTATCCCAGTGAGTGTGAACCAAGTAAAAATTTTGTTTCCTATGAATGTTTTAATTCTCAAATTATTCTCTTATAAGGAAAGGAGAGAGATAATATTATTTTGTTTAACGATTAAACAAGATCCAAAGAGTCAGTTGTTTTAATATTTCATTCCCTGACCCACCCCCTCCCCCTTATGGTATTTAACCTAGTTGGGATAAAAAAAATTATAAAGTAATTTCATCCAATTTAAATGTTTAAATATGAATATTTTACATGAATCCTCCAGGATATTGTCTATCATCCTTTATTTGCTGACAAACCAAAAATCTTGACACATAACCAAAAATTTTCCACTTCATAATATCCCACCAAAATATTTCCTTCAAATCTCTATACATCATGGTGATACAATGGTGTATTGAATAAATTTAGCTATGGGAATAGTCTAAAAATTCCCATTCTAGCTGAGGTATATATGAAACACATATCTTCTTTCCAAATTTTAACACTCTATATTCATATGAAAAGTTTAATAATTTCCATTCATTCTCAGCATTATTTTTCCTTTAAGTTTTATCACAATAATTCTAGGAAGTTTTTAACTTTTCTAATAAAGGTGTTTTAGAAATAATTTGAAAATGGATTGTTTTTTCCCATCCCTAATAATTCATATATCCATATTTACTAAATCCATGAACATAAGATACTTGTCAATCCTCATTTCGGTAAGAAGTTCACAATCATTCCAAATCATTATGTTTACCACCTTATTTCCATTTTCTAGATGGTAGTGTATTGATAAATCCTAATCCTTAAGAAGATCAAGGAATTATGTTTTCCTCATGTTATGTTCTTTTTGTAATAATATGGAGTTAAAATTTTTTTGATTTAGTATATATCACACATCTTTCACCATAGAGATAGTTTCTCCATATCTTTGTAGTAAATATTAAGGATATTAATTCCAAATAATGGGTTTTATAGTTTTTCATGAGTCTTTAACTACCTAGACACCTAGGAAATAAAAATATAATTCTATATAAATACACAATAAAGTATCTTCCTTGATGTATCACTACATAACAAAAATCTATTGTTCCCTAATGATACAGTCAAAATCAGTAAAATCATCAGCCTCTTCTTCAATTCTTTAGAACAATATTCACATAACTTTTTTCATATAAACTTAACTACCTTATAAGTAAGCTCGATTTATGGGTTTTCCAATGGAGAAATTTTTTGAACAAATCAGAAGTTGCAACCTAACAAACCAGTGACACTATGTACATTAGTTATGTGAGTTTCTGTAGTCCATTCATGGATTTCATTTTCCTTCACATGATCAACTAAGATTACATACATAGAGATAATATTTATAGGAAAAGAAAATTTTTATAGGTTTGATGAAAACATGAAAATTTCCCATATTACTCTTTTCTTATAGGATTCTCTAGAATATTTAATAAGAGATTCTCATCATCCTTATAACTTTGGTAGTACATAAAGATATTTTCAATAAATAACACAAAAATAGCTATTAAGATATTTATTGAATACTCTATTCATTATATTCATGAAAATAGATGGTGAAATAGTTAATCCAAATAGATTTATTTCAAACTCATAATGTCCATACCTCGTTAAAATTTATTTATTTAGGATATATTATTTCATTAATCACAATTGGTGATACCTAGAACAATGTTAAATTGTTGAAAAATAATGTGCTCCATGAAATTGATAAAATAATTTATTATTGTGAGGTATAGGATACTTTATATTTATCATAATAGAGTTGATTTTCCTATAATCAATGAATAACCTCAGAGATACATCATTATTTTTAACAAAAATAATAGGGTCTCCCCAAGGTGACAAAATAGTATTTATAAATCCCCTTCAAGAAAACTCTGCTAGTTGTTTCATTAACTCCACAAATTCTATAGTGTCCATGATATAGTATTATTTTATATAGGTCTTGTATAATGAATTAAATTAATGGAAAAATCAACGTTATGCTTAGGTGGATGCCTGGGTAATTCCTCAATAAATAAATCAATGTATTCTAATATAATAGGTAGATAACCTATTTAAATATTAAATTTTCCATTTGTAGGGTGAGTCTTCTATTCATCCAAAATAATACCATTTAGATGCGTTATTGGGTATGGATCTAGACATGATTCAAGTGATGAAGTATCCCTTCAAAATATTGGGAAGTGCACATCTTCACAGTGAGTCACAACTCCCTTCTCTTTGAAATAGATTTTTGAATCATATTTTTAAATCCAATACATACCAAGAATTATATCAAAATCAACCATAGATATAATAATCAAGTCTTCTAATAGTGACTATTATGGGTCATAATGGAAACTTGCTTATACATACTTGTTTTGGTATGATTTCTACTATAATATTTGACTAATAGCTCCCTTATTCAAGCACTAGGGAAATATATAATTTTATGGTAAAATATATTTGATATAAAAGAGTGGGAGGATCCAAAATAAAATATATAATTGACAAAAAAGTTTCCTATGATTGAAGTACCATCCACCACATCATTTGGAACATCAACCTCGGGTGTTGTGATCGCATATGCTTAGCCTTCTCCTCTGGGACTCTTCTATAAAATCTTCCCTTGATGCTTTTGGAATTATTGTGAATAATTCCCCATTTATCAATGGTTGAAACACTAGAAATAATTTATTTGTTTATTTCCCTTTCATTCATTTTCTAGGTGACTTTTATCTTCAAACTTGTAAAAAACTCGGATTCCCTTTAAGCATTTTCTATGATGTTTCTTCCAATAATTTTTACTTGATGAGAATTTCATTATTCTCATATTCTTATTTGATTCTTCAAATTTTTCATGATTCTCTATCAACCACTTCTTCTCTTGATTCTCCTTGAAGATATAGGATTTATAAAAATCCTTCTCTGTTTTGATGGCACATAATACTACCACATCATATGATTAAAATTTTTGACAAACCAGTTCACTTAGGAGGTTTTTCTTAAGGCCTTGAAATAAATGATCAATCTTTCTCTATATACTTTTTATATAATTCATTTCATACCTTGATAAACATTTAGAGGTATCCTCATACTCTACAATACTTTCTTCATACTTTTTCTTTAACATGAGAAACTTTCTCTTCATTTCAGTTCATTGCTCCAGAGGGAAATATTTATTGAAGAATAATTCTTTAAAATCTCTCAATTCCATATGTTCTATTTATTATTCCTCATTATTATTATTCATCGATGACCTCCATTGATCAGCATAGTCTCTAAGATAATACACTAATATAATGATCATTTACCTTTTATTACAATCCAATGTGAGACATATCATTTCACGATATTTGATCCATTATTTAGCTACCACAAGATTAGTAGTTACTCTAAAATATGAAGGCTTTTTTCACATGAAATAATAAATATATGATTACCAGGTCATGTAATATCCTTTTTTCATATTCTCTAGTTAGTAGAAATAACCTAGGTCAACTACCCCAATATGGTCATGATATTATTATCTCTAACATCAAATGTACTATCTTACTCTAAGGGTAAATTCATAAATTGACCATGAGTATTAATTATCATTCTTATATTAGGAACCATAACTAAATAATGGAACACACCGATTTAGCTCAAAATCATCATGATTATTTATCCATAAAATAAAATCCATCTAATGGAAAAAATCCCAAATGCTATATGGTATTTTCAAAGTTTTCATGTTAGTTATGTTTATTCAAAATCTCATTCCCAAGGTTACTAATAACTTTCCTATAAAACAAATTAATACAAACCCAACTCCAATAACTAAGAGATATTATAAAAAAATATTAAATAGTAATATATACAAATTATCAAACCATGTATTATTGATAATTCTAGCAATCTTAGTTCACAATACACGTAAATGAGTCCCATTTTAAATTGGAATTATAAAATATAAACACTAGAAAAGAAAAATTTATGCATCCTTGAAAAAAATTAAAATATTTTTTCTCTATAACCTAGGTAATGAAAACCAAATAATAGTGGGATATAATACTCTATATTTGTTACATACAATGGAATAAATAATGAATAAATGTGGAATAATCAATATGAATAGGTTAATAACTAAAAAACATGGTATTTAATCAAGAAATTGAGAAAAAAAATTAATCCATTGACACTATCAATGTTGTAATATAATGGATAATAATAAATAATTTCTCATTGAAAGAAATGAATACTATTGGATTCCATGATCTTAGATGTCATGATATCTCTACTATCATAACCTTATTCCATGAAAGTTTAAAAATATGTGCAAAACCCCATTTTATTTTTCCAACTAATATTTATAATTAGGCCTATCAATGCATCGAGTGGATATATAATCCTGGGCCCCTCCTATCACAGTATGTCTCATTCATTCCTCATATATCTAATGATTGATTTATTTCATGAACAATATGCCTTATCAAGAAATATCCATATTGAGTAAATATTATCGATTTATCAATAATTCCCCATTAAATAAAATATATTAAAATTATAACATTGAATATAGAAATGGTATGTGGTATATGAAATAATCATATCCATGATATGAAGAATATGGATATTTAAGAGGAATTTAATATCCAAAGAACAAGATTAAGTAAATGTTCCAATGGATGGTAACATTACAAAATATCCCTAGTGTTTAAAAAGTAAAATAACGATTTTTTCATTATTAATATAAATTCAATTAAAATATTATTAAAACATTATTAATGAAAATATCCTTTCCATTTTTGAAATCACTTATTTAAACAAATTAGGAAATTATAACTTTCAACATGTTCTTTTAAAATGGAATTATAAACTTATAATGAAATATTCAAAAAAATTATTTGTCAAAATTATAATAAAACACTCTAATTCCATATAAGTTAAAAAAATCATTACATACCTTTTTCATAAATGTCACAAAATATCTCTTTTATAAAATGATAAAAATAATCCTTTAAAAGAATTTAAATAAAAATGAAAAATGTGGGTAAAAATGTCATTTTAATAATCAATTAATAAGTGTAAAAAATTGAAATAATTTTAAATAATATATATATATATATGGAATAAAAATATATCTGGTAAAAATAAGAATAAGATCAATTTTCATTGAAACATTTCTTTTCTTAATTCAAGTTCCAAAGAGAGGAAAATTTGGAAGAAAATATGGAAATTATTTAAGTGTAAAATTAAAATGAAATTTATTCATAACTAATAAATATATATCCATGTTAAATACCTAAAAGTTGTAGTATATAATATCATATATCGAAAAGGTCATAAAGTACCATGTTTGGAAAACGACAGAAAGATTCCTTTCAAAAAAATTATAAAAAGTCAAAAAAGGGTATAAATTACTTTAACCCATACTATAGGAAATATTAAAAATGTTTTGAAATATATTATAATGAAACACAGATGTAGATGATAAAGAAGTCCTAGTAGATACTTACTTATAAACAACCTCGGATAAATAAAGAGTTTGTAAAATTAACTCTTACCTTTTACTTTTCCTTAGTATAGGGTATGTTAACTGCCTGTATAATTGTGAAATAATTGTTATTAAATCATACAAGAACCACAAACATAAATATTATATTATATATGATCTTGTAATATGATATTTCAGTAGTATCATTGTTTTGGGTGTTAACTGATTCGTTTTCCATTATATGTTTTATTACGTAAGTCATGTTTGTTATGGATAGGATTTATTTTATTCATATACAAATGATATGAAGTTCTTAAACATTATTTTTAATCATAAAGTTAAAATAATTTTTGAATGGATACGATGGGGAATGGATCTCATTGCGTTCCTAGAGACAATAATCCGTACGTACACACGAGCGACAATATCATTCTATTGATAGTGAAATCTTATATAATTGGATGGTATACCATATATAAAGAATCATTAACATGTTATATTTATTATTTACATCAATTATACCCATTATTATACCCATCCAAATAATGAAGTTTAGAATGACAAACTACACCACGACATGGAGATGGTAAGTCGTACGTACACACATATGGTAACTTTTTAATCCATAGGATAGATAGAATAATGGATATGGTTGTACCATATTTTTAATAAAATCATATTATGTAGAAGGAACTTTTTTTATTTTTTTGGTATGGAAATAAAAAATAAAGATGAAGTGGAAGAATAAAATAACTTTAAAAGAGGTTATGAAATAATTACCTCCTCTTCAGGTGCTTCCTTATGATTTGATCAAAAGGGATACTTAGGTTGGATTTATGATCAAATTAAGGCCCATAGTTTGAATTGAGGGTAACTAAGAGGATATTTGGGTAGGGTTTTAATGAGCCAAATGACTTGAGAGGTGTGATTTTGAGATAAGGGGAAGTACCCTTTTATAAGAGAGGTGAGGGTCACTTTTGGAAAATCATGACATATTGTTTTATTATAAAATCATTTTCGGTTTATAATGGCACCAAATGGATTTATTTTGAGTATATGGTGGGTAGGGGTCGAAATATTGTCAAAAAATAGTTTTTATACAATTTTATGTCCCCATATTAACCTTATCTTTTAGATTTAATTCTTAGTTAAATAGTTTAACTTTTACCATATATTTTTTTATTTTTATATTACATGGTTAACAAACTTACTATAAAATGCCAATAGAACGTAAAGGGGTTCATTAATTACATATATATCATTATATAAGTCCTTTGGATGAAACGTATATTTTTAGAAATATTATATCATTTAATAATATAGTATTTTTTTTAAACCCATTTACGTCAATTTTGACACTATTTAGTATTCAGTTTTTGTGAAAGTCAAAAAAAACTTGATTACATCGGAAAAATACATTAAATAAACCCTTAAATGTCATAGTAACCTATCAAATTAGTGGAATGTGTCAAAAGCCTCAACTTACATTTATTTTGATATTTATAATCTCAATTATTTTAATCTTTCATTAATAAGGTAATTACTACATCATCATTGTGTCATTAATAAATTTAATTATCTAAAGTCTAAAAATTAAAAATTAAATACCATAATGTATTAAATATTTTTTTATTTCTAATTAATATTTATAGTAAAATTTATCTTATTTATAGCCCTATATTAAAAATGTTGTAGTTATTAAACATTGAATTTTACACTTTTAACTCTTCTTTAAATAAAATAATAATAAATGACATAATCTAATCAAAGTGGATCAAAGAGGATAATAATTTATTCCTAATGTTTAATATGGTAGAAGAAAAATGATCCAATATAATTAGGACATGTGTTTGGGTAATTATAATATCATTTTTACCATGAATTACCCTATTTACCACTACAAGAAATCGGAGTATTTGCGACGGGATCCCATCGCAAATGGACATTTGCGACGGGATCCCGTCACAGATAACCCCTCATTGAAAACGTCGTCACAATTAATACTATTAGTGATGGTCCCGTCACTAATAATATAAATAGCAACAGGAAAGATAACCGTCGTGAATACTTCCCCAGTTATTTTTAAAAAAACCTATTTGCGGCGGGCCCGACGCAAAGAACTTTTGCGATGGGTATCTTTGCCCGCCGCAAATAGTTATTTTGAAATAACTATTGGCGACGGGCCCGACACAAATACCTTTTGTGACGGGCTCCTATTCCCACCACAAATACCTTTTCGAAAAACCCTATTTGTGATGGCCCCGTTGCAAATACCTTTTACGAAGGGCCTCTTTTCCATTTGCAAATAGTTATTTCGAAATAACTATTTTTGACGGGGCTGATGCAAATACCTTTTGTGAAGGGTCCTTATTCCTGTCAAAAATAAGTATAAAAAATTAAAATAATGAAATAATAATATAATAAAAAAATAATATTTTAATAACAATAATAAAATTATAATTAAATCAAATATTAAAATAAAAAATAATTCCAATATTTAAAACATTATAATTAATTATAATTTTAAATATATTTAAAATTCTTAATATAATAAAATATGAATAATATTAAAAAATATTAACAATCATATTAATACTATAATATAAAAAATATAATATTATATAATATAATAATGTTATTATTACTATTAATATTTATGAAAATCTATTATTATTATTATTAAAATAATTAAAATATGAAAATTATCAATATTTGCAAAAAATATATATATAAAAAACATTAAAAAATAATACTAATAATAAATCATAATTTCTTAAAATAATAAATCATAATTTTTTATCAATATTTGCAACAAAAAAATTATAAAAAAATAATAAAATAGTAAGAGTAATATTATTATTAATAAAATAAACAAACATTAAAAAAATAATACTAATAATAAATAATAAACTATTAAATATAAATATGAATTAAATAATGCAACATTGACACCAATATAAAAAAGAAAGAAACAATTAATAGATAATAATTCATATTTTGAATTCAAAAAACTTTATAACATCAAAATAAATCACTGGTCCGAAGGAGGAGAGAGTTGGTCACGGGTTTGAAGGAGGGGGGAGCTGGAGGATCTGGAGGAGCTGGTGGAGGAAAATCTATCCCTAATGCATAAGTCAGACACCATATGTACTCCATCTGCTCCAGATGCTGCTGTTGCCACTGACTCATCTACTCCTTGTACTCCTACTGTTGTCGTCGGCACTCCTCCTCATGTTGTTTCTGCTGCTGACGCATCTCCTCTTACTCCTTATAGAGACTCTCTATCAGCTTAGTTTGTGATTACAACTGATCCTCATACTGCGATGCATAAGATGATGCATGAGCTCCTCTCGAGCAGGACGCCGACATCGCAGTACTACTATAATAAGCCGCAAGAGTCAACTGAGAGCTGATACCAACTACTCGGCCCTTCTCGAAGTCATACTAGGTAGCCTGCATCCATGCGACCTCATCAAAATGATGGCCACTGGTCTGATCAGATGTCTCATCCTGACCCTCAGCCTGGGTCTGTGACGTCACGGCCTCATATGACTCCTTCAGTTGCAATTTGAAATTAAAATTGTGAATATATTATATGCAGTTAATTTTCAAACTGAAAAACAAATAATACTGACCACAATCTGACGCTGGCGATCACCTCTAATCTTCCCAGCAACTAGATCAATATACATCCTCTGATATACATCATACTCCGTAATATCAGGCTGCTCGACAGCCTATAAAAATATAAAATAAACTGTTAATATTTAAAGTTATATAAAATATTTTTAAAAAATGTACATACCAGATGTTGTCTATGCGTACAGAATATACGACTCCCAGCTCGGTGAGTCACCTCTTGTCTCCCCTGATTCTGTCTCCCCAATGATGATCTCCTTTGAAAGCCACCACTCAGCTATTGTGAACATAATCCATCCCATACGTGGGATAAAATGTACTCTGGTCGGTGGGATCTACAGGACTCATCAAACATGGTCACTCCAGCTTTTTTCATGGTCATTTTTCTTAAATTGTGTAAAAACTGACGTAATCGCTGACGCATCACCACCTCCCATGCCTCGTGGATGGTGTCACGCATGGTATCATCGATCAGATACTATAAACCCTATAAATAATTTACAATATCAAGTTATAAATGAAATAAATTTCAAAATAAAAACTATTTATTTACGTACCAACCAATGGCCAAACATGGCCTGCTGCACATCAACGGGAATATGATCCCATGTGGTCCATGGCTGAGAAAAATAGTTGCGCAAAATAGCGATGCCCTATCCGACTGCTATATGCGGAAAACTATAAAAAAATAATCGAACATTTATTATGTAAATAAATTAATGAAATCATAATAAAATGCATAGGTTATTATACCTCCACGTGCATGGATCGAACCCAAGACGCGGACGTCGCTCGAGGATGGGGTCAGGGATCATCATTCGTGCAAGACCACTCCCCCTCCATGTATTCCCTGAAGCGCCAGTAGGATGAGGGTCAGATGACCTGAAATCATCCTCATCCAAAGGTAGGTTAGCCTCCGACAACTGACGAAATAGCTCATCGTTCATCTGAAACAGAAAATGAATGTTGTTAGCAAGTGATTAAAAATTATTATTATATATACATATATATAAGTTATGATTATATATAACAATAATTGAATTGTATTAATGTCCACCTTCATCATCATCTTCATATCTGATGATGTCATCTTCATATTCCACCTCAATATCATTGATATCCATTTGAGTTTCAGTTCCATCATCACTTACCGTTTCAAATTCATTTGCGACATCATTAACATCATCGTCACCATTGAATCTTAATTGTGGGATGTCATCATCGATACTCATGTTTCTTCGTGAAAAAAGATGGATTTTGAGTAGTCTCTTGAAAAACTTCAATTCCTTGCACTTCAGTGAAACAAGCTTCACTTTGAGAAAACTGGTTGTCTCAAATTTTGATTTTTATTATGCTCCACCAATCACTCAGGTCTCTTGACGTAGCACAGTACTTTGCATAATAAACTTTATGTTCTTATTGAGCCAGTAAAAATGGTTCATTTACTACAAGAAGACTTTTATATTTAATATCAATGATTCCATGAGTAGGATGAACATGAACTCCCCTCTTAGTATCCATCCACTGACATTTGAACATCGTTATGTAATGTTGTCCTAGATAACAGAGTTCAATAATTTCATCAAGAATGCCATAAAAGTCAACTTCATTTTCTCTATGATGAGATCCTCTCAAGCAAATTCCACTGTTCATTGTTTTTTTTGATTCCCCACATGCACGTGTATGAAATCTAAATCCATTCACCACATATGCATTACAATATTTTACCATTTTGGATGGTGGGTTACTCAATATACACAGACGTTTTTCAATTTTATCATCATGTTGAGACACCTGAAAATTTGTAAAATAATTATCAATATAATAAACAATAAATAGAATGAGATGTTAAAACATGAAGAATTTGTGTTACCAATTTTTGAAACCACAGAGAAATTTTTTTCTACCGGCATTCTTCGAGACCAGCTGCGGTAATTGTGGAAGTTGTTTCTTGATATTGTTATCATATAATATAAAAAAATAAAGTTACTTATTGTAACATAAATGATAGAATAAGTGATAAAAGCACTTATAGTACAAATGATGTCATCTCTTCACAGTTGAGCAGAACATACGTACGAGATATGTGATGTTCATCATCTGAAATCCATCGTTCATGAACTCCACCGAAACCAAGCTCTGACTCATTAAAAACTGATAATTGATTGTCCATTCCATCACCAACAGTCCCCTCATTCTGTCCCATGCGGTTGTGTTTTGAGGGATACTCAGATTCAAAATAGTGAGAGCAGAAAAAAGATATTTCTTCTTGTAAATAAGCTTCAGCAATTGATCCTTCAACAGATGCTTTGCTATGTACTTTTTTTCAACTTCTACATGCATCTTTCGAATGGGTACATCCATCTAAATAGTAATAGACCTCCACACTTTTCTTCATGTAGAAAATGTAATATCAAATGTTAAATTGAGTCAAAGAAAGATCCAACTCATGTAACTAATTAAACCATAAAATAATTGTATGGAATTGTATGATTAAATTGATCTGATTTCTTCTATAAATAAACATTCACTTATTCATCAACAATAATAACTTGTGAATATTTCATATATATAATTCAATTCCATAATTCAAAAAAAGACTAAATAATGATTGAATTATGATCTATATAACTTGAATACGGATAAATCCAAAAAACTCCTACTGATTCCATTTTAATGATTAGAATCTTATGAATCTTATGTGATTTTAGATCCACTTAGTGTGTAACACAATAGACCCCATTTCTCAATGGATTCGGGCCTAACCCAAAGACCAATATCTCTTTATAGTAACACATCATGTCCCCAAAAGAGAAATAAAGATGTTGTGGAAAATATGACCAACTATGAATGCTACTATGTAATATAATCTCTTTACCAATCGATATCTCACCATGTGGGATGCATACATATGTCATAATTCTATAATTTTAAATATTTATTTCATTTAAATTATTATATAACCATTTCTTCCACTACAATGTACATGGATTTAACTAAATAGTTATCATATCATTCAAAGAGAAAGATATATTCCTCTATAACTTATAAGGGTAAAATCCTCTCTATTCAAATTTTATAGAAGAAAATTGGATCAACAATTATAAAAAATGAAAATAAGGAATTAGTTCCCATAATAATATTGAGTATTCAGAGAGTTTTCATTGACTATAGGTGATAGAACCATGATACCCATAAATTCCACTTCCTTATACACTGTAGACCAAATTTTAGAGAGGAAAGATGGGAAAGGAAATTATTATTTTCTTGATGGGTTTTCCAGGTAATTTTAGGTTTCAAATTCTTCAGAGGACCAATAAAAAACCACATTCACATATCCATTCAGTATATTTTCTTACCTAAGGATATATTTTAGTCTTTTCAATTCTCTAGGTAACATTCATTGTTTCATGTTAAGTATCTTCTCAGACCTGATAGAGATCTTATTAGAGGTATTCATTGATGAGTTTTTTATAGGGAACATGTTTTCAAAGTTTTCTAGAGTGTCTAGAAAAATATTTAAATATATGTTTGGAAAAAATATTGGTTTTGAATTTTGATAACTTCCATTTTATTATAAAAAATGAAATTTTTTGGGCTATATAATTTATAAGCACATAATTGAAGTTGATAAGTATATAACTGATGTGATCTCTACACAACGTTTCCCCACTACTATGAGACACATTAAATCATTTTTAGGGTTCGATGGATTTTATAAAAGATTTATTAGGGACTTTAGAAAGATTTAATTACCCCTGATTATTATACTTAAGAATGAAACTGAGTTTTTTGTAATTCATACAAGAAATCTTTTCATAATCTAAATATATCATGACCAATTACCTCCATAATATTCCCACTAAACTAAGAACACCTCATTGACATATTTTTTGATACTTCCAATATATTTTTAGGATATTTAATTTCCAAAATGATTTATGGATAATCATAAGTGATAAAATGTGCTCCAAAGACATAGTAAATAGATCAGATCAATTATAAAACAAAAAATATAAGGTATTTGTCTATTATTTTTACTTTGTAGAAATTTTGATCTTATTTGTTAATAAGTAAAGTAACAATTTTATTTGATCATGAAACACTCTGAGGCTTTATCTAAAATGATGAATAAAATCCAAGCCTGTTGGGAAAATAATCTAACTTAGAGATTGTGGATAATAAAGAATATGAGAATTTTTTGGAATACCACATGAGCATACTTCCCCACAACATCAAGGTGGAAACACTATCTAAAATAAACTTGGAATACTCATTTCCTAATGATAATTAGTATTAATCAACTCAAGTTACTTGTTGTGTTGATTTAGTTAATTTCCTTGTCACATTATAGGAACCTTCCTTCTTTTCCAAATAGGAATCACTAAAATAAAAAAACTGAATAAAATTTTTATTTTTGGGAAGATCCATATTAATGGAATATTTTTTGTGATCAAGTAAAAAGAAGGTGTATCCCTTTAGAATATATTAAGTATGTGCTTACATTTTGTCACATAGTTGTATGTGGAGGCCATTTTGGACCTCAAATAACAGTTAGAAAATTTTTAGAAGATGGATTATTTTTTCTGTTAGTTTTGAAATATACATAGGATTTATGATGAAAAAATCCAAGCTACCAATTTACTTGTGGAATTTTTATAAGGCCTATAATTCCCCAATAAACATTGATTTTTTTTAGTCTATGTATGGGGATTATATTTACTATACCCATTTCCTCTTTCATTTGGTTTTTATTAAATTTTTTAGCAATGGATTATGTTTCTATGTGGATTGAATAACATTTTACAGGAACTGATGACTCCAAAACTATGTTTGAGTTTCTGAAATCAGAATTTTTTTTAGTTTTAGAGTTCCTTGTGAAATAATAAGTGACAAAGTGTCACGACCCATTCCCCAAGGCCCATTCCATGACTACCCGAAGTCTGCCTCCCATAGGCTTGGGGTAGACGACTAGCACTGAGTATGCATATCCCAAACAAATGGGAGGAATTTTCCTAAGTACATGTACACACACACATAACTCCAATACACAGATGTTGGAAAGTGAAAACACTAAGTAAACAAATACAAGGTATGATAGTAGAAAACTAAAGTTAAATGGGGCCATAATACAATCCTAACAAAAAGGAAAATTAAAAGTATGAGTCTCTTAAACTCCTCCATAGAAAACCCTACATAAAAGGTAGGTACAGAAACAACAATCTAGATCCACAGAAGAACACCTCATCTATTGGGTCACTCTAAGAACTGCCAGGCCCTAGTCCACCTAGGACTCTATCATAACATCTATTGTCTTCACAAGACATGACATGTGCGGTCAAAGCTTGTGCAGGGGTGAGTAAAACAGTACTTGGTAGGGAACCCCAAAATTCAATGTAAAATACCAAAAAATTAAACCCCCCTAAGAGGATATCCTCATCTCAACATAGGTAAATGTAAACAACACATATAACAATAACACCTAGGTATTCTCATAAAGGATTCCAAGACACACTAGTGTCATTCATATGGTTTCTCTCGTAGCAACCTCAATTCTGGGAGATCTCACTCCCCAAGGTATTGGATAGTAAGAACGTAGAACAAGTCTACCAAAAGTATCTGAGAGAATCCCTGGTCTTGATACGTCATGAATTTTACATGATACATCCAGTCTCGCTAAGACATGGATTCTCAACATTGTAGCCTATCCATGGTCATCGGATTCTGCTCAAGGCACACTCATTCTGAGAGAACTCACTCCTCAAGTAATGAAACCATCTGAGACCCTCGGAAAGAGGTCCTGCAAATTTGGGTCCCACCCAAAGAGAACACACTGAGAACTACATGAATCACACTTTTCAGGTCAATTCAAATAAGAGAAGAATATAATCTCGATACATAGATAAGGGGTCATGTGCCCAGGGATCACTGGGGGGACATCCTGACCCTGCGGGAAACATAATCCTAAGTAGGGGATTGGTTCTTGTGATAATATTGGTCACACATTGTCAACAAAACTTATCAAAGTTACGAAAAAAAATAAGTGAGGATCGACCAAGTCTCTCGGTGTGATACATGCTCCATCCCACTGAGTCACTGTTGAAGTTGGCATGAGACAACCCACATCAAAACATGGGTCATCTTCTTTGATACTAAAGTCTTCAAACCTTCATTAAAATTAAAAGGGTACAATCTCAATCTATACGGTCTCCCTCTATGATGGGATCGGGATCCTACATCGATCCCTCATAGAAAACACAAATATAATGCAGCTATACACTACTGGTCCAACTAAAACTTGCCAATCCATCTCAAAAGCACAACCTTGTCGAGAGGGTCCAAATGCCAAAAACATCACATCAAACTGACTTATGGTTTGAAAGTTGTGGTCCATTTTGTAAAAAGGGGCTGGTTGGGTCCTGGTCTTGTCTGAACCAGTCGGACCAACCCAAACTGACCCGACCAAACCAGCTGGACCTAGCACGTTCTACCAGTTCATCCCACTAAAACATGGGATGGTTTAGTCTACGTAGATTTGGAAGCCACCGCGTCCCCACTAAGTCAATGCGGTTGGCTGTCAAGCTAGACGCACCACCCACATGTTGTCCATGGGACAGCAAGCTGGCCAGCCTGATGCGGCACCCCACTAGGGGGCCGGTCCTCACCACCACAGCCATTCCAAATCACAGATTCTTGTCCCCTCCCATGTCCAAAGAACCATGGGTCGCTCCGGTGTCGACCATCGAACCAGTGGTTTCACCGCCACATGCCACCACTGACATCGTAGCTAGCAACACCCCTTCTATGAGATTCCACGATCTCCCCACTACTACATTTTTCAATACGGATTCACCTTACGATACTCGGGTCACCACCTTCACTACCGTGGGCTCAGATCCATGCTATTATCCATATTATTGAATAGTCATTATAATGGTTATATCTTCCACACCACTACGATCTATTCACCACTATCTTCATCACAACTCCATTCTGCCAGGTCCATCCCAGATCCACCATATCAGATCATTGTCCCAAGATTCGGGAGCACAAAAATCGATTGATAGTGAATTTTTGAGTCATGGGCCAAACTAAGAATTCCCTTGATGAACAAAGAATTCAAGGAGAAATTAATGAATCCACAAAGAGGAACAAACCTTGATCTATGTTCATGTCGATCGTGGTTAGTTTATATTAGAACCGTTAATGAAAATACACAACAAAGGAAAATCAATTTTAGATAAAAAATCCCCAATAAAACCTGCAAGGTAAAACCCAACATGCAATACGCATAACCTTTGGATTAATCAGTTGGTCAATTAATTCACATTCATCATAAAGATAATGATTAGGGAAAGAAAATAGATTAAAACTCACACCCTAACATGAGTTTGGATCGGTTGATGTCAGTGTTTTATTGTCATTGGCGATCCATCAAGGGTAATCATGATTCATCATCTTTTTGATCCTTGATCCTCATCTCATTGTTTTCCATTAGTAACCAATGAGAGTAAATCCCTAAGTCTCTTCTCCAGCACTCACAGGGAAGGATCATTAATCTAATCATGTGTCCCTTCTAATGGTTAAAGAAGAAATACATGTTTCAACGTTAGATACATTTCATCGTTACACAAGTTTTAGGATGACATGAATTTTAGAATTTCGAATCTACCACGTTGATGCGTTGCAGCACTACTGTGTCATTGTGTAACGAAAAAAATAAAGAAAATACACTTTTTATGTTTATTTTACTCTCCTTTAAAATGTTGAAAAATTAACTTTAACAGATCACTCGGGATGGTCGATGTTAGTCCCCACCTAAGTAAAATTCCACATTACAAACTCAACAGTGGTCTCGGTGTTCCAACCCAACTAACAATTCAAGAGTTATTAATATTTTAAATTAAAATAATTTTGTTTAATTATTTTATTTACAATAATTTTCTTTTTGTTTTTTATCACAAGAGACCCATGTTGACTAAAGTTAGGTCGCACCTAGGGTAAACCCAAAATCTTGAATGCAACAGTGCCTCAAAATTTCTGATCTGGAAACCCATTTAAGAGTTATTAAACTTATTCAATAAAAACACTCACATGCTCTGTTAAAAACATAACATTTTTCTTCAAACCATTCTGGGAACACCAGGCCTCGGAATCATATGTTTTCTCTGCACTTGGTCATTAAATTTTCCTAGAAATTTTCTAAAAATAAAACATGGAAAATATGAGTTATTATATTATCCCCACCTTATGTCTTTATGTCCCTGAAATCCAAACCAAGGGATACCTAAAAAATAATGGTATGAGAACAAACCTGATCCTCCCACTCTCATGTGCACTTCCAGAGATTCCCATGCTCCCACGAGGAACACACTAAAGGAATCAGCTGCCCAAAGAGGGTTCTCCCCTGCCAATCCTTGATATCCATGACTAGGATGCATAGATAACATTCCAATTATAAACTATCAACTATGTGATTACATGGAGTTGAGTTATCTCCTTTATGTGGAGACATCTCAATCTCTCTAGTGAATTCTGCTCCTGAAATGATAAGAATTGGGTGACTTAGTGAGTCGGTTAATGATCACCTAGATGGAATATTTTCCCCTAGAAGTATGTGATAAACCCATCATGAAGTCCATTTATACCCTTTATCACTCCCTTCCTAGAACCCAAGGAAAGAAAAGAGAAACCCCTTCCAAGCACAGGGGCTCGACACGGTGTTTTGAAAAACCCCAAAAGTGATTTGAACAAGCAATTAGATTTTATATCAACAAGTAAGCCCAGATTAAACCTATTCCCTCATCCCTGGGGTCCTCCTTAGAACCCTCATGCATATCCTGATGAATCACACCAATCTAGGAATCCACTTCTACTATTGTGTGTCCTCTGAAAGGAATGATGTGCTCCCCACCTTTTGAATATCCATCAGGGGCATTCCCCATGGAAAATTGAGCACGTAAAGTCTCATCATCGGTGACCCAAAGTCATGCCTCCCTCGCTCATTATAAGAGTGGAGAGGTAAAAACCACCAATTAGAGGTAAGATTAATCATCTCTATCCCAGAAAGATAACTGTAATGAGGCCAAATGCTTCATTACATCATTCAACAACTATGAACTCAATCTTAAACTGAGAGAATCTACCACCAAGTTCCACTTACAAGGAGTATAGACTATCTTGAAGTCATAGTCCGAGAGAAACTCTATCCAATTACACCATCTTAGGTTCATAACCTTTTGAGATAAGATATAATTGAGACTCTTGTGGTCTGAGTAGACAATAAACCAACCTCCCATCAGGTAGTGTTTGCACATCTTAAATGCGAAGACTGTTGTTGTTAATTCAAGATTGTGGGTCGCATAGTTCTAATCATGTGGTCTCAACTGAAGAGAACTATATGAAATCATCACTTTACTCTCTATCATGACACAACCATGTTTGGTCCATGATGAATCATGGAACATAATGTACTCGACACCATCCCTTGGAAAACTCAATACCGGGTCTCTTGTCAAACTCTATCTTAACAACTGAAAATCACGTGAGCACCTTTTTATCTAACCAAAAGGATACCCTTTCAACTGAAAGAAGTTTACATAGACCCCTTAGTTGTGGATACCTTTTCCCCATACTCACTTGGTTAAGGTTCTCGTAATCCACACATAAGATTGAACATTGGGTCTTACTAAGCCCTTTCTCTGAAAGTCCCCCACCTGCACCCTTATCTCATGAAGCTCTACAAAATCCATCTGATATTCTAATGATAATATTGGTGCCATCTCTATGTGTGGAACAATAAATAAGTTTATATCCCTATGAGTAGGTAAACCTAGAACATCTTCAGGGAATACGTCCTCATACTCCACCACAACTGCTGGGAACTGAAAACTCATAAAATCCACTATCCTAAGGGTAAGGGTAGACGACTAAAGAGTGATCAGTTGCACCCTCCTATGCATGGTCCTATCTCGTACTACTTGGGTTTATTTTTCTTCCAATCAAGGAAACCCCCATTCCATCACTACGAACATACCACATCCTTTTCCTAAAATAGTCAATCTGATCATGGACAATTGATATCCAATTCACACCAATAAAAGTGTCATAAGGCCTCGATGCTGCCACCAAAATATTCCAACTAAAAATCCCTCCTCAAGGATCTGATCACACTATCAGCACTAGTGTGATTATCAAGTCTCCTTCCATAGGTATCTCAAGATGCAAGGGACAAGACAATGGTTTAACTAGAAACTCTAGGTCTAGAACAAGATTCGTGATAAGGAAGAACTATTAAAACATTTTTTATTGATATGACAGCTAAGAGTTGACATAGGACATACCTCAAATCATTCCTGAAGCTCGTGGGTCATATGCCTTGACGGCATGCAGCTACCGCTACCCCTATCCTCTAGCTCCCTAATACTAGCGTGAACAACTTGGGTGGTGGTGGTAACATATAGAAATGTAAACCACCTCTAAGTGCTCTCCCAACTCATCTACCATGTATTCCGCCCGGCATATCCATATAATACTAGGACCTCCTCTCGGAATGTCACACACATCCATCTCTCTGAGATTGATGTTGGCTTCCTGCTCCTAAGGTCTCTTCACCTAATTTCCCACTAATAATATCCACTAGCTATATCTTATCATCAAAGGGACTTTCAACCATAAAGGTTCTCTCTAGAACCCTATCATAAGTAGGAATCCATAGAGGAATAATGTTGGCTTGGATGTCCCTAAGAACACCTTGCTCAAATGGTTAATCACTAAAGCACGAATCATGTATCATATCAATTGAGTAATTGGGAAGGTAGGTATGTCTCAATGAATACTTAGATACTGGCATGTCGTCCTTCTGGAGGTATAGAAGCTCTTGGGCATGCATATCCCTTAGCTTATAAGGTGATAAATCCTTCTCTAAAAAAGTTTCTCAAATTCTATCCATGGAATAGTCAACTCATTGAATGAACTGGTAATATAAACCCCACCATTGCCCTACTGAGCCATGTAGAAGGACCAGAACTAGGACAACCATATGAAATATTGGTGTCCCAACTAGATAGGAAACTCAGTCACCACTTCAAGCTAATCTTCGGATAGCTGAAAGTAGGGCTCACCTCAGAACCTAAGGGGGCTCTATAGCTAAAACTTGTTATGTGCGATCAATGCACACATTTAATCCATTGGTAATTTAAGAACCATGTGTTACTCCATAGGTGGAGGTATAACTAGCACACCACCCATAGGTGATGTCTCTGGTACAAATATTTTTACAGATCTCGTCACCTTGTAGATCGTCCTCATGATCACATTAGGGAATCCTGGCTAGCTATCCACATAGAAGAATCTTGAAACAAAACAAGATATACCATGATCAATAGAGTATATCTAGTGAGTTGACTCAAGAGGGAAATAGAAAACATAACACATTACAATATGATGCATGTACCATCATTTTCCCTGTAACTAGTGTTTTCAAGTACCAAGTCAAAAAAAACAGAATTCAGGGTCCTGGCTAGCTATCCACTTAACATTGTTTCACCAAACCAAACACATTGAATCTAGATTTATAAGGTAGAACTGACCGCCCTCTGATACCACTCTGTCATGACCCATCCCCCTGGGCCCATGCCATGACTACCCCAATCCCAGTCCACTCTGTTATCTTCAATGATGAAATTCAAGTCAGGTTAACTTCATTACTTGTTGGTTAGACTATATATAATGACTAACAAATTTAAATTTTGTATTTTTGAGATCAAGGGAGATGAATAAAAAAATAGATTAAAACTAAATTTCCAAAAATTTAATCATTTCCATGAAGATTTATGGAAATATCCATTGGATGAGTTCAAACATCTACTAGGTTCCACTAAATAAATAGCCGTGGGTTGTCTCTTTCTTTTACCCTAGTTTATAAAATTTCAATTTTTAATATGTTTAACCTACAAAATGAATAATATAAATTTATTAGAATTGTATCTAAACCAATTTTGGGGGAGATAATAAAAAGTATTTTAGGATATAAATACCATTTTTTATTTCAAATTCAATTATTTTCCCAGAAAATTAATATTGATCAGCTTTAAAATATTGTGCACAACACTCCTATATAGTTTTCATTTTTATATTTTTCAAAAATTAATTGTGATTAATGATTCCCTTCATATTTTAAATACCATGAGGGTGCATAATAAATTATATTGGTTCTAAAATTGGCATATTTATATGAATTCTCAATGATTTTTTCACTACCTTTATAGATAATTTGGTCTTAAAACAAGGAAAGGGAAAGTGAGTGGAAAAGATTTTATGAAATCATAGTAAAAACATGATGTCATTGAAATTATAAACAAAATATGAGGTAACTTATACTCTATAAAAAACATCTTATGGATTCAACTCAAAAGATGCTCACATAATTCCTTTTAAACTAGAGTAAAATTGGAAATTTTGATCCTGTTTATAAATCTGATACATAAGAAACTAGGAGAAAAAGTAATCCCTCTATATATATTGAATAATTGTTCTTTTATAGTGCTTTTCACATACAAGTATTACAAAAATTCAATAAGTATATATATTTAAAAAAATTTCCTAGCGGTCAAAAATAATTCATTAATGTGAGGGGATTATTAAACTGAGATGAAGAAGGGGAAATTTAATTATAATAAATTCATTTGAGTCATATTAATGAAGTGGAAAATTTAAATTTTGTTTAAGAAAATTAATATCATGGGATAAATGGTAGTGATTCTTGTTAAAAAACTTATTCATCTTTAATTTAATTTTATCCACCCATTGACTTGGAAATTTCGTTGGATTGAAGTGAGGCGTGAATTGATATAAAAAAAGACATTATAATTCAATGAACATAGGGACTTATGAATATCTTATTCTCTATATTTTTTATATTTTGGTCTATCAAGTAAAATAACGTTTTTGAATAAATTGAATTCAACTTATTTCTAAGGAGTGTAATTATCCAAGTGTGCGGGAGAGATGCGAGCTGAAAATTTGGAAAAATTGAAACCGTTTTTCATTAAAATTAACCCCAAATTTAGTTATCCTAATTTAAATCGTATGATTTTATTACATTTTAAGAATATAAAATTTAGTATAAATTATCATAAAATTTGGAATTTTAGTTATTATACAATTTTTTTATTTAAGAAAAATTTCATTTGTTAATTTTCTACATTTGGAAACTAAGTTTCTCTAATTTGGATATTTTATTTATTTATTCAATTTTAAATATATTAATTGAATTTTTTTAGAAATATTAAATGAAACATTCATATAGATTCAAATTTTTTATTTAATTTTTTTATAAATTTGATTTCATAAAACCCTAGATCAATTTTATGTGGTTAGAGTTCATATGTTAAATGGATTCACTTTAATAATTTGTAATTATATAATTCATTTGGATAATTATAGACTTAATTTGGGAAATGGATTTCATTATTATTTTTAATGATTTAATTTGTTGTTGATTTAATTGGACAATCCAAAATTTTTAGAATTTGACCAACCACGAGATTCTTTAGTCATTCTTTAATTTTTTAAATGATTTTTTAATTTAAATTATTTAAAACTCCAAACCTAAAATTTCCTTTAATTCATGGAACCCCATAATTTGATTTATAATTTAATATGGAATTTTTCAATTTAATTTTAAATTTTACTATTGTATTTTAAATCTAAAATTTTTATCTCTAAAGGAATATTTATTATGATAAGTAAGCCAAACTCAGATTTTGAAAAGGCATGAAGTGGTCAAGAAATCACTTCATACGTTCGACCAGGTGACCACACCATGATAATTTACTAAGTCCTAATGCCACCACATGACAAAATCAATCAAACATCGGTGACTATTCTACCTATCAACCATGTCACTTCAAAAAAAATAACAAAGGAGGGTTGCAGTCCCATTCACTATGGTTTATCGCAAACAAAAAACCTGCAAAAAAGTAAATCTATTGTGCATGTCATCTCCATGGTAGATCCTGGCACCACTTCCACAAATTTTCAAAAGTAAATCTACCTTGAGAAAACACATTAGGATACCAAATACTACTTGGATGCAATTGGCCACAATGCATCCATTGAAAACATCAAAATCCACAATTTGTGACCTTTTCCCCTCATGTGAATACCTCGAGTCTATTACTGTATTGACCCAATCTACTTGAATTTTTCACTTGAATTTTTCAGATCCAATCATATTCTGAAGGGAGAAGATGAATGTAGGGATACCCAAAAAAACTCAAATCAGATCTAAATAGATGAAACCAAACAAATCAGGATGATGAGATCACATATTAAAACACCATTGAGATCATCAGAAATAGTATTTCATTCCACACTTTTAAACAAAAGGTTTCTATGTGCACTTTGACTAAATAATATAGAGAGGGTGAAAGACATTAATTCACACTTTTGTGTTCTAATGAACAAGTTTGAAATAAAGAAATCCTTGTTTCCAATGAACAAAACCAACTCAATGAACCTAACAGTTCAACTTTGAGAAGTTGATAGAGTTTGAATAACCCATGTATATCGGTGTCAATAATGAAGTTGAGTATTATGGAAATAGGGGAATCAGACTTTGGATACATCAAGTCTAAATAATATTGGGATCAAATCATAAACAAAGATTAAAAATGGTATTCTAAGATTAGACCAAGAGTGGATTGAGGGTTTTTTATTTTTATGATGACATATTCAAAATATTTTTAAACATAAGGTTACATTTTAATTATGATAGTTCTAATAAATCTTGGTTTCATGTTTTTTCAATTTTTCACTCCCCTATATGAGTGATAAATGAAATGATTTAGACCCCCGTTACTCACAATTATATAGAAGCTAGTTAGAAAAATATTATACCCCATGTGATTTAAAATATTTCCCTGAGAATATGATATCAACCATGAAGCCAATGTGTTGAGTATGAACAAGGGATTCGACATACTGAAGAGGATACTTTAGAATTAAAGAATGTTCAAGGTCATTTCTGGGTGCTCAACTGATATACTTTGAGAATTGATAAAAAAAATAGAAACCAAATTGTAAAATGATTTCACAGATATGGCATGCATGGAGAACATTATATAACCCATTTATAAATACTATTGAAGCAATAATTTGATTCACCTGATCTCACTGAGGATTAATTATGTTTAAATTATGAGGAAGGTGTAGAATATGTGTCAATATTTGGTCCTTGTCTCTAATTTTATGTTCCCAACTAAATATATAGAGGACCAACATTTTTCCAAAATCCATTAGCTATATTCTTTAGGAATAGCACAACCAAGTTGAAGATTTAATATAACTAGATGCAGATTATTATTTTTTTGTTGAAGATAAAATCAATAAAATAAATCCTCCTTAAATTGAAGATCAAATTGAATCCAATGAAGATCTAGGACCAGTTTTAACACCCATTTTAATCTCATACACAGTCCAATCCTCACATAATCCTAGTATCTAGTTCAATACCAATTCTACTAAAAACCCAAATCCCTATCCTGCACGTACACCATATCCCACCCTTGAGAAGACTTTGACATATACTAAAGCTATAAATAATTAAATCCTTTATCTTCGATCCATCATGAAGGAGTATGAATTTTGACCATGGGGGGAGAATGTTTTAATAGAAAATATTCAAGTATAATAAATTAGGTAGATCCCAACCATTAATGTGTACACAAAGCTGGAATCAGAAGAAAATAAATTATGTTTAGAATATGAGAAATAATTTGGACTTTTTGTATTTTCTAGAATATAATTTTATGCTAATCATGTTGTTAGAGATGGAATATTTCATAACATGAAGAATTTATTTATAAAAGATGAACTACTTCTTTGAGAGAGAGGGGGCATCCATGTTTTCAAAGTAGAGTCATTTTATATCCTCAAACGGCCTGAAGACCTTCATTTTTTTTATTGATTTTGATAATACACCTTTCAATGGGTGAGGTGGAACCCTTACAAGGCCCGTAGGTGTAATTATTACATATCTTGTAGGACATAGAGGAATTATTTGCCCATAAGCTTCAAAAATTACATATAATCCAGACTAACTACTTATAATTTCTCCTCTACAGCATCTTCATCATGAAATTAGCTCTCCACCTTTGCATGGCTATTCGGCTAGGCTTTCCCATGCATGCACAGGCTTGTCCTGGTGGCATGTTCTATACCCTATCATTCTTGAAATCCATTTATCTTCTGCGATGGTGAAAGATCCTTGCTCCTCCTCCTTCTGAAGTTTGTTCCTTATAGGTTGTCCAGTTTGCATCTTCACTTAAGGTGGCCCGAAGGCCTTGAGGTGGCCCAAAGGCCTTACTGACATGAAGGCCTGGGTGGTCCGAAGTCCTTAAAGGGCTTGGGGGCCAAATCGGTGGCCCGAAGGCCCAAAAGGGGGAATATTCCTGGCCGATACAGTGTCAAACAGTGCCTACTACAGTACTGCTATAGTAACCCGGAAATTAGCCTCTGCCTGGATTTTATCTCAAGTCTCCTGGATTCTCTTAAAGAGTCCTCACCAACTGGGCTGAGGCTCATTTTCATAGAGTTGTTTTGTATCTATTTTTTATTTTACATTTATTTTTGTTTTTCTATAATTATCTAGTGATTTCATGTTAAGAGATTAGTAATTGATTTGATAAGATTCTCCCTAAATCCAGGTAACTGAATTCAATGTTCTAATATATTTTCTATTTAATTAATATCTCCAGTTTTATTTGATTATTTTTTTTAATAAATTTCCTTCTTCTTATTCACTTTAAATTTGTCTTCCATCTATATTTTCATTGCAAAAACATCCCACTCGAATTCAATCCACTGCACACAATAGAATGTAGTGATTGAAGAGGAGGGTGATTGAACATATCTAATAAAAAAATTAGGTATGATTTGTGTCTATAGTGATCAGCATACTTCCCTAATAAATATTATATTTATATAATATTGTAATCAAAGTGAGGTTCCACTTTATGAATCAGTCATGGGACCCATTCCTTTATATGTTCCATGAGTCATAAAATTTCTATAATGACCAGGGTTACCACTTCAGATGTGAGTGTAAACTCCTTAAGCCACTACCTATAGTGTCCTTAGATAATATTCATGAATATTTTATTTCATTAAAAGTGAAATGTATATGTGAATAAATAAAGATAAAATAAATAAGCATCACACCACTCTGTGCTCAAAAAGATAATAGTGAGTGACCTAGCTATTTTGTCCAATGTTTGGATGGGATGATGATCCCACACTCCAAACGCACAAGGAGTCCCATGCAGTCCTCTAAAAATTTCTATACCACTTGGTGAAACATATCACCAAACAAATAATTCTTTTTAACTATGTATCAAAATACTTGAATAAAACCATATACGAAGCACATCCCACCCTCGATCAATGAACATAGTCACCCCATTAAAACCCTTGGCCACATATAATTTGCATCCCTCCATAAGTTTGATTCTAAATTTTACAAAATAATTCTATTTTATTTATGGAAGATATAGACTAAATTATGGTGATCATGTCACAAAGTGTGTACATAATCCTTAAAAACTCATACCATAATGGTGAAACACATCACTACTAGACTTTGACTATATAAATAGTGAAAATTAGTCACCATCAACATTAGTGATTATTATCATTGCATGTCATTCCATAGAACAACATCAACTCACAACAATGAGATCAAAATGATTCTGAATACATAGTGAACTATCATGAAACAAAAAGAAGCACTTTTTAAATAATTCATTGGTTCACCAACTATCACATAACCTTTTCTCATTATATCTTGACTCATAACCTCATATTACAGTGCTAGGAATCCCTTATATCCCCCCTGAACCACAGAGGCTATAGTCATCCTCATTTTCTATTTCTCTAGCATTCCCATTCATTTATTCAAATCACACTATGATATAACTCATATAAAAAATTGAAGTAATTATGAACCACCTATAATGACTTATCATGAATATTCTCAAAATAATATCATCAGATGCTTCGACTCCAATGTTAGTAAATCAAAAAAAATTACATAAGCCCAAAAATATATGATATTCAGTGAGGAATAAATAAATTGAGAAAGAAACATATATTAAACATAATAGGAAACATAACATTACACCCAGAGATCATCAAGGACTAATGAGAGAAATATTGTGCTAATATTGAGGAAGATATATCCTTAGGGGAAGAAAAACAATAGGATTAAGGGGCGCTCCAATGGCTATATATATAATAAATGAATAAATACCTCATTTAATCATTTTTTATATAAAAATGAATTTAATTAATTAACAATAAAAAAATACAAAGAACCTACTTAGTACACAATTGGTTTCCAACTGGAAATTAGTACCTCACCGGGTACCTTCTCCTAGGTCACCAATAAACTAGCGATCCTCCAGGGCTCCCCCCGCTCATATTTCATCCATAGAGTACCTAGTACCAATGCACCATGTACCTAGTGATATCATTAGTCAAATAAAAATATCCCACACTAGGGAACTCATCCCAAAACACAACTCTCAACTTCCTCTAACACCTCCAAAACCTCATATTGGCATAAACATACATGATCTGGTCCAAGTTATACCAAACAATTATCACCTAAACACACTGTTCATTATGAACTCACTCTTGGATGATATAAATTTCATGAAATGTTATTTTTCCCTCATGTTAAAAAGCTCAATATAATAGATAAATTAAGGAAATGTAAGTTAATTATATGCTAATGTTTATATTTCCTTTTTAATAAACATATCAAGATAACCCAACGGAAAAAAACTTGATGGTGGTAAAATGATTACAACATTTCTTTAAATATCCAAATAACTATAAAACCTCTTCAAGTGTCACTATAATATTCATAATCATCAAGATATACTATAGTGATGTACAATTTTGATTCAGTACTCTTTATAAAAAACATGGAAAATGAGATCGTTTTGGTAACCTTTTTTCCTTGATATTTCTTCAAATAGTTATACCATATAAACCCTTACTAATTTAAGCAATATAATTATTTATTAAGTTTTATTAAATAAATATCTAAATATCTAAGACAGGTTTAATAATTTTTTAATAATTAATGTATTTTTTAATAAAAATATTTTCCAAAATTACTATAAAGGTATGAAACTATTACATCCATCAAGTGTAATTCAATATTTTAATGTATAAAAAATCATAAGATATAAAAATATTATGACATCATTATGGAATAATATGTTTCATTATAACCAATTCTAGGTTATCTTGGGAAACTATTAGAAAAAAAAATGATTATTTAGATATTAGGATTTTACTATTTTCAATTGTCTTTCTCAAAAATTCACATGTATAACCAATAATATTAATCTATAATGGTCTATTCACAATTCGTCTAAAAAACGTGTTTCTAAAGTGAGTCTAATCCATATTGGACTAAAAATTTTAATTTACCCCATTCAGTTGTATTATACCATTCAATTACTAATTTAGGATCTTAATTCCCATCATAAATATCAAGTGCCACATTATATAGAAGTGATTTACCAATAGTAATCTCAACTTGGTTCCAATAATTTCTACTATTAGTAAAATTTGTAGAAATTTCTTCCTGATCATGATTATGAATTTATGGTATATTTATTTCATAATAATACTAACATTAAATATATTTCTAACTTCCTCATGTTAATTTACTTCCTCAAATATAGTTTTTCTTCCCTTTCCATTGAAGATCATTTTTTACCTTTTCAACCAAGTTATCTTCCAGGATTATAGTATAGGCTAGAAGCCAAGTTTAAAACACTATTATATTTTCCTTTCATGAAATTTATTTTAATTGGGACATTTTTAGTATGAATTTAGGATTTTATAACCCATTTTGAATTAATGAATTTGTTAGAAATTTAATTTTTGAAATTTTAAAAGTAAATGATTTTTCTAAACATCCATTTCACTTTTATTTGTATGAAAATAAAGAAGTAATAATGATGTCATTTTCCCTGATATTTGTTTTGTCAGCTATTTTTTCTTTAGTGTTGGAAAAATATTTCAATAAAAATGATAATAAAAGTCTTGTTTTAAACACATATCTTATCAGGGTTTTAAGATACATTTTAATTAAGTAAGCTTCAAATCCTCAACCATCATTAGGGCCCCATTTTTTTATTTGTTCCGGTGTTACTGGAAAACATACAACACAAAAAAAATTCCTTTAAGGGAAAATAATTTCTTTGTAAAAAAAATAAAATTGATAATGGAATCATGATAATTTTATAGTTTAATTTAAATGAATGTTATTGTATGAGAAATTGAATGTCCCCACACTGAACTAGGTAGTTGATTTATATAAAATAGACTCTACTAAAAAGTTCTAAACATTTTATAAATTATTTAGTTGGACCATTTTTAACATGAACATGAGAAAAAAGATCATTAATATTTATTCCAATAGTCATTAAATAGTAATTAAAAGAATATGATGAATATTCACCAACATTATCAACCTGAATATTCACAATTGATTAATGTGGAAATTGATCCCTTAATCTTATTATTTTTCAATTAATTTCACAAAAACTATGTTGTGATTATAAAATAAACACACAAGGGACTATCTAGTATATGTATTGATAAAAATCATAAAATAATTTAATGGTATAATTAGTGGATAAATTAGACTGTATATATAATCATGAATTCATTATATGTTTATAGTGGATTTAATACTAAAACTCTACAGTGATGGTATTATAATTAAATTTCATTGACAACAAGGAGTTCATAAATAATCATTAGATATAATAATATTTTTATCAACCATTGGGCAACCATGAGTATATTTAATTATTTTTCTCATTATAATTGATTAGGGATATCTTAAACAATCGTGAAATGTAATAAATGTGTCATGGTTAGGAAAAATTGGTTTTAACATATTTTATTATGTCATACATACATTAATTGAGTCAAACTAGAAGGAAAATTTGTATATTTCTCCCAAATCTACCATTTCTCTTTATTAATGCATGTTATATAAAGGAATTCAACACATCCTTCAATTATAGTATCAATTTTATTTATATTTTCAAAAATATATTTAAATATTAATATATTAAATCAAGTATTATGATAAAATAATACATTATTTATACAAAATTCACATACCACCAGGTATACATATGTTTTCTATTCTAGATCATTCGATTGGTTTTTTTCATAACCAGTTAAGAAACCTACATGATTACTTCCCATTTTAAGGTTGATAACATGTTTCTATACTTTAAATATTATATACATCATGTCACCAACGATGATACAAATATATTCATTATGAAAATTTATTCTAATCGAGGCATTTGTTACATAAATTTCTAATAAATAAATAAATAATTTACATATAAGGATGAAATAAAGAAATAAATAAATATAACACATAAAACAATAATTAAAACATTTCAAATATAAATAAAATCTAATCGATGAGAATATACTCAAACTAATTTTTCTCAATAATTTTATGACTCAAAAAATAATCTGATATGTTAAAATTTATTATTTTACTTGTGAGGCCTCAAAAGAGAGTATATAATAGCCTGAGATTTTATGATATATTTCACTATAATAAATTTGATGTGTTTGATAGAATTCTTTACATGAAACACTAATATTTTGGGAATAATTTTTATATATTATAAGATTAATATAAGTATCCTTTATTTAAAATAAATATAATTATAAAAAAATTTAATTCCATTTTTAAATATTATTGATCCAAAATAAATATTTTTGAAATATTTGTTTATAAGAATTAATTTTATCATGAATGTTTTATTCAATTTTTATTTTATTTTATTTAAAAATTAATTAAAAATATTATAATTATGAAAAAAAATATTTTCTATACAGGTAGTAAATTAATTATTTCGTTATTAATTGGTTGAAAATAAAAATTAAACCATTCAAAGGTGGAAATAGTTGATTTTCTAAAAAAACCTTTTATACATGTAGTGTATTTTTATCTTAACAGATTAATTTAATCACTATTAATGAATGATTTTAGTATATATTATATATAAAATAAAATTTTTTAACATTTTTATATTGGTTCTTACTTTGCATGGAATGATAATAAAACCATTTTAATTCATAAAAAAATTCAAAAAATAGTTTTCTTTGTGTTTTTCATATTTATTTTAAAATGAATTTTTACTACTTATTATAATATAATTTGGTAAAATTGATTCCATATTTTGATTCAAAATTTTAAAATTTATTAATGAGGCCACTATAATTTTTTATCACAATGAAGAATAAAATAGTAAAAAATTTCTACCAGGGTTAGGGTTAAAACAATTTTATTTGTGGTAAAATAAGAGATATCGGTGAAAATATAATTTAAACTTATCTAAATGTTATTTTTTAATATATTTATAAATTATCTTATACTAAAGTTTAATTATTATCTATTTGGTTCCATATTCACAAGAAATTTACTATTTTATTTAAAACTTTTATGTTATTTCATGTGTGTCTCTCCCCTAATTTTAAAAAGGGTTACTCTTATCATCTCCTACTCAAAACACTTGAGCCCTATATCTCAGCCAATCCCTACCCAAAAACCTTCATATAATAATTCACTTCATTATTGAGCTCCTAGTCTTACTCTAGGTCTATCTTAATAAGTATTAATGTGTAAACCAAAGGAGGTCTCTCAAAGAAGAGGTAATTGACTGACCCAACTCTTTCAATGTTTGTTCTTCCTTGTACATCCAATGAATATTTTGTATCAATACTAAAAAAGTTTATAGTGTGTCATAAATATAATAATAGTATATTATTATTATGTATTACCATTTTACACCTCCTTTCCATCAAATGGGAAATGAAAGTATCAGTAACGTGTGTGTGTGTGTGTGTGTACTACCACATCCACATGGCGATGTGATTCATTTTAAATCATCATCTTCCATAGTTGGTTAACATATTGGATTTAATATTTATATATTATACTTATAAAATAATTATTATTTTTTAATTATAGTATCTCATATGCCTTCTTATCATCCCAAATATTGGGAAATGATAATGTCGCTCTTGTGTACGTATGGACAACCACCTCCACGAAGCGATGTGATTCAGTTTTTCATTTCTGCTTTACATGGACGGTAATAAGGATGGATTTAATTGGTATGTATGATATAAAAGATATAATAATTATTTTATAAAGTTTAATTACTATTTACCTTTATTTTTTTCATCCATAAAATAGTGTAAAAATCAATGGTGCGTATGTACAACCTACAACAACCTTGAAGTGATGTAATTCTCTTTACATCACCACTTTATATGAATGGTAATAAAATGGTATATAATGATTAAGTGTGAAACTTATTGCATGATTACTATTATCAATATGATTTAACCATTATAAAATTGAAATTAACATAATTATTGAATTGATATACATATGGGAAATGAAGTAGTTAACACCCGAAATGATGATGATGATGATGAATGATTATTAACCAATGAGTGAAGATATGTTATAAGTAAAACATGTATGATTTTATAAGTTTGTATAATTTCATGTTGTAGAATTATAGTAAATTTAAATTTATTATACATGATATTATATCATAAACAATTCAATTTATACTTCAACGAATTTTTTCTTGTCTCGCTTTTGTTTCTTTGAGACATATATCATATTCACCCCTTGTTTCATTCATGTGTTTTATATACAGCCACTTTTGATTTCATTTTATTTAAAATATTTAAAAGAATTTTCTTTTCAATGATCCAATGATTGTTTAAATTCATTTTCAGCTATATTTTATTTTATTTTCAAATGTTTATAATTTAAATTTTACAATTATTTCCGAATAGTTTTTTTAATACTTTTTATAGAAATTTTTAAAGGAATATATGTTTTGAAGTTTAACACATAAAAAATTTCCTACCATCATGGCTATTCCTTAATATGAATATTACATTAAAATTTTATATAATTATTTTCAAATAAATACTTTTCCCAATATTATATGAATTTTTTAGTTTCAAAACGTACAAAAAGAAAATAACAATTTTCCTATTTTCAAATAAATGTTAAAATTTTATTTAAGAGGTATTTTTCATCTATAATAACATCTTTGATGAATTTTTATACTTTAACAGGGATATTATATTAAGATAAAATCCAGATTTTTTTGGATGGTTCATGATGAATATGATTTAAGGATGATTCTATGAAGCTCATTTCTTTTTAATAAGATAATTAAGTTATCATAAAATCTTATGAAACCCAATTCTTTTCTAATGTTTATTATATGATGATATGATGGAATGTTTATGGACCCCATTTCATTTCCATGGGTTATAATATTATGAATGGGAGAATGTTTTATGATCTTTTGGAACACATATGAATGGATTTAATTATCATATGGGTTTTCCTAGAGTATATATTGATTTCTCATGATATAATTAATACATGAATGATGAGAAAACCTAGTTCAGTAGGGTTCTTTTTTCATGACAATAGTCTTGGTAGTGAACCTCGACTAAGTAAATCATGTAATGGGGAGTGAACACAGTCTACTGTGATATTATTTTTAATGATCATTGACTAAGGAAATAAATTTCTATGTTTATTTATATTCTAAAAACTTATGTATTATATTTATGATATGTCCTCATGTATTATCATTAATTAATGACGATTATTCCCTATTATGACTTGTGTAATTTTTATGATAAATCCTTATTCCATGATTCATGATTAAAGATCTTTGATTTATTGGGTATGAATTTCTTAAGTTATGATAATTTTATCATAAAATTATGCTAAATAACATTTGTAATGATTGATTTAAATCTCCTACATTAACCCATACTAAGCCTCTAGTCTCACCCTTCCTTACATTTCAATTTTACTCAAGTTATGAATAAAGTCATTAATTAATAAATGTTTAATAAGGGTATTCTAAGAGAAATAATATAGGGGATATATTGAATATCATTTATTAAATAATTTGATTATGAATGTTGTCTCTAAAGACAATTATCCATTATAGTCCTTAGATATGTATTATTATGAGTTATATTAAATATTCTTATAAAATGATGTAATATTTGTGTATTAATTTCTTGGGTTACACCAATTGGTATTAGAGTGTTTTTTAGTTATTTTTAGATATTAATATAAGAAAATTTATTAAAAACCCTAGAGATAAAACTAAGTGTAGGATAACATCCTAAAGCTTTTGTAAAGTGAATATTAGATGGTTTCCCTAGAAAATACATCAGTATCTTGATACTGGAAAGAGGATGTGGTTATGGTAGAGATTCACTTAGGCGTAAAAACACTAAAATGGAATTATTAGGTATCAACTCTATCAGCAGAAATTCATGATGGATGGGATCAAGACTACAAATAAAGAAAAACACTCTCAAGGGATATGGTAGGTTTAATTCACCTTTTCATTATGAATCATTGTAAAGGATTTGAATAGATAATGACCATGGATAAACATATTTAAACCTAAGGTGTAATATATTGAAAAAAAGGTGTCATGATTTATACATATTGTAAAATATTTTCCATGATTATATGATTTCTCACAATGATTATAGATTCATTCACTATGATTTTATGTTTTATTCAACAGATAAAACTAGGAGTAATTGAGTTAAAGATTAATGTGACCAATAATTCAATGATTATCCTCCTAATAAACCAAATGAAATGGGATATAGAATTTCAAAACTTTTGATCATTCCTAATCATATATATAATTATATTACCAGCAACATAATCTCATGTAAGTTTCCTAACACACTAAATAAGATAAAAAATGGAGTTTAATGGGAGTTTATTCAATGAATACCATGGAGGAAAGAATATCCTTATTCCAATATATTGATAACGTGAGAAGAATAACCTAGGAAATATCTTAAAGGAATGAAAATATGTTTTATGTGTGCAAAGGAAGTTTATAAATAAAATAATTATGGGGGAAAAATTAAGAGTTAGGTGGAAGGAAATGAAGTTCATCCTAAGGTACCACTAATTGTTTAATGTATTGTGTGTGGGAAACTTGGGTATTATATAAGTAAATTACCTAATCCAAGGATTTATTTTTTACTAAGTAAGGGCCTATGATATGTCAACAATTTAATAGAATCAATTTGGTTAAGGAATAATTATCCTTCACTCTGGAGTTGGGGTTTTCAGGTTGATGTTTATAATAATGTGCACTATGCATATATTATTATTCATCCTTTAGTGTTATTTGATTTTATTTTGATCCTTATAAGATATCTAAAAAGAGATGAAATTTTAATTTCGAGAGTAATAAAATCACATTTGATATTATAAATCAACCTGTGATCATCTTTTTATGTGAGGATAGATATGAACTTTTAATAAAATTTACATTCATTTTATTTTTCTTACTACCTATTCATAAGTGATATTTATAACAAATGGTTAATGAGAAACTCAATATTGAATATGTGAATAATGTTTAGGATAATTATAATGTATTTTCTTAAAAAAATTTGAGTATTCCCTTGAATCGTGAAATTGAGTTTTCAATAAAACCTATATATAGTGTTACACTTATTTTAAAGACTCCATATCTAATAACAATAATTGAGTTGTAGGAATTGAAGAATAAACTCAATTAAAATCATGATAATGTATTCACACACCTTATTTCATCACCATGGGGTGAACTTGTAATTTTTATTAAGTCATAAGTTGGTTAAATGTGTGTTTTCATTGATTATTAGGAAAAAACAAGACAACTATCAAGAAAAGGCATCTTATACCCTGTATTGATGACTTTTTTGATCAACTCTGAAAATATCCATACTTTTACAAGACATACATTAATTATAGATATCATCAATTGAGGGTCAAAATGGAGGATATAACCATGACATTCTTCCATAAAGTTATGTTCATTATAAATTTATAGATATTCCATTTTGACTTAACAATTATACTATTACCCTTATATACATAATGGATAGATCCTTTAGAGATTATCCTTAATAGTTTTTGGTGATATTTATAAATTATATTTTTTTTATTCTATGACAACCCCAAATCTAGTAACCTAGATATGGTGTATAATTTGTTACATTAGTATAGATACAACAGATCTCACTAAGCAGGATTGATCAGTTTAGTTTCCTCGGTAAACTAGATACATACATGATTCCCATATTATATTGAAATTATAAAAGAAAAACAAAACTAAAGTAAAATTTATTAATCATTGAAACTCATTAAAATATTTCTTAATTATAACCTAGGTAAATTAATGAAAATAAGGGTGATAAAAAATTCTATATAAGGGTTTCATATAGAAGAATATATCATGATTAAAAAAGGAATAATAAATATGGAAAAGAAAATAACTAAAAATACAGTCCAATTAATAAAAAAATTTGAGCTAAAAATGAAAATATAGATATTATCAATTTATTAATCTCATGGATAATAATAAATGAATGCTCAATGAAGGAAATACATACTATTGGAAATCATGATCTCAGACATAATGATATCTCTAGCATCAAAATCTTGCACCAAGAAAATTTTAAACTATTTGTAAATATCTATTTAATTTGTATAATAGATTCATTTCCTGAGACATGTCAATGCATCAAGGTACTATATAATTCCAGGTCTCACACATCACAGTATGTCTAATGAAATCCTCATGCATAAAAAGATCTATTTACTTCATGAGAAATATTCTTTATCAAAAAATATCTATATTGAGTAAAAATAATGGATTTACCAATAATTACTTAGTAAATAAAATACATTAAAATGATATCACCAGATGTAAAAATTGTATATGGTATAGAAAATAATCATATTCAGAATACAAAAAATATGGATATCTAAGAGAACGGTGATATCAAATGAGAAAAAGTTAGTGGATGTTTTAAAAGATGGTATCATTAAAACATGCCCCTTATGGTGAATAAATAAAATAAAGGGTTTTTATCATTGATAAATTCAAATTACATTAAAATATTATTAAAGAATTGTTTGGAAATACTACATTTCTATTTTTTTGAAATAACATATATAAAAAACAGCACAATTATAAAGTAAAGCATTTTCCTTGAAAATAGCCTTGTAAAGTTATCAAGGATTCTTCAAAGAAAATGTTAGTCATGAAATCAAGAAAATACACTCATTCTATATAAGTTAAAAAAAACATTTATTCTATACTTATGTCAAAAAAGTCACAAAGTACCTAGTTTGGAAAATGAAAAAAAAAAGATTCATTTCAAACATTTTTGTAAAAATTTAAACATGGGTAAAAATGTATTCTTATAAATCATTGTAAAATATTAAAAAAAATTAAAACATTTTAAATAAAATATTAATATGGGAGAAAAATATATCTGATCAAAATATAAATAAGATCAGTTTTTATTTCAAATATTTTTTTCTTTATTCAAGTTTCAAAGAGAGGAAAATTTGATAGAAAATATGAAAAATATTTAAAAAAAAGTAACTTAGAAATGAAATTTAATAATAATTAAAATATATATATTCATATTTAATACCTAAAAGTGGTGTTATATAAACCCCATAAATATAAACAACTACATAATACCAAATATGTGTCAATAGAACCTCTATAACTTATTTAATGATTTTTTTAATATAAATTTTTAGGTTTGGATAAATCTATAATGCCCAAGTTGGTGTAAATATTTGATAGAGGATGGTCCCTTTTATAATTGAGCTAAGGGGACCCTTGGATTTTTTTGAAAGATTAAATTATAATAAATTCATTATTAAGAAAAATTCACCCAAATGTCCAGGGATTCAATCCTAGGGTAGTATATGGTTTAAAACTCCTCAAATAATAATTTTTTTATGTTTTTGTGGGGTTCTAAACATTATCTTTTGGTTTATCCTCTAAGCTAACCAATTTTAGCATTACTTTCAATAACGTATCTTTCACTCATAAAGAGTTATAATTTTATATATAAGGTAAATATTGACTCATAAAGGTAAAATACATGACATATGTGATAATATATTACCCATTTTTCTCTTTCAAGATTTTATTAATTTTTAAATAATTAAATAAAATCATAATTTGATAAATTATCATTAATGTAAATTTTAATATTATTCATTTAATTGGACTTCAAATATATCAATACTAAGATATATATCAAATATATATATTATTCAATAAAAAATAATATTTAATATTTATCTATAAGATTCATTTAAATAAATTAATCACTCAAATTATATTACTTTTAGTACTTTTAATATCATTTTTTAAATTTTTCTTTTAATTGATCAAATATAGTATATGTGTTACACAAGACTGTAAGGTAATTATATAATCCCTAAAAATTAGAAATAAATTTTAATCATGAAAATAATTTTATTTTATAAGAAATTAACATTTATATTCATTCATAACTTTTTTCCCAATGTGGACACATAATTGATTTTTAAAACTAAGAGAGTGACTTTTTAATGTTCTTTGAATTAAATATTATATTGCTCATTTATGTGGTCAACTATCAATTAAACATATAAAATTTTAGATGAAGGTGACAAGGGTTGAATTAAATTCATCAAATACAAATAAATATGAAAAATTATTACCTTATCTCTTTGTTTTAATACATACTAACTCAATTTTTCTTTATTGAGGTGTTAAATTTTACCACCATTACTATTCATATTAATAAAAAATAAAATATAGCTCTTTACCAAATTTTAATCTTCTTATTAAAAATATGGAATCCATTTTTCAAGATTAAATCTACTTAAATTTTATAACTTTTTTAACAAAAATATTTGTGTAAAATGCGATGAAAATCAAATTTTAGAAAAATATATTTTTTAATTATAAACTAGATTTATTGATATCCATACCTGTAAATTTTAATATCTAGGTTATAATGGTAACCTAATAATATTTTATTAATATATCATGATTTTTTTAAACTTTTTATTGTGTAAAACTTAGTCTATTAATTTGATTTAATTTATTTAAAAGGAATCATACCATAAAATCATCGGGTGTTAGAATATTATCCCATTCGAAAAATATCTTCCTTAAAATATATATAATTTCACCTAATGAATATATTTGGGTAGTTATTCATCATAATTTCCTTCGTTTCACACATCACCTCTTCTATCTTATGATTTATCCAATGTAGCATCACTATTCGAGTCATCTAATTCCTAAAAACGTGTTATTTAGGGACTAGAATCTAGATAGGCACATCCTAGTAAGATAAATTATGTTTCAATTCTATTTATTTGGATGTGAGAGCATGTTTCAAGATTGGAATATAATTCCTTAATAAATATATATGGAACATATCTTTCACTTTAAGAGGATTGGTTTCATTTCCAATCAATAATCCACCACTCCAATTCGTTCCAAAATTTCAAAAAATTTGATGTACAAAGGGATCAATATTCCCCTCAAATTGAAACTTGTAACACCATTATAGGGATTTCCTTTTAATAAAACATGATCACCCACTTGAAACTGCAAATATTTCTATTGGTTGTTGATATAACTATTTTTCCTACTTTGATCTTATTTAATATGAGTTTGAATGGTCTTTACATTTTCCATTCCCACTTCTATAAGTTTTGGAACTGCCAGCTTCCTTTCCCCAATTTTTTTCCAACAAGTTAAAGTATGACATCTATATCAATTTAATTATTCATATGAATCCATTTTAATAGTTTAATTCAATCAATTATTAAAAAAACTCTACCAATGGTTAATATTATTTTTTATTACTGACTGTCAGTTTGAGGATGATAAGCAGTGCTCAAAAAAAGATTAATATTAATAACACTCTAAATACTTTTCCAAAAAATTTATGTAAATCTTGGTTCATGGTTATTCATAATTAAAATAGGTTCACCATCAATTTTTATAACATCAATAATATTGGGGTTTTAATGGGGCTCTAAAGGAAAATATTCTATTATAGTGAGGAAATGTGAAGGTTTTATAAGGTGATAAAGTGCCCTTAATCACCTCATATGTAAGAGATAATTTCATTATATAAGATCAATAATAGAATAGTTTGGATAACTCTAAAGTGGTTCTTAAATTATTAGTTATGTGAAGGAGGTAGTTCATGAATATAGTTCTACTTAGGGTTTTTCATGGCATTGTTGCTTGCTAAGGAAAATGGATCACAAAGCGATGGCCATCCATGAAGTGAAGGTCATAGAGGAAGAATTGGAGGTTAATGAATAACATGCACTATGCGGTTTAAGTGTTTTTTGGAAGGGTCTTAAGTAGTTCAAAAATGAGAAAATATAGTTCAAGAAATGTCTCTCTATAAGGAAATATCAATATTGTGAAGTGTACTTTATCTATCTGGTGAAAATAGAGCTTCATGGAACACTCATGTGTGATGATTTTCTAAGTTCATTTAGAACAACAAAATATTATTCTAAATAATTAGTAAGCACACTTTATTAGAGATCGAAGTCAGATTTCAAATTTTGATTGGTTGTAAACCAGTAGGGGAAGTAGGTCTATTTGGAACATTTTATTGGTACTTATATGTGGTGGATTTTTTAGATAGGCACATTGCCTTTGTATTATCCTAATATGTAGACCCGGTGATGTTGAACCAAGTAATATTATTGTGACATATGAATTTTGTAAATCTCGTATTTTTTTCTCTAATGGGAATGAGATAATGAATATTGTTTTGTTTAATGATGAAACGAGATCCAAATAAGAAGTTTTTTTAATCTATCATTACATAATTCACCCCCTCCCTCTCAAGGCAGTCATCCTAGTTGTGCTAACAATTGGTATCAGAGATTAAATTTCAAATTCAGTGGTTCTCTCTCTATAAAATAAATGGTATATACTAATCACAAAGTGATTTCAATATTCAATGGAAACAATTTTAAGGTATGCAAGAATTATATGGAACACTTATTTCGATATTTGGTTTTGGATGTTTTTAAATCTACAATGCATGTTATTCCTTATAGTATGTACATTGATTTTTTATCATAAGTAGGTCATAGATAATTGGATACTAATTTAAAAAGAATAAATGCTTTAGGGGGATACTTATCAAAAAAAATCTATATGAAGGTTATATCATGTAATTCATCACTTACTATGGGGGAAACGAATCTAAATATATATGAAAATAACTCAAAAGTATGAGAAGTAATGTTTCATGTCATGTGGAGAAAATATGAGGACTTGATAATTCACCCCAATGAGTCGGTTGATGCGTTATTTGATTTTGTGAATGTTATTCTGGAAGACATGAGTGGTCTTAAAGAAATTATTGAATATGGGAAGACATTTAAGTGCATCTTAATAATAAAACTACCTCTTCTCAATCCAAAAAGTGTATATAATAGAAGATAAATATCATAATGAACTAAAATTAGAAATATTACATAGTTCTCTTATCGCATAATAGATGATAAATGATGATAAAAATGTTTTGGATAAGGAAAAGTCTAAATAAGTTTCATTCAAGGCATGAAGAACCTCGCTATTGAATGTAGAGAGGAGGAAAACAATGCTGATGATTTCATTTCACACTTATACTCAAATATACAAAGAGGAAGATGAAAGTTCAAATAAAAACATCCACTTTAAATCTTTCAAAGTGGATGGATTATACATATTGTAGTAGAGTTCCCTAATAAGTTTCAAGACAATGATGAGGACGATAATGAAATTCCCAAGTATAGTTCTTCAGCAAATATCAAACGTAGAATAAATGCTTAGAGAAATTTCATGAAAAAGAAAAATATAATTTCAAAATAATATGATTGTTTAGAGGAATCTAAGGCAAAGGATTTGGAGTGTGGAAAGAATCATAAAGAAAATTTTATGGTGTCATTTTTTAAAAATTTGTATATAAGGGAAGAAAGGGACAATGAATAAGGAAAATTTGATTGTAGATTTGGCCTTCATATCGAATTATAAGAAACTCTAGAATATATAGATGTTTGGATATCCAAAAAAATTAAATCTAACAAGGTGGTTGATGATTCCAAACTCTATATGAAATAGTGGGAAGAAGAGAAGTATGATTTGGAAGATGAAATTTAATGCTTTAAATAAAATAAGGTATAAAATTTAATTATATTCATTGAGTACAATCTTGGAATTCGAGAATGGTCGAGAATTGTTGATATTATAACCAACACAGAAAAATATCAATTCAAATGCATTGAATATCATGAGGATGAGGTTTTCAACCAATGAATAATGTTTAAATATTATGAGAAAATCTTGATTCTAGTAAAGAAGGATACAAAAGAGATAGATAAATAAAAAGTAGAATACAGAGTTATAATGAAATGGACAAATGGATATTATGAGAAGAAAATGATATATCAGAAGGATATAGCTTGTATGGGGATTGATCTTAAATAGAAATAATTAATGGTTGATGTTAGACCATAAGCACCCTCTCTGAGGTTGAATATTGATTTGTGTATGAAGTCAAACTAGAAGACTTATAGAGACCAAAGGATAACCAGTGGTGTAGAAGTGACACATAATAATTAACCCAGCATCAGGTGTTATTACTTTAAAATATTGGACACTCACAAAATGTATATTCTATATCCAATATGTACTTAAAGGAACAAGAGAAACATAGGTATAAAAACATATCTCAGTATTCTAGGATATCGTTTAGGGGTCATTGTTTTTTGGTGTGGAAAATTTGGACACGGGGACAGATATTGTACATCAATTTTATAGATGAGTGATCCAAAAAAGACAGAAATTTCTTATAAGAAACAACTCAAGGAAACTTCAATTTATCTGAAAACCAAAAATAAATTTTCACAATTATAATATAAAAGCTTTCCATCATACACTGAGCATGATCAAGAATACCCCAATCCATTATTTTAATTTTTTTAAGAATACATTTTATGTAAAAGTGGAAACCATAAAAAACCTCCAAAAACCAGATTTTCGGTGAGCTTCCAATGGAATCCAGAATCACCATTGAAAGAAGATTAATCATATATATCACACTCGAAACATGAAACATCATGCCATATTCAACTGCTTTAGTTGATTATTGATACCAGACTACCCGCGACGACATCTCTTACTTAACACCATCGTCATTTCCCTCATTCGAAAACCACACATGACACAACATCATCCTGGCATGAATAAGCTAGTGAAAAGCCTTACCAGATGTAGAAGTAAAATCCATCACCAAACAAACCCCATTCATATCTTCCATCATAGAAGCAACACACAAATATTAATCCAAACCATGAGAAATATATCATGTGAGAATCAAAAAAACATCTACCATATCCCACCTCACAAAACCTTAGAGGAACTACTGCACTAGCTCCAACTTGAATTGGATATGAGGTAATTGGGGTCAGGGTAGGGATAAAGTCAATCGGTGCTTTCAGGCGAAGACATTACACCTAAACTAAAATCAAAAGCCAAAATCAACATCATACTGACACAGGATCATTTCAAAATACCTCGAACACCACTCTTCTTATCCCAAAACCATTGATTAATCATCATTCTATATCCAACCTATATAATCATGATGTAACGTGAGGTTAGATAGGGGACTAAGTGGCTGGGGGTTTCAGAAACCTCCATCGTCGATATCGACAACCTCCTGCGAGAAAAACACCTGAATCCACACCTCCATAGAAAATAAATCATTATCGAAGAAAGGAACTAAGAGGTGATTATAGGGTGTGGGATAAATAAAGATAGGAAGATATGAAGGTTAAATGATTCTCATATGCACCACCAACCCCAAAGAGAAGGGTTTCAACAGAAACCCTAGATGAAGCTGAGAGAAAAAGGGGGAGAGCTGGGGGAGAATGTTCCCATAGTTATTTTTATGAATTGATTTAAGCATGATCAAAGATATCATTCAAACACATGGATCAAAAAGAAAAGCTATGAATAGGAAGTGATTGTAGAGATTACTTTCAAAGAATTATATCACACTAGAATATGGATCATTGATAGTTGATACACCTCCCATACGACAAAAAATGAGGATATCATTATAGGAATCAGATTTTACGAGGAAGGTGTTATATGATTTGATAGTGATGAAGGCTTAATGATTATTGAATAAAGAAAAGACAAGTTTTGGAAAATGATATGAGACATGCAGATGGATTTTTTATTGAGGTTCTCAATCCCAACTTGTTAAGTGTCAGTAACATGTGTTACTCAAGACATTCCAAAATATTTTCCTAGAATTTATGTATTCTAAAAGGGAAAATATGGTGAAGTTTTTTTATTTATAAATCATATGAAGAGGAATATCTACCTTGTGAGTGTAGAATAATATATGTTATTTTTATCTAAGGAAAAAAGAAAATAAGGTATCGAATAAACAACATTGTCATTTAATATAAATATCCTTGGAATATCTTGGGAAATGTGATGCTACTCAAGATCTCCCAAGGTTATCATGTGATCATACCCATTAGTTTGGTTCATATAAACAAGGTAAGATCATTCGAAGCACATATAAGGAAAATGTGAAAAGATCAAAAAATTTGTTTGAGTTGGTGTGTATTGATGTGTGAAGACCTATTTCACCAAGAGTTATTGAAAGGAGGAAATATTATTTTCTCTTCATTAATGATTTTTGTAGAATGGAATAGTTTTCAATCATCACCCACAAGTCTTTAGTGTTCATTTCAATATCACGTTATTGAAGGGAAATTGAAATGATTATAGGTCAAAAAAAATTAGAAGTTCCAAATATATAATGGAACGAAGTTTAAAAAAATTCAATATGAGGATTATCTTGAGAAGCATAGGATAAGAAACCAAGTTTTAATAGTAAGAACTCCTCAGAAAATTATAGTAGTTGAGAGAAGAAATCAAATTATCAACATTATGAATAAAATAGTGGTAATTGAGAAATACCTTCATGAAAAGTTATGGAAAGAAGAAGTGATGACATCAGTCTATATTTCAAATAGATCTTTATTATTTCCAAATGAAGAGAATACTCCATACGATCAATGGTATGGAAAAAATCCAATGTTGAACTACTTCCAAGTGTCCAAAAGTAAGTGTTTAATTATCAATAAATAGAAACATGGGAATTTTTAATATCTTAAAGATTAAGAGGTATTTCATGGATAATGAAGAAAAAAAAAGAATATAAATGTTTCAATAAGCGGCTGGGAAAATTTTTAGAATGTAATGTTATGGTTGTGATAAAAATGAGCATATTCTTCAATAAATACATGAATAGTATCAAGAAGATAATGACGAATAGATGAGAATATAAGAGAGAGTTACATTACCTAAGGAAGAATTAGAAGAAGATTCAAATAATTAAAAGGATGAACATAAATTTCTATCTCCATAGAGACCTAAGTGTCAAGAAAAATATAATAGAAAGTAAATAATCAGTGATCAGACAACATCGGTGATGAAATGGAGGATGAACACTCTAAAACACACATCTTTCTTATTAGAGGTAGATCCAAAGAGTTTTGAATAAGAATCAACAGATAGGATTTAGTTTCATGAAATGAATTAATATCCTAACTATATATAAAATAATCATACACGGGATATTGTTTGGAGACCAATATATAACAATTTCCTCCGGATCAAATGGTTCTATCATAACAAGATAAATTAAGATGGTACATTGATTCAAAAAAAATGCATTACTAATGTGAAAAGGGTAATCCTAGGTAGATGGAATCAATGTTTATTTTACATTTTCACATGTTTCAATACTTGAGACTATTTAACAATTATTTTCCATAACAGTGGAAAGAAAATTCAATTTTTTCAGATAATCATCCATTCTACATTTTTAATGGGTTTTGGAAGAAAAATCGTATATTGAGTATCCAAATGGTTTTTCTATCCATGAAGATGAAAAAATATTTTGTCAGCTGAGGAATTCACTCTGTGGGTTGAAGAAAGTACCAAGTCCTTGGTATTCAAAGAATGATAAGTTTTTGAAGAAAATTGATTTTCAGCATGGTAGAGTTGATTACAATCTCAATGTAAACATTGAAATAAATCAAATTTTGATGGTTCTATTGTATGTCAATGACATAATATTTCATGGATCAGATGAAGTGCAGTTTAAACAGTTTGTAGAGTTCATGAAAAGTGAGTTTCAAATGTTATTAATTGGTGAATTAAACTTTTTCCTTAGTTTAAATGGGATATAAGGGAGTAATGGAACATTTATTTCCCAATTTAAATATTCTAAGGTGGTTTTGAGAATATTTGGAAAGAATAATTCCAAGAACATGGTGACTCTGGTGTCTACTCGGATAAAACTATCATGATTTGATGAAGAAAATGTGGTTAAAATCCCAGAATGAAAGCATATCATTGGAAGTTAGTTGTACTTACCAACGGCCCAAACTAAAATTATTTTTTCCACAAGACAAGTAGTATTATATCAATGAAGTCAGAAAAAAAATCCACTTTATTACATTAAAAAATAATACATAGGTATATCAAGGGAACAGTGGATTTTGAATTTATGTACAATGAAAAATATAAGAAATAATTATTGAGGTATACAGATGTTGATTGGTTCTAATCGATAAATGATAGGAAATAAATTTTAATTGGTTCATTATATCTTGGTGGATTGTGTATTTATTAGCTAATAAATAAACAATATTTTATTTCACTAAGCATCATAGATGCTGAATATATTTCAGATAATCAAGCTTTCTTGAAAATATTATGGATGAAGCAATAGCTTTATGATATAGGAGTTCCAGTCAAGTCTCTGATAGAAATCCATTATGATAATTCAAGAGTTATAAAACTTGTAAAAAATCCAATCCATGTATCATGAAAATTTCACATTGAAATAAAGTATCATTTTAATAAGGAGAATGAGGATCATGGGCTTGTGAAGTTGGATTATCTACCTATAGAACTATGAGTTTCAAACATTTTGACAAATTCCATACCGAAATAGGTGTGTTTGAATGGTATCGATTGGATATTGTACTTCAGTAGACTCCCCACACTTTAAAGAGTGCGGATGTGGGACACCCTCTCCCTAAGTTATAGTGGTGTTTTTTCCTTAATAAGTGGATATGTGTTCTCTAAAATATTGTATCCAAAAAAAATTACCTTTGGGTTCATTAAAAAAAGGGGAGAAAATATCATGATCAAGATGGGGAGAAACTGATAGAGGGATCAATAAAGTAGGTGGAGTTTTAAACATGATGATTCTAAAGAATATCGATAAAAGGTAATATATTAGTATTGATGGGGTTTTTGATGATAGAAGTACGTTGGTTTGGGAATTAAGTAATTAATTGATGAACATTTCATGGTAGTCATGTTTCTCACAACAACCATGGATCATGTTTTCTTAGAGAGTACGTGTTGGGTAAATCATTGATCACTATCTAGAATCATAAGAGGAAAATTTGGGTAAAAGTTTCAAGTAATTATGAAGTGTTTTCAATAACCACAAAGGAGGATATTCTTGGAAAAAATACCTCAATGTTTCATTTTAGTGTTTTTTGGGATATTTTTTCATTTTGAAAAAGAAAGTTGAAAAAATTCTAGTGTGGTTTCTATCAAAGAAGATGTTTTATAGTTTTTACAGTTTCCCAGTGTTTTAAAAATTCTCAATGCTCAAAATTGGGATTTGTTTTATAGAAAAGTAATAATTTCTGAAATACATTTTTGGAGAACCGTAGAGTGTCCAAAGGTGTTTTAAAACTGAAAATCATCTTAAAGATTTTAGGGAATCTTGAATTTTTTTTTTTTGAATTCTTTATAGTAGAAACAGCATACAAACTGTAAAGGAATTCTATGAGTGAGTTCGTCATTTTCAATAGAAGGTGGTAAATTAAAAAATTTTGCATAGGGATAGTCATTTTCAAAAGAAAAACTATGATTTAAGGTATGAAATGAATGAATAAATGTGCTATGCAGAACACATAGAAAGTTCAATATGCAGGTAAGGATCTTTAACAAAGGAGTTTTGGGTAAATATAATTAATGGGTTTTCAGATCATTTTTCTTATATAAAGGATGCATAATAAGATCATAAGTAAGAGTAAATTTCATTGTATAGGATCATTTATGGTACAATTCTGAAAAGTTTGAAGTGATTCATAAAGGATCAATTCCTTAAAGGAGGTAGTTCGTGAATACCACTCACAAAAGGGGTTTTGGGTCATTAATTCTCTCAAAGGAAAGTGACTCATGAAGTAAAGGTCATCCACGAAGTGAAGGCCACCCATAAAGAAAATAAGGTTTATGAAAAACTCACATTGCATAGTAAAAAGGTGTTCAGGAAGGTTCTTAATCATATTTAAAAGGAGAAAAACATTTCATGAAATGTCTCTCTGTAAGGAAAAGGCCACGCAATGAAGTGTACTTCATCTATCGGTTGAAAATAGAGCTTCATGGAACACTCATCTTTGAAACTTTTCTATGGATATTTAGAACAACAGAAGATTCTTTAAAGAAATAGTGAGAATACTTTAGGAGATAGATCAAGAGTTTTTAATCTATTATTGATTGTAAACTAGGAGGTATAGTGAGTCTGCTTTGAACCTTGTATCATCAATGATCTTTAGTGGATTTGGTACATAGGCACATTGCATTTTTATTCTCCTTATATGTATCCCAGTGAGGGTGAACCAAGTAAAAATTTTGTTTCCTATGCATGTTTTAATTCTCAAATTATTATCTTATAAGGAAAGGAGAGATAGAATATTATTTTTTTTAATGATTAAACAAGATCCAAAGCGTCAGTTGTTTTAATATTTCATACCCTGATCCACCCCCTCCCCCTTATGGTATTTAACCTAGTTGAGATAAAACAAATTATATATTAATTTCAACCAATTTAAATGTTGAAATATGAATATTTTAGATGAATCCTCCAGGATATTGTATATCATCCTTTATTTGCTGACAAACCAAACATCTTGACACATAACCAAAAAATTTCCACTTCATATTAAAATATTTCCTTCAAATCTCTATACATCTTGGTGATACCATGGTGTATTGAATAAATTTAGCTATGGGAATAGTCTAACAATTCCCATTCTAGCTGAGGTATATATGAAACACATATCTTCTTTCCAAATTTAAACACTCCATATTCATATGAAAATTCTAACAATTTCCATTCATTCTCAGCATTATTTTTCCTTTAAATTTTCTCACCATCATTCTAGGAAGTTTTTAACTTATCCAATAAATTTGGTTTAGAAATAATTTGAAAATGGATTGTTTTTTACCATCTCTAGTAATTCATACATCCATATTTACTAAATTCATGAACATAAGATACTTGTCAATCCTCATTTTGGTAAGAAGTTCACAATCATTCCAACTCATTGTGTCTACCACCTTATTTCCATTTTCTATATGGTAGTGTATTGAAAACTCATAATCCTTAAGAAGCTCAAGCAATTATGTTTTCCTCATGTTATGTTCTTTTTGTAATAATATGTTTTTAAAACTTTTTGATTTAGCATATATCACACATCTTTCACCATAGAGATAGTTTCTCCATATCTTTGTAGTAAATATTAAGGATATCAATTCCAAATCATGGGTTTATAGTTTTTCATGAGTCTTTAACTACCTAGACACATAGGCAATAAAAATATAATTCTATATAAATACAAAAACAAGTCCCTTCTTGGATGTATCACCAGATATCAAAAATCTATTATTCCCGGATGATACAGTCAAAATCAGAGAAATCACCAACCTCTTCTTCAAATCTTCAAAACATTATTCACATAAATTTTTTCATATAACCTTATCTACCTTATAAGTAAGCTAGATTTATGGGTTTTCCAATGGAGAAATTTTTTGAACAAATCAGAAGTTGCAACCTCACAAACCAGTGACACTATATACATTAGTTATGTGAGTTTTTGTAGGCCATTCATGGATTTCATTTTCCTTCACATGGTCAAATAAGATTTCATACATAGAGATAATATTTATAGGAAAAGAAACTTTTTGTAGGTTTGATGCAAACATGCAAATTTACCATATTACTATTTTCTTATAGGAGTCTCAAGAATATTCAATATTTGATTCTCATCATCCTGATAACTTTTGTAGTACATAAAGATATTTTCAATAAATAACACAACAAAGATATCAAGATATTTATTGAATACTCTATTCATTATATTCCTGAAAATAGATGGTGAAATTGTTAATCCAAATAGATTTATTTCAAACTCATAATGTCCATACCTCATTAAAATTTATTTATTTAGGATATATTATTTCCTTAATAACAATTGGTGATACCAAGAACAATGCTAAATCGTTGAAAAATAACATGCTCCATGAAATTGATAAAATAATTCATTATTGTGAGGTATAGGATACTTTATATTTATCATAATAGAGTTGATTTTCCTATAATCAATGAATAACCTCAGAGATGCATCATTCTTTTTAACAAAAATAATAGGGTCTCCCCAAGGTGACAAAATAGGATTTACAAATCCCCTTCAAGAAAACGCTGCTAGTTGTTTCATTAACTCCAAAAATTCTATAGTGTCCATTATATAGGTATTATTTGATATAGGTCTTGTATAATGAATTAAATTAATGGAAAAATCAACGTTATGCTTAGGTGGATTCCTAGGTAATTCCTCAATAAATAAATCAATGTATTCTTATATAATATGTAGATCCCCTATTTATATATTACATTTTCCATTTTTAGGGTGAGTCTTCTATTAATACAAAATAATATCATTTATATGAGTTATTGGATATGGATCTATACATGATTCAGGTGATTAAGTATCCCTTCAAAATATTGGGAAGTCCACATCTTCACAGTGAGTCACAACTCCCTTCTCTTTGAAATAGATTTTTGAATCATATTTTTAAATCCAATCCTTACCGAGAATTATATCAAAATCAACCATAGTTATAATAATAAAGTCTTCTACAAGTGACTATTATGGGTCATAATGGAAACTTGCTTATACATACTTTTTTTGGTATGATTTCTACTATAATATTTGACTAATATCTCCCTTATTAAAGAACTAGGGAAATATATAATTTTATAGTAAAATATATATGATATAAAAGAGTGGGGGGGTCCAAAATAAAATATATAATTGACAAAAATTTTGCCTATGATTGAAGTACCATCCACCACATCATTGGGAACATCAACCTCAGGTGTAGTGATCGCATATGCTTGGACTTCTCCTTTGGGCCTCTTCTGTAAAATCTTCCCTTGATGCTTTTGGAATTATTGTTAATAATTCCCCATTTATCTAGGGTTGAAACTCTAGAAATAATTTATTTTTTTATTTCCCTTTCATTCATTTTCTAGGTGACTTTTATCTTCACACATGTAAAAAACTCGGATTCCCTTCAAGCATTTTCTATGATGTTTCTTCTAATAATTTTTACTTGATGAGAATTTCATTATTCTCATATTGTTATTTGATTCATCAAATTTTTCATGATTCTCTATCAACCACTTCTTCTCTTGATTCTCCTTGAAGATATAGGATTTATAAAAATCCTTCTCCGTTTTGATGGCACAGAATACTACCACATCATATGATTAAAAAATTTGACAAACCAGTTCACTTAGGAGGTTCTTATTAAGGCATTGAAATTAATGATCAATATTTCTCTATATATTATTAATATAATTCATTATATACCTTGATAAACATTTAGAGGTATCCTCATACTCTACAATACTTTCTTCATACTTTGTCTTTAATATTAGGAACATTCTCTTCATTTCAGTTCATTGCTCCTGAGGGAAATATTTATTGAAGAATAATTCTTTAAAATCTCTCAATTCCATATGTTCTATTTATTCTTTCTCATTATTATTATTCATCGATGACCTCCATTTATCAGCATCGTCTCTAAGATAATACACTAATATAATGATCATTTCCCTTTTATTACAATCCAATGTGAGAAATATCTTTTCAAGATATCTGATCCATTATTTAGCTACCACTATATTAGTAGTTCCTCTAAAACATTCAGGATTTTTTCACATGAAATAATAAATATATGATTACTAGGTCATGTAATATTATTTTTTCATATGCTCTAGTTAGTAGACATAACCCAGGTCAACTACCCCAATATGGTCATGATATTATTATCTCTAACATCAAATTTATTGTCTTACTCTAAGGGTAAATTCATAAATTGACCATGAGTATTGATTGTCATTATTATATTAGGAACCATAACTAAATAATGGAAAACACTGATTTATCTCAAAATCATCATGATTATTGATCCATAAAATAAAATTCATCTAATGGAAAAAATAGCAATTGCAATAAGGTATTGTCAAATTCTTCATGTTAGTTATGTTTATTCAAAATCTCATTCCCAAGGTTACTAACAACTTTCCTCTAAAACCAATTAATACAAACCCACTCCAATAACCAAGAGATATTATAAACAATATTAAATAGTAATAGATACAAATTATCAAACCATATATAATTGATAATTCTATCAGTCTTAGTTCACAATACACGTAAATGAGTCCCATGTTAAATTAGAATTATAAAATATAAACACAAGAAAAGAAAAAATTATGCATCCTTGTAACAAATTAAAATATTTTTTATCTATAACCTAGGTAATGAAAACAAAATAAGAGTGGGATAAAATACTCTATATTTGTTACATACAATGGAATCAATAATGAATAAATGTGGAATAATCAATATGGAAAGATAAATAACTAAAAAAACATGGTATTTAATCAAGAAATTGAGAACAAAATGAATCCATTGACACTATCAATGTTGTAATATAATGGATAATAATAAATAATTTCTCAATGAAGGAAATGAATACTATTGGATTCCTTGATCTTAGACGTCATGATATCTCTACTATCATAACCTTATTCCAAGAAAGTTTAAAAATATGTGCAAACCCCCATTTTATTTGTCCAAATAATATTTATAATTAGGCCTATCAATGCATCAAGTGGATATATAATCTTGGTCTTCTCCTATCATAGTATTTCTAATGTATTCCTCATATATTAAATGATTGATTTAATTTATGAACAATATGCCTTATCAAAAAATATCCATATTGAGTAAATATTATCGATTTATCAATAATTCCCCAGTAAATAAAATATATTAAAATTATTACATTGAATATAGAAATGGTATGTGGTATATGCAATAATAATTTCAATGATACGAAGAATATAAATATTTAAGAGAAATTTAATATCCAAAGAACAAGATTAAGAAAATGTTTCAATGGATGGTAACATTACAAAATATCCCTAGTGTTTAAAAAGTAAAATAACGGGTTTTTCATTATTATTATAAATTCCATTAAAATATGATTAAAACATTCCTAATGAAAATATCCTTTCCATTTTTGAAATCACTTATTTAAACAAATTGGGAAATTATAACTTTCAACGTGTTCTTTTAAAATGGAATTATAAAGTTATAAAGTAATATTCAAAAAAATTATTTTTCAAAATTATAATAAAATCCACTAATTCCATATAAGTTAAAAAAATCCTTCCATTACTTTTTCATAAATATCACAAAAATATCTATTTTGGAAAATGATAAAAATAATCCTTTAAAACTTTTAAATAAAAATGAAAAATGTGGGTAAAAATTTCATTTGAATAATCAATTAATAAGTGTAAAAAATTTGAAATAATTTTAAATAATATATATATATATATGTGGAATAAAAATATATCTGGTCAAAATAGAAATAAGATCAATTTTCATTTAAACATTTCTTTTCTTGATTCAAGTTCCAAAGAGAGGAAAAAATGGAAGAAAATAGGGAAATTATTTAAGTGTAAAATTAAAATGAAATTTATTCATAATTAATAAATATATATCCATATTAAATACTGAAAAGTTGTAGTATATAATATCATATATCGAAAAGGTCATAAAGTACCATGTTTGGAAAATGACAGAAAGATTCCTTTCAAAACATTTTATAAAAAGTCAAACAAGGGTATAAATTAATTTAACCCATACTATAGGAAATATTAAAAATGTTTTGAAATATATTATAATGAAACATGGATGTGGATGATAATGAAGTCCTAGTAGATACTTACTTATAAACAACCTCAGATAAATAAAGAGTTTGTAAAGTTAACCCTTACCTTGTACTTTTCCTTAGTATAGGGTATGTTAACCGCCTATATAATTGTGAAATAATTGTTATTAAATTATAGAAGAACCACATACATAAATATAATATCATATATGATCTTGTAATATGATATTTCAGCAGTATCATTGTTTTGGGTGTTAACTGATTCGTTTTCCTTTATATGTTTTGTTACGTAAGTCATGTTTTTTATGGATAGGATTTATTTTATTCATATACATAATGATATGAAGTTCTTAAACATTATTTTTAATCATAAAATTAAAATAATTTTTGAATGGATACGATGGGGAATGGATCTCATTGCGTTCCTAGAGAAAATAATTCGTACATACACACGAGCGACAATATCATTCTATTGATAGTGAAATATTATGTAATTGGATGGTATACCATATATACCGAATAATTAAAATGTTATATTTATTATTTACATCAATTATACTCATTATTATACCCATCCAAATAATGAAGTTTAGAATGACGAACTACACCACTACATGGAGATGGTAAGTCGTACGTACACACATATGGTAACTTTTTCATTCATAGGATAGATAGAATAATGAATATGGTTGTACCATATTTATAATAAAATCATAGTATGTAGAAGTTACTAGATTTGTTATTTTTGTATGGAAATAACAAATAAAGATGAAGTGGAAGAAGAAAATAACTTTGAAAGAGGTTATGAAATAATTACCTCCTCTTTAGGTCCCTCCTTATGATTTGATCAAAAGGGATACTTAGGTTGTATTTATGATCAAATTAAGGCCTCTAGTTTGAATTTAGGGTAATTGGGAGGATATTTGGGCAGGGTTTGAATGATCCAAATTACTTTAGAGGTGTGATTTTGAGATAAGGGGAAGTACCCTTTTATAAGAGAGGTGAGGGTCACTTTTGGAAAATCTTGAAATATTGTTTTATTGTAAAATCATTTTCTATTTATAATGGTGCAAAATGGACTTATTTTGAGTATATGGTGGGTATGGGTCTAAATACTGTCAAAAAATAGTCTGTATACAAGTTTATGTCACCATATTTACCCTATATTTTATATTTAATTCTTAGTTAAATAGTTTAACTTTTACCATGTATTTTTGTATTTTTTATATTACATGGTTAACAAACTTACTATAAAATGCCAACAGAACCTAAAGGGGTTCATTAATGACATATATATCATTATATAAGTCCTTTGGACGAAACCTATATTTTTAGGAATATTATATCATTTAATAATATAGTATTTTTTTAAACCCATTTACGTCAATTTTGACACTATTTAGTATTCGGTTTTTGTGAAAGTCAAAAAATCATGATTACTTCGGGAAAATACATTAAATAAACTCTAAAATGTCATATTAACCTATCAAATTAGTGGAATGTGTCAAAATCCTCAACTTACATTTATTTTAATATTTATAATATCAATTATTTTAATCTTTCATTAATAAGGTAATTACTACATCATCATTGTGTCGTTAATAAATTTAATTATCTAAAGTCCAAAAATTAAAAATTAAATAACATGATGTTTTAAATCTTTTAATATTTCTAATTAATATTTATAGTAAAATTTATCTTATGTATAGCCCTATATTAAAAATGTTTTAGTTATTAAACTTTGAATTTTACACTTTTAACTCTTCTTTAAATAAAATAATAATAAATGTCCTAATCTAATCAAAGTGAATCAAAGAGGATAATATTTTATTCCTAAGGCTTAATATGGTAGAAGAAAAATTATCCAATAGAATTAGGACATGTGTTAGGGTAATTATAATATCATTTTTACGTTGAATTACCATATTTACCACTACAAGAAATCATAGTATTCGTGACGGGTTATTTATGATGGGATCCCCTCGCAAATGGACATTTGCGACGGGATCCCGTTGTAAATAACCCGTCGAGGAAAACAGCGTCGCAATTAAAACTATTAGCGACAGTCCCGTCGCTAATAATATAAATAGCGACGGGAAATATTATCGTCGTGAATACTTCCTGAGTTATTTTTAAAAAACCTATTTGCGGTGGGCCCATCGCAAAGAACTTTTGTGACGGGTATCTTTGCCCGCCACAAATAGTTATTTTGAAATAACTATTGGCGACGGGCCTGACGCAAATACCTTTTGCGATGGGCTCCTATTCCCGCTGCAAAGACCTTTTTGAAAAACCCTATTTGCGACGAACCTGTTGCAAATACCTTTTGCGACGGGCCTCTATTCCCACCACAAATACCTTTTGTGATGGGTCCTTATTCCTGTCGCAAAAAAGTATAAAAAAATAATAAAAATGAAATAATAATATAATAAAAAAAATAATATTTTAATAATAATTATAAAATTATAATTAAATCAAATATTAAAATAAAAAATAATTCCAATATTTAAAACGTTATAATTAATTATAATTTTAAATATATTTAAAACTATTAATATAATAAAATATGAATAATATTAAAAAATATTAACAATCATATTAATACTATAATATAAAAATTATAGTATTATATAATATAATAATGTTATTATTACTATTAATATTTGTGAAAATCTATTATTAATATTATTAGAATAATTAAAATATGAAAATTGTCAATATTTTCATAAAAAATATATAAACAAAACATTAAAAAAATAATACTAATAATAAATCATAATTTTTTTAAATAATAAATCATAATTTTTTATCGATATTTTCAACAACAAAAAAATATAAAAAAATTATAAAATAGTAAGAGTAATATTATTATTAATAAAATAAAAAAACATTAAAAAAATAATACTAATAATAAATAATAAACTATTAAATATAAATATGAATTAAATAATGCAACATTGACACCATTATAAAAAAGAAAGAAACTATAAATAGAAAATAATTCATATTTTGAATTCAAAAAACTTTATAACATCAAAATAAATCACTGGTCCGAAGGAGGGGGGGAGCTGGTCACGGGTCTAAAGGAGGGGGGAGCTGGAGGATCTAGAGGAGATGATGGAGGAAAATTATCCCTAATGCATAAGTCAGACGGCGCATGTACTCCATCTGCTCCTGATGCTGTTGTTGCCACCGAATCATCTGTTCCTCGTACTCCTATTGTTGTCGTCGGCGCTCCTCCTCATGTTGTTGCTGCTGCAGACACATCTCCTCCTACTCCTTATGGAGACTCTCTATCAGCTCGGTCTGTGATTAAAACTGATCCTTATACTGTGATGCAGAAGATGATGCACGAGCTCCTCTCGAGTTGGACGCCGACATCGCAGCACTATCATAATAAGCCGCAGAAGTCAACTGAGAGCTGATACGAACTACTCAGCCCTTCTTGAAGCCATACTGGGTAGCCTGCATCCATCCGACCTCACCAAAATGATGGCCACTGGTCTAATCAGATGTCCCGGCCTGACCCTGAGCCTGGGTCTGTGACGTCACGGCCTCATATGACTCCTTCAGCTGCAATTTGAAATTAAAATTGTTAATATATTATATACAGTTAATTTTCAAACTGAAAAACAAATAATACTGACCAAAATCTGACGCTGGCGATCACCTCTAATCTCCCCAGTAACTGGATCACTATACATCCTCCGATATACGTCGTACTCCATAATATTGGACTTCTCGACAGCCTATAATAATATAAAATAAACTGTTAATATTTAATGTTATATAAAATATTTCTTAAAAATATACATACCAGATGTTGTCTATGCGTACTGAATTTACGACTCCCAGCTTGATGAGTCACCTCCTGTCTCCCCCGATTCTACCTCCCCAATGATGATCTCCTTTGAAAGCCACCACTCAACCATTGTGATCATAATTCATCCCACACATGGGATGAAATGTACTCTGGTCGGTGGGCTCTAGAGGACTCATCAAACACGGTCACTCGAGCTTTTTTCATGGTCATTTTTCATAAATTATGTAAAAACTAACAAAATCGCTGACGCATCACCACCTCTCATGCCTCGTGGATGGAATCACACTTGGTAACATCGATCGGATACCATAAACCCTACAAATAATTTACAATATCAAGTTATAAATGAAATAAATTTCAAAATAAAAATTATTTATTTACGTACCAACCAATGTCCAAACATGGCCTCTTGCACATCAATGGGAATCTGTTCCCACGTGGTCCATGGCGGAGAAAAATAGTTGCGCAAAATAGTGATGCCCTGTCCGACTTCTATATGTGGAAAACTATAAAAAAATCAAACATTTATTATGTAAATAAATTAATGAAATCTTAATAAAATGCACAGGTTATCATACCTCCGTGTGCGTGGATCGAACCTAAGATGCGGACGTTGCTCAAGGATGGGCTCAGGGATCATCAATCATGCAAGACCATGCCCCCTTCACGTATTCCCTGAAGTGCCAGTAGTCTGAGGGTCAGATGACCCGAAATCATCCTCATCCAAAGGTAGGTCAGCCTCCGACAACTGACGAAATATCTCATCGTTCATCTGAAACAGAAAATTAATGTTGTTAGAAAATAATTAAAAATTATTATTATATATACAAATTTATAAGTTATGATAATATATAACTAGCATTGAATTGTATTAATGTCCACCTTCATCATCATCTTCATATCTGATGATGTCATCTTCATATTCCACCTCAATATCATTGATATCCATTTGAGTTCCAGTTCCATCATCTCTTGCCATTTCAAATTCATTTGTGACATCATTAACATCATCGTCACCATCGAATCTTAATTCTGGGATTTCATCATCGATACTCATGTTTCTTTGTGAAAAATATGTATTTTGAGTAGTCTCTTGAAAAACTTTAATTCCTTGCACTTCAGTGAAACAAGCTTCACTTTGAGAAAACTGATTGTCTCGAATTTTGATTTTTATTATGCTCTACCAATCACTTAGGTCTCTTGACGTAGCATAGTACTTTGCATAATAAACTTGATGTGCATGTTGAGCTAGTAAAAATGGTTCATTTAATACAAGAAGACTTGTATATTTAATATTGATGATTCCATGAGTAGGGTGAACATGAACTCCTCTCTCAGTATCCATCCACCGACATTTGAACATCGTTATGTAATGTTGTCCTAGATAACAGAGTTCAATAATTTCATCAAGCATGCCATTAAAGTCAACTTTATTTTCTCTATGATTAGATCCTCTCAAGAAAATTCCAATGTTCATTGTTTTTTTTTGATTCCCCATATGTACGTGTATGAAATCGAAATCCATTCACCACATATGCATTATAAGATTTAACCATTTTGGATGGTGGGTTACTCAATATACATAGACGTTTGTCAATTTTATCATCATGTTGAGACACCTGTAAATTTGTAAAATAATTATCAATATAATAAACAATAAACAGAATGATATGTTAAAACATGAAGAATTTATGTTTCCAGTTTTTGAAACCACGTAGAAATTTTTTTTTCCAGCGTTCTTCGAGAGCAGCTAGAGTAATTTGTGGAAGTTTTTTCTTGATATTATTATCATATAACCTAAAAAAATAAAGTTACTTATTGTAACATAAATGATAGAATAAGTGATAAAAGCACTTATAGTACAAATGATGTCATCTCTTCACAGTTGAGCAGAACATACGTATAAGCTCTGTGATGTTCATCATCCGAAAGCCATCGTTCATGAACTCCACCAAAACCAAGCTCTGACTAATTAAAAACTGATAATTTATTGTCCATTCCATCATCAACATTCCCCTCATTCTGTCCCATGTGGTTGTGTTTTGAGGGATACTCAGATTCAAAATAGTGAGAGCAGAAAATAGATATTTCTTCTTGAAAATAATCTTCAGCAATTGATCCTTCAACAGATGCTTTGTTACGTACTTTTTTTTCAACTTCTGCATGCATCTTTCTAATGGTTACATCCATCAAAATGGTACTAGACCTCCACACTTTGCTTTATGTGGAAAATGTAATATCAAATGTTAAATTGAGTCAAATAAAGATGTAAGAAATATTTTTTCTAGTTTACATATAATTACAATAGCGTCTTCTTCACGTTTTCTTAGAACATCATAATCTGTTGTCGCTGCACAAATGTCTCAAGAAAAATATGACATGTCTGTTATCGAATCCCAAATCATGGAATTCAAAAGACCTCTTAATCTAATTGGCATAAGTATTTCCATTATAACATGACAACCATGACTTTTTAATCCGCTAATATAACTTTTCTTTACACATCTACCCAAATTGAAATCACAGCCATTTGGAAGTCTCAAATCTGAAATCCACTGACAAAATAATAAGCAACTTTTTTGGATAATGTATAAGCTGCTTTTGGCTTCATTAACCTTTGTGTTCTGGAATTCTCAAACAGTTCGAGTTCTGGGCACCTGAAAATTTGGGCAAGATCAAATCGTGTCTTTACATTATCTTTTCTCTTACCTGGTGTATCCAAAACTATATGAAATAAATTATCAAAACAGTTCTTCTCAATATGCATAACATCCAACATGTGGTGGACCAATAAATCAGACCAATATGGAAAATCCTAAAAAATGCTCTGTTTTATCCAATTGTGTTCTTTCCCAAAGCCAGAAATTTTCTGTTGGTTTATTGTGTGTCCAGATGTGATGGGAGGTAATTAAAATACAACTGATTTTGACTCCTTATCTGATAGAATTTTAGGAGGTCCATCCCTTTCAATTGTACCTTTTCTAAAATGAGATTTGTTCCTCCGAAAAGGATGATTAGTTGGAAGAAATCTGCGATGGCAGTCAAAATAACAATGTTTTTTTCCATGGAAAATTATAAATTCTTTTTTCTCTCCCACACAGTAAGGACATGATTTTGGTCCATGTGTACTCCAGCCAGAAAACATTCCATATGCAAGGAATTCACTAATTGTCTACATCAATGCTTCTCTTAGTATGGAATTCTATTTCACAGTAACATCATATGTATTGACACCAGTACTCCATAATAAATTTAATTCATCAATCAATGGTTTCAAATATACATCAATATTATTTTTCGGATGTCCTTTGATTAATAAGGTCATAAAGATATAGGGCTCCTTCATCAGCATCCATGGAGGTAAATTGTACGGAGTTATAAAGACAGGCCAACATGAATACTGATTACCATAAGATCCAAATGGACAGAAACCATCAGTGGAAAGACCCAGTCACACATTTCGAGCTTCTAAAGTAAATGACGGATACACTCTATCAAAATGTTTCCATGAATCACCATCGGTTGGATGATTCAAGATTTTACTAGTTGAAATGTTTTTTTTGTGCCATGAAATCATTGTCGTTGTATTCTTAGACATGAATAAACGCTACAGTCTGGATGTAAGTGGAAAATATCTCAACTATTTTATAGGAATCAAGCCAGACTTCCCATGTTGAGCTTTTTTATACCTCGGTTTTCCACATGTGGGACAACTATCCAACAACTCATTTTCACCAGAATATAAAATGCAATTATTTGAACATGCATGAATCTTCTAACAACTATGTCTGAAATTCCAAACCAGCCTCTTACTCTCATAGTAATTTATAGCCAAAACATTTCCTTCGGATAATAATATTTTAACCAAAGAAAATATCTGATCAAAATAGTTGTTTGACATTCCATTATCTGATTTGATAGCCATAAATTTTGAAACTGCTTCTAACTTTATTATCTTGTAACCAAGATATAATGCATCCTCATCAGACCTCAGCAACTCATAAAATTCAGATGGTGCCAACTCAGGAGTTGAACAGATTGACCTGCAACATCATGTAATAAATTTTGAAACCGCGATGGATCTGGAATCAAGTTAGTATCACCTTCTATGGAACTGTGCTCACCGTGTTGATACCAAAAAACATAATCCGGTTGAAAACCAAAACGCAAGAGATGTCCCCCAACTTTATCAAATGTGTCAAACATTCTCAATGCACATTTTTTACAAGGATATTTTATTGTGCCTTCTGGAACAAATTCTGGATTTGATGATGCAAATGAAAAGAATGTCTCTACACCCTCAATATATACAGGATTTAATCCAGAACCATTTGGATTTCTACATTGATTTATCCATATGCGGCCTTCTAATAATGAATGTTGCCAACTTCATTATTCCATATTTTTCTACAAAACATTAAAACATTACTTGTTTTGAATAATTTGATAATAGAAAAATTCCCAAAAAGAGAAGATATTAGAACTACTTCTTAATAATTACCACTATTTACAAGCGACACAATTTTCAAGGAAATTACTGCTAATTACTGCTAATTATTGGTAATTGTCGATAATTATTACTAATTATTGGTAATTATCGGTAATTATTACTAATTATTGGTAATTACTGATAATTATTCGCAACATGATTTGATATATTCTTAACATGTTCAAATCTTAAAGGGTGTTTAATATTTAGGTCATGCTCAAAAAAAATTTTGCGCCAGCTATGTACAATGATAACTTAGAAAAATCCCCAAAAAGAGAAGATATTAGAACTACTACTAAATAATTACCACTACTTATGAGTGACACAATTTTCAGTGAAATTACTGCTAATTACTGCTAATTATTGGTAATTATCGGAAATTATTACTAATTATTGGTAATTACTGATTATTATTAGAAACATGATTTGATCTATTATTAACATGTTCATATCTTAAAGGGTCGTTAATATTTACGTCATGCCCAATAAAATTTTGCGTCAGCCGTGTATAATGTAAACTCTATAATTGTCCTTGCTTGGTTGATCACCTCGCAAGTAGCATTACAATAAGAGGATCCAATTTATGTTGTGTAAAGACCCTTAAATTTCAAGGGAAATTTTTTTTCTTAATTTTCTTTGGGATTTTACGAGTACGCAGTTTCTGACGGCACCTAATTTCGAGGCCCGGGTTTCCCAGAATCAATTTCCAAAGTTTAACTCGGGTATGTTTAGTGAACGAACGAGTGGGTTTTCATAACATTTGAACTCGTGCTCGGAATCAAAATCTGAGGGCACCGATGAAACCGCAGCGCTGGTAATTGCTTAAGAACACCTTTTCTAAAGTTGAGTTTGCTCGAGTGAGGTTATTAAATAAATGGGTTGACTGAAGAACAAAATAAAATTTTGTGCAACAATTTTTAATTTCTTTTCTAAGTAGTTATAACCTATGCATGGAAGTTTTAGTGGGACCCACTACATCCTAACTTCACAGGGTAGGATATTAGTGAAGTGGGGCCCACACGAGCCCCACCCCTTCAATTCCATTAAACCACCCTCTTGCAATTTATATCGTAACTCACCTACTCCCCCAATTTAATGTCATGTCAACTCAAGCAGTTTTTCTTCCACATTAAATACATGCCAATAAAATGCCTAATTAATTGGATAACGCGCGTTAATTAATTTTGTGAATTCATTTTTAATTTCAAATTAATTTTGGCACCTATGTGTGTGAATAAAATAAGACAAAGTCTTATTTTATTGTGGTGGATTCGCTGTGCGGAATCAAGGAAAGAACTCTCACGGTCTTGAAGAACTTTTTCTTCCTCGCAAAGAATGTTGAAGCTTCGACGAAGAACATCGTACCATCTTTTCACCTTATTCCTGCATCAAAGAAAGTGAGACGCTACATCCTTTACTGGGTGTGCACCGACGACGTACGAAGCCTCTTTCTACGATGTCGTCTTCCGCAACATCGTGACGATCCTCGTTCGACGACTTCTTCCTGGTAGTGGGTTTTCTTATAAAGTGTATATGTAAATTATCCCCTCGTGCATGCGTATTTTAATTTCAGGGTGTTTGAATAATCTACCTTGAATAAATTATACCTTCATCTAAAGCATGTCTTTTAATGATTTCCATTTGAAAAACCCCTAACGTGGAGGGTGCGGGCCGAACAATCACGGCCTGAAAACCCTCCTCAGTTTGTTTATTTGTGTGCGGATCGATGGGCGATGAAGAACTGGGCCTCAAAGGCATTTTTAACCCTTCACAGTAATCTACAGGTCCCGGGAGAGCCACAGGCGCAGACGGTGGGCAAAACGGACCACCGGAGCACGTCCCGTGGTCCGCGGAAGGAGCTTCCGGTGCGTCATGCTGGCGCAGCGGTGCCGACAGCTGAAGGCAGCGGCCCACACCATCCGGCCTCTCGGAGGCAACGATGCCCTGGCATGCCGCCGGCAGGAGCCTCCGTGGCTGAATCTGTGGCGGCGGTGGAATGACCAGATCCCGTGGCCGCGCGGGATCCGGGGGAGACACGGTGCCCAGCGCCGCGTCCGCTGGAAAAGGGGGGACCGTGTCCTCCCCCCCTAGCTCGGCCCACTAGCTGAGCCAGCGCGCCCCCCGGCCGGACGGGCCCACACCGGGCGGGGCCAGGACGGACCGGGCCCAGACCCCTACTTCAGACCACCTTCGGTCAATTGCCCATAACTTGGGCTACGAACCTCCGATCGAAGAACCGTCAGTTGAGGTGTGATCCTTGGATCGAGATGGTCGTTTCGGTATATTACACTCAGGGTTTCTGAGAACTTTGGGTATGTATGGGTTGTTTCGAACACGAAACCAATCGAGCCCTTGGAGCGGAAATGCATATAACTTGAGCTTTGGACGTCCGATCAATGTGTCGTCGACTATGTTGGATTCCTCTTAGTGAGACAGAGCTTTTGGCTTAATCCGATCGAGGTTTGGATGTAGTTGGAGTGCGTTCAGGTTGGTTTTGACTTAAAAACCAATCGGGCCCCTGGAACGAAAATGTCAATAACTCTCAGACTGGGCGTCCGATTGATTCGTCGTCTGTCAATTTGAGTTCCTATCGATGAGGCGGAACTTTGGGATACATAAAATCTGGAATACGTGTCAGTTGATGTATTGACCCCTTGGCTCGTGGAGCGGACCCTCCTAGAAATGAGCATGCTATGTGCGGGAACCCAAGAGCTGCCTGCGACTGCGATGACAACCGTACTGGAATCCTCCGTGGGTTCGACGGTGAAGACTTTCGTACTGGAATCCTTTGTGGGTTCAATGACGATGAAAACCGTACTGGAATCCTCCGTGGGTTCGACGGTGAAGACTTTCGTACTGGAATCCTCTCTGGGTTCGACGACGATGACAACCATACTGGAATCCTCCGTGGGTACGAGGGTGAAGCCTTTCGTACTGGAATCCTCTGTGGGTTCGACAACAATGACAACCGTACTGGAATCCTCTGTGGGTTCGACGCTGACGAATACTGTACTTTTATCCTACGTGGGTCCGACAGTATTGACCTATGTTGTAGTATCCTACGTGGGTCCGACAGAGTAGCTAGGCTACTATCCTGCGTGGGTCCGACAACTTAGTCGGTCTAGTATCCTACGTGGGTCCCAGCTACATGAATCAGTAACTACATTTGATCATCTCCTTTTGATTTACAAATGATGTATACCTATGTGAGCTGAATCTTGACTTTCAATCTTTATGTTTGATATGATTGACTTGCTTTCCTATGTGAATTGGGTTGTGTTATCCTGTGTGGGTTGTTTGTGCTATCCTATGTGGACTAGATCAAACTTGGGCTCGGATGTTGGAGCCGAACTGGAATTGGTGACTTAGGTTTATGTATGGGAATATACCTAAGTAGTGTTGGTTGTTACTTCGTGATTGTATCTTTCCTTTTTGGATTATCCTTTGTGGATTCTGGGAGACCTTCGAGGTCTCGGGGTCCCTACTGAGTAGCGTATACTCACCCCTACACGGGCTATGCCCGCACTAAGTTGTGTTGGATGCAGATGACGAACATCGTTGATCGTGGTTGAGGCTTGTGGAGCAAGATGGTACTTGGAGGTGGACCACTAGGCGGGACATACACGGAGCGGATGGTTGGATCTGAGGAGCTGAGGAGACTATCTGTACCAACCCTTCAGGTGAGATTTCTGGTGGACGGCTCGACGTTGCTGCTTTACTTTTCAGTTGCTGTACTTTCTTTCCAGTTGTACTTTACTTTCAGTTTGGGTTTGTATTCTGGCCCACTTACTATCTGCACTTACTTTTGTACCCAGTTTTACCTATTGTTTACTTCTGTTGGCTTACTTTGTGGTGTTTGTTTACTTTATAAAGGCAATGTCTTCCCCTTTTGTCGGTATTTACACCTTGGTTCTAGTCGCCAGCCCCTGGCCTATGGGAGGCGGGATTGGGGTAGTCACGGCACGGGTCCCGAGGATGGGTCGTGACAAATTGGTATCATATAAGTTCGGTTCTACCATAGAACTGAGGACTCTTATCTTTCTTCTATGTGAAGCAATAGTGTTAAGGGTATTGAGTGTAGTTATCAGTCTAAGGAGTCCATTGTTGGTGCGGCGGTCGACGTATACATACACCAGGACCCTGACTTCTGATTTCCGACTCAGTGCACGAAAACATTGATTTCATGTGTGTTTCAAAAGTTTTTTTTGTGATTACTTTTTGTCAGCTCACCAGGTATACTGTATTGACCGTGGCGCACCTGTCTCTTTTCAGGATGGCCCCACGATGGCAGCCAGCTGGGGTTCCGAGCTTTGTGCGAGACGACAGCCCACCGAGTGACGAGGCCTCGGTACAGAGCCCTTTTTCAGCAGAGGCACCGGCGGTACCTCTACCCGCTGAGCCACCGATGCCACCAGCCCCAACCACTGAGAGTGCACATCACCTTAGTGCACTGCACGAGTTCCAGCGTCAGATACTACCTAGGTTCCATGGGGAGACGGACCCTCAGGAAGCCTAGGATTAGCTGGAGGTTGTAGTTCAAGTTTTCAAGTTAGTGGGGACACCAGCTGACCTCATGGTGATCCTTGCAGCGAGCCTCCTGCACGTGGCAGCAGTCAGATGGTGGAGCTTGATACTCCAGGTGCACGAAGAGACATATCTCCTCTAGACGGACTTTGAGAGCCTCTTCCACTCAGAGTTCTTCCTAGCCACCCTCCGTGAGGTGTGCATTCAAGAGCTACTATAGTTGCGGTAGGGCAGCATGATCATGTCCCAGTACTCGGTGAGGTTTTCTGATCTCTCGCGCTACTCCATAGATATGGTACGATACTCGTTCTTCCGGGCCCGGACCTTCGATCAGGGACTAAGGAATGAGATCAGGGATTCGATTATCTCCCTCAACATTCTGACGTAGGCAGGGGTGTTGAAGAGAGCCCTTCTGGTGGAGAGTTTTCTCGCCGAGCAGCCATCAGTAGCGAGACCCACTGCATGACGGCATGGAGCAGAGTCTTCTACAGCATGTAGTCGACAGATGAAACAGAGGTCCAAACAGGCCAGACCGTCAGACGAGCAATCTCGGGATGCAGATTTGGTTGTGCAAGGCACACGAAGGAGAGCTAGCTACACGAGGAGTAGGTTGTGCTACGCATGCGGCGGGTAGGGTCACATGACTCGAGACTGCCCGACTCTTCCTGCTGATGAGCAGCAGGAAGTAGAGGGACCTCCCAAGCAGAGGTTCGATCATGGAGGTCCACAGGGAGCAGGAGGACAAGGCAGAGGAGCTAGCCGAGAAACGGGTGGTGGGAGATGCTTTGAGGCCCCACCACCACCACCACCAGGAAGACCACCCCGACCGTAGGGAATGGGTGGACAGGGGAGAGCTCAGCTACAGGAAGCTAAGGCTTACGACCATGAAGCTCTGGGAGCAAATGGACAGGAGCGGGACAAGCTCAATAAATGGGGACTTTTTTTCATGTTGCTTCTCGCTTTATTGATGTTATGTGTCTTTGTACCTTGAGTTGCAGTAATAAAAGACACTTCTTCTTGTGATGTTTTGTTCCCTGTCCTTTTTATTTAGTTGATACTAAGAGGTTCTAGTTTAAAACTGTTGACTTGACCCTCACTTTTGAGATACCTACTGGAGGAGACCCAGTGACCACACACTGATGCTGACAGTGTGACTCAAACCTTATAGGTGAGAGTAACGGTTGGATCTCTTGGTAGTAGCATCGAGGCCTTACAACTTCATCCTTGGTATGGATTAGTATCATCCATGTTGAGATTGACTGTATTAGGAAAAGAAAGTCGTTCATCCAGGGGATGAGACCAGATTTCTCTTATCGGCAAAGAAGAAATCTTAGCAGCTCTTGTAGGACCAGAGAAGGTCCAAGTCATCCAAGAGTGGATGAGGACAGCTCAGATCCGAAAAAAGTATTATACTGAAAGGAGGCAGAGACCACTGGAGTTCGAGGATGACGACCACGTTTTCTTACGGGTCTCACCTCAACGTGGATTACGGAGATTTGGCCGGGGCGGCAATTTATCTCCGCACTTCATCAGACCATTCCAGGTTCTCAGCAGGATAGTCGAGGTGGCTTATCGCCTGGCTCTACCACCTCAGTTGCACCGGGTGCATGATGTCTTTCATGTATCTCAGCTGAGGAGGTATGTGCACGACCTGACACATATCATCGACCATGGGGAGCTAGATATTGACAATGGGGAGACTTTTGCGGAGGTCCCAGTGGATATCGAGGATTGACAGGAGCGGGTCCTACGTGGGCGGTCGATTCCTCTAGTGTGCATCAGATGGCAGCATGGGAACCTCTAGAAGAGCACTTGGGAGCGAGAGGCTCAGATGCATGCTCAGTACCCTCATTTGTTTCCCTAGTTTGTGATGTATCTTTACAGGGATGTAAAGACCTGAGGTGGGAGTAATGTAAAGACCCATAAATTTCAAGGGAATTCTTTTTCCTTAATTTTCTTTGGGATTTTACGAGTACACAATTTCTGACGGTACCTGATTCCGAGGCCCGGGTTGCCCGGATTCAATTTCTGAAGTTTAGCTCGGGTACGTTCAGTGAACGAACGAGCGGGTTTTCCTAACTTTTGAACCAGTGCTCAGAATCGAAATCTGAGGGAACCGATGAAACCGCAGCACCGGTAATTGCTTAGGAACACCTTTTTTGAAGTTACGTTTGCTCGGGTGAGGTTATTAAATAAATGGGTTGACTAAAAAACGAAATTAAAATTTGTGCAACAATTTTTTATTTCTTTTCTAAGTAGTTATAACCTATTCATGGAAGTTGGAGTGGGACCCACTACATCCTAACTCCACTTCGTAGGATATTAGTAAAGTGGGGCCCACACAAGCCCCACCCCTTCAATTCCATTAAACCACGCTCTTGCAATTTATTTCGTAACTCACCCGCTCCCCCATTTTAATGTCATGTCAACTCAAGATTTTTTTCTTCCACATTAAATACATGCCAATAAAATGCCTAATTAATTGGATAACTCACCTTAATTAATTTGGTGAATTCATTTTGAATTTCAAATTAATGTTGGCACGTATGTGTGTGAATAAAATAAGACAAGGTCTTATTTTATTGTGGTGGATTCATTGTGCGGAATCAAGGAGAGAACTCTTGCTGTCTTGAAGAACTTCATCTTCATCGCAAAGAACACCGAATCTTCGATGAAGAACGATGTACCATCTTTTCACCTTATTCCCGCATCGAAGAAAGCAAGATGCTGCATCCTTCACCGAGTGTGCACCGACGACTTACGGAGCCTCTTTCCGCGACACTGTCTTCGGTGACGCTGTTTCTGCGCAGCGATCCTCGTTCGACGACTTCTTCCAAGTAGGGGGTTTTTGTATAAAGTGTATATGTGAATTATCCCCTCGTGCATGCGTGTTTTAATTTCAGGGTGTTTGAATAATTTACCTTGAATAAATTATACTCTCGTCTAAAGCATGTCTTTTAATGATTGTCATTTGAAAAACACCTAATGCAGAGGGTGCGGGCCAAACAAACATAGCCCAACAACCCTCCGCAGTTTGTTTATTGGTTTGCGGATCAACGGGCGATGACAAAGCAGACTGCAAAGGAGTTTTGAACCCTTCGCAGTAATCTACGGGTCTCAGGAGAGCCACAGGCATAGAGAACGGGAAAAACGGACCACTGGAGCGTGTCTGGTGGTCCACGAAAGGCGCAGTCGACGCGGCTGCGGTGGAATGACCAGATCCCACGGCCGTGCAGGATCCAGGGGAGACGTGGCGCCCAGTGCCGCGTCCGCTGGCAAAGGGGGGACCGCGTCCCCCCCCCCCACCCCCCACCCCTAGCTCGGCCCTCTAGCCGAGCCAGCGTGCCCCCCGGCCAGGCCGGGGCGGGTCGCGTGGACCAGGTCGGGTCGCGCTCGGCCGGGCCGAGCCGCGCCCGGCCATTCCAGACCCAGATGCATGTCGAGTTGACCCGGTCCGGACCGGCCCCGGTGGGGGTTGGGCCGGGACGGACCATGCCCAAACCCCCACTTCGGACCACCTTCGGTCAATTGCCTAAAACATGGGTTATGGACCTCCGATTGATGAATCGTCAGTTGTGATGTGATACTTGGATCGAGATGGTCTTTTTGGTATATTACACTTAGGGTTTCGGAGAACTTTGGGTATGGCCGGGTTGGTTCGAACACAAAACCAACCGGGCCCTCGGAGCAGAAACGCTTATAACTTGAGCTCCGGATGTTCGATCGACGTGTTGTCGACTATGTTGGATTCCTCTTAGTGAGACGGAAATTTTGGCTTACTCCGCTCGAGTTTTGGACACAGTTAGAGTGCATTCGGGTTGGTTTTGACTTAAAAACCAACCGGGCCCCTAGAACGAAAAAGCCAATAACTCTCAGACTGGGCGTCCGATTGACGCACCGTCTGTCACGTTGAGTTCCTATCGACGAGGCAGAACTTTGGGATACATCAACGCCAGACTACTTGTCATTTTATGTATCGACCCCTTGGATCATGGAGCGGACCCTCCCAGAAACGAGCATGCTGTGTGCGGGAACCCTAGAGCTAGCTGCGACTACGATGACAACCGTACTAGAATCCTCTATGGGTTCGACGGTGAAGACTTTCGTACTGGAATCCTCTGTGGGTTCGACGATGATGACAACCATACTGGAATCCTCCGTGGGTTTAACGGTGAAGACTTTCATACTGGAATCCTCCATGGGTTCGACGACGATGACAACCGTACTGGAATCCTCTATGGGTTCGACGATGAAGACTTTTGTACTGGAATCATCCGTGGGTTCGACGACAATGACAACCGTACTAGAATCCTCCATGTGTTTGGCGGTGACGACTACTGTACTTGTATCCTACGTGGGTCCGACAGTATTGACCTCTGTTGTAGTATCCTATGTGGGTCCGACAGAGTAGCTGGGATAGTATCTTACATGGGTCTGACAACTTTTCTGGTCTAGTATCCTACGTGGGTACCAGCTAGATGAATCAGTAACTACATCTAATCATCTCCTTTTTCTTTTCAAATGATGTATACTTGTGTGAGCTGTGTCTTGACTTTCAATCTTTATCTTCGATATGATTGACTTGTTTTCCTATGTGGATTGGGTTGTGTTTTCCTGTGTGGGTTGGTTGTGCTATCCTGTGTGGACTAGATCGAACTTGGGCTTGGATGTTGGAGCCGAACTGGAATTGGTGACTTAGGAATATGTATGGGCATATACCTAAGTAGTGTTGGTTGTTACTTCGTGATTGTATCTTTCCTTTTTGGATTATCCTCTGTGGATTATGAGAGACCTTCAGGTTCTCGGGGTCCCTAATGAGTAGCGTATACTCACCCCTGCACGGGCTATGCCCATACTACGATGTGTTGGATGTAGACGACGGACAGCGCTGATCGTGGTTGAGGCATGTAGAGCAAGACGGTACTTGGAGGTGGACCACTGGGCAGGACATACATGGAGCGTACGGTTGGATCCGAGGAGCTGAGGAGACTATCTGTACCCACCCTTCAGGTGGGATTTCTGTTAGACGGATCGACGTCACTGCTTTACTTTTCAATTGTTGTACTTTCTTTCCAGTTGTACTTTACTTTCAGTTTGGGTTTGTATTCTGGCCCACTTACTATCCGCACTTACTTTTGTACCCAGTTTTACTTAGTGTTTACTTCTGCTGGATTACTCTGTGGTGTTTGTTTACTTTATAAAGGCAATGCCTTCCCCTTTTTTTCGGGATTTACGCCTTGGTGCTAGTTTCCAGCCCCTGGCCTATGGGAGGCGGGCTTGGGGTAGTCACGGCACGGGTCCCGAGGACGGGTCGTGACATGTCGTTCACGTCTCTAAGAATCATCTCGCATTACCGTTTACATAGATCATTTTCCTTAAAAATTTAATCCCATAAATTTTCAAGTAATAATGGTATGTAAAGGTTCATGTGATATTATTCTTATAGATGAGAAATACATGACTTGGATCGTCTTATTGCAACGCTACTTACGAGGTGATAAACCAAGCAAGGACAATTATAGAGTTTACATTGGACGCGGTTGACACAAAATTTTTATAAAACATGACCTAAATATTAATATTATTTTTTCATAAATATTATTCATATAATAATAACATATGATACTAATTATATACTAATTATATACTAATTATGTTACTAATTAGTAATGGGAAGATATGCAGAGACCAGGTGATTAACCACTCATTCAATGGAAAAGAAAACGTGATTGACCATTCATCCACCTCAATTCTCTTTTCATCTATTTGTTGATGCTTGACAGGTAACTTCTATCTCCACATGTAATATTCACATTCACTGGCAGGTTGATTTTGATAGTGAATGCAAATATTATATGTGGAGACAGAAGTTTCTTGTCAAGCATCAACACATAGATGAAAAGAGAATTGAGGTGGATGTGTGGTCAATCACGTTTTCTTTTCCATTGAACGAGTGGTTAATCACCAGGTCTCTGCATATCTTCCCATTACTAATTACATTGTCGCTAATTACTTTGTCGCTAATTACTTTGTCGCTAATTACTTTGTTTCTAATTACTTTCTCTCTAATTATTTTGTCGCTAAATACTTTTTCGCTAATTACTTTGTCGCAAATTACTTTGTGGCTAATTACTTTGTCGTTAATTACTGTGTCGCTAATTACTTTTCCGCTAATTAATTTGTCGCTAATTACTATGTCGCTAATTTCTTTTTCGCTAATTACTTTGTCGCTAATTACTTTGTCTCTAATTACTTTGTCGCTAATTACTTTGTCGCTAATTACTTTTTTGCTAATTACTTTGTCGCTAATTACTTTTTCTCTTTCTAATTATGTTGTCTCTTGCTAATTATTTTAATCACTTGATAATTATTTTAATCACTTGCTAATTATTTTAATCACATGATAATTATTTTAATCACTTTCTAATTATTTTAATCACTTGCTAATTATTTTAATCACTTTCTAATTATTTTAATCACTTGCTAATTATTTTAATCACTTTCCAATTATTTTAATCACTTGTTAATTGCTAATTAATTTGTCGCTAATTACTTTTTCGCTACTTACTTTGTCGCTTGCTAATTATTTTAATCACCTGCTAATTATTTTAATCAATTTCGAATTATTTTAATCACTTGCTAATTATTTTAATCACTTGCTAATTATTTTAATAACTTGCTAATTATTTTAATCACTTGCTAATTATTTTAATCACTTGATAATTATTTTAATCACTTGCTAATTACTAATTACATTAATCACTTGCTAATTATTTTAATCACTTGCTAATTATTTTAATCATTTGAATTAAAAAGCTATTTATTTTAATTCTTAATTATTTGAATTAAATCACTATTTATTTTAATTATTTGATAATTATTTGAATAAATCTAATTAAATCGCTATTTATTTTAATTGGTAATTATTTTAATTATTTGATAATTATTTTAATTATTTGCTAATTATTTTAATTATTTGCTAATTATTTTAATTATTTGCTAATTATTTTAATTATTTGAATTAAATAACTATTTATTTTAATTATTTGCTAATTAATTTAATCACTTGCTAATTATTTTAATCACTTGCTAATTATTTTAATCATTTGAATTAAATTGCTATTTATTTTAATTCATAATTATTTGAATTAAATCACTATTTATTTTATTTAATAATTATTTTAATTATTTGCTAATTACTTTAATAAATTATTTGAATTAAATATCTATTTATTTTAATTATTTTTCTAATTATTTGAATAAATCTAATTAAATCACTATTTATTTTAATTGCTAATTATTTTAATTATTTTCTAATTATTTTAATTATTTTCTAATTATTTTAATTATTTTCTAATTATTTTAATTATTTGAATTAAATCGCCATTTATTTTAATTATTTTCTAATTACTTTAATCACTAGCTAATTATTTTAATCACTTGCTAATTATTTTAATTATTTGCTAATTGTTTTAACCATTTGAATTAAATAGCTATTTATTTTAATTCCTAATTATTTGAATTAAATAGATATTTATTTAATTTGATAATTATTTTAATTATTTTCTAATTATTTTAATTAATTATTTGAATTAAATCGCTATTTATTTTAATTATTTGATAATTATTTGAATAAATCTATTTAAATCGCTATTTATTTTAATTGCTAATTATTTTAATTATTTGAGAATTATTTTAATTATTTCCCAATTATTTTAATTATTTTCTAATTATTTTAATTGTTTGAATTAAATCACTATTTATATTAATTATTCTCTAATTATTTGAATAAATCAAATTATTTGAATAAATCTAATTATTTTAATTATTTGCAAATTATTTTAATTATTTGTATATTATTTTAATTATTTGAAAATTTCTAATTAAATCTAATTATTAGAAAATAAATATCCCCCGGGAGTGTCTAACCAAGAGTGCAGCAATGCCCGTTGTCGTGTACCAAGATACCCCAGGTCAAGCCCGAAACTCCTTGTCAGAATTTTCACTCCTAGGTACATCTGTTCCAGAGCCGCCTTTACTTGTTCGTATCCAGACAAGGATTTATTTGATTGATAAACCAAAAACTATACTTAACTACTAATTATACCGAATTAATTATGACTAATTATGACTAATTATTTATAATTATTTATAATAATATCATTTTATTAATAAAACTAAATATAAATAATAAATTAATTTAAATCTAATTTAATTAGAAAAACAATTAAAATTAATATAAAAAAATGAAATAAATATACAATTAAATAAAATCTAAATACCTTTGAAATCTTGAAGTTATGGACCCCTTTTATTGCCTTCCGATGGTCTCGCAAAAACAATCAGAAAAAAATTGCATAAAACTAAAGCTTCAAGGAGAAGAGGGGAGAAGAAGAAGATTTGAATGTTTTTAAAACTGAAATGGTTGGGGTATATATAGGTTAACGTATTTGTGACAGGATTATTTGCGACGGGTTACCCGTCGCAAATACTGCTATTTGCGACGGGTCCTGTCGTAAATTCCCGCCTCACGCATTAATTACAGTCATCGTTTAAAAAGGCTTTTGCGACGGGAACCGTCCCAAATACTTACCTGCCAACATAACGTTAGCGACGGGTGGAGTTTCCCGTCGCAAATACCCTGATGCGATAAATACTATTTGCAACGGGTAAATCCGCCGTCGCTACTGTTTTCTTATTTGCGATGGTCACATCGCAATTACTATTTGTGATGGGTAATGCTGCTCGCTGCTAATGTTATGTCTGGCAATAAGTATTTGCGATGGACCGTCGCAAATACCCTCATCCATGAAAATGTTATTAAGGGGGGCCCATCACAAATACATATAGACCGACATAACATTAGCGGCGGGCGGCTTTACCCATTGCAAATAGTATTTACCGCGGCAGGGTATCTGCGATGGGGAGTAGCCACCCGTCACAAATACTTTTCCCGCGTTTTGGCGCAAAATCCGCACTAAACCTATTTCTATGGCGACATTGTCCCCATCGCAAATGATCAGTTATTTGCAATGGGAATATATTCTCGTCTCAAATAAGGCTTTCGTCATACCTGTTGCGATGGGAAAATGTCACATCGCAAATAATCTGTCGCAATAAACCCTTTTTCCCGTAGTGTACTTTTAACCGTGGTAAATAAAATTCAAAAGTTACAATTCAACAAAAATTATGTTCATCTTATTGAACCAAATTTTACTTAGTGATTTCAACTATGTCTCTTAGGTTATGGATATTCAATTCACACAACTGGTAAAACTATGTTTTATGCAAATTTACAAATGTTCCTAGAAAGTGGGAAAAAGACGTTAAAAAGTTCAATAAAATTTTATATATCTAAAATTATTATAAAATGACTAAAATGAATTAAATAGGGATAATATAGGTATTATGTGTCTATTTTGACTTTAAAATAAACTTAAATAAAAATAATTATTATTTAAATAAATAGTCGGTTTTTATATACTATGCAGTATCTTTCACTATTCAGCAAAAAATAAATGTTTTGAAAATTATACCAAAAATTCAACCTAAATTAATTTTGATATTCCGAATCCAAGAATGATATCTATTTTATGAAATTTAGTCTTTAGGAGTGTCTAATATTAATTTTATTATTGTTTAGAAAAGGAAATAAAAATTATTTCTTTTAAGAAAATAGTTTTTCTAAATATATACCTAGTTTAACAAAACATATACATTCCATTATAAATATGTGTTATTTATGTGAAAAAATTATAAATAAAAATAAAAATTTTTGTTACGATTCATATAAAAATATTTAATTGATAAATAAATGTATCGTTTAAATAATTATAATACTAATGTTTTGTTTCTTAGAAACTCAGTCTTGTGTATAACGTAAGCCAAGTCGATGTTCCATGGAGTATAATCTATTGAATTACATTAAAGATATAACTTACTATAAAATATTGGGGTGTTACAATTTCCCCACCTTCAATAAATTTCATCCTCACAAGAAATGAACAAGTCGCCACCAAATTACGATTTTGAATATGAGAACATTGGTAGAAATTTGAGACACATAATTAGAGGCAAAATATAAATATATATAGGGATTGATTGAGGTAATCAATCATAAGAAAGTGAACAATAAATAGAAAATTAAGGGCCTCAAAGCCATAATCTATGATGACATAAAATATCATTGGTTCATCAAAACAAAGGGTTTTAGGATAACACATTTTGTTTTTGAGATCCTTTCCCTAAATTTTAAGAAATAATTTCTTCATAGAATAAAAAATACTTGACAAGTAGATTTCCATCCTTTAACTAATTTCTACCACAAACTCATCTTTCCCTCCAAAAGATAATAAAACTCAAAAATATTATATTTATCCTAATCATATAGTGTTTCAAAAAAATGAATTTATAATTCATCTACTATATCATTTTAAATAACTACTTTATACCAACCAGGACATCACATAGCCCAGTGGTAGGTGATACACACTTTTCACCCTTTGGTTTCGGGATCAAGTATCATGGCCTTCCCGGACACGACGGGTTGTCGCCCAACCTTTGGGTTTTCCTTTTTATAAAAAACCCAAAATCATCTTAAGAAATGTTTTAAACTGAAACCATAGTATCCAATGTCCAACATAATCCATTACAATATTTAGACTTTTCTAAAATACTTATGTCCAAACTCATAGTCCCAAAATTTATAATGAAGGTCAACATAACATAACGAAGATCTCTTTTTTCCACATAATAGCAAGTGAGTACCTTCATCATGTATTCTCTTAAAACATGATAACACCCTGAATTTCCATAAAACCTTATTGATTATATTCATGTTCCCTTATTCCTTATAGAATACTAGATATATTCCATATATCCAAAAATTTTGAATACTCCAACAATGATGGAATAGACAAACCATTAATCAATTCCAAGGTAGTCAAGAATATCCAATATAATTTATCCAAATCAACCATATCTTATTCCAAAATCACTACCTCATTATCAGGACCATATTAAGGTTTATCTTTCTATCAGCCATGTATTTTCCAAAAAAGTTTAACTTGTTGTTGAGTCACTTTCCTTAGTACCATATAATCTCAAATCCTCAATTAAATAGTAATAAAGTACAATCCTTATTTATTTCCATAATTAATATAACAAGTACATCATTGATACAACACTAAAATGACATAGTTCATTAACAAAAATATAAGAACACTAATTATTCATCTTCATCTGCGGTATAATAATAACTTGATTATTATACAATAACATCATCTGCGGTATACTCTGATGATTGGGAAATTGATTCGTGTAGTGTCCCAACTCCTTACAGATGAAGTATTGTACATTTGAAACTTTTTTCTTACCCTTGAAATCACATACTTGGTGTCCTCTTTCTCCACATTTATAAAAAAAATCCATTCCCTTCAAGCATTTACAAAGGTGATTCTTTCCACAGTTATAACATATGGGAAAATCTTTATTTCCCTTCTTCTATTTATCGAACATTCTCTCTACTGTCCTTTTCTTCTCTGGATTCCCTTCGAAGCCATGGGACTTAGAGAATTATTTACTTATCTTATTGACACATGATAATATTTATTCATATGATGAGAATAAATGGAAGACTATTTCCCTTCTAAATTTTGGATTAATACAATGAATGATATGATCCTTCTTTCTCTTTCGATCATGCAAATTGTTGGAGTTCTCATTTATTTGACTGGGCACCATTTCTAAACAATGGAATACACTAGGTTAGTTTATGAATCACAATGCATAATTCCAAACTTGTAAAATACCTAACGTAAATTAAAAAGTTTATGCATATAATACATAATCATAAAAATATTTTCTTTTAGGAATTATTTACTCATAAATCCATCATAATGGTTTATAAAGAAAATGTGAAGTATCCTAAGCATATCCCCTGGGAGTTTCAACACCAAGAGTGCAGAAGGCCCATTGTCGTGTAACAAGATACCCCGGGTCAACCACGAAACTCCTTGTTAGAGTTTTCACTCATAGTTACATTTGTGATAGGGCCACCACTACTTATTTCTATCCATATAGGAATGTATTTTCTTGGAAAAACCACAAAATATTTACACAACCAAAATTTTTGTATGTTCTTCTATACTATTTCTCAAATTTTATCTTAGGGTAATATTATCTAGTTAGAGTTTTTCTAAATCTAGTTTCCAAGGTATGTACTAAACTTTCTCTAATACCAACTGTAACACCCCGACCCTACATACCTAGAGTCGCTGCATTATTACATAACATTGGAATTATCACAAGGGATAAAATCCTAAAAGGCCGATCATTTTAGTATCCTTGGAAGTACTAGATACAAATAAAAATTTTACATTACATTATGAAATGAAAAACAACAACATTGTGTCTCCTTTAGACACACTCGTATACCTTAGCCTATTTCTACAAGTTAATTTTAATATACTTCTTCACATACAAGGAAAAATAAAACATAAGAAAGGGGTGAGCTTTAATACTCATTAAGGATAACTATATAGTGGAAACTTTCATAAATAACCATAAACATTTAAGGAAATACATAAGACTAAAACACAATCATTTTAAACTTAAACTTCAGCATAATATTGAAAAGATAAATCAAATTATTCCACTTACTTATTCACATGGATATTCTACTAGTATAATAATCACATGTAATATCAATAGCTAATTTCATAATTATGGAATGCATAATGTCGAACATCATAACCTCATTGTCAAGGACTCATGCCAAGACTACACATAATAATTTTTTCAAGGCCTTGTTCCAAGACACTAGTTTGTCTCATGAGACCTACCGATGCATCTAGGAGTTATAGCAGGCTACACCCATCACCTACTAAGTCCAATGAATTCCTAATATGAAAAGGTTAAAACATAACATAAACATTCGTATTAAAAATAGCATACGAAATGTCAATAATTTTACCATAAAACATGAATGGTATAAAAATAACACATCCACAGTCAAATATAACACAAAACCTTCAGTAAAATAAGGAATATTGTATCATAATATAGAAAACTTCAAACAAATGGAAAATACATCAAAGGATGTTGACATGGATGAAATCAAAACTATTTTAGAGAAATACCTCTTTCTATATTGAAATCATTTAAAAGATTCATAATTATAAAAGAAAGCATTTATTTGGAAAATATGATTATAATCTTGTAAGGGAAGCTTCTATGGTGTTATAATGGAAGAAAATAGTTACACCCATCGTATAATTTAAAAAAAATTCTTACATTAATTTTTCAAAAAGGTCATAAACTACCATGTTTGAAAAAAAACAAAAATATTCCCTTAAAAACATTTTATAAAAATTAAAACAATGGTATAAATGAATTTAACCCATATTCTAGGAAATGGTAAAAATATTTAAGAAACACGGATGTGCATGATAAAGAAGTCCCATTAGATACTTGCATATAAACTGCCTCGGATAAATAAAGAGATTGAAAAATTAACACTTACCCTATGATTTTCCTTAGTCGAGGGTATGTTAACCTTCTTTATAATGGAGAAATCATTTTTATTAAATTATACAGGCCCCATATAAATAAATATGATATCATATATGATCTTCTAATAAGATATTTCAGTAGTATCATTGTTTTTGGGTGTCAACTGATTCGTTTTAATTTATATATTTTATTACATAAGTCTTATTTTTTATGGATATGATGTATTTGATTCATATCCAGAGTGATATGAAGTTCTTAAACATTATTTTTAATCCAAAAATGAAAATTATTCTTGAATGGTTACGATGGGGAATGAATCTCATTGCGTTCGTGGAGACGGTAATCTGTACGTACGCACAAGAGACAATATCATTCTATGGATGGTGAAATCATATGTAATTGGATGGTATATCATATATAAAAAATAATTAACATGTTATATTTATTATTTACTTCAATTATTATCATTATTATACCCATCCAAATAATGAAGTGTTGAATAACAAACTACCCCACGACCTGGAGATAGTAAGTCGTACGAACGCACGTATGGTGACTTTTTCATTCATATGATGGATAGAAAAATGAATATGGTTGTACCATATTTATAATTAATCAAGTTATGTAGAATTTATTGGAGTTATAATTTTTTTATGGAAACAACAAAGAAAGAGGAAGTGGAAGAAGAAAAGAACTTTGAAAGAGGTGATGAAATAATTACCTCTCGTTCAGGTTCTTCCTTTTGATTTGATCGAAAGGGATTTATAGGTTGGCTTTCTGATCAAAGTAAGGCCTCTAGGATGAAGTGGGGGGAGTTAGTAAGATATTTGATCAGGGTTTGGCCGATCTAAATGGCTTTGGAGGTGTGATTGTGAGAGAAGGGAAAGTACCCTTTTTAAGAGACGTGAGGGACACATTAGGAAAAGCTTGAAATATTATTTTTTTTATAAAATCATTTTCGGTTTATAATCGCTCAAAATTGATTTATTTCAAGGATAATGTGGGTATGGGTCTAAATATTCTCAACCAATATGTTTTAGAAAATTTTAGGTCACCATATTAACCTTATCTTTTAGATTTAATTCTTAGTTAAATAGTTTAACTTTTACCATGTCTTTTTGTATTTTTATATTACATGGTTAATAAACATACTATAAAATTACAAATGAAACTCAAGTGGTTGATTAATGACATATATATCATTATATAATTCATTTTTCTGAACCTTATATTTTGAGGAATAATATATCATTTAATTATATAGTATTTGTTTTAAAAACTCATTTATGTCAATTATGACACTAATTAGTATTTGGTTTTTGTAAAAGTCAAAAAAAACTTGATTACTTAAGAAAAAATACATTAAATAAACCCTAACATGTACTATTATCCTAGAAAATTAGTGTAATTAATCAAAAGTCTCAATTTAAATTTATTTTGATATTTATAATATCATTTATTTTAATCTTTCATTAATAAGGTAATTACTACATTATCATTGTGTCATAAATAAATTTAATTATTTAATGTCTAAAAATTATAAATAAAATACCAAGATGTAGGAAATATTGTTATATTTCTAATTAATATTTATAGTAAAATTTATCATATGTATAATGCTATATCAAAAATGGTTTATTTATTAAACTTTGAATTTTACACTTTTAACTCTTCTTTAAATAAAATAATAATAAATGTCCTAATCTATTCCAAGTGGATCAAAAAGGATCATATTTTATTACTAAGGTTTATTTTGGTCGAAAAACACTTATCAAATAGAATTAGGACATGTGTTAGGGTAATTATAATATAATTCTTACCTTTAATTACCCTATTTACTTTTAACCGTGGTAAATAAAATTCAAAAGTTACTATTCACCAAAAATTATTTTCATCCTATTGAACCACATTCTATTTAATAATTCCAACCATGACTCTCGGATTTTTGAAATTCAATTCACAGATGTGGTAAACTTATGTTTTTTGAAAATTTTCAAATTTTCCTAGAAGGTGGGTAAAACACGTTAAAATTTTCAATTAAATTTTATATATTTAATCTTATTATAAAATGATTCTAATGAATTACATTGGAATAATATAGTCATTATGTATCTTTTTTTACTTTAAAATAAATTTAAAAAATATATATTTAAATAAATAGTCGGTTTTTATATACTATGTAGTATTTTTCAATATTCATCAAAAATTGAAAGTTTTCAGAAAAATACAAAAATTTCACTATAGGATAATTTTGAAATTTCAAATCCAAAAATGAAGTCTAGTTTACCAAATTAAATTTTTATTAGTGTCTAATATTAATTTTATTATTGTTCACAAAAGGACATAAAAAGTATTTCATTAAGAAAATAGTCAGTTTAAATATATAACAATTTTAACAAAACATATACATTTCATTATAAATATGTTTTATTTATGTGAAAACATTATAAATAAAAAAAAATATTTTTTACTATTCATATCACAATATTTAATTGAAAAATAAATATATCGTTTAAATAATTATAATATTAATGTGTTGTTTCACAGTAACTCAATCTTGTGTTTAACGCAAGCCAAGTCGGTGTTGCTTGTAGTATAAGATATTGAATAAATTTAAAGATATAAATTACTTTGAAATATTGGGGTGTCATAGCTCTGCTGCTTATATAGGCACAAATTATCACAACATGTACCATAGGTACATGATGTGTAGACTTGATCTACATCAGTTTCTGTGGAATTTGGATCTCTAGTGTGGCATACGGGCCTCTCGCGAATTTAAGTGGTCTGACTGGGTACACGATGTGAGAGGGTCATTCACGACGTGTACCTCATACCTATCAAATTTTTTCACGGTTTCTTTAAATATTTCTCGCCTTAGGCTTTGACGGGATTCACGACGTGTCTAGTATGGTCACGACAGGTAGCAGCTTTTTCCTTCAGGCTTTGAGGCATGGTCACGTTATGGCTTCATGACTTGGGGAAGGTGGTGATATTCAAGTACATGTCATGTAAAGGTGGATAATGAGGTGTGCTTGGCCTGTTTTTCACCTTTTCTGCCTTTTCTTCCTTGGAAACCTATGAAGCTCTTTTTCCTTCAAAATTAGACACATGCCAGTGCATTATCATGTAATTTCATAAAAACAATAAACATTTGACATAAAAATGTATAAATGAATTAGGCTTATCAAATCCCCCCACACTTAAACAATTTCTTGTCCTCAAACAAGAATGTTTGTATAAAGATTTCATGAAAGATAAAATATTTTTAAAGAAAGAAAATTATGTTATGTCTATGCAATTAAAATTAGGTGTAAGTAGGGGAACGTCAATTTCCAAAATTAAACCTACATAAAAATTTATCTATACCTCACAGTCTAGTTTTTAAAACAAATTCTAGTCTTCTAATAAAGACCTCTTAACTTTCCATGAGTCATATTCCCAATTTAAATCTACCTCGCCATTATTTTCTCTCATGACTCAGGGTATAAAATATAAGTAGAGGTATGCACATACCCTGATTAACTATTCTATATTATAGGCGTGAACTGGTTTTGTCATTTCCACTGTGTAAATACAAGCATAAATTAATATACGGTTGTGTGTAGGTGGGTAAAATTTGAAAATCAGGCTCCAAAAGAGGGTATTCTCTAAATTAAAAAGCGTAGGTGAAAGAACAAGTGGGATGACATTCCTCCTTATGACCAGTCAAATCTGTATTCCATCAGCTCTCATTAAATCCATATGTGTAGAAAATATGTATACCAAAATGATTCGGTTCTTTTCCTTTTTCTTTTTATTTGCATGTTTATTTTTTGAAAGTCGTGCCTAGGATATATCTCGTATCCATCACATAACGAAATATGATCCTTCGATGGATTCATCAGTCTAGAAAATGGTGATTTTTGACCCCCCCCCCCCCCAAGTGCACAACCCATATCCATTTTCCCTTTCTTTTTCTATTTTTCAAAGAAATATAATATGAATGAGTTGCAGAAAATGTTATATAGATCAAAACCTCTTTGTCAAGTGAGTAACCATACTTATATAAAAGTAGAAGCATCTCATGATGTCTAAATGTCTCCTCTATACATGTCTAATGATATCCATAAGCATTGTACCAGAGTAGGGTAGAAAGGGAAATAGGATTATAATAGCTTCAATATAACATGTCATTCATGGAGACTATGGTCTAAAATAAGGATATATCTCATGTGGGTCTCAAGGAAAGTGGCTATTAAAGAATTCCTCAATAATTTTAAATCCTTACTTGTTCAGTAATCCTTTTGATAAGCTCTCGGTGAAAGTTCTAGTCGGTTTACTTGCCCTAGGTATCTCTCAAGAAATTTTCTCAGATGAGAGTATGAAATTGAAGGTTTATAGTCCTCTTGGGTATTGAGAATTAGAAACAAACTAGAAATCAAAAAGAGAATAAATCCTAAGTAATAGTTAAATTAGTCATTATTTTGAAGATTTTGAATTTGAATTAATTCCCTAAACTCAGCAATCATTCTAAAAAAATATAAGTAGGATTGAAATAGAGTCTTTAAAACTTTTCAACTAAAATGTTTCTCTAATTACAAGTGAATAATGATTCTCAGGTTTAAATAATACTTATTATTCAAAAAAAATTCTCCACGAAAATTGAGGATAATAAAAAATCAATTGTATCATCAGTGAAACTATGAGAAGACCCCCCCCCCTCCACACACACACTTTGTAAGAGATAATTACCCCAATGTCAATATAATGATTGTTGGAGTGTTATGGTAGTGAATTCTGAAATTATTTGAAATGTATTATTGGGAAAAATTAAAATGATAGGGAATTGAGAAATCCCTTATACAAGTGTATTTACATGACGGGTGCTTAAGCTATGGCAGCAAGAATATCCAATGCACCTATGAAAGTGTTAGAAGATATAATTCTACACTGGATAAAAAACATTAGTTCATAGGTATAAACATATATGATATCAGAGAAAACAAGAAGGAGAATATAATGGGAATTTGGGATAGGAATTTTATTCAAATTTTGATACTTTTATAATGTTGTTTCGTGAAATATAGAAAATGAAGAATGAAAAGGAAATGAAAAAAAAATCATGGACTTGATAACTAGACAATATAAGAAATGAACTATGGGTTGCCTCCCATAAAGTTCTAACTAAACGTCGTCACCCAGATGGGTGGACAGTGATTGTTTTCAGAAGGTTCACCGGCTCAGTTTCTTCTTTGACATTTTCAGCTGCTAGAAGTTCTGTCCAAAGAACATGTGGTCACTTCGGTGGGCTAATCACTTCACACGCAACTGCAAGATCATGAATGAGGTTAGGTAATAATGGAATTATTGGTCATGGTGACTTTTACTGGTGGTGAATTGTGAGTGAGAGCTCACGAATCTATTCGGAAAATTCAATGACAAGCTCGAACACCCTTTGTTCTAAGACCACTGGCAGTACTGGACCATCTAGAATGGAATATGATTTTGAGAATATTGACATGCTAAAGGTACAAAGAAAACAAAAGGAACTGAAAACACAATAGAATGTAAAAAAATCTGTGAATATAAATATATCCAAAGTGCATACAGAAGTGGGAGACAAAATGAATACAACAACAACCCATGACAATTACATGAAAAGGGTCCCAAAAATGAAAAAAGATAGATCAAAATAAAATTAGAGATTGACCCAAAAACTCTCATCGAGCATCATCCCACTGCTTGGTGTCTCGATCAACTAGCTAGTTTTATCTTCATTATTAGAAGTAGTGGTAGAAGACATATGTGCAGCGGCAGTGGGTGGTGTGGTAGTGGTGGAATAGAGATGGGTTGTAGTAGGGGGTGATCAACTACCAATCCATACTGGGGTCGGGGGTCTAGCAGCTGGATCATTGAATGGTACCTTGGGGATAGCCTTAGTGGCTACTCCCTTTCCCTTATGGGCCTACACTTCCAAGAACTTCTACTCAGCGGTAAGGTCGGTGAGACAGTGGGGGAGGTTTGGCTAGGTGGAAGGGGGTGTGGGAATGGAGAAAGAAGGTCCAACTGGGGTGGAAGAGGGTTAAATGGAAAATACAATTTGATTAATGAATGAGAGATGGGGTGGGATGATATTTGATGGAGATTTTCCAAAACACATTGGATATCGACATATATCTTGGTGAGGGTGTGAAAGGATGGTGGTGGTATGGTCGAAGGGGTGGAGGTATAGGTAGTGGTGGGAAAGTGTGTAGTGAGTGTGTCTATCTAAGGATGATGGTGTGGCTCTAGTGCTTCTACTCTGTCTGGATACTCCTGAGGTGCGGCCTATTAAACACCTGGTGCTCAGAAATAGATGTTGTCCTTTGGCATGGGAATCTGTATCCTATGAAGAAGCAGAAGATAAATTAGCTCTATGGATCTAATGGAGGTGAGGGGAAGAGATGTATCAAACATACCTAGGAACTTGGAAAGGTTTGTGATGAAGGATACACCCATGACTATGCCTCACTTCCTTTGAGTTAGGACTCTGAAATATGAGTCAAACTGGGCAGCCATATTTATTGGCGGTCCACCCATGGTAGCTTTGAGTATTTAAATGTCCATCTGGATGACATTTCCATGGGTATCTCCTCATGAAAACCATCCATGAACCATGGCTCTATAAAAGATGTCCAAGGAAGGGCCTCTTAGTTAATTCGACTTCGTGATTCTAGGGTCATGAAACTGATGGGGATACAGGTGATGAGAGACCATAATATTGGGGTAGTCTCATGGCTCAGTCATGTCTACAGGGTGGGGTAAACATCGGAGATAATGGACTCCTCAGTGGAGATACTAAACCCAACTCTGAACTTAGAAAAACCAAGATGATGTGGTGTGTCGCCAAGACGAAAATTTAGGTAATCCACGATGATCCCAAATGTAGACAAGAACTCAAGGAACTTCTCTCAGTACATCTCTTACCATACTTTGATAATTATATAAATATAAAAAGTCTCTAAGAGTTTCATAACAGCATCGGTAGCATTCAAATTGGTGAGAACGTCCAATTCTAATGTTTTGTTGGTACGCATCAGCTTCTCCTGTAGGTGAATAATTTTTACCCAATGATTTGGGTTGCTTAAGCAGAGAAACGGGTGAAAATGGAGGTTCTCATCATTGGATGGAGAGGGAGTGTCATTCTGATATTTGGACACAGTGTTGGTGAACTTAGTAGTGGGTTTTTGGCTCTTGAAGTCAGAGAATAAGGTAGAGGTTTCGGGCATAGGATGGGGTTGTTTGGTACGTCCCATGGTAGGAGGAGGGTGGTGCATAGGGACGGTGCGTTGGGCCCACTATTGGAGGCCAGCTTGATGTAGCCTGGTTGGGTGGTGTAGGGAAGAGGAGAAGGGAGGGGGTAGTGAGGTGTGTTATTTAAGAGTGGAGGATTGTTTGGGAGGGGTTTTGGGTGCAATGGGAGAGGGGGTCAGGGGAGATGGTGGTGTGGGTTGTGACTTGTGGATCACGACTTACATGTTTTAAAAAAAACCAACCATGTACACGACATGTATAGACCATTCTTGTTGTGTAAGGAGATGAAAAATGAAATTTTAGGTGAGAAGGAGACAAGTCCTAAACATAGTTCACATGATGTGTAATTAACTGTGTTTGGCCCATTTTCTTGTTCCTTCTACACCTCATTTTTTTGTAAATGTAACTCTTGTACAATGATCCTAATATGACTTATCGGAAACTTTCCTAGCTTGGCTTCCCTCCTAGTCAGTGATTCCTTTATAATCGGGATCTTAACTCCTTCAAATATTAGTGTAACTTAAGGATGACGACACAAACTTCATGGAATGGATCCAGAAATATCTTTAACCTTTGACCATTTACCTTTAATGGTGCTCCTCTATCATGTTGAATTTTAATTGTTCCATAAGGAAAAACTTGGAAGACCTGAAAAGGACCATACCATATTGACTTAATCTTTCTTGGAAATAGTTTTAATCTTTAATTGAACTGGAAATCCTTATTCCCTAGAATGAAGGTACATCTTTTAATTCGTTGTTCATTCCATTTTTTTAATTTTTCCTAGTAAATACTTTCATTTTCATATGCTTCTCTCCTAATTTACTCCAATGTGGTTAATTGAAATAACCATTCCAATCCAACCCTTTCTACATCCAGATTCATCTTTTTGATTTCCCAGAATGAACGACGCTATAGCTCCACCGGAATATTACATAGTTTACTGTAAAGTAGTATAATTGAGTAGTGCCTATGAGCGTTTTGTATGCAGTTCTGTATGCCCATAATTCATCATCCATCTTCATGCTCCCATCACTTATGCTGGTGTTGAGAGTTTTCTATAAGTTTTTTTACCTCCCTATTAATCAATTCAACTTTCCCACTTGTTTGTGGGTGATAGGGAGTGTCGATGTTGTACTGAAGGCCATATCTTTCATGCATTTTTTGCACAGGATGATTCAATAAATGTGTTCCATGATCACTGATGAGTATTTATGGAAATCCAAAATGTGAAAACATTTTCTTTTGATGAAAATTCATGACCAACTTTGTTGTGTCATGTGTTTTGTCTACATCTTCCACCCATTTTGATTCGTAGTCTGCTGAAACTAGAATGTCACTCCTACCATGTGATGTAGGAAATGGTCCCATAAATTCAATACACGAGACGTTAAAAACTTCAACATCTATATTGGGTTTTTTTTTGTCATTTCATTTCTTTTACGGATGTTTCCCATTTTTTGACATCTATCACATTGATGGAAAAATCCCTTGGCATCGTGATACAATGAGGGCCAAAAAAATACAATTTGTAGGATTTTTGACACTATACACTCAGTTCTATGATGTCTACTAGTTGGTGATGTGTATCAAATTTCAATGACATTCTATATCTCTTCCTATGGGATACAGCATCTTAAAAGACTATCAGTACAGTGTTTGAATAGTAATTTTTCATCCCAAATGTTGTGTTTGTAATTAGACGGAAACTTCTTGTATTGCAGGTATGAGAGGTCATGGTGGAGAGATCATGTGGCAAGATAATTGGTCATATCTGAAAAAAAAGGTCTCAGTCTTAACACTAAACAATGTACCATATGGAAAATCTACTTCAATATCAGCCCCACTATATTCTTTAATGATGGTCAAGGGAAATCGAGAGAGGTGATCAATAATGAAATTCTATGTTCCTTTTGTGTCCTTGATTATGATTTCAAACTCTTGTAGAAAAAAAATCCAGTATATCAACCTAGGTTCCACATGTTTTTTGTTCATCAGGTACTGAAGGGTGGCATGATCTGTATGGATGATGACTTTGGATAGAATAAGGTATGAATGGAACTTTTCAAAGGCATAGATGATGGCTAGGAGTTCCTTCTCTATAGTCGTATAATTGACCTGGTATTTATATGAAGTATGGGTGGCATAATAGATTGGGCAGAAGGTGTTTTCAATGTGTTTTCCAAGCACAGCCCCTATAGTTATGTCATTGGAATCACACATAAGCTCTAACTCTTTTTCCCAGTTTGGTACAATGATAATCGGAGACACAATCAGACTATTTTTTAGTGTTTCAAATGCTTTTCGACAGTCCACCTTTAATTTTAATGGAGTGTCCTTTATCCAAAATAGTTTCAGTGGATGTGCAACTTTAGAAAAATCTTTTATGAAACCTTTTTAGAACCCATAATGACGAAGAAAACTTCTAATCCCTTTAACAGATGACAGTTCATGTAGATCTTTGATAACTTAGATCATTTCTGGATTAACCTCAATGTCTTATTTAGAGATCTTTTGTCCTAGTAAAATTTCTCCTTGTACCATGAAGTGACATTTTTTCCAATTCATCACTAAGCTGCTCTCCTCACAGCATTGGAGAACCAGTTCTAGATTTCATATACAGACATTTAATGATCTCCTATATACTAATAAATAATCCATGAATATTTTGATATATTCTTCATCCATATCATGAAAGATATGTGTCATGCATCTTTCGAACATTGTTGGTGTGTTTCACACACGGAATTACATGCTTATATATGAAAACATACCAAATGGGAAGGTGAATATGGTTTTGGTCCATTCAGTAGGGTCGACTGTTATTTGATTGTATCCTGAATAGCCATCTAGGAAATAGTAGAAATCATGAAATACTAGTCTCTCTAGCATTTGATCCATAAATGGTAAGGGAAAATGATCCATCCATATTGTTGCATTCAAAAAACTGTAGTCCACACAAACTCTCCATCCAGTTATGGTGCATGTTTGAATGAGCTCATTATCATATGCCCTCTCTACAATGAGTCCTCCTTTCTTGGGAAAAACATTGAGGGGACTCACCCATTCACTATCTCATATATGAAAGATTATTCAAGTATCTATAAGATTCAATAATTTATTCTTGATAACATCCTTCATTGGTGTTGTGAGTTTCCTATGAGGTTTTATTTTTTATTTTTCATCCTCATCCAATATAATTCAGTGAGTTCATTCTGAAGGATTGATTCCCCTAATATCTACCACTCCCCAAGAAATTGATTTCAATTGTCTTTTTAGGACATCAACTAGTTTTTTATTCCTAAGCCTAGTGTTTTTCAGCACTAATTATGATGGGTAAAGTGAATGAATTTCCTAAATAAGAGAACTTCAATGTATTGGGTAATGGTTTCAAGTCCAACTGGGGTGGCTGAATAATGGATGGGATAAATGGTGGCATAGTGTATCTGGTGAGTGGAAAAATAAAGATGACTTCCTCGAAGTCATATCTTCCTTCTTTTCTTAACAAGAATCATCAGTATCTACCTCAATAACTATATACTCCCCTCCTTCTGAGTGATAGAGATAGCGTTACAGTCTACCATATCATCTGTACATTGGGTAGCCTTTATCAAGTAAAACACTAATTGTTCTTCTCTAACTCTAAAGCTGAGATGGAATTGATTAACATCAATTAAAGTCATTCATGTCACTGGGAAGGGTCTTCTAAGTATGATCGGTACATCAACTTTCTCTTCCATGTCTGAAACCAGAAAGTCTGCTGGGAAAATGAATTTTTCCCACTATAACCAGAACATCTTCAACAATACCACTTGGGTACATAACTGAACAATCAGATAACTAAAATGATGCCCTTTTGTCTTAATCTCTTGGATTCCTAGATTATAAAAAACACTCATCGGCATCAATTTAATGTTGTCTCCAAGATCACAGAGTGCTCTTCCAATTTTTCACTCTCCTATTGCACAAGGGATTGAAAAGCTTCCAGGATCTCTCATCTTTGGCGGTATTTTCTAATGTAAAACAATAGATCATTCTTCATTTTATGAGATTACTCCCAAATCCCTTATTTTTTCTCTTATTTGATAAAAAATATATGAGAAATTTTACATATATGGTAATTTGGGTGATTTATTTAACAAAAGGAATATTGATATGCATTTTTTTGGACATTTTGAGAAACTTTTTGTACTGAGATTTTTGCCTACCATAAATCACTCATTCTAGAAAGGTAATAAGTGGCTTGTATTGAGGTGGGGATATATAAACCGGTTCCTTCTATTTTTCTTAGGCTTTCTCATTCTTAACTGGTTGTACTTCTTATGGTGTTGTGTGATTGACTTCCTATACTTATTTCTGTTGTTTCTTAGGCTCTTCATGTGGCCTTATTTCCCTTGGTTGTTGATTATATAACACTTTTCCACCCTTCATCACTAAAAACTTAGCATCTTCCCATGGGTATTTCTTAGGGTTTCTAAGTAGATTACCTAGAAATATTTTAGATAAAGTTTTTTAGATCCGAACCATTTGAATTTCCAAGTTCTTCAAAGCTACTCGTTGGTTCTTCATATCCATCTTCTATGTGGTCATCCATTGATCTTACTTTTGAACGAAAGATTTCATGAGGTTCTCCAATTTAAATTCCAGTGGTAGAGGTAGTTGTTGTAGTATTCACTGGGTGGGTGGAAATTATCATTTCTATTGGGGCATCAGAAGGGGTTGTTGCGGATATGTCTAAGGTTGTGGTCTCGAGACAGGGTTTATTGTTGTATATCCTGATGGTCCTTGGATTCAAAACTAATCTTGACCATTATGCTGCTGAAAATATCATTGATTGTTTTGTAGCTTCTACTGAGCAATCCTTTTCTGATAAAATGGCTATTGTTGTTTCTACTGAAATAACTGCTTTTTTTGATTCTAATTAACATAATTAAAATCATGTGGCTCCCCATATACTACTTTGCAATCCTGATACAGGTGTGGTCCATGGCACATCTCACATGACTGAATCTCCATGACTGGTGTATGAGGGATTTTTTTGGTTATTATGTTGCTGAAAATTTCCTTGATTTTTTTAGGCTTCTACTGAATAGGCCTTTTCTTATAAAATGTCTATTGTAGTTGTTGTTGAAATAACTGATTGTGTTGATTCCAATTAACATAATTATAATCCTATGGTTCTTCGTATACTACTTTTCAATCATGATACAGGTGTGGTCTAGGCCATATCTCACATGACCGAATCTCCATGACTACTGTAGGAGGGAGTTGTGTGGTTTGTATCTGAAATGACTCAAGCATTTTAGTTTGAGATTCAAATTGCACTCATAACCGGGTTGTTTCATCAACTTGGTGGATTCTACATCAAAATGGTCCATGACCAATTTCCCATAGACAGACATTTAGGGATACTTCATCTAAAATAGATCCTCCTATGTCGTGTGTTTTAAACATCAAACCTCCCTCACTAGAAGCATCGACGACTATTTGTTCCGGTTGTTGTAGTCCTTGATAGAAGTTTTTCATTTGAATCGAAGTATTTATTTTGTGATGTAGACACTTCCTCATTAGTTCTTTGAATCGATCCCAAGCTTCCCATGCAGATTATCCATTAATTTTTGCAAAGTTCTAAATGTTGTTCCGGAGCTTCCAAGTCTGGATCAGTGGAACGAATTTATAAAGAAATTATTTATCAGCTCATCCCAAGTAGTAATTGACTCGGGAGATTCGATTTTGAGCCAAGAATTTGATAGATCTTTTACTGATAATGGGAATACATGAATCCTTATAGAATCTGATGATACTCCTTGGTTGCGAAAAGAATCATAGACTTCTAGAAAGTTAGAGATATTTTTGTGGGGTTCTTCTCTCTGAAGATCAACGAACTGCCCCATGTTTTTCATCATGTGAATGATTCCAGGTTTAATTTTAAATGTGAGTTATTGGATTGGATGGAAAACTATACTGGGGGAATCACCATGGATCGATGGAAAACCATAGTCCATGATGGTCTTTTCTAGTTTCATATGAGGTTCTCTAGGTATGAATTGATGTTTTGGAGGGTTGGGTCCCATAGGGTGATGTTGCTTAGCCATTGATAACTAGCGGAGTGAAGGGACATTAGTATAATCAAAAAGAAGAGAAGAAAGGGATGCAATGGTGTCTCGAAAAGAGGAGAGGGGATCAGGGAAAGGTGATCTTATGTTCAAAAAAACAGAGTTTTTTTTCTTGAAAATTGAATTGACTCCCCGGTAATGACACCAAAGATTTGAAACACCCAAAAGTAATCATTAATTACTCTGGGAGTGAGTCAAATTTTGAAATTTATATTTGGTCCCAAAGTTTCACAAACTACAGAAAAATAGAGCAGTGGATGTATGTGGTTGATTTCACAGGGAGACATCAATTTTTTTGGGATAAATCTAATTCCTAAACCTATAAGGGATTCCTTTCTATAAGTCCTTGTTTGTGAGTTTAATCTATGTTCTATATTTGGTATGAATTTAAATGATGAATGAGGGGTGGGATCAAGTCATAAAACTGAGTGAAGGATGACCTTTAATTATAACGTTGGAAAGATATTATTTCTTGGTCTTTGAAGTAAATAAGGATCACTAGTTGACTTTGGTCTTAGCCTGCTATTTCTACCTTGTAAGTAGCTATTCTGTGGTTGGGAGATAGCACCAGCCAAGGTGCATTAAGTTTGTATTCTTTAAGTCAAAAATTCTCCTAATCTAGTGGTCATAGCTTAGTCTACTCCAATTAATATAGGGCCATTTTTTTGACTATCCCATGGTCAGGGATGTTCGTACAAATGGGGTAGACATGGGGTTCATTTCTTAGTTACTAGTTTAATCATGCTTTCTAAGTTTAGATTTAAAGGTATATTTAGTAATGCGGATACATTTCTTAATACCTGCCCCTATGAAATTTAGATACTCATAGTGGGGATGGATGAAATTAAATAAATGAAAGAAATCATGCTTGATGGATTGATTAATGGAATTGGGATCATGAAAAGGTTCGGGGATGGTAACTAAAATAAACATGCACTAAGTAAATTACAATTATAAATAAAAGACTTACTCGAAAAATAAAAATGGAAATTGATACTAAATGCAATGACAGGAATTGAATGCATTAAAGAATAGAGGCTACGCAGCTCTTGGATTAATAAAAATGCATAAATACTAAGAGTTCGAGAGTTTGAGAGGGGAAAGGGAAAAATAATTGAATTTTTTTTCAAAGGTTGGGGCCGAAGCCTCAATTTATTATTAAATAAAACACCTCTTTAGACTGGGTAGAGGGTAACCCATTACAAATCCTAAAGTCCCAAGGCCAAGGGGCCTGCATAGAGGGCTAGAAAGCCCATTTTTTTGGCCCAAAGGACCCCTCAGTGAACAGTACTGCTATAGTACCCGCGTTTCTACAGTACCTACTACAGTACCACCGCCGCTACAGTACCTACAATAGTCCCTTCGCCACTACAATGTTGCTGCTGCTACAGTCTGCCACTGCTACAGTGAAATGCTATAGTGCTGTTACAGTACTCGAGAATTCTCCCCTACCCGGATTTGATCATGGGTCTTTTGGATGCCAAGAAGTAGCCTGAACCACTAGGTTATAGGCTCGTTGGAAAAATAATTCACAATGTAGTTGAAATATAGAAGATAATCATGTCTGAAATGCTATAAAATCCTCTACCACTATGCTTCTTATATAAGTATAAGTCGTCATGATGTGAACTGTAGGTAAATGATGTGTAGACATGATCCACATCAGTTTTCAAGGATTTTGGATCTCCTCCATGGCGTGTGGGTCTCTCATGAATTTAATGTGTTTGAGTAGGTACATGATGTTAGAGGTTAATTCACAATGTGTATCTCATCTCTATCTGACTTTTTCGTGGATTCTTCGCAGATTTCTCACTCGAGGATTTGAATGGCTTTATGACATGTCCAGTAAGGTCAAGTAGTGTAGCATATTTTTCCTTCATAATTTGTGATATGGTCACAGCTTAGCTTTACAACTTGAGGTAGGTGGTGATCTACATGTACACGATGTGTAAATGAGGATCACGACATGTACTTGGCCTGTTTTTCACCTTTTTCCCTTTCCTTCCTTGGAAACTTGTGAAGTTCTTTTTCCTAAAAAATGAGACCCACACCAATGAATTATCAAGTAATTTAATGAAAACTATAAAAAATTGACAGAAAAATGTATATATAAATTATGCTTATAACCTTCCCATCAGTTTGGAAATGATAATGTCACTCGTGTGTTCATGTGAACTACCACCTCAAGGAAATGATGTGATTTGGATTTATTTTCCAATTTACATGGATGTTAATAAAGATGTCATTAATAAATATATTTTATATTTATGATATAATAATAATTCATTAAATTTTAATTATTATTTTCCTTTCTTCAGATATATCCATATAAAAGTGGAAACATCACTCCTACGTACGTACGGACTACCGTCTCCAAAAAGTGATGAAATTTATTTTTCATCACTTACTTTTTTGAATGGTTATAAAAGTGTATATAATGATTAAATATTATAATTTTTACATGACAAATATTCTGTAGAATATTGAACTATGATCAATGTACAAGGACACAAACTATTGAACTAAAACGCACTTGAAAAACAAAGCAGTTAACCCAATAAATAACGATGATATTGAAATATAATTTATGAATGGGTGAGGATTATTTATAAGTAAACCATGTATGGTATTATAAGTATTAATATGTTTTTTTATAGAATTATATTAAATATAATTTTTTTACATATTAAGTTTACTTTCTTATGAAGAAAGCCAAACTTGAGGTAAGGGTTTCTCAATTCACTAATTTTTCTATAAGACGTATTTCATATTCACCATTGGTTTATTTAATTTGTTATATATAATACCCCTTTGAAATTTTATAGAGTGAATAAATTTATATTCATGGTATTTAAATTTTCATATAAATTTATTTAATTCTTGGGTGTGAAAATTCAAAATTTTCCAAAGTGGGGAGGGTTTATATTAAAATCTCATTTCTTTTCAGGATTTTCTATGCCAAATTTATATTGAGAGAATTTATATGGACCATGTACTTTAATCCAAATCTATTTTATTATCCTTTTTTATTCCTGAAATTTTAAATTAACATTTTACTCTATTTTGTTCCAAAATAATCAAGAAAATATTTTAATAAAACCCAACCTTATTTCCATATAAGTCGATGAACTTTTCATCCATGTCCACATTCTTTAAAGTATTTAAATAATGTTATTTTCTATGACACAATTATTTAATAAAGTAATTTTAAACAATATTTTAATTTTTTGAAATTTTTGAAAATGATTTTTTACAAATATTTCAGAACTTGATATTTATGACTTTTTTATAAAAAGTGTGAAAAGAATTTTTTTTAATGTTTTCTCCACAAAAAGATTTTATTTACATCCTTAATTTTATTTGTTTATGATTTATTTACTAGTTTCCGTGATTATATTTAAAGAAAATATTTTCACAATATTCTATTAATTTATATTTTTTAAAGATATTGAATGAAAAGTGTATTTTACATATTTTTAAAGAAATGTATAAACTATATTTTAGAGAAATTTATCTTCTATGAAAACATCCTTTATTAATTTTTATGATTCACAAGTGATATGATCTTATATAAAAATCCCCTTTATTTCTTTGAATAGATTTTTTTGATGACTATTTAAGGATAACTCTATGAAACTCATTTCTTTCTCAGGAGTAGATTATGTAATAATGAAATCTTTATGAAATCGTTTTTTATTTTGTGGGTGATGTTATGTTGAAATGATGGAACGTTCATGAGACTTGTTTACTTCCCATAGGTTATAACATGATAAATTAATGATTGTTTTATTATCTTATAGAACACGTATGTGTAGTTTTCATTATATTATGGGTGGGACAATAATTATATATCCCTACAATTCATCGGGTAAATACTATTATCTAATGAGATAATAAGTACTATAATGAGGAATGACCCAATTCATTAAGGGAAAATTTTTAATATAATAGTATTAGTAGAGAACATTAAATAAGGAAATGATGGAATGGGGAGTGAACCCAATCACTATGATAGTATTAGAAGTGATCCTTAACTAAGGAAATAATTTTCCATGATTATTTATATGACACAAAATTATTTATTTATTTTTAATATATTTTCTCATTGTTCATGATAGATTATTGATGATTGTGCACCCTTATGACATATGAATTTTGTTATTAAAAAACCATATTACATGATTCATGATTAAATATCTTTGACTTACTGTGTATTACATTCTTATGTTATTATCATGATCTTATACCCTTGTTTTTATGTTCACTTACAATCATTGATTAATATATTTTATTTTTACCCTTACCAAGAATCTAAGATCACCCTTTCTTATATTTTCCTTTTACTTAGGATATGAAGAAGGGTATTATGTAAGAAATTTATAAGAAGGGTGATATGAGAAAATAAATATTTGGTAGATGTTTTAGATAGTTTAAGAAATAATTAGATTATATATATAGTCTCCAGAAAAACTAAAAATTATAGTCATTGGGTATTAATTACTAAAAGATTTATTGAATATCCATCTAAAATTATGTAATTTTTTTTATTTTCAGGTTACCTCAGAGTATACCAACACTAAGAGGGGGTGAATCAGTGGTTTTAAACAACACAAACTTTATCATAGTATATGATTCTCTTTAATAGTTAGTTGGAATTTATCTTGATAGAGATGATTTGATGAAATGATATAGAGTTAGAAACAACACATGAACATAGGGGTTTTTACAATGTTAATAAAACCCAATTATAATGTAGCTAATCCTAGGGGGTAGAGGTTGTAATACCGCATCCCACATTCCAATTTATTATCAAAGGAATAATTAATAGGGTAATAATATTATCATGAACTCCAATTACAAGATGAATGCAAAACACTAAAAATTCAAACAATCATCACTTCCCTTACAATGAGTACAACATAATTTGAATTACATGTGAACCCTCATTCTTCAAATGAATTTCCTAGAAAATATATATTATAAATATATAAGGAATAAAATCATTAATCTTCTAGAGTTTAACTTGTTTTCAAAACACATGCATTTCTAACTCCTGATGGGTCTCCATTTATTTATAGACAAATATTTAATTTTTGAGTGGTGCCTCTAAATATAGTATGACCATCATATCTAAAATATATTCAAGGATAAATATCAGATATCATAGAGTGTTTTTAATTTAATTTATAGTGTGAAAGGTAATATTATGGAATTATGGGATAAATAATTCCAAAACCAACTACCCAACATACTTCTATTGATATACTCGTTGTGGTGTGGCTTCTACTATTTCTACTTGGTATTATTAACCTCACCCAAACCTAGTGTGAAACATTTCATTATTTTTTAAGACTACTTGGACTCCAAAATTGTGTGAACCAAATTTATATTATGTTGGTATTAATGATATAGAAATATACACAGAAATTCATCAGATAAACCCTCACGGAATGACCAATCGTGTTGTGTCATGATGCTTGTCGATAAAGAGTAATTCTTTTATCGTGTTAGAGTAACCTAATGGAATAACCCTCCTATATAAGATTAACTTGTAATCATACCATAATTATTACAACATGACCTCAAATCCCATGACATGATTCCTTCTCGCATAAGATAAATTCATTTCTATATCATAATAAACCAAGGATACTTCCTTATCATATAAGTAAATCATTTCTTATGTGAGAATAAATTTAACATATTGTTTCCTAATAATTATCTTTCCTGTAATGGTTTTATAATATATATTATATATTTATTCAATTATTTCTTATATATATCCACCAAGTTCTAAATACCTTCCTACTCATCCATGAGAATTTTTCAAATGAATACAACAAGAAAACAACCCAAATTCACAAATTATTTTCCACAAGAAACATGTCGTAGAATGCTTGTAAAATTAATGTCATCTAACAACCTCACCATTGGATAAAATGGTGACTATTAGAAAACTCCATCCCTTGGTAAAAAATCAATGACATATTTACTATGAATTAATAGATATCAACTTAGATCCCCTTTTATCAATTCATTTCATAAGGGTTATTCAAAATCTCAAATTTATTTTCAATCCCCCTCTTTATATTTTTTTGGAAACACACAAATCAATACACAATCACTTATTTAAACATTTTCTTCTAACACTTAAAGCTCCAACATTATGGTTACCTAAAAAAGAAACAATATTATAACTCATTTTTCAAGAATATAACATTTTTTATTATCTCCATTTTTCAAAAAAAAAAATAAAATAGGTAAAATAACAATGAAAATTTAAAAGGATATTGGGAAAAATTCACCTCCAACAACACTCTCAGGTGTTAGAATGTATACTTTTAAAAATATTTTTTAAAAATATATGTAACTTTACATTTGGTTGAAACATATTCTACTGAAATCTCACCACACTCATCCTTCTATTTAATGATTTTGTTTTAGATTTCAATATGATTTATCCTTGATTGTTTTGGTATATTCTTTAACAAGTTTATTGAACTTTGATTATCACACCCAATAAACAAGGAGTATGTAACATAAACCCTCATTTCTTCAAGATAATACTTTATCCACATAATTTGATTTATGTATTGTGATTTTGAAACATACTCAGATTATATTGACCTAAGAGTTGAATAATTTTACCTCCTAGAGTTCTGTGAAACGCAACTTCCTCATCAAAAGAAATTAACTCTAGAAATAGACTTTACATATCCAAATTTTCCTTCCAAATATGCATCAAAAAATCCAAAAATATATAATGATTTAACTTTATCATATCTCTAGATATAATTAATATTTCACTTGATATATCCCCATATCTATTTTCTACCATAGAATGTGACTCCTTAGAGTTGATTTGGAATCATGCACAAGGAGAAACTATAAACACAATATAAAATTTTAACATTGGTTAGAATAGTAGTATTTAAATGGTTCATTATAAATATGTTTTATCCATATTCGCTCATCCATAATCCAAGGAAAGAATGGCTTCAAGTTCTATAGTAGTGAAAACTTTTCTTGATTTCTCCATTCTTAACTTTTTAAATAACTCATGAGTATATTTTTTTGTCTGAGAAATATAAAACCAGATATATTTATAGTGACATATACCTTTCATACATAGATATGACATCATAATATATGAATATTCAATGCATAACATTTCTACCCATGCTAGAATAATTTAGGTCTACTATCTTAGGAATCTTAGAAATATAAACAACTGGTTCATAAAATATCGAATCATCTCCCAATTATGTCTCCATAAGTAGCACCATTATTAGAAATATCATAATTAATACCATTATTTATAACCAAGGTAAAGGAAACATAAGAAAAGGGTGATCTCATGTACTCAGTATGGTTATAAATAGGAGATATCAATGATAATATAAACATATAATGAGAAAAAGGGTATAAGAAACTATGATTAACATTTAAAAACCATTCCCTTCATATCATAGATCATAATTTTGAGTCATTGGAGAAATCTTGGATATTTATAAGACATTAATTAAAAATGAATCAAAGAAAATTATCCATATGAGCATAACATTGACATAAGACAAGTAATTACGGCATACACATAAGCATAGAAAATTATTTCCATAGTAGTGTAGGATCATTGAAAAGACTATCATAGGGGAATCAGTTCACTCTCAAAAACATAATATTAATGAAGGTTCACTACCAATACTCTTATAATACATAAAGTACCTTATTGAACTGGGTTTACTACCCATTGTAGTCCTATTAATCTCATGAGAAGTCAATCTTCACCCAATGCATTAGACGGAGGTATAGGTCTCGCCCATAACATAATACAAATATTACATATTTATGCCATAAAATTATAAAATATTTGACATATAAGAACCCATGAAAATAAATGGGTTTCAAAAGATTATAATCATATTATAACTCGTGGAAAATCAATAGGTTTCATAAATATTTCATTATTTCTTCATAGCATAACCTATAGAAAATGAATGGGTTCCATAATTATTTTTCATCCTAAATATAAACAACCCAAATAAAGAATAAGTATGTTATCCTTGGATCATATCATGAATAAATAAAAGGGTATATCAAGGGTTTTTGTTTTTTGATAAATTTAAATACCCTTAAAAGATCATTAAAACATTCTTGAAGAAAAATATCATTTCCATTTTGAATTAACTCATTTAAAAAAAACAATTAAATTATAAAGGAAATGTTTTATTTGAAAATAACTATGTAAATGTTTAGTGGAATATTCAAATTAAAAAATTAGTCATGAATTTGGGAAAATCCATTCATGTCATATACATTAAAAACATTCCTTCAATCTGTTTTTCGAAAAAGTCACAAAGAAACTCATTGGGAAAATGAAAAAAAATATTTCAAAGGATTTGTTTAAATTTGGAAATTGGTAAAACTTAATTTACAAAATTATATGAGAATAGTAAAAAAAATCATGAATTTTTTTTTGAAAACAAGGACATGGAAGAGAAAATATCTTCGACCGAAGAGATAAATGAAGTTGGTTTCCCTTAAAAACTATTTTTTTCTGTTCAGAACTTTTGGTGAGGAAAATGAAAATAAAACATGTATTTTAAAGAAATAACACCCATAGTAGAATAATATTCATGATTATATTGAGATTATGATCAAAATATATCATCATCATAACTTAATAATAAACAATCCTAACAAATAATGTGATTGTAAAATAAATCCCCTTACCTTGAAATCACCTTTCATTAAAATAATTGTAACCTTGTATATAATAAATTTGAATATATTATAATCACATAAAATTGTCATTTTAGTACTTTTAATATCATATATAATACCTTTATAACATTTCAACAACCCATTTTTTCAATAATTCCTTGTTAAAATCATCATTTATGAGTGTTGACTATTTTGTTGATCATGAGTATTTCAGTTCAATGGTTCTGGTCCTTATACATTTATCTTGGTTAAATCATCTCTATAACATTAATAATGATATAAATATCATATATATTCATTATATACATATTTACAGTGATCCATAAATGTTAGATATATAAAAATGAACTACATTGTTCATCATGATGGTAAGTCATACGTACACATGAACAATGTTTTCATTTCTTGTAGGATGGAATGAAAGAATGGTAAATATTAATTCAACATTATAAAATAATTATTATATGATATATATCATATATATAAATTATATTCTTCATCATTACCATCCAGTTAATGTATAAATGAAAAAAATATCATCGCATTGTAGAGGTGGTAGTCCACACATAAGCAAGAACAACATAATCATTTTCCAAAGGATTGAATGGTAAGTAGGTAGATATGATATTAAAATTAAAGAAGTATAATTATTTAATAAATATCATTTATAATCATTAAACCATCATAATACCCATCTATAAAATATGGTGATGAAAATTTAATTGTATCACCATGTTGAAATAGTAAGTTGTATGTACGCACCAGAGATATTTTCACTACTAATTTGATGGGAAAGAGGGTGTAAAATAGTATTTTAAAAATCATAATAAAATTTTATAATATTTAGGATACTTAATTTATTTATTTTTTGAGTCAAAATTTATACTTACTACTCTTCCATTACTTTAGTTTTGGAAATCACAAACTCTTTCCTAAATACTAGATTACTAACTTTTTATTTCCAAAGTATTTTAGAATGTTTTTTAGAAAACATGATCTATTAAAAAACATAGATTTAGTTCTACAGTATTCACAAATATAAATTAAAAAAAATCATTATGATTGACATATTGAGTATGGATCTCAGAAACATCAGATTAAGCCTTATCATATCAGATTTAAGACTCTCGGTCTTGTCTTTCGTACTAATAAAGTTTTAATAATCGGATTGATATTAGATATGATAAAATCGTATTTATGGTCAAGAGATTTATCATAATGGTAATCATAACTAATTCCATCATATTGACTAAGTTTAAATTCTAAATACAAAAAATTGGTTTCTAATGTATGTAACATATTTTACAATATAATGGTGTAAAACAAATACAACATCATACATTTTTTTATGAAAAATAGGTAAGAGATATCATGTTCTAAGTGTCCACATCCCTATAAAAAAATCAAAGAAAATATAACTGTTGTGAGATCAAGATGAATGTTTGAATTTCTCATATAAAAACATAGCCACTTAAAGAGTTTAGGGCTCATGATTTATTTTAAATTTCGCACTAGTGTGAGAGATCTGAATATTACAAAGCGTGATATTTTTTTTCCCAGTATATTATAATTTTTTTTACTTTTTTTATTCTTAAGGAAACCTTGTGAGGTTTTATCTTAAATATTTTTTTTGTAATTGTTTCTATATCTGATTTGTGATTACAATCAAGGGTATCTTGATATAGGAAGATGGAGAATTTGATCATTGGATTGATCGAGGGCTTAAGGGGATAGTGAGATAAATTATCTGATCCATTGGATCATGTTGAGTCAATAAGTTTTCCTTTTTTACTTTTCCATTCCTTCATGTTATGAAAATCACAAATACCCTATCTTAAGGAAAAATTCATTTTCCCTACGGTTTTTATTAATAAGGAAAATTTTCCTTCCCCAAGGAAATTTATCCTTAACATGTTTTGCATTGTTCATATTTTAGTCTCTCTAAATCTAACTCTTTTTATTCCTACGTGAAAAATTCAGTTTCACATCTAAAACCTCAGAATTATATAAATACATAGATATAGATTATTATGTTTTCAGGATCCCAATTCAGATTCCAAATTCTCTAAAATTCACACTCCAAATTCTCTGAAATTCAGATTCTGAATTCTCTAAAATTCAGACTCCAAATTCTATGAAATTCAGAATCTGAATTCTCTGGAATTTAGACTCTGAATTCTCTAAAATTCAGACTCTGAATTCTCTAAAATTCAGACTCCAAATTCTCTGAAATTCAGACTCATAATTCTCTGAAATTCAGACTCCGAATTCCTTAGAATTCAGGTTCTGAATTCCTTAAAATTCAGACTCCAAATTCCTTAGAATTAAGACTCCAAATTTTTAAGAATTCATGATCTGAATTCCTCAGAATTCATACTCTGAAGTATATAGAATCCCGATTCCGAATTCCTTGAAAAATAAAATCTGAATATCCTTGTAAAATAGACGTCGAAGGTTAACTTTCTTAGACTCTGAATTTTATTTTTCCTTAGACTCTGCAAAAATGAATTTGGTTGAGAAACTGAATTTTATTTACTCTTGTTATAGTTTTAAAATGATGTTTTTATTCTATTTCTAACCAACCATTGTTTTAGTGATAGGTGTACAGGTCCCTCTGAAATTCCAAGAAAAATATGACCGATGTAAGAGGGAGCTAACCGTTGGAAATGCGCCTATAAATAGGAGATCATTTGAATGATCTCAACACTTTTCTACAGCTCTAGAGATTCCATGAGGAAGTGATTTCTATATAGATACTCTCATGCTTTGTCCATACTGAACATCTTGTTCTGATTTCTTTGTGTAACTCTGATTGTTGGTGTGTACAATTGAGGGCTTCCAAGGATAGGAAGATAGAGGTGTCGACTAACTTAAAATTCTAGGACTTCCTTGATAAAGAATATAGAGGTGTCAACTACCTTGAAGTTCAAGGTCTTGCAGGGATAGCAAGATAGACTCTGATATTCTTATCGAGGGCTTACCCTGGTGTGGGTAAGACAGACATTCTTGAAAGTTTAAATCAAGGGACCTTTATCCAAGGTTTTTGGATAACCTACTCTTTGGGTTAAAAGATTTCATACTTGTTACTTTTATTGTTTTAAGTTTTTTTTTACTAAATTTTGATTATCAAGGAAAGTATAACTATCTTATACTTTCTTGTACTTGTATAATCTGATTAATAAGATTCTATATGATTTAAGGTAGAATCTTTGTCTGTGTAAACTTTTCTTATGTTTGATTTACAGAAACATATTTCTGGAATCTAGCAAGTATGTAGAACTAAGAGGTCTTGTGAATTTACCTTATTTAACTTTTTTAAACAATACAAAGATTTAACCAACTTTAAAGGTTCCAAATGAATTTTTAAAGTATAAAATTCACCACCTTCCCTCTTTTATATTTAGCATCAACATTCATCATAATTATTTCGATCCTACAATTGGTATCAGATCAAGGTCTATGAAATAATTATATTCACATATAATTTTTCTTGCTCAAGTTTTAATTTTTTTATATCCTCCTTGCTTAGTATTTTTATCCTTTTTTGCAGACTTTTATTACTAACAAAGTTTCTATGGAATGATATTTTCTTTGAGATGGTAGGAATGAATGTTGGTTCGATTGAAAATCTTAATCATATTAGACTACCTATATTTTATGGGAATAATTATAAATATTGGAGAGATCATATGAATACTTTTTTCATTAACACTGGTGTGGACAACTTTTTAAAGCTTACTGGAGATTATAAGATTCCGGATAAGAAAGTCATAACATTTATTAATCAAGAAAAATCATAATATCAACTAAACTATAAGGTATGCAATACATTGTTGTGTTCCATGACCAGGAATATATATAGCCAAATATCTTCTTATGAAGCTACAAATTGTATTTGGAAGAAATTGGAGGTCACTAATTTTGGAACTTCCAAAGTTACTGAAACTATAAAATCTATGATAAGAGTTGAATATCATGGTTTTCTCTTTCCATATGGACAACCAGTTTGTAAGGTACAACAAAGGTTTATAACCGTTGTTAATAGTTTATGATATATGGGAGAAAAGGTTTATTTGATGAGGCACTTCTGGACAAGATTATAGATATCATGCCTAATGAGTGGGAATCAAAGAGAACGCCTATTAATGAGAATAGGAAAGTCTCACAAATAACTCTTGATGAGCTTTTTGAACTCTTCTTCAAAATGAGACCAAAATGAAAAAGGGATGTTAATCTAAATAAGAAGAATAATGGAAATGGAAGTGTTGCTTTTACAACTACTTCAAATCATATGAAATCCAAGACTCCTGAGAGAGTTACATGATCTAAAATGAAGAAGGTCACTATTTTATCTGAATCAAGTGAAAGTGAGAATTTTGAGAATGAACTAGCTAATCTTTCTTGAAGGATGAACAAGATATTTGGGAAGAAATACTTTCAGTATAGATACAAGAATAAATAAATAAATGATAATAAAGACTATGAAGTAACTTGTTATGAATGCAAGAGAGTAGGGAATATAAGGCCAGATTGTCATATGCTTAAGAGAAAAGACATAAAGAAAAAACATTCTGAGAGGAATAGAAAGAAGTACTACAAGGATAAATATAAGAATGTTTTGAAAGCAAATGACTCCTGGAGTGCCAATGGTGGTGACTCTTCTAAATAATCCTCAAATTATGAATCTTATAATCAGAAGAATCTTGGTTTACTAGCCAAAATAACTATTGAAAATCATTGTTTAACGACTAAGGTACACAATGATGAATCAATAAACGATGTATCCTTGAATGATAATTATTGTGATAGTAAATATTATGAATCTTTGGATGAATAATCTTCTTCTGATGAAGATAATACTTTACCTACTTATTAAGAAGTGTCTAGGTTTTCTAAGCTCTTTGAGAATGAAAATTATAAAGTCAAGAAAAATCTTGATAAGGAAAATTCTAGGATTTCTTTTCTTATTAAAGAAATATCAGATCTTTCTGAAGATATTGATAAAAAAAACCCTTGACTTTGAAAGTATTTCAAAAAACCTTGATGAAGTTAATTCTGAGAAGGATAAACCTTCTATAAATCTAGAAAAATGAATTTCTAAGAAAAATGTTTTCGAGACTAACTCTAGTGCTAAAACTATTGTTTTTGAGAATAAAAACTTAGTTATGAAGCTAATGTTAAAAATATTTTCCTTGAGGAAATGTTTGTAAAACTTTACCTTAGGTAAGGAAAATTTTGATAAGATATATTCCCAAATTCAACCTCTAAGGAATAACTCTGGATTTTGTTATACTCATTCAAAACCAATTTTTAGTAACAATTATTTTTTTCCTCAAAGTTTTCCATTCTACACTATGTGTCAGTGTGGTGGACACTGGGAAAAAATTGTTCCTTAAAAAACTCAGTCTTTAGGTTTTCATAAATCTTAGTTTTCAAAGAAAATGTGGATTCCTAAAATTTGGCTTTCTGATGTTTCTGAATCCAAGAAATTTTGGGTTCTGAAAGTCTAACACTCTTGTTTTTAGGAAAGTAAAGATAGTACCAACAGTAATACATGGTACATGGATAGTGTATGTTCCTGGAACATGACTGGAAAAAAACATCTTTGAAAATATTATCAATACAAAGGGAGGAAAAATAACTTTCAGAGATAATGCTCAAGGAGAAATTATTGGTACAGGTAATATTGTTCTTCTTGGAAAAACTTTGGTTTTAAATGTTTTATTCGTTAAGGTTCTTAAGCACAACCGTATTTTCATAAGTTAATTATGTGATAAAGGTTACCTTGTGAATTTTAGTAATGACAAGTGTTTAGTACACAATTCCAAGAAAGAGTTTATTCTTTCTTCCTAGATGCAAGATAATGTATATACACTAAACATAGAAGACCTTAAGATCCAAGATCTACCTTGTCTTAGTGCATTGGAAGATCATTCTTGGTTATGGAATTGAAGGTTAGGACATTGTAACCTTAGGAACCTATGAAAAATCTCTAATAAAAGACTAGTAAAATAGTGTTATTGAAAGAAGAAATAGAATTCTTCAAGAGATAACAAGAACCATGTTGATTCAATATTCGGTAGCCAGACATTTTTGGGTTGAAGCTGTAAATATTGCTTTCTATACTATAAATCGTGTTTTGATTAGACATTTTCTTAATAAAACTCCTTATGAGTTATGGAACGGTATAAAAACTAGACTTTCATACTTTAAGGTTTTTGGTTGCAAGGTATTCATTATGAATACTAAAGATAATATACACAAATTCACACCAAAATCTGATGAAGGAATTTTCTTAGGCTAATCCAGAACTTCTAAGGCTTATAGAGTTTTCAATAAGAATACTTTCACAGTTGAAGAAACAGTTCATGGTAAATTTGGTGAAATTTATCCTTTTGTTTTTAAACAACCTCAACCTACATCCTCAGATGTTTTTTCAAAAACTGATTATGAACCCTTGATAGAAGATCCTTCTAATAAATAAAATGTTCAAGAAAATGTTTTTGAATCATTTTCCTGAGAAGACTTCCTACCATACATTAATGAATAGGTTTTACCAAACCCAAATCAGTTTTTTCTTAAGAATCCTCCCAGAGATAGTATCATTGGTGATGTAAATCAACATATAAGGACTAGAGGTTCCTTAAGAAATGAAGTAGAACATCTAGAATTACTTTCCCAATTAGAACCAAAAACAACTGATGAAGCTTTAGGTTATGATGGTTGGATAAAACCTAAGCAAGATGAGCTAAATGAATTCGAAAGGATTAAAATCTGGACCTTGGTTGAGAGACCTATGGAAACTTCTATTATTGGAGTAAAATGGGTCTTCAAAAAAAGTGTTATGAGAATGGAATCATAGTACGAAATAAAGCTAGATTGGTTGTTAAAGGCTATAATCAATAAGAAGTAATAGATTGTGAAGAAACCTATGCTCCAGTATCTAGACCTGAATCTATTCATATTTTACATAACTTTGCATCATTCTTTAATTTCAAACATTTTCAAATGGATGTTAAATGTGATTACCTTAATGGTTATGTTCAAGAGGGAGTTTTTATTGAACAACCTCATGGCTTTGAAGATACAAAACATCCTGAACATATTTTTAAACTTACCAAAGCTTTATATGGACTTAAATAAGCCCCAAGATCCTGGTATGATAGACTTACATGATTTTTTCTCCAAAACAATTATGTTAAGGGAAATGCTGATCCAACCCTTTTTATAAATAAAGATAAGAAAAATGTTTTGATTGTTCAAATTTATGTTGATAACATTATATATTGTTCAACTCAGCAATCATTAACATATTCTTTTTCACATCTAATGAAATATGAGTTTGAAATGAGTATGATGGGTGAGTTAACATTTTTCCTTGGTTTTCAAATTTCTCAAAACCCAAAAGGAATCTATATATCCCAACATAAGTATATTAAATATCTTCTTAAAAAGTATGAATATGACAACACTAAGAGTATAAGTACTCCCATTGGTACATAAAATTCACTTGATCTTGATGAATATGAGAAACCAATAGATCAAACATCTTTTAGAGGTATGATAGAAAGTCTACTTTACTTGACTTCTATTCATATAGACTTAATGTTTTTAGTATGTTTATGTGTAAGATATCAATCCAATCCTAAGGAATCTCATTTAAAGGCAGTGAAAAGGTTTTTTCGCTACTTAAAGGGAACCATGGATCTAGGAATCTTTTATAATTCTAGAAATGATTTTTTTTTAAAAGTTTTTTAGATGCTGACTTTGGTGGGTGTAGAATGGATAGGAAAATTACATTCAGAACTTGTCATTTCTTAGGATATTCTTAGTTTCTTGGTCATGAAAAAATCAACACTCAGTAGCACATTCCACTGCTGAAGCTGAATAAGTAGCAGCTGGAAGTTGTTATTCTCAAGTTTTGTGGACATAACACACACTCACAAACTATGTTATGAGTTTTACCAAAACACAAATTTTGGGTGATAATACTAGTTTCATTGCCTTAAATAAAAACTCTTCACAACACTATCATGAAAAAAACATAGATATTAGGCATCAATTTCTTATGGATCACACAAAATAAGGATATATCATTATTTAATTTATCAGAACGCAAGATAAACTTGATGATATCTTCACAAAATCATTACCATCCGATAGATTTGAATACATAAAACAGAAGTTGGGAATGATAACCATAACGTAATATTCCATATTAACTTCTTGTTGAAACCTATCTACTTACAGTAAGAGACTCCTTTTCATACGGGGAGTACATTTTCTTGTTAGTAAAAATTTTGGTAGTTAAAATTTTCATAGTTAAAATTTTTGTACTTAAAATTTTCATCGTCAAAATTTTCATAGTTAAAATTTTCGTACTTAAAATTTTCGTAGTTAAAATTTTCGTAGTTAAAATTTTTGCAGTTAAAATTTTCATAGTTAAAATTTTTATAGATAAAATTTTCATAATCAAAATATTCATAATCAAAATTTTTGTAATAAAAATTTTGGTGATCAAAATTTTTGTAATCAAAATTTTCGTAATCAAAATTTTTGTAGTCAAAATTTTTGTAGTCAAGTTTTTTCATGGTGAAAATTTTTTTGTAAGTCAAGTTTTTTTCATAATCTAATTTTTTTTGGAATCTAAAGTTCTTCAAGAACAATTTTCCTTATTATGAATAATCTTACTTGCAATCCAAAAGGTATGTTTCCTTTTCTAAGTTTTCGTAATCATCTTTTAATTGTTGGAATTATCTTTTTTTTTAATCGGATTCATTTTTCCTTAAATCTGAATATTTTTATCTAGAAAACCTCAAAATATCGAAATCTATCAAAATCCTTCTTCGACTATCATCTCAACTGTTAGATCTTCTCAAGAAGTTTTTAACCGCTGGATCAATCCGGGAAGTTGAATCATCGCCTCTATTGCCTATATAAAAGACCCTCTGATGGTTGTCCCATATCGATTTCCAAGCATCCGTGTGCTAAATCTCTGCCTCTTGTTTTTAAAGTAGTTCCAGATATTTAAAGTTTCCATACATTCAAATTTCTGTTGAAGCCCCTTCTCAGAAATAAATTTTCTTTATTAAGTAAATCTCTGAGTGGAAGATCTACCAAGAAAGGTTAGTAGATCCAAAGTTTTATGCCAAGTATAATTCTATTGTTTCTAATAATATCAAGATGAATAGTAGGGAGAGTGCATGTGTATCAAAACCAAGAGCAAAGGATGTGGTGTATCTGGAGTTTCTGGTTGCATTCTATGAGATAGTTTGTTTTTTCAATGAATACGGAAGAGATAAATTTTGTTTCAAGATCTATGGGAATACATACTCTCTTTCTTATAACATGGCATCAAATCTGATAGGAATTCCTTATAAGGGAGAAGTAGAGTTTTACTCACACAAGGTACCTGATAAAATAGGATCTTTTGACAAGAAAAAGGCTCTAGCTTATCTTGGTCTTTTAGAGGTAAAGACTCCTAAAATTTTTCATCTCTCAAAAAATATTCAGACTCTCCATCTATGAGTTCAAGGTTTTCTCATTCCGAGAAAAGGATATAAGGATACTCTAAAGAAAAGTGATATGTTTATTCTAGATTTCCTGGTGAACCTAAGAAAGATAAACCTGGTTAATCATATCTTGGTTTTGATTGAGAATATAAAGAATGGAAATATAAATTTTGAGATTATCATGTATCCATCCATTCATTAAAATATCATTGTTCTTTGTCTTCATTCATTAAAGATTCCATGAAGTTCAAAGCCAAAAAATTGTAAGGTGTTCCTTTTGAGTGATGAGACTCTAAGGTGGATGAAGATTATCTTTAATATTCAATCCGGATAATTTCATGATTTGTCAAAAAGAAGAAGTTGAAGCTATATCAAAAAAGTAGGAAGTGGTTTAAACTTCTAAGAAAGATGGATGGAAGAGGAAGTTCAAGTAACTATAAGAGAAAGTAAAATCCCCAATCGATAAGGAAACTCAGTCAGCACCTCCAAATCCAAAGAAGAAAAAAATCATATCTTGATGAGGTAGTGGCTAAGTGGAGAGAAGATAAGAATAATAGGAAGGAAGGGGAGCCTAAGTTTGGCTTGGACCCTGCTGAGGAAAAATAATTGAAGGAAAAGGATACTGAGAATTTTGAAAAGGAATAAAAAGAGAAGAAGAAAAAGAAGAAGATGACGAATACTAAGATATTTCAATCCCTTAATAAGGATGCTGAAAAAGTCTCTAAACAAATTCCAGTACCTGAATTGTTTTTTATAGAACCTTTACTGGAGACTCTAAGAAAAACAATTGGTGATTCCAAAATGACATCAAGAAGAAGAAATAGTTCTAGAAGAAGAAGTGGAAGAATAATAGGAAGAAGGGAGTGTTGATACTAAAGATATAATAAAGAAAGTAGAAGACTATCATGAGAAGGAGAGTCCTTATGAGAAGTTATCAATCTGAACATCTGAAGCCATGTCTTTAAAACTTGTTAACCCAGGAAAAGATGACAAGGGTGAGGAAGAAGTGAATAAGTTGTCTGAAAATGAAAGTACCAGTCATGATTTCATTCACCCAGGGGATGTTGAGGTAGGAGCTGAGAAGGAAGAAGTTGATGAAGATAAAAAAATTTCAGCTATCAGATGTCATATGCTGGCTGGGACTATTCCAATATTTCCCAGTATAGACTTAAGATGTCAGATGCTTCAGCATACATTAAATCAAAAATCAGTTTGAGTATCCAAGGTGATGGATAAATGTGTCAGTCTCGAGTTAGACTTAAAGACTTTTCTTATTGGATACGAGGCTCATAAAAGATATTGCAAGAAGATGAAAAGCTGGTAAAGGAAGACAATAGAAGAGATGATAATATTTGATGAATTTGAAGATAGTGTCAAGGATTCTTTTAACACCGAATATGTGAAGATCAAGAATCTCACTAATAGTTTTGAGGAAAATCTTACTCTTGAACAGACTTCTTGGAAGCAATAAGTGAAAGATGTGAATGGGAAATTGAATTCATTTGATTAGAGTTGGAAGAGAGAAAGGGATCTCATTATTGAGATAGAAGAGAATCTTGTTAAGTATGAAGAAGTCTTGAAGGCTCAGGTAGAATCTCTTAAGGATCAGGAAGAGAAAATTAAAGCCTTAGAGATGAAAACAGAAGAACTGGATCAGTTTTTCAAGCATGCAGAAGAGGATCACAAGGATCTCAAGAACATAAAAAATATAGTGAAGAAGCCGATGCCAAAGGAGAAGGAATGATAATCTTTTCCAAATCCATTCTTTTTCTGTATTTTCCTGTTGTACAAATTCTTTCAATCCAAATGAAATTCTTGTTTCTCTTCATATTTTTTGGTTGTTTAGTACTAGTCATTGAGGTACCATATTTTCATTCTCATTCCCAATATTTCTTTTTTTAAATCATAAAGGGGGAGAAATGAATTTCAAAAAATAATACTTAGTAAAGAATAAATCTCCCTAAGGGGGAGTTCATCTAAGTGGGGGTTTTCATCATGAATATTTTCTTATGCAAAAAAATAAAAAAACTCATTCAAGAAATTCAGAATATGATCCTTAGTGTTCCCAAAGCCTAAGGGGACTTATTTGTCTTCACTTTGATCCATAAGTAAAGGGAGATAAGTTTTTATTTACTAGACCATAAAATTTCTAAGTCCTTATATTCTTTTTCAGAAGGATGTTTGTGCTTTCCAAAAAAGGGGAGATTGTTTAGTCAATAAGGTTTCCTTATGAATTTTCCATTCATTCTTGTTTTGAAAATCACAAACACCCTATCTTAAGGAAAAATTCATTTTACCTAGGATTTTTTTTAATAAGTAAAATTTTCCTTCCCCAATGAAATTTATCCTTACCATTTTTCTCATTGTTCATATTTTTGTCTCTCTAAATCAAACTCTTTTTATTCCAAAGTGAAAAATTCAGTTTCACATCTAAAACCTCGGAATTATATAAATACTTAGATATAGAGTATTCTGTTTTTAGGATCCGAATTCAGATTCCAAATTCTCTAAAATTTAGACTTCGAATTATTTGAAATTCATACTCCGAATTCTATGAAATTCAGACTTTGAATTCTCTGAAATTCAGATTCTGAATTCTCTAAAATTCAGACTCCGAATTCTCTGAAATTCGAACTCTGGATTCTCTGAAATTCAGACTCTGGATTTCTTAGAATTCAGGCTCCAAATTCCTTATAATTTAGACTCTTAACTCTATAGAATCCTAAATCTGAATTCCTTGAAAACCAGAATCTGGATATCCTTATAATATAGACTCTAAAGGTTAACTTGATTAGACTTAAAATTTTATTTTTCCTCGGACTCTGAAAAATGAATTTGGTTGAGCAACCATATTTTCCTTACTCTTGTTATAGTTTTAAAACAATTTCGTGTATTCTATTTTTAACCAACCGTTTCTTGAGTGACACGTGTACAAGTCCCTCTGAAATTAAAGGAAAAAATATGACTGTTAGAGGAGGGATCCAACTGTTTCAAATTCACCTATAAATAGGATATCATTTGAACGAGCTCAACACTGTTCTACAACTCTAGAGATTACATGTTGAGGTAATTTCTAGAGAGAGACTCTCATGATTTGTGTGTACTGAACATCATGTTTATATTTCTTCGTGTGACTCTGATTGTTGGTGTGTACAATTGAGGGCTTCTGGGGATAGGAACACAGAGGTTCCGACTACATTAAAGTTTGAGGACTTACTTGATAAGGAAGATAGAGGTACCGAATACCTTAAAGTTTGAGGGCTTGTGGGGATAGCAAGACAGACTCCGGTATTCTTTTCAAGGGATTACCCTAGTGTGGGTAAGATAGAATTTTTAGAAAGTATAAATCAAGGGACCCTTATATGAGGTTGTTGGATACCCTACTCTTTGGGTTAAAAGATTTCATACTTGTTACTTGTACTGTTTCAAGTTTTTTTCCACTGCATTTTGATTATCAAGGAATGTATAACAATATTATATTTTCCTATACTTTTATACTCTGATTAGTAAGATTCTATATTCTTTAAGGTAGAATCTTTGTCTTTATAAACTTTTCTTAAGTTTCATTTCTGGAACCATATTTCTAGAATCTAGCAATTTTGTAGTTCTAAGAGGTCTTGTGAATTTACATTGTTTAACTTTGTTAAACAACAGAAAGTTTTAACCAACATTAAAGGTTCAAAATGAATTTTTAAAGTATAAAATTCTCCCCCTGTATATTGAGCATCTACATTCATCATCATTATTTCAATCCTAAAGATTGAAGGCTATCGAGGCTAGGTAGATAGATAAAATACGATCAATCGGATCAATGGATTCCATGGTTAGGAAAATAGAGAAAATCCTTTTTTTGAGGTATTTCCTTGCTGAGGAATGATAGGATTTCCTATAAGTAAAAAAACAAGGGATACCTTTATCCATGGCTAGTGGGAACCATACTCTTCAGGATAACATAATGGTATTTTATTAATAATATATATAATTCATTCTTACATTACATTATGATTTTATTTCTTTTTTATTTACAAGACACTATTCAATTCCATTTATATAAAAGAAATTGAACCATCATATTCATATTTCTTTACTATTTGTATTATCATAATTACTTTGATTATGAAAATCCATTTAATTGGATCCATATTGGCTTTGATCCTTCAAACTAATTAAATTGTATTGACTATAATTATGTTACTATAACTATGATATTTCAAAAAAAATTGATTATGATACTTTGTTAATAGAACTGAGGGTTAAGTCCGAATTTTATAGTTTTAATAAAAGATTTTTTTGAAATTATTAAGTTTAAGATCTTTCAAAATAAGGTTTTTAAAGCTACAATTCAATCCCCTCCCCACTCTTGTAAAATATCTATCAATAACATATTCTTTCATTCCAAATATCAATATAACTCATATTGATATCCAAAAACTCATTTCAGAGTAGGATTCCACTACTTATATGCTTGATGAGATTTTTTTTCTTTACTATTGAAATTTTATTAAAGTTTTTTTAAAAAAATTTATAAAAAAAGTATTACATTAACGTGTATTGTTAAAAAATAATATATATTTTTTAAAGATAGAATGAATGAATATTGGATCCATAGACAATATAACTCAAATTAAACCTCTTATTTTTAATGGCTCTGACTATGAGTATTGGAGATATAGAATCAAGACCTTTTTATAAGTATAGGAGTTGATATTTTTTTCATGTTTACAAGAGATTTCAAAATTCCTGATAACAATTCTACAACTTTCACACATCAATAGAAATAGGAATATAAACTGAATTAAAAAGTTATACATACATTGTTATGCTCCATGAAATGAAGTATCTAAATCCAAATAGTATCTTATGAATCCCCCAATAGTATTTTGAAAAATTTATAAATCACACAATTTGAAACTCCCAAGGTCGTTGAATCCAAGAGATCTATGTTAAGAGCTAATTATAAATATTTTGATTTTTTACCAAGATATTTTGTTTCCAAAATATACAAAAGGTTTATAAATATTTTAAATAGTTTATAATATCTTAGAGAGAAAGGTTTATATGATGAGATTTTTGTTGAGAAAATTATTGACATCATGCCTAATTAATTGGAATCTAAGAGGAATATTTCTAATGATACAAGAAATATAAATAATCTTACTCTTCACGGTCTTACTAGAAATTTAATTAAATGTGAAAGAAAACTCAAGAGATATGATGAGAAACAAAATAATAAGAATTGAGGTGTTTATTTTGCTTCTAATAATATTTCTATTAGAGCTCATACACTAGAGAAAGTTATTAACTCTTCAATAAATAATAAATTAGTTATTCAATCTAATTCTAGTGTTTTGAATAGTCTGAAAATGAGTTGGAAAATCTTGTAAGAAGGATTAACAAGGTATTAGGAAATAATGATTTCCGATATATATACAAAAAAGGATATATGGTTAGAAACTATAAGAAAAATGATGTAACTTTTTATGAATGAAATAAATCTGGAAACATCTAGCCAGATATTCCTAAGATAAAGTAGAAAGACATGAAAGATATAAATTCAGAAAGGAATTCCAAAAAATATTTCAAATCCAAGGGAAAGAAATTTTTTAAGTCTTCCCACACATGGAGTCCCAGTCGAGGTGATTCTAGTTAAATTATTCTAGGAATGAAATTTTTGTACAAAGGAACATGGGAATTTTTTTCAAGGTACACCAAGTAAATCATTATTTCATTGACAAGGTAAAAAATTTAAGATAATATTTTTAATATGTATCTTATTGAAAACTATCCTTATCATAAGGATTATATATCCTTATATTAAGAATCATCCTAATATGTTGAATAAAACACTTTAACTTCTTAAAAAGTTTCTTGCTTTAAAAAATTATTAGAAAATAAAAATTGTAAAATTTTCAAAAAAAATTCCAAGGATGATTAAAGAGTAAATGTATTGAAAAATAAAATATCATATCTTTCTAAATATTTGGATAAATCTAATTTCAATAATGATCCAATTTTTAATGATTTTTAAAAAATCAATTTTTGAGAAACATTCTTCACAAAATAGTTTTGATAAACTTAATTCCAAAACTATTACTATAGAATATAAAAATTAACTTATAAAAATAAAATTTAAAATTTCTTCTCTGAAGAAATTTTTTCAAACATTACTACTTATAGAGAAATATTTGAAAACAAATTACAAAAAATTCATCCTCATAAGAATTTTTCCAAATTGGAGTTTTCTTTTATAAAAAAAATTTTAAGTGACAAATTCTTTTCTCCTAAAAGTGCTCTCTTTTGCACCAAATTTCAAAGTGGTGGCCACTAGAAAAATAATTGTTCACTTAAAAAAGTCCAATCCCAAGGTTTTATGAAAGAATTTTTTTCAAAACAAATGTGGATTCCAAAATTTTTTGTTTTCTAACATTATCAAACCAAATAAAGTTTGGGTACTGAAAGTATAATTGTTTAGTTTTTAGGAAAAAAAGAAAGTATCAATAATTATAATACTTGGAACATGGATAGTGGATGTTCCAAGAATTTTTTTGTTAATAAATATTTTTTCTAAAGTATTATCAAGATGGAAGGTGGATAAGTTACTTTCATAGATAATTATCAATGAGAGATAATCAAAATATGTAACATTGTTCTTTTTGGTAAAGCTTTAATTTCAAAAAAAATATTAAAGGTATTAAGAACTAAGGGACATATAATTTTACAATTTATTTTAATCAAATAACAACTTTTTTATATTTTTAGAAAACGTTTACCTTCTGGTAGTTATAAAAACATTAAATAGAATCTATGAATGATCAATGTTAAGTAATCATTTATATATACTTATTGTTTATCTATATACTTACATAAATTTACTCCTTTTCATATGGGGAGTATATTTGTTTTTTATTTTTCAAATTATTTTAGTTTTATAAAAAAAATCTTACAAAAATTTCATAATGGGTTTTCATACTCAAATTTATTTATTAAATGTTCAAAGTCAGATCTCCAAAAAGGATCATCATACTCATAAAATCTCATAAATTTTTTAGACTCAAAATTCTTAAATAAATGAATTCCAAAAAAATTATTTTGTTTTTATAACTTGTTTTTATTAAAATAACACTATTTATTAAAGACTTTCATGTTCAAACTCTTATTTTTGAGATTTATATTAAATATATTTTATTTATTTTTCCACTATTGTATCTAGTCCTTCAAAAATATAATAATATAATAGTATAAAAAACTATATCAGGAAGAAAAGGTAATTATATCGATGGATCCTTCTAATTTGAAAGGTATTATTATATATTTCTAATTTTTAGACTATGTGATTACAATATTTCTTTTAATTGTTTTTGTTATTTTTCTTTTAGTTTTTAAAAAAAATTATTTTCCAAATTTTATAATCGTATTCATCTTCAATATGATAAAATTTATTAAACTTCAAGAGTTAATAATCATTTATAATATTCTCCATATGTTTTCTAACTATCATATCATATTAGATCATGTTTCAAGAATTGGATTTTTTTTGAAGCTGAATCATCACTCCAATTGCCTATCTAAGGAGGGACCCCCTTTGTTCCACATTGATTCTCTATCTAGTTTTCCCTGAGTTATTGATTCCTTCTTGTTTCTCTATCCAATAAATTTTTTTCTATATTAGAATCACATGTTTCTTCTCTGAATATGATGTATAATAAAGATTATAAAAATTGGTTAGTATTCATAGAAAGGTTAGTAGAAATATTTTTTATGAGAATTCTGATTCCACCTTGAAAAAATATTATAAAATTCCATGGTTGGGAGTCTTTTTAAATATAAAAACCATATAAGGATTTTGATTTGTTTTATCAAGATCCTGTTTAATATTTCTATGATTCAGCCATGTTTTTGTAAGATGGAAGCAAAAGGAAAAAATCTCTTTTATGATATAAGAAAAATGATATATAATGACTTATAAGAAGGCTAAAAATTTTCTAGTAATATCATCAAATGAAGAGTAATTTTTTCCTTCTCACAAATTACTGGATGAACATAGTTATTTTGATAAGTAAAAGGTTGAATATTCCTTATTGAATCATTACGAAAAAGTTATAAAGGTTTCTCATATGTCATCGTACAATCATATAATATCCCTGTGGATGCAACGATTTCTTAAACTAATGAATTCATATCGAGATATGCTCAAAGTATCTAATGTTTTTTTATTGGACTTCTTATTCAACATGAGGAAGATAAATCATTTCAGATTCATTTTTCTTACCATCAAAAACATCAAGCCCAGTTCTACAAAATCTCAAATCATCATGTTTCCATCTTTGATTAGTAAATTAATGGTTGAGTGCATGAGTATTTTCAACATTTCAAATAAATAAACTCTTATACGGAAGAATATATTATTTTTCAGTGAGGATATGATGAACTTTATAAAACTTGACTTTGATAACATGAAAAAGAAATTTTTTTTATAATGTTTCTAGTGCCACATCGGAATAATAACTATCAATAAAAGATAATCAGGGTGAGAATAAAAAGAAAAAAGGAAAGCATATTTTTTTCACCATTGAAAAATAAAAATAAACTGAAGTAAGTTCCCAATGAAGTATACTATGAGGGAATGAAAATTAAATAAGAAAAAAATTCTAGAGGTCTAGTTATAGTAATTAACCCAGCAGAGGCCATGGCCTTCATGATTCATGTTGTTGATACATTGAAAATAGAGACCAAGAAAAATAATCAAAAGAAGAAGTTTTTTGATGTTTGGTTATGTGAGAATTTGTTAAAAGGAGTTCAAAAATCATTAGGTAATGTGGATATGGTTCATCCCACCTCTCAGACTAATCATCCAAATTTCTAATCTAGATTATCCTTCTAGGAAACCTCTTTTATTCATTTCAATATTACTTTGATGGTTGATAAATGAAAAAAGTAAAATAGTTGATCTGGAATCGACACTACTAACTGATCAAAAAAAATAACTAGAATTGATACAATATAGAAAAGGTGATTTAAGAAAATATATACGGTGTGATGATGATTTTTATAAATCATTAGATGAAGAAGTTTAAGGGATTGAAAAAATGGGAAATATGGAGAGGAAAAAGAAGAGGGAAATTAATAAAATAAAATTTAATAAATTATTGAACAAGAAGAAGAATAATATGGAAATAAAGTGTATGAGAATTAAAATTATGAAGATGAGGAAGATTCCGAAAAACAATCATTAGAAGAAGAGGCACAATCCTCATCTAAGAAGGTTCACGATGAAAAAAATTCAAAAACAATAGTTTATGAAAAGGACACTTATATCTATGAGGTTTCTAATTATAATGAAGTTGGAAATAATCATTTCACTAAGTAATTCATAAAGATTTAAAAAAGTTAAAATTATAGTTCATGTCAAGATAGTTATAATTTAACTTCTTAGAATTGAGAAAGATGAATAGGGTTTCTTGAATACGATAACTGATCAAGATTTGATTACATATTTAAAGCTTTAAAAACACTTGATGCCATAGGATAAAAGATTCATGAATTCCTTGATCATAAATCAGAGTCATTAAAGATTATAATAGAAATATTCATTTGTTATAAGGTAGACTAGAATACTTTATAATAAAGTTTAATAACTCTCAGAATGGGATGAAACAAGGTGGTAAAGTAGTCCGATCAAATTAATTCTATTGTCAAAATGAATGGGGATAATTTTAATGATATAAAGAGTATTATGAATGAAACATCAAAGGATTTCAGTCGGTTATCTAAAGATATGGCGTCTAGAGTAAAATTTTTCAAACAATTCAGAGATACAACAAATATCCAGACTAAAGAAATAAAATGCTTATATGTAAATATAAAATATTTGTAGTTGGATTTTAAAAGACTTAAATATTATAGAGGAAAGTATTGCTTTAAAGATTCTTAATGAAGAATTTTCTAAAAAATATCAAACTCAATATGAAAGAATGGTAAAGATGGAGGAAAATTGAAAATATTTTAAGAATATAAAGTCTTTTGTGAAGACTTTGATGAAGAAATATTAAATTTCTCATGATCTATTATTGTAATTTGTTTTTTTTACATTTTCTTTTATTGTTTAATGAATCATATTTTCATCTAATTTCTGTTATGATAGAATATTTCCCAATTTATATTGTTCTTATATTATTTCATAATTTTAGGGATTATAAGTTAATTCTTTTTATTATTTCATATATTGTTTTCCATCCATTAACATTTTAGAAAACTCAAGACTTCTCCCATTGTTTTTGTAAATCATAAAGGGGGAGAAGTTTTGATTAAGGGGTGGAAGATCTTATATAAAAGTTTTTATACAAAGGGGGATAATACGATACTTAGGGGGAGTTTTTATCCTAATATAGAGATAATCATATTCATTATCATATACAGATGATTTATAAACTCACGGGAGTCAAAGATTAAAGAAAAATTCTGAATATGAAGTACTTAAAAGTAAATGAACTGTAAGTTTTTCAAATTTATTATTTTCCTTTATGTTTTGCATTTGTTAATCTAAAAAGGTTGAGATTGTTGAGTCAAATGTTTTCATGAATAGGCCTGGGTACCGTGGTAACCTGATAACTGAGCCAGTCCGAACATAGCTCAAAGGGTGTTCCCGATCCCTATGGGATGGAAACAAGCATCTGGAATCATACAAAATGTATGTGGGAAAGATTTTTTACTATAATTGTGGATATAAGATAACAAGATAGTATGCATAAAAAATAAACTCCACTGGGATATATGAACTAGAAGTCAAATAGGAATAAACAAGCCAAAGTACTAATGCAAAGTAACAAAAAAATAAGAAGATAAACTGCCCAAGCCCCAATGGACACTACTCTCCAAGTCCATAGATCAACGGCTTGAACCACCACCAAGTGATCATTTTCCCTTCCTCAAACCTAGAAATAGATAATCTACAAACACCCGAAGTCATAGGTGGGGGGTAATCTAAAATCCTCATAGGGTCTCACCAAGGATTCCATAACAGCTGAAAATTTTAAATGAACCAAAGAGAGATTTCAATTTAAAACAAAAATGTTTGGAATTTTAAATAGAATAAATGAATCAATTCATTCATTACATTTTAAATTATGGATAATAATTTTAAATAAAGTATTAACAATACAATTGAAGGAATATTACTAAAATAATAGTGATTTTCACAAAGGGGTAAAATAAAAACATTTATATAAAATAGTTTTTATAAATCATAAGGCTTCTAAAGCATTTTAAAAAAAATTTATATATTAATTTCAAATAATAAAAAGTTAGTATCATGGTCATATGCCTAAGAATTTATGATAGTTCAAGGATATAGGGACACCATATTCAAGGTGACACTACAATATATACATACAACCCTTTAAACTCAAGCCAAAGAGGACTTACCACCATTTTTAAGGGATTTGACACACTAAATTTTTGTTTTGGAATGTTTTAAATCATAATGTTATGTTCAAATAACTAAATAGCTACCTAATGATTCCATGTTCTCTAATACAAGACAATAATGGGAAATTTATTTTAATAAACCTTAAAATAAATTTCATCCCATTCTCAATTTCAAATATGCTAATTTTCCCTTTCAAAACCATAACAGGTTTTTAATAAAAAAATATGCCTTTTCCAAGATAAAACCCAAAGGTTTTTATCAAAAACCATTTTAAGACATTTTTACAATATAGGTATTTGAAAATTAATTCCCATATTAATTTCAAAATCCATTTTCACAATTAAATTTAACAATTTTAATTTTCAACAATTCCATCAATTTTCACAATAAACGCCCAATTCAATAGAATTGGGGTTTTCAAAATTTCCCATCAAGTCAATTTCATAAATTTAATTTTCCCAACATCCAAAAACATGCCCCAATTCAATAAAATTTGGGGTTTTCCAATTTCATGCCAAAACCCATTTTTAAAACCCCAATTCAATGGAATTGTTTTTTCCCATAAAACCAATTGGAAACCATTTAATAAAAATTAAAAATAAAATCATTTAATTCAAACAATTGAAAACAATAAAAGAAATTTAGGGTTAACATAAATTGTGCATCAGGAGAGAACCACCTACCATTCTCATGGAAACACAAATCCCACAACAGAACCCACCAATAAGAAAAAAGGAACAGAAGATATAGGGGCTCAACATACAAACAATATTTGACAACTCAGAGTTTAGATCTGTAAATACCTTGATGATCTATCAAAATCCAACAAAGAAAAAAGGAAGAGACAAAGATTCCAAGAAAATGCTTTCCCAAAAATCCACTTCACTACCATAACAAGGATCAATAATTGATCGAAACAAACTAGATGTGTTTGAGGTCTCCAAAATCACCTGGGGAAGGCTGTTGAGTCAAGAGAAATGAAAACATGAGAGGGTGAGAAAAAATCATTATGGGTTCCAATTAAAAAACAACAATTGGGAATTTACTTGTTGTGTAACCAAATTACACATCATGTAATTTAAAAGTCCCAAAATCACTAAAAAACAAATGGCCTTTTGATAAAATTAGATTTTATATTATTTTATAATTTACACATTGTGTAACCATATTACGCGGTGTGTAAATCCCCAGAATACTGCCTAATAAAGAGGATTTTATAAGAATCCAAAAAATCTATGACATCGCCATTATAAGTATCCTCCCAATTCCTTATCAACCCTACCCAAACAATGAAAAATGAAACCCATGATAGGGTTTAAAATGTACCTATCAGAAGACTAACAGTATATTACAACCCCCCCACCATAATAACTTTTTTTCCTAAGAAATCCTTTCTAGAAGATTCCATATCGAAAAGGTAAGTCCACTACTCTCTCATTATTGCCTTGTGTTCCCATCTCTTTTGAAAATCATAACCATGCTACCATATAATCGAAAACAAAGGTATCGACCTCCCATGAAGTACCCTAGTTTAAGAGTCAACTATCTTGACTGGTCATTCAGTCATTGATAAATCAAGTTTAATCTCATGATCACTCTAGCTCAAAACATGAGATGGATCAAATAGATAATTTTGAAGTTTAGATATATAGAACACTTAATTTTTCACCATTATCTATGGTGGAAGTTCTAAATGGTATGAAACATTAACCACCTTCTCAATAACCTCAAAATCTCTCACAAAATGGGGAGTAAGTTTTCTAGGCCTCCCTCGCCATATATGACCTAGCCAAGGTGAAAATTTCAAGAAAACTTACTCACCAACTAATAATTCCAAAGTTCTATGATGATGATTAGTATAAGACTAGTATTAGCTCGTTGTTTTCAACATCATCTCATGAACCCACTGAATCTTTGTTGTGTTCCCTTAGACTAGGCTTGGTCCAACCAAGGAACTTTCACCAATCCCTGGACAACACAATATAGATCAACAAGGGCCACCATAAAGGCCTCAAAAGGAGCCATTCTAATCATAGACAGAAAACTATCATTATAAGAAAACTCTACCAGTCTCAAATGATCATACCAAGCCCCACCAAAGTAGAGAATACAAGAATGAATCATATCCTCGAGAATCTATATTGCTCTTTCTATCTGGCTATCTGATTGATAATAGTACATCGTGATCAAATGGGCCTGAGATCCCAGTGCCTCCTAAAGACCTCTCCAAAAGTGATAATTAAATTGAGTGTCCATATCAGAGACTATAGAAGATGGAACTCAATGAAAACAAAAAATATCTTTCACATAGTGATTTCCAAACTCCTCAACTTTGGTGGTGTCACGAATTGGTATAAAGCGTGATGACTTAGTCAGCCAGTTGATCATAACCCATATTTCATTCTTCCTTCTCTAAGTATGAGGCTTCCCAACCAAAATTTCTATAGACATTTTATCCCACTTCCAAGTAGGGACCGGAAGTGGCTCAATTAAACCTGAAGTTTTTTGTGATGGGCCTTGAATTTTTTGCACGTATAATAATGAGAAACAAACTCAGAAATACTCTATCTCATACCTAACCACCATAACTATTGTTTCATGTCACAGAACATATTCCTGGATCCTGGGTTCACTACTAATGAGAACTATAGAAATCTTCCATCACATCTTTCCTTATCACTAACATAATGACAAAGTAATTCTAATAGCATAGAATTCCCTCTTTGGAGAATGACCACTCGTAATCTATCTCTCCACCATAAAGATATTCTCTAATGCTACAAAACTCAAAATAAAACTATTTTTTCTGAAGAATAATCTCAAGAAGATCATATATCAATTGGAAACTGGATAAAGAAACCTCAGCCTCTAATTCCTAGACTCCAATATGCAACTATGCAAAGAGAGCCATAAAATTTCATTCTTCTGAATATTCTATCACTACCTGGGAAATAAGATTCCTAATCAAATAATCTGGGACAACATTCCCTTTCCTCATAGTATAGGTGATTTCAAAGTTGAAATATTATAGGTATTTCACCCAATACCTCTAGAAGAAATTAAAATCATTTTGATAGAATATATAACTCAATATTTTATGGTCTGAATACATGGTAAACCTTTCTACATAAATGTAGTATCTCCAACTCTTAAGTGTGGGCATCACAGTTGTAAGTTCAAGGTCATGGGTTGGATAATTATTCTCATGTGTCCTAAGACAATGAGATCTATAGTCAATAACATGATCACCTTGCATAAGAACGCAGCCCAAACCTAAACCCGATGCATCACAAAAGACAAGATATCCCTACCCGACATCTGGAAGAGTCAACACTAGTGTTGTAGTCAAATGATATTTCATATCAATAAAAAAATAACATTTATCATCCCAATAAAGCTTTACTCCATTTAAATTTAGATAATTCTTCATATAATTCAACTTTGAGAAGTACTTAATGGAATTGTGATAATAGCAAGCTCGACCTAAGAAGCTCCAAATTTTGAAGAAAAAATGTCATTTCTACCATGTCATAGGAGCCTACAACTTATCAAGATCAACTCATATCCCATGTTTCAACACCACGTGTCCCAATAATTTCACATCATGAATCCAAAAATCATATTTCCAAAACATGGCATAAAGTCAGTTATTTCTCAGCAAACTCAGAACTATTCTCAGATGATGCACATGATCCCTTGCGGACTTAGAGAAAAAGAGGATGTTATCCCCAAATTCTACCACAAATGTATCTATATACTCAAAGAAAATCCTATTAATTAAATATATGAAAACTATAAGAGCATTGGTTAGACCAATGGGAATGAAAACAAACTCATAATGGACAAAACTACTTTGATAGGTGGTTTTTTTAATGTCATATTCTTTTATCCTCAACTGATGGTAATCATATAAAATATTGATCTTCAAGAAACACTTTTTCCCTTTTAACTAAGCAAACAAATAATTAATCTATGGTAATAAATACTTTTTATTCCCCATAACTTGATTTATTTTTCGATAATAAACACATGAATGAAGTGAACCATAAGCTTTCTTAGAAAATATTACTGGTTCCACCCAAGATGACACACTCGGGAATATAAATCCTTTCCCATGAAGGTCGTCCAACTGGGACTTTATCTATTTAATTTCTGATAGTTCCATCTGGTAAGAGGGAACCTAAACTATTTGAGTACCGGGCATTATGTCAATAGAAAACTCAACCTCCCTTACCGATGGCGAACTAGAGAAGTCGTAAGGAAATACTTCGGGAAACTTGAAAAAAATTGGAAGGAGATCACCACTCAAAGATTCTTGATCTGGATCAAATGAAAACATAGATAAAACTTTCCCAAACTCAATATAATAAGGTATGTCTTGGCTTGACCTTAGGTCTCATTCCCCTTAAAAGATGAGGCACACACCATGAGGTATACTGAAAGAGACCCCTTGAAGATAAAAATAAATCTGAGATTTATTGTAAATAAGCAAATAAATCTAGGATTTATTGGAAATGATCCAATCTATTTTGAAGAATATGTTAAGAGATTTCATGTCAAGAACCAGAAAAATCCAAGAAAACTTAACATCTAATATATAGAAAACACAAGTGGGACTATAGAGACCTTCTCTCTCTTCATACCAAGGGTTATAGTAATATCCAATGCACAAGATAAAAGATCCATAGGAATATGGAGTAGATTAATAGTACATTTCGAAATAAATGAATGAGATGCCTCAATATCAAATATAGCAGTCACTAATGATTAAGCTATAGTAATGGTACCTCTCACCGTAGTTGTATTTGTATCTGCTTCCCCGAGATATTCTTACACTTAATCAATAAGCTTTATTCTGGATGCCTACGGTTGTAACCCTTTTGCACACATCTAATTTAGAAACAATTATAGAAGGTGATAATTATCTCATGCCACTACGTGGAGTGAAATAAATATGGAATAGTCCCTGGAAGTGACCTAAGTGTTAGTAAGATCCATAGTTCTTGGGTTCCACTATACGGACCAAGCCGTATTACATTACATAATCCTGAATATTAATCAAAAATCAATTCACTCCACATTGAGGAACTTTTCAAGATTAGAGTTTTAGATAATCACGATATAATAAATACATAACATTCCACATTTATATAGATTTTATACCACAAAAACAGTATCCATAACTTCCAAAATATAAAACTTTTAAAATAAAACATGTTTTTTAACATATCTTCATAACATTTAACTTGGATTCTTTATTTCTCTTACACATCCTTATAACTAGTGAAAACATTTAAAAACTTGGTATGAGCACCAAAATCTAAGTGAGGGATATACAAAGAAGGAAAGAAAACATTAGTCTATGAATATTTGTATACGTATGAAATCATTTTCAAAAAGACATACTTGTCACCCATATATAATTACTTTGTGAAACTTGAGATTTCCATGAGACTTATGAAATATTTTTACAAAACATGAAGAACATAAATAGAACCATAATGGTATATTAAGGAATTACTTACATAATCTTGAAACCATATCAACTACCATATGATTTGTAACCCTCGCGGCTACCTTACAATGTAACTCTCATGGATACCTTATTATGTAACCACCACAATTACCCTTTGAGTAACCATACAGCTGACCTGCAACATAAATTTACCCAATGCATTGGAGAGAGATATATGTACCACACTTCATCATAAAAAATTCCCAAGAACTAGAACATAATCATAAAAATGAATAATTTCATAAAAACATTTCTTTTGAATTTCGTAAAATAGAATTTCAAAAGAGGAATTTCAAAGGGAAGTCCCTTACAAATATCATATAATTGATTTGAGAAATCAATATAATGAAAGGAATATGTTTATAAACTATAAATACACATAATAAAACATAATATAAAAAATCATCACACAAATAATCCAAATACCACATAAATAATAATGTATATAGTTAACCCAAAGAATAGAAATTGGGTTAAGAATTACCTTACATCGGGTTTGTCTTACTTCAAATGTGTTTAAACATCTTATATAATGGTTAAAAGATTGTTATTAATATCTTACAGAAAAATATTAATGTTTATAACACATTATATGATCATTTCATAAAATAATTTCACCCATTAAATCTTAGTATTTTGTTCCTTCGATTGTTTCGGGTGTGTTCTTTAAATGAATTCCATGGTTGATTTGTATTTGATTTTCTTATTGTATGGAAATGAAATTACAGAAGCGTAATTAAATGGTATTAATATGTTTCCAGAATATTAAATGAATCCATAAATAATTTTGGTTATATGATATGAGGATGAATCATTAGATAATTCTTTAGTGATATCCATTTATATCATTTTGGCGGTTCTTGGATAAACATGAAATAGTTTCATTATATAACATAATAATATGTATATATGTTAACACTAGAACATGGAAGAGTATATATCATACACTTTGAAATCTGTTTCAACCATAAAAATGTTTTTATGATCATCTTTGAAGGAAGTAAATGAAATTGGAAACACATCGTCCTTGATTTAGGTAAATTAGTACAACACAGATGGTGATTTTATTTTTTGAATGAGAGGAAGAGAAGGGGAATGATGATGATGAATTTTTTTACTAAAAATGATAAAATAAAGAATATATAATATTATAGGGCTTTCATGCCTCTTGGATAAATTCATGGGAAGATATTATAAGAAAAGAAAAGGAATTTAAAATAAAACACAAGAAAATGAAAGAGTATTCTTACCTCTCGATCTCTTCTCCTTGAGATCATCCTTAAGGCCTTTGGTTTTGGCCTTTTAGTGAGACTATAAGGTCTTGGATGTGGGGAAGATCCTTGTGAATAGTATTGGGTAGAAATTAGAAAATGAAAAAATATTCAGAGGTGTGAGAGGAATAGGGGGTGAGGGTGGTATTTATAGTGAAAGTGGGGGAGTTTTTAATTAATTTCAAAGGACACATCATTTTCATTCCATCCCACCAGTAATCCTCCCAAAGGTTACTGTACATATTAGTAATTCTATTATGAACTAAAAAGGAAGAACTATGAGTTTCATACAATGAATCTATCTTTAACTAGGAATCAAAAGGAACCCACAATATTTTTCAAAATATTAAAACACAATCTTTATCAAGGTTAAATTATGGAAACTTACACATTTTAACCAATTATACCTTTTTCTATAGCTCGCGGTCTTCCTTCTATTCTTGCTTAATTATATTTTATAATTAGGACTGCATTGAATCTTGAAAAAAAATAGAGTTATTTATTACACCAACAATTTCAAAGCTAAAATTCATCAAATAATTAATCAAGGGATCATGTTCCAAATATAACATGGTTAATGATGCATGATGGTTTTAACTCAAGGAGTCTTCCAATTTGTTTTATTTTCTTGAATATTAATTTATTGTGCAATAATAACACTTTATCAGTTCCAGCCATCTTCTCTACCTTATTTTTAATTCCATCTAAGTGAATATATACTTCAGACTTTTATGGTTAGTATATATTTAACATTTGGCTCTGTATAAATGATGCGTCCAAATTTCAAAAAAAAACCAAATCTTCTAATTACAAAAAATATGTGGGATAATTTACCTCATGAGGTTTTAGTTGTCTTAAATAATAAGCAATTACATGATAATTATGCATTAGAAAAAAACCTAGTCCCTTCAATGAAGCATCACTATAGATGACAAAATCACCATTTCTAGAAGGCAGATCCAAAACCGGAGCATTCACCAATGACTTCTTCAGTTCCTAAAAACAAACATCACATTCTTCTATCCATATAAATTAAACCCCTTTTGTGTTAACTTAGTAAGCAGTTTAGATCACATCCAATTTTACTTTTTTTATTATCAAACACTTTTAAGGAAAAAGTGAGAAACCATAAGTTCAAGAAAAAAAATGAAGTTACCAAGCCATTGAAATAAAAGTGCAGCCTACCAGTTTTAGTCTCCTAAGATAATTTCCAAGAGATAATGTTCATCTGAGTGTCTGGTTCCCTTGTCAGGAGATCTTCGAACCGAAAATCCAGCCTATACCAAGACTGCATGTACTCCTCTATGTTGATTATCCAATTGTTGAATCCTCGTATTAGGATAAGATCCTATTTATCAATCTAGTTTCACTACTACTTATTTCCAGGTACCCTTATAACCCTTTACATCATTCTTTCAGCCTCTTTTGTAGGATCATTAATTGTTAGAACATATTCAGCCAGAACCTCTTCTGAGCACATAAGTAGTTCCAAAGGGTGTTTAATCATAGCATCAGACCTCTGATGCTAGCAATACGATATGGAGAGTTCGGGGACATTGTCCATCTGTTTGTCCTTCATATTCTTTGAAGATATGGTCTCCATAGGTAAATTTAAATATGAATAGTCTTTCCTTACTTTATGATTTCCCATCCTACTTTAACATCTCTGCGAGCTTGGATTCCTACTGCCCTGAGTCCCATCCTCTGTGCCACCTGCATAGGAGTTATAACATTCATCACTGGACCCATTCACCACCTGCTCATCCATGGAGATTTGGACTAAATATATAGAGACTTGGACCGTATCATCATAGGATAGAAGCAAAAAATGATTACCCAACACAGGGCCTTCCACCTAACTTGTCCTGAACAAGGTCTCACCCCCTTCAACTTATTCCAGAGCCTTGCAACTTGTAGTGGGATCCTTATAAGTCACTGCCTAGATGCTATCACTGATATCCTTCCTTGAGCACACCACTTCAGAATATGAAGGACCTGATGGGGTTTTATGACCTCCCTCATCCACCTTTACCAGTTCCCCGTCTGGGTTATGCCAACCAACCTCATGGGAGGCCTCAAGCCGATGATCCAAGCCACTCTCATTTATCTCCACCTCCAACCCCATTTTCACCAGTGAAGACTGCATAAGAAGATGAGGGTTACAAAGATTCTTTCTCAAATGAATAAAGGTGTCTATAACTAGTGGATTTCCTAAACCACCTTGCACAACCTTGGTCGAGTTCAATACGGACTCCATATTAGCATTCCCTTGACCAGACGAGCCATCCATCGTGCTCTTCTCTGGATTTCCACTACTACCCAAGCTCACAACCTTTGATTTATCTGTCTTCCTAAACCCATGCCTACAGTCCTTCATCGAGTGAACCATTCACTTGTAGGGAGAACAATATTCAAACCATGATTCATATATGACTTTCTATCTATATCAGAATTTTTCAACAACGGTTAACCAAACGAAATAAGTAGGAACTTTTGAATCATCAACCTCCACACAAATGCGAGGATTAACTGGATGACAAATGGATTTGGTTTGGCTGTCAGAATATAGGTATCTTCCCACTAGGTTTCCAAGTATACTGTTAATCTAAGGACTTTGAAACGGAAGAGGTAGATTAGGAAAGCTTACCCAAATTTCTACTCAAGCTGAGTCTCACTTCATATGAAAGTCATAGGTCCATATGAATAGGTAGAAATGGAATTCGTTTCACATGCGGGGAGCACTAGACTAGGCTTTAATTAAGTCTTCCTCAGAGGAGAATTGAATCATAATGTTTTTGGAGTCGAGAAAACCTAGCATTTTCCTCTCCTACAAGCCCAAATAACCGAATACAAATCTATCAAAGTAGTTGACCAAATTCCTTCTTTGCAATAAGTGAGCGATCAAAGTCGGTTTGAGGAGGTCAAAGACTCATTGAACTCCATGACTGAAATCGGGAGATTAGGGCATCCCTCAAAGATATCTAGCACCTTTGGGCAAAAAGAACTTCGGTGAAACGGTGGGGGAAGATTCGGTATGGAGAAGGGTGAGAAGGGTTTCTCTCCATTGAAGGACGTCGGAGTTCCCTACCCCGCAGGGGGAGGAACCAGCTTGAAAGTCGCCACCATCACGGAAAGTGAGCCCCCACTGCCTCTTTTCCTTAATCTATAGCAGTTTAGATAATTGTGAAAATTTTATAACAAACTGTCGGTAATAACCATCTAGTCCAAGAAAACTATTAATTTTTGTTACATTTTTAGGTCTTGTCCATTCATCAACCGCTTATGTTTTGGTAGGATAAACTATTATTCCATATTTATTTACAATGTTCCCAAGAAAAGAAATCTATTGCAACCAAAAATCAAACTTTCTAAATTTTTAATATAGTTTCTTTTCCTTTAAGGTTTTCAAAACAACCCTTATGTGATTTTAATGCTTCTCTTTAATTTTAGAAAATACCAAAATTTCATCGATAAACATAAATAAAAACTTATCCAAGAACTCATGGAATTCTACAAATAAGATCCATTAATACATAAGGTACATTATATAACAAAAATGACATGACAATAAATTCATAATGCCCATATCTAGTACAAAACATGGTCTTTAGGATGTCCTCTTCCTTTACTTCCAACCGTTGGTGTCCCAACCTTAAGTCAACCTTTGAAAAATATTGTGCTCTCTAGAGATGATAAAATAATTCATTGATATGAGACAAAGGATACTTATTTTTAATAGTGATGATATTAAAGGCTCTATAATCAATGAAAAGTCTCATGGAACCATATTTTTTTTAACAAAAAAAAAACAGAGCACCCCATGGTGAAGTACTAGGATGAATTAAGTCTTTATAAAGAAAATACAAAAACTGATTTTTCAATTCAATAAGTTCCATTTGATCCATTCGATAAAGGGGTTTTTAAATTGTATAATCATCAGTAACTAATTCAATCATGAATTAAACTTCCTGATCAGGTATAACAATGGTTAACTAATTAGGAAAAACATAAATATATTCATTTACCATTGTCACATCATTAATATGAACAGTTCCCTTATTTTTAAAAATATTATAAAGATGAATTTATTTTCCATATTTCAATAGTTTCTCAGCCTCCTAATATGTTATCAATTATATGGGTTCATTCTTGTATATAAATTAAAACTCTTTCTAAAAAATCACTTCTTTAGGGTTAGGTCCCACTAGGTCGAATACCCAATGTGGGGGGTGAATCAGAGAATGATAGATTCACTACTGGAAAAACAGCCTATACCAACGGTTCAAAACCGTGGGTATAGCCCCCAAAACCGTGGGTATAGCCTATACCCACGGTTTAGGGAACCGTGGGCTGGAAAGGCATCGGTATAGGTCCCCAGCCTATACCCACGGTTTTCCAAAACCATGGGTATAGGTGTCCTGCCACCGTGTCACCGAAACATAGCCATTTTCCACGGTGTCAACGGCTTTTACCCACGGTATCAAAACTATGGGTATAGGTCCTAAAATAATGCATCTACCGAGTTTCGATCTCGCAAACTCTTCGCTGCAAACCCCACGTCTAACCACTACCCTAACATCACCTATATGTATATATATATATATATATTTAGTTAAATATAGTTATAAAAATTGTGGATATAGAGGGAAGAACCGTGGGTATAGGGTTCCCGTCAAAAAAAATTTCTTTCCCGCGGAAAAAAAAATTCCCGCGCACACAAAAGTGACCTATACCCATGGTTTTTCATAACCGTGGGTATAGGTATTTTAGCCCAGACCTATCCCCAAATTTTTCCCAAAACCATGGGTATAGGTCACTTTTCAGGACCTATCCCCATGGTTTTCCCCAAAACCATTGGGATATACCCCCCTATACCCACGGTTTTGGAAAACCGTGGGTATATGTTATGAAAAGTCACATATACCCACGATTTTCCAAAACCGTGGGTATAGGGGGGGGGGGGTCTATCCCCATGGTTTTGGGGAAAACCGTGGGGATAGGTCCATTTTCCAGTAGTGATTGAAACTTTTTCCTTTTGGATCTTGTTTCGTTGTTAAAAAAACACAATTCTCTCTTCCTCACTTAGTAATATATGAACAGATATTAAATCATGCACAGGACACTACTATTTTCACTTGGTTCACCCTCACTACGCTACGTCCAAGGAGCTTACAACGACAATGTGTCGATATACTAAATTCACTAAGGCTCACTGCCAGTAATGAGTACAATGTTTAGGCTTTATCTTCTACACCCAGTCTCACTGCCTTTACAAATTTTAGGGTCTGATCACTGCATTCCTAGGGGTCAGTCCCTATGCCTCTTTCTCTGGCTCACTGCCAGTGGAAAGGGTCATTGTCTTCCTCTTCCTTTATCACTACTCTTGAAAAGGAACACACTCATAGTTTATGGACGTGTAGGTCAAACACAGTTTATGGACATGTAGGTCCCTTCATTTTCATGAATTCATGCATCATCAACTATAGGTAGATGATTTGTTGAAGTTCCTTTTTCACCCACAGATGAATTACACCTTCCCAGGTACTACTAGGTACCAGAAATTGCTTTCGCAAATTGATTTGAAGTTTTTTCAAGCTTCTATGTGAAAATCACGAACCACATGTCTCTCTCGTGTACTGAGTATGAATTTTGGTACCCGGATCACCTTCTATGTATACTTATTCTTCTTCTATGAACCACTATCGCCTCACGTACCATTGCCATTGCTCGGCCTTTATAAACTGGCCTCCATCCGTGAACTGTTCTCTGTTCATGGACTGTCTTCACTTCCGTGTTCTGGGGATCCCCCTCCACGTACATCATGTTAAAATCTCTCTCTCGCATACCATATATTCCTCCTCCACATACCGAGTTAACTAGTTACGTGTATCGGACTTCCTCTATGGGTTAAGAATCCCCAGAACCACCTTCGGCAGAATTACTTATGCATGAACTAATTCAGCCTTCATGAACCGCCCTTTGCGAAATTCCTTTGGTCTTTTCTGAAATCCCAGGTCAAAAATATGTACTCTAATGATACTTGATCTCCAAAAAATGGTGGGATTATCAATTCTTATGTAGGAAAATATATCCTCAAAATCCGCTAATCCAAGATTTACAAAATCTTCGATCCAGCCTCCACTGTGTACCAATCCTCCTGCCACCGCTAACCGCAAGCCACCTGAAAACCGTCTTTCTTATCTGGTCCACGTACTATCTTTGTTCCTACGTAGTTGATCTCCTTTGCAGACGTCAAGACATCCCCGTACAGTACTAACTTCCACCAAGAACTGTTTTCGGTATTCTCGAATCACTCGGGCGTATTATTCCAACCGCTCTGCGTACCATTCCTAAAACATGGTGTGTGGCCCACTAATTATGGTACGTAGTTCTCACACTTTTATGATTTTATTAAAATTTCATCATATAGTTAACTCATATTAAGAAATACTTCCTTTTTCAACATCAAACTCACTATTTTGAGACCCCAAAATTTGGCAAACACGGGGAAACTGCATCACCTTAAAAACTTATCTTCGGGAAACACAAACTATACTCATTTCCAGTCATCTAGAATTGTCAAAAAACATAACCACACCCAAAACATATTGAGAGGACACCTTGAGGTATTTTTCCCAGCGTTTAGCTCTATTACCAATCTTACCATGATAAACATAAAGCCAATATATACCCAGAATGACATCAAACTCTACTAAGGGAAAAAAACAATAAGTTTTTCATGTAAAGTATTTCCTCATACCACAATATAAAGATTCTAAAAATTCATCTTTGTTGTAATATTTCCCCATGGTCATTTAACAGTATGTTTTGGTCTCATCTTTTGAGGTGATCTTTCCAATTTACCTAAAAATTTCTTAGAAATAAAGTAATGTGAAGACCCTGTGTCAAACAAAAATTTAGAAAAATATGATTAAACAAACAAGGTACCTGATACAACATCATTGGATGGCCCAACGTCTGCTGATGTAGTCGCAAAGGATCTCACTACACCTTTCTTCTTATTATATGGATTCTTTCCATCATTCAGATCTCTCTTTGCATAGGAATTTTTATAGTGACCCATCTCACCACATTTAAAACACTTTATAGTTTGATTATCAATATTAGTATTAGGATCATTTTTATTACAGTATCGGGCCATATGTCAAAACATACCCAATAAAAAAAACTTCTTGGTTATGGTGAGCCATTCTCTAGGATGCTTTTGGCCACACTTTTCACAAATTATAAATTGGACTTTCTTACCATCAAATTTCTTTGATTGATTCTTACCCATCATTTTCCATCTATAACTCTTCTTCTCCTTATTGTTAAAGTGAATGTGATCATCAGAAAACTTCATTTTTACCCTCTCATCACATCATACAAGTTTCTCATGAATTTTGAAATCATTTTAAGTCGAGTCCCTTCGATATCTTGGCTTTAATCCTGAGTAAAAATGGAGGATTTTTCTTTCAAGATCCAGAATAAGATTTGGTTCATACCTTGCCAGTCGGGTGAATTTTTATCCATAAAAACCACTAAATTATCCTCTTTTTGATTCAATTCATGGAATTTATTCTCCATCCTAATTCAAACTTCCTTAAAAAAATATTTTTCAAGGAAAATGATTTTAAATTCATCCCACTCTAAGGATTCAATCTTCTCTTTATCCCAGATATTCTTGACCATTGACTGCCACTGATTAGCTTCACCTTCAAAATGATAAATAAAAAGACTTATCTTTTGATTATCTGAACATAACATAATATTGAATAACTTTTCAAGGGATTTAATCCATCCTTCATCCACTATTGGGTCAGAATATACACTAAAAGTAGGAGGGTTTTGCCTCAAAAAATATTACACTATCATCATGTTCCTTTGTGGTACCTCTGGTTGTTATCTTGTATAGATCCCACTACCATTTATTGCATATGTAGGATGATCCATAACTTTCACAGACTACTCACTTCCAATCCTTACCATTCTAGGTAGTAGATTTGGAAGGATATCCTTCAGTCGGAGCCTTTCCATATCATCTTCCCAGTTATTTCTATGGAAAATCACTCTGAACAAACATATATTAGTTGAAGAAACATGGTAACATTTAAATTATACAACATTTGAAATTAAAAAATGAGTAAAAATCATTTATGGTATTCATTTAACATCATCCTAACCCTTAAAGTTATCTAAAACATCTTCTGATACCAACTACAAGACCCAGCCTTATTACATTACATAATCCTGAATATTAGTCAACAACTCACTTCCTTTCATATTGAGGATATTTTAAAGTTTAGAGTTTTAGAGAATTGGGATATAATACATACATAAAATTCCACATTTAAACAGATCTAATACCACAAAACAATTATCCATTTCTTCCAAAATATAAAACTTTTAAAATAAAACATGTTTTCTTTGAAAAATCGTCATAACATTTAACTTGGCTTCCTTCTTTGTTTTACACATCCTTATAAACTATGAAAATTATTTAAAAACTTGTTATGAGCGCAAAAATCACATTTAGGGATATAAAAAGAAGAAAATAAAACATTAGTCTGTGAATACTTGTATACATATGAAATCATTTTCAAAAATACATACTTGTCGCCCATATATACTTACATTGTGAAACTTTAGATCTCCATGATATTTATAAAAAACATGAAGAACATAAATAGAATCATAAAGGTATATTGGGGAATTACTTATATAATCTTTTAACCCTCTCGTATACCTTATCATTTTTAACCCTCACAGACACCTTACAATGTAACCCTCACAACTACCTTATTGTGTAACCATCGAAGTTACACTTGAAGTAACCATATGGCTAACCTCCAACTTATACATACCCAATGAATTAGAGGGATATATTGGTCCCAACATTCATCATAAACAATTCCCAATAACTATAACATAATCATAAAACATGAATAATGGCATAAAAACATTTCTTTTGAATTTCGTAAAATATAATTTTAAAAGATGATTTTTAAAGGAAATTCCCTTACAAATATCATATAATTGATGGGATAAATTAATAGAATGAAAGTAATATGTGAATAAAATATAATTAAACATAACAAAACATAATATAAACAAAATTACATCACAAAAATAATCTTAATACCACATAATGAATAATGTAGAAGGTTAACCCAAAGAATAGAAATTGGGTTAAGAATTCCCTTACCATTGGTTCATATTACTTCAAACATGTTTAAACATCATGTATAATTGTTAAAAGAGTGTTATTAATATCTTGAAGAAATATACTCATGTTTATAACACCTTATATGATCATTTCATAGCATCACTTCACCCTTTAATTATTAGTATTTTGTTCCTTTCATTGTATTGGGTGTGTTCTTTATGTGATTTCCATTGACGATTTGTATTTGATTTTCTTGGTGTGTGGAAATAAAATTATAGAAGTGAAATTAAATAGTATTGACATGTTTCCAGAATATTAAATTATTCCTTAAATTAATTTCGTTATATTTTATGAGTATGAGTCATTAGATAAATCTTTAGTGATATCCGTTTAGATCATTTTGGCGGTTCTTTGATAATCAGGAAATAAGTTCATTATATAACATAATATTATGTATATATGTTAACTCCATAATATGAAATAGGATATAAAATAAAATTTAAAATATTTTTCAACCATTAAAATGGTTTTATGATTAGCGTTTAAGGAATTAAATGAAATTGGAAACATGTCGTCCACGATTTTGGTAAATCGGAAAATCACGGATGGTGTTTTTATTTTTTGGAATGAGAAGAATATTAGGGGAATAATTATGAATAATATTTTCCATAAACATGATAAAATTCAGAATATATAATATTCTGGAGCTTTCACGCCTCTTTGATAAGGGTATAGGAAGAGAGTACAAGAAAAGAAAAGGAATTGAAAAGAAAACACAAGAAAATGAAAGAGGATTCTTACCTATTGCTATCTTCTCTATGACATCATCCTTAAGGCCTTTTTATTCTCCTTTTGGTGATACCAGTAGGTCTTTGATGTGGGGATATCCTTGGGGAGATGATTGGTCAGAACTTAGATAATTCACAAAGCATGAGAGGTGTGGGGGAAGAGGAGGTGAGGGTGGTATTTGGAGTGAAAGTGGGGGAGTCTTTAATTAATTTCAAAGGACTCCTCATTAGTGGTATTTGAAAAACCAATGGATTTACCATGGTATTGGACACTTGTGAAAACTCATATCATATTTTAATCCTTAAGAATCAACTAGAATTATTACATCATTATTACATCATTATGATGTCATTAAACACCTAAAAACTTAAAACTATATTTTTTACTATTGATAATTTTTTTAAATTTCTCATAAAAAACCCAAAAAGACACTCCCTAACCCTTTTTAAACTTTTAGAATTCAAAAATAACTCTATTTTATAAAATTAATTTTCTAAAAATGATTAATTTAATTTTTAAATAAAATTATATTTTACTCAAAAATAACAATTTTAAAACTATAAATCATTTTATATCACCTTGAAAAATTCATCAAAATATCACTATCTTATAACCTTATAAAAATAAAATAATAATATGATTTACTATTCATAAGGTTCATATTAAAATTCATATTACTAATCATAAGGATATTCTATTATTCACCAAAAAAACTATTTTGTTCTATCAGACTCCAAATAACTTACTGATCACAACCTTAGATAGTCATTTTTCAAAATTCAAATATTAATAGAAGAAAATTTATGTTAATGTATATTTATAGATATCTATTTTAAAAAGGGTTTTTTTAGCGAGTCTCATTGTTTCATGAATTTAAATTTATTTTTTTAAAAATCTTGGGGTGTTATATCCTTAGTTCAAACCCTCTTAGAATGTCCCAGATTTCTACATTGGTTAAAACTAAAGAACCAATGCTAGGAATAGTAGGAGGATTAAAAAATCCCTCATGTCGACAACCACCATGAAAATTACCACACTTCCTCTTTACCTTAGAGGAATGCACACTACCACTGGGAGTGAAGGACTCTCCCGATAACCCTAACTTTCCAACTAGGTCCATCTCAACCATTTGTGCTACATCCAGTATATTAGCATAATAAGGAATATTCAACAAGAATACCTAAAAATGAATATCCTTATGAAGTCAGAAATTGAACCTTTGAGCCTTTATTTTCTCATTTGATACTATCTCATGTGCATAATGAATGAGATCCTCAAAACAGTTTACATACTCTATCACATTCTAATTAACCTACTCAAGTTTGAAAAACTTCATAGCCTTGGCCAACAGTATACAATCTCGATAGAACTGATCAGTGAAAAGAAATTTTTAAGTCTTTCCACTCAAGTCCCTCATGTTTCTTAGTCATCACCATCATGTCCCACCATCTCTTTCTCAGTCCTTCTAGCACAAATGTGGAACACATCACTTTGATTATGTCGGGTGTGTCCAATAACACAAACAAAATATTGATCCTACTAAACCATTCCTCAGACTCTTGAGGATCATTCGAGCCCATGAATGCTCATGTCTTCTGAAAATTGAAATCTTGAGATAAATTTTTGATAACTTTCATCTGAGGTTCCATAGTTAGATCCTGTCTGGGAACTATAGGTGGTTCTTGTCCCAGATCTTGGACAATGTTCACAACCACACAACTAGATTCGAATCCAAAAGGGTGTTCACTCACTACGGTTTAGTAGAAGATTCCCTCTGGATCTTATTTTCACATCTTATCAAAGTCATGACACTACAAAATATCAGCAGAAAATAAATAAGACATCAAATTAACACTCAATCAAAGTAATAAGGAAAAATAATACCAACAAATAGAACAAACAAGATTTGGATTTCACTCTATCAAAATCAAAATCGGTAAAAGACTAGAACTAATTCTCATGATGTCTTTACCAAACCACCCCTGGTGACTTAAGGATCATTGTAGTGATATGGTTATACACCTAATCACAACTACCTATTAAGTCCTGATAAGATTACAGAATACATACTGACTTCAAGAAAACAATATTTACCTAATTTTCTTATACAACTTTGTCACGAACTGGATCAAGTACCCTGGTAACCCAATAAGGGAGCTGATCCTTACATTGTTCGAAGGGCATTCTTGATCCCCATGGATTGATGACTGGAACAATACATCATACAGAATGGAAGTGGGAATGATTATTCTACCAGCATTGTAGAAACAAGATACAAGAAAGTATGCGTACAAAAGAAACTCCATCGGGGGATGTGTACCAGAATCCAAACATAAGTAAATAAGATAATGTACTATAGAAAAGTACCATAATAACAACAAGATAATCTACCCACGCCCCAACAAAAACAACTCTCCATGTACACAGATCAACAGCTAGAACCACCTCCAATTGAATCTTTTTCCTTGCTCGAACCTGGAAGGAGATAATCTAAAACCACCCAAAGGAAAAGGTATGGTGTGAGATAAAATCCCAATAGGGTCTCACTAAGGACTCCATAATATATTAAATATTAAATTAACCAAAGGGATATTTCAATTTAAAAAAAATAGGTTTGGAATTTCAAAGAGCATAAAAGAACCAATTCATGGTTTACATTACCAATGATGGAAAAATATTTTCTAACAAAAGCTTCACAATGCAATTGATGGAATATTTATAAAAATAGTTCTTTTCACAAATGTACTAAATAAACAATTTTATATAAAATAGTTTATATAAATCATAAGGAATGTAAAATAGTTTACAATAATTTAATTATCATGACCTATCCCAATGGGGCCTATGTCGTGACTCCCCAAGCCTACCTCCAATAGGCCAAGGTATGGAGACTAGTGCCGATTAAGAATATCACTAACATGGGTGGTATGAGCCTAAGTACTTGTACACACGCACACATATCCAAACCTATAAAGTTATAAAATGTAAAAACTGAAGAACCATGCATGCATATATATAAATCTTATAACTATAGTATTACATGAAGTAAATGAAAGTAAATGGGGCCAAATAAAATCCCACCACAATGATTTTGAAACCCAAGTCCAACCTGAAACCAAAAAAGTGACTGATATCTAAAATCTATAGGAACACGCATCAATCTACCCAGAATCACTAATAATATTCTAGTATTTGTCTATGTAAGACTCTATCAAAATGTTGATCATCTGCACAAGACACAACATGTGATGGAATAGACCTTACATGGGTGAGTAAAACAATACTTAGTAAGAAACCTCAAAACCACAAATAATACAATAAAGGAAATACAGTAATCTCTAGACAGTTTTATGTCTACAAAACAAAAAAAACAATATATAGATATAATCAACAAATACAAATAGTCTAAAGGTATGTCACAACCATAGTGTACTAGCCCTAGGATTCCAGATCAAAGGATCCATGAAGAAATATCCATGAGAATGCACTCTTGAGTCTGATAGCACTAATGACTTTTGTTCGAGTGGTATTGTTCATCAGATCTTTTCATGAGAAATAACTTGCTGGTAGTCCGAAGATAATATGATACATAGATGAGGTTCACTTCCAAGGCCATGGGGTGATACCAGAAAACTCGATCTAGATTAACCCACTAATTAGAGGATTGGTTCCTGTATAGTGTTGGTCATGTCAATACCAAGAACTCTACCTAGGGCGCGAAGATGAAAAGAGGATCTCACTCCAGGCCTGACAGAGGGATTCCAACAACTCTATCCAAGAATTCTTGATGAAGGGATTGTAGTCCTAGAAGTATGAAATGATTCCATACTGAACTTTAGGGGAGGATAACGGGAATGAACCATATTGAACTTTTGTCTAAGATAAAGAGGAAAAGAGATCAAAGCCATGTATAAAGCAACACACAGTGTGTGGTATGGGTCACACGCTTTGTCCCCTAACCCCAAGTCCTTCCCAAGTAAATGGATCATGTATCAATTCATATCCATGTAGTAGAAAAGATTACATGACATGTAGAGGGGCTACATGTTGTGTCCATATATCTAGGGACCTTCTTGTGCACTCCCGTCATGTGCTAGTACATGGCGCCAGACTGTGTATCTGTGCCCGTATACCTGTATATAGGGTTCCCATGTACATGGTCCATACCATGTAATGTGGGGGAGTACACACTATGTAAGAAACCTATATACTCCACCTCATGTATGTGTACTCCCTGAAGTATACACAAAGTTATCCAAAGTGGACTACACTTCGTGCAGTCAACAACTACACGTCGTGTGTATCCGGGCTTTCCAGAACCCTTGTTCTTCCTTCCACTCATTTTTGTACAGTATTCACCATGGAAATAAATTCCAATCACACCAATATTCTAGGATCTTCTCACCTGAGAATCACTATCACTCAAACAATATATTCCATTATCTAATCCATTAAAAAAATAGATCTATAGGTCATTTTTAATTCCACACTAAAGAATGATGAATAACGTGACATCTAGACTCCACCATTGTCCAAACTGATCTATCTCCATCAACTCACCTCCATCATACCATGATTATCCCAGATCTATGATTTTGGATAGTTTCACTTAGAAATGGTTGTGAAATTATTGATTGATTGGGATTTGTCGAGCCACTGGCCAAATGAAGATCGCTCACAACGAATGATAAATTGGTGGAGAAAAGAAAAAGAATGGATTTGAGGAACAAACTTCAATTGATGTTTTTGTAGATATCAATCCATCACCTTTATAATGATAATATAAATAAATAAATCCCAAAAATAATCCTCCCAATAATCCCCACAATCATACACACCCCGCAAGATCATCGAACTGTGGATCAATGAATTCGTGGATTTGTCCTTATTCATTGTAGAAATCAATAACAGGGAATAAAAAAATTAAAACACATTCCCAACCTTGATTTGGATCAATTTTTTATGAATAACGATGTGGCATTGTTGTCATTATAATTATCCATCAAATCTGAGGTGCGTAGAACTTTGATTCGCAATTTCATCACTAATCGCTTGATATAATTCTATGAAGCTCTCTCCAAAGATCATTTGGAATTTACATGGTTATGAACCTAACAATAGGATTCCTTCATAATAGTATTTTGAAATAATAAATGGCCACAGCATCAAAAAAAGAAATAAAATAATATTATTTAATTATTTTATTCATTTTATTAATTTTATCACCTGCGATGAATTTTCCTCAACGGATCCATGCCAACTAAATTTAAGTCATACCTAGGGTAAACCTCACATTATGAACTTAACAATGACCTCATATTTATAATCTAGTAACCCCTTTATAAGTTATTCCAATTTTTAAGGAAAACTGAGTGTGCATACTATTTCATATATTTAATATATTTAAAACATTTATTCCCTGCACACCAAACCTCAGAATCGCAGGCCATATCAATGTCTAATCCTAAAAATAATCCAAATAATATCCAAAAATAATACATGAAATATCTGATACATTATATTCTCCCCACTTTAGGGATTTATATCCTTGAAATTCCAAAGTAAGGCCTAGTCAAAAGATGTGGGTATTGAGTATGAATCTGAACCTCCCGCTCTCATGTGCTCTCCTTGAGATTCTTTTCCTATCACCAAAAACACACTAAAGGAATTGATCACCTATGAATGATCCTCTCCTACGGATCCTTGATCTCTACTAAGTACTCTACAAAACTCTCACCATCCTCAATATCCATCTCACCCCAGTTGATAATGTGGGATCGGTCATGCATAATCCACATCGAGGTGAAACTCCTAGGAACACATGGCCTCATTATTTATACTAAAAGGCCTTTTTTTCCTATTTGTATAAGAATTGTGATGGCTCTGTGTGTTATTTATAGGATCCTAGATGATATGTACCTTCTCAGTAGTTTTTCTCACCAACTCTGGTCCCATGAGTGTTGATTCTCCTTGGTCATTACAGCAAGTTAGTGACCTGTAGTTTTTCCCATAAAAATCTTCGAATGGTGTCATGCTAATGGTGGAATGCTAGTTTTTCTTGTACACAAACCCTACTAGAGGTATTTGATCATCCCAAAAATTTCCAAAGTGCTACATGTAATCTCATAGAATTTCCTCTAGAACCTAAATGGTCCACTCATTCTAGCCATTAGTTTGGTGGTGAAACGCTATGATCAAGCGTAACTAGGTTCCAAACACCTCCTGTAATCCCTTCCATAATCGGGATGTAAAGTGATCACCACAATCAGAAACAGTCATTTATGGAACTTCATCGATTTGAACTATCTCTTATATGTAGAGGTGTCTAAATCTATCTACTAAACATTATTCTCAAATACCTAGGAAGTGGGTCAACTTGGTGAGTGATTCTACGATCACTCGGATGGAATCATGTCCCCTAAATATATGTAGTAATATCATAATGAGGTGAAAATATATCCCTTCTTACATCCATTCTAGAACCTCAATTCATTGAGATAAATGCACTGGAACTTGCTTCTCATCTTTTACTTGTTTAAAAGTAAGGAATAAAGAGACAAACATTGCAACTCCTTTCTTCATTCCTAGAAACCAAAACTAACATTAACGTTCCTAGTACATATTTTACATGCCTAGATGTACCGTTAATGGAGATGTATGAAACTCTCCCACAAACTCCTCCTACAACATCCTTAATACCATCATGTGTCCTCTTAAAATATCGACATAATCCCCACCATTAGAACACTCATTAGGAGCATTCCAGGTAGATATCTGAGCACATAGGGTCTCATAGTCGGTATCCCCAGGAAGTGCCTTCCTAACTCACTATAAGAGTATAGGGGTAACAACCACTGATCGGAGGATAGCTACCCTATCTCCATCCATAAAGGAGAACTACAACATGGCCAACTGCTCAGACACCTCGTTGAGAAACTGTGACCAAGATCTCCTACAAAGAGAAACTTATACCATGTTCCACTTCCTAAGAGTATATAAAATTTCAAATAAATAATCCTAGAGGAACTCTAGAAATTTCCTCATCCTCAAGGGGAGATCCTTCTAAGAGAATATATACCTGAGACTCTATTGGTAAAAGTATATTATAAATTTCTCTCCCATTAGGTCAGATCACTACATATTCAAATAGAAGACCACCGCTTCTAGCTTAAGATCATGGGTCATGTAGATCTACTCATGTGTTCTCAACTAGTGTGAAAAATTGGTGATCACTACTTGTCTCTGCATCAAATCACAACCAATATCGGTTCCTAATACATCACATAACACGAAGTACTCAACACCTTCTTCTAGAAATCTCAAGATGGGGGTTCTCATCAAACTCTGCCTCAACTGTTGGAAAGCCTCGTGACATATTTCTATCCACACGAAAGGTCTCCCCTTTTGAGTCAAATCTATAATGGGTGTTGATATTTTGGAGAAATCATGTATAAATCTTTGATAATAGCCTACCAACCTAAGGAATATCTACACATCCATCACTATCTTAGGAGAATCCCAAGATAACACTACCTAAACCTTGATTGGGTCTACTTCCACTCTATCCACTGAGATAACATGTCTTATAAAGTGGACCTCATGTATCTAGAAATGAAACTTCGAGAGATTTCTAAAAATCTGGTGCTCTTGGAGTATATCCATAACCATCCTCAAGTGTGTCATATACTTCTCATAAGATACTGAGAACACATGGATGTCATTGACGAAGACTTCTACAAACTGGTTGAAATAAGTACAAAAAATCTGGTTCATGAGTCTCATGAACACTTCTGTGGAACTCATCACACCAAAGGGAATCATAAACCACCCATAGTGGTCGTAGAAACATATGAATGTCATCTTTGGTATATCCACGTCTCGTACTCACAAATGGTGATAGCCTGACATGAGTTCAACCTTCAAGAACCATCATGCCCCTCTCAACTAATCAAATTGGTAATTGATCCTCAGTAATGGATATTTTTCTTCATGATCACCGGGTTCAAGTATCGGTAATACACACACAACCTCAAGCTCTCTTATTCCTTCTTTGAAAACAAAATTGTGGATTCCCATGGTGAAACATTGGGTTGAACAAATCCCTTCCTCTAGAAGTCCTCCAACTACACCCTCATCTTACAAAGCTCTATGGAATCCATCCGATATGCTGGTGAAAAAATCGATGTCATCTTGGGGTGTAGATCAATGAATAAGTCTACCTATCGGAAGGGAGGAAAACTTGGAAGATCTTCGAGGAATATTTGATCATACTCGGCCACCACTATAAAAAATTGAAAACTCATAACATTCACTACACCAAGTGTAAAGCTAGCCAACTGATTTGTAATCAGTTGAACCCTCTTATACAAGATTCCATCCAATTCTACTTGGGATTTCTTTTCACTAACAAAGGAAAACTTGGTTCCATCAATACAGACACACTGCACCCTTCGCCTAAAATAGTTGATCTATGAATGAACTATAGATAACCAATCCATACCAAGAGTGAAATCGTAATTACTCAATTATACTACAAATATATCCCAACTGAAACTCTCACCTCCAAGATTCAAGTCACACTATTGGCATAAGTACGTGATCACTGAGTCTTCTCCAGCAGGAGTCTTCAAGAGTAACGGTAAATTCAAAGGTTCTACCAAAATCTCTAAGTCTTGAACAAGATATCTGGGGAGAATGGAATGACTAGAACTTGTGTCTATCATTACTATAGATAAAGTATAAAGTACATATATTGTACCACAAATAATCCCCAGGTCATGTGGGTCATAAGCTTTGATCACCCATAGTTTTCCCCTCCCTTGTTCTCCATCTCCCTAAGCCTGGTGTGGACCACCTAGGGGTGGTGGTGGTAACAAGTTAAAGTGTCGACCACCTCCTACTATTCTTCTAGCTCCTTTGCACCTTCCACCACCCTATGGAAATTTCTTATCATACTATTGCCTCTACCTTAGTGGCACATATATGGTTTCTCTATTAATTGTATGGATGGTCATACAATATTGGGTGATATGTCCCCTCCCATCATATGAGTACCACTGCCTCTATTTGGAGTGAATGGACCCACCTTGTGAGCCCTGAACTATAGATCCTCTATCCTATGACCTCCTCCTTAAACATCTCCCATTTCCAAGTCCCTGAGATAGACATCGTCTCCCTGCTTCCAAGGTCTCTTCTCCTACTTTCCCACTGCTTACAACCACCGGTTGTATCTACTCAACCAAGAAACTCTCAACCACCAAATCTCAGTCTATCACCCCATCATATGTATGAATGCACAGAGGGATAAAACTAGATCATTTGTCTCTAAAAAGACTTCACATGAAGTTTTGGGCCCTGAATAACTAATCTCAAACCATAACCACCAAGTACCTGTAGAGGTTGGAATACCTCAATGAACAATATTTCATTGTCATACTGCCTTGGTGGAGCTGTAGAATCTCTTGGATACATACATATCTCAACGTGGTGGGTGACAACCCGTCTCTAAAAAGGTGACCAAACTATGTCCATGAAAGATTACCCTCATCCTAATACTAGGTTGTTAAACCCCACCATCATTCTACCTGGCCATGAAGAGGACTCACTGCTAGGACCACCATATAATATTTTGGTGTCCTGGCTAGATGGAAAACTCAGGTCACCACCTCAATCTAATCCACATAAACCTATGCTTCAGGCTCACCTCATAACCTAGGGGGTATTTTTCTCTCAAACTCATATAGAATTCTTAGCCTGCGTAACTCGTCTTCGAGTACTTCCAGTTCCACATGCTACTATATAGGTGGTATGGATGATGCACCACCTAAAGGTAGTATCTCTAGAACTGGTCCTTAAATCGATGCCTCATCACTAAGGGGATCATCCTTGTGATCATTATTGGAATCCAATCTGATATATGTCATAGAGGGATCCTAAAAGTAAACAAAATGAACCATGGTTAATGATTATATCCATATCCATCATTTAACCTCCTTACATGTCGATCCTAAATCTATGATTTAAAATCATTGCACCAAGAAATATGTGAAAAAATACCGATTGATTGGGATTTGTCGAGCCATAGGACTAATGAAGAACTACCATGATGAGCAATGAATAATGATGTGGAATCATTATCATTGGAATGATCTATCCAATCTGAGGTGCGTTGATCTTTGATCCATAATTCCATCGCCAATCACTTGGGAGAATTCTCTAATGCTCTATCCATGGGTCCTCTGGTGTCTCCAAGGTTATGTGGTTAAACCTTTGATTCCATCATAATAGTAGTTTTCAATATTAAATAGTATATTCATCAAACAAACAAAATAAAATAATTTTATTTAATTATTTTATTCATTTCCACACCTATGATGACTTTTCCAAAAATGACACCCATCAACTAATGTTAAGTCATTCCTATGGTAAACCTCACATTCTGAACTCAATGGTGCCCTCATATTTCTAATTTAGGAACCCTTTTATATTTTATTCCACTTTTTTAAGGGAAACTACATGTATGTTATATTTAATGTATTTAATATATTTCGAACATTTATTCCGGGCACACCGGGCCTCAGAATCACACACCGTATCAGTGCCTGGTCTTGAAAATTATCCATATAATATCCAAAAATAACACATGGAATATCAAATACATTATATGAAAATATTAATTTTAAATACAAAAAAAATGAACAACATGGTCATATTCTTAAGAAGGTACAATAGTATCATACTATAGGGACTCCACACTCATTGTGACACTGCAATATGTACATATGTCCCTTTGAAATTAGTCAAAAGAATACTCATCACCATCACCTAAGGGATGTGACATGTTGTATTTCTATTTTTGAATGTTCTAAATAATAATGTTTCATCCAAATAACTCACTAAATAGATAAGGCTTTTGTGTTCTCTAGTCCAAAATAATGCTGGGAAATTTATTTCAAGAAACAATAAAATACAATTCATTACATTCTCCATTTAAAATATTCCAATTTTACATTTAAAAATCATAATAGTTTTTTAATAAAAAACATGCCTTTTACAAGATAAAACTCAAATTATTCTATCAAAACCCATTTAAATCCATTTTCATAATATTGGTATTTGAAAATTAATCAAAAAATTAATTTCATAATCCACTTTCAGAATTAAATTCAACAATTTTGGTTTCCAATAATTCCATCAATTTTCACAACAAACCCCCAATTCAATGGAATTGGGTTTTTTCACCACTTTTCCATCAAATCCATTGCATAATTTAAGTTAAACAATTTAAATTTCACCCATTTCTATATACACATCACAATTTAATGGAATTTGGGGTTTCCCATTTTCATGCCAAAAACCCATTTTTAAAACCCAATTCAATGGAATTGGGTTCTTCCAAAAAACAAAAATTAAAATAAATTTAATCAAAATCAAAAAAATTCATTTAATTCAAACAGTGAAATTAAACAAAACAATTTAGGGTTCGCATAAATTGGCCATCACAATGGAACCACATACCTTTCTCATGGAAACACAAAGCCTGCAATAGAACCTGCCAATAATAAATAAGGTTTAGAAGATCTAGGAACTCAACATAGAAAAAATATTTGATGACACGGATTTTAAATCCATAAATATCTAAATGATCTATCAACTCAAAGTAAGAAAAGATAGAGAGAAGAAGATAAAGGGATAACTCTTACACTGAAAGTCATACCACAACAATAAGGATGATTAATCGCTGATCAAAACAACCTAGAAGGGTTTATGGGCTCCAAAATCACTTGGAGGAAGTCTCTTGGCTCAAGATAAAAGAAAAATGGACAGGGTGAAAAGAAAAATGAGCCTGGATACCAATTAAATATAACAATCTAAAATTTACCTGTGTAACCCAATTACACATTGCGTAATTGAAAAACAAAAAAATCACTGAAAAACACGTCTCCTTTTGATAAAATCAAAATTATTATTATTTTAGAATATACATGTCGTGTAACCATATTACAAAAAAATGTAAATCCCAAGAAAACTATTAAAAAATAGGTTTTTTCTACGAATCTAAAAATCTTAGACTTCACCATTATGGGTATCCTTTAAATTTCTTCTTGGAACTACCCAGACAAAAAAACCATGAAATGCTTTAAAAATTACCTTTCAAAAGAGTAATAGGATTCTATAAAATTTATACTTATGGATTTTCCATTATTTATTTTGGGAAATCAAAGACTCTTTCTTAAATACTTCACCACTAAATTTTAATTTCCAAAGTATTTTAGAATTTTATTGTAGAAAACAAAATCTTTTAGCATACATAGATTTAGTTCTAAAGTATTCCCAAATATAAACTAAATTTTTTTTCATTATGATTACTGTAATGAGTATGGATAGGATAAAAATTAGATTCATCCTTTTCCGGTCAGGTGTAACACTTTCTGTATTCTATTTCATACTAACATGGTTTTAATAATCGGATTGATATCGAAACCAAAAGGTTTGGATTCATACTCAAGAGATTTATCATAATTATAATAATAAGGAAGTCCATTAGACTGACTAAGTATAAATTTTTAATATAGAAAACTGATTTCTAATATAAGGTATATATTTTACACTATAATGGTGTAAAACCAATATGATATCAGATATTCTATTATGCCAGAGAGGTATGATCTTTCAATTTCTAGGTGTCTAAGTCCTTATGAAAAAATCGTAAAAAAATATAACCTTTGGGGATCAAGATGGTCATTGGGAGTTCAACTATAAATACCCAGTCATTCTATGATTCTAGATATTATGATTCATCTTCAATTTATTACTTGTGCGAGAGCTCTAAAGATTAATAAGTGTGAATGTATTGTACCTAGTCTATTCTAATAATTTTGGAGTCTTGTATTCTTAAGGAAAACTTATTAGGTTTTCTCCTAAAAAAAATTTTTAATTGATTTTGTATTCGATCTATTATTACGATCGGAGGCTTCTAGGGATATGAAGATAGAGAATCCAATCATTTTATTGATCAAGGGCACATGGGGATAGTGATATAGAGAATTTGATCCATTAGATTGAGGGAAACTGATGCTAAGTATATAGTTCAAATAAGATCCATTGGATCAAGGGATTAAATGACTACGAAACATGGTTGATCTTCGTATCGAAGGCTTTCCTTACTGATGAGATAAAAACATTCTTGTATGTTTAAAACAAGGGATAAATTTATCCATGGTTAGTGGATCTTAAGGATAAAAGAGGTGTATTTCTTTAAAAATAGTTGTAATTAATTATTACATTACATTACTATTGTGTTTCTTGTTTCTTTATAAGTATCCATTCCACTGTATTTTTATAAAATAAATTGAAACATCGTATTCATCATTTGTTTCTATTTTTTTATAGTAATTACTCTCATTATTGTACTCTGCATAATTGGATCCATAGGGACATTGATCCTTTACATTGATTACATCCTATTGACTCTAATTACGATACTATAACTCTGACATATCAAAATCAATCTCGATTATGATACTTTGTTAATAAAACTGAGGTATGATTCTGAATCTGATAGTTTTACTAAAACATGATAATGAAATTGTTTAGTTTAAACTCTTTTAAAGTAATGTTTTTAAAACTTAAATTCACCTCCCCACCCCCATCTTATAATAGCACCATCAAAAATATATTGTTTTGATCCTAATATCAATATAACTCATATTTATATCCAACAGTTATTTTATAATAAATACCATATATTAATAAGAGGTAAATAATAGAATAAAATAAAGTGATCGGTTAATTATATTACCTATTATTTGAAATGCCTCCTTTAGATATCTTCTAAAGGGATCTAGGGTTGGTCTTTTTGGGAATAGAAAAACCCCTATATTGTGAATAATTAAGTTTAGAAGAGAAATTGGTAGAGTTTTATTGACATATAAGAATCAAAATGGTGTAAATAAGTGAGGGAGGTGGTGTCCTTTTATAATTGAGGTGAGGGGCACTTTTGGGATTTCCAAAAAGATTAAATTATAATAAATTCATTATAAAGACAAATTCCTCCGACAAATATAATTTATACAATTTTTTATATAATTTTAAACCTTATCATTTTTATTAACCCTTAGTTAACCGATTTTAATTTTACCTACAGTAACATATTTTTCAATATTAATGGTTTATAATTTTTTCTTATATGTTGTAAAATAGCCCATAAATGGATAATTTATGAAATTTTTAAACATATCATATTCAAATTGAATTATTTAATTATTATTATGGTTTTTAAATAATTTAATAAAATTTTATTTTTATAAAATATCATTTTTATAAATTTTGATAATATTTATTTAATTTAACTTTAAATACAACTATAAAAATGGTAAATTCTAATATAATTATTTAAAACGTCCCTAATATGTCGTATAGATATATAAAATTCATGGGACACATTAAACCATTCAAATTATATCACTTTTAATAATTTTAAATCATTTATTATATTTTTTTATTAAATTGAGAAATAATGCATTGGTGTTGTGTAAGAAATTAAGGCCATTATATAATTAATAAAAATTATAAATAAGTTTATATAATGAAAATAATTGTATTAATATCAAAATAGAAACTTAAATTCATTTATAACCAACTTCTGTCATTATGTGGACTCATAAAAGATATTAAAAATAGAGTGACATTTTGTAACTTTATTTGAATTAAATAATATATAAATCATTTTCAAGAAATAGTTTCCATTACACTAATAAATTTTTATGTTAATGTGATAAAGGAGTAATTAAAATCATAAAATAATAATTAAGATGAAAAATTATGGACATCTCACTTATTGTTAATCAAGATTAACCTGATTTACCCTTTACTAAGGTGATAAATTTTTCCACTGTTACTATTCATATTGACAAAAAATGAAAGAGGTATTTTTACCAATTTGAAACTTCTAACTAAAAATTTGGAATCCATTTTATCAAATACAATTTCTTAAAGTGGAAGAAATTAATTTTAAAATAAACCTGAAACATGCGACAAAAACCTCTTTTAGAAATAAAAAATATATTTTTAAACATAAAATTGGATTTATTCTTAACGTATTCTTATAAAAATAAAATTTACGAATATTTAAAAAAGTACTATCAAATAAAAATAGATTTAAAAATATTATGTGGTTCGTCTAAACTCATTGTTGCATGTAACACAAGATATCAAAAAAATAAAAAAAAAATAAAGATAAATATTTCATAAACTTCTCTATGTGTTAAATTCTACCCGCATTAAAATAAATTTCAGCCTCTAAATTAATTAATCTAATAAACAAGTATGAGCATAATATTGACTCATTAAATCCTTTTGTTCCCATTTAGATTCCTCAAATTGTTGGTTTCACCAAAAAAAATTGATTGGGTGAGTGTTCTATTTTCGTATTATTTTCTCTTAACAATAAAGAATATTTACCAGTTGTTCTTAATAATAAATATCTTTCTATAGTGGTATTTCCATTGAGTTAGTTATATATTAAGGATTAGGTGTGTAATTTCTTATGTGAGATACATGGAACACACTATGATATTGAGAGATATTTGGTGGATGTAACACCCCGAGCTTCCACGATACGCTTCTCATTCAATAATGCAATGGCTTGCATTGTACGCAACTTCGAGTTCTAAAACACCGCGACTAATCAAAGTAGCCGTTATGAATAGTAATAACCACTTTTTAAAATTATAGAAATTTTATATTTCAAAATGGACTTCATTTTTGGATTCGTAATATCGAAATTAGCCTATGTTGAATTTTTGGTATTTTTCTGAGAACTTCTAATTTTTTATGAATAGTGAAAAATACTTAAAAACAACTTTTTTAATCAAAATAATTTATAGTGATAAATTATAATATTTAGTGGTTTTAAAGTATAATTATAATATATTTTTACCATTTTATCCAATGGTGGTCATTAGAATTAATTTAACATTGAAAATGGATATAAACAATTGCCAATCTTTTGATATAAATTGTTTCTTAAAAACACACTATTTGTTGTGACAGCGGGAATTAATTATAAAATTAATTAATGCAAATTATATGTTTGGAATTTTTTAAAATAGACATCATTTTTGAATTCAGAATATAAATTATAGCTTAGGGTGAAATTTTGGCATTGTTCTGAAAAACTTCAATTTTTGATGAATAGTGAAACCACTAAGTGGTAGTTAAATAACTGATTTTTCGATTGAATGAAATATTACCACTTCTGTGATTTGATTTTCAAAAATCCGACATACATGGTTGTCATTTAGAAGTAAAATGTGGTTCAATGAGATTAAAATAATTTTTTGGTGAATAGTAACTTTTAAGTTCTTAATCACGATTAGAGGTAATTAGTGTAGTTTAAGGGAAAATAATGTTTTAATAATATGAGATGAGCTTGACACATGTCCTACTCCTATTGGATGAGTCATGTCCGACCAAGACAACTCATGGGTCAACTTGGGGACCCCATGGAGCCACTTTGGTTGGAAAATGACATTAATATATATTTATTTAATGTTAAAATTAAATTGACACAAACATGAGTCGTTCTACTAAAACAGTTTTTAAGTGGGGTTACACAAGTCCGAATTTTGACTATAAATATTCATTAGAAAGCTAAAAATATTTCCTACATCATAGTATTTTTTTTATAATTTTTAGACATTAAATAAAGTAAATTATCTATGACATCATGATGATGCAGCGATGACCTCATTATTTAACGATTTAAATAAAATGGAAAGATAATGTAATATCTAAGACCTACACATGTCCAAAACCTATTGGATGAGGATATTTCTAACCCTTATCACCTTATACTCGAATTATTTAAGTGTGGGACCTCCAAAATCCGAAACTCATTTTATAATAATGTGACTTTTCATTACTTTCCAAAAGTGCCCCTCCTCTCCACTTATAAAAGGCCCCACCACTCCCACCTTATTCACACTCTCAATCCATTTGGATTGGCCAAACTCTGCCCAAATACTCTCCCAACTTCCCTCCCTTACTCCTAGAAGCCTCACTTTGGGCATAACTCTTCCCAAGGAAGCCTTTGGCTCAAATCAAAAAGAGTTACCCGATTTTGAGGTAATGTCTTCTCTAATGTTGTTTTGTTTTATTTTTCCTCTCCAACCCCCTAAAATCTTTTTATTCATTTCTTTTGTAACAAAACCAGTATCCTCAATATACTAGGATTTTGTTATAAGAAGGATTCGAGCTACACTTACACACACCTACATCTAATTGTTATAGAACATACGGTTTCTGTGGATGGCGAATTTCTGCCTCACGAAACGATGATTGTTCAAAACTCATATAACACCTTCAAAGGTGGGCATTAAGATGTCACTATTTTTATATATGATATATAATATGTTTATGTTTTACTTATGCTTCCGTATTTCTCATTTATGGCATACTTTATGATTTCCATTATGGGTAAAACGCGATAATTTCATTTTAGGAAGTGCGGACTACCGCCCCCTCAAAGTGATTTGAATCGTTAATGCCATATGTGGGATGTATAAAGGATGGAGTAAATGGTATTATACACTATATTATACTGTAATTATATTATAAATTTATATCAATATGATTTAATTCCATTAAATACGAAATAGAAATGAAAGTAGCGTTCATGCGTACGTACGGCCTACCGTCTCCATGAACGGTGCATTTCATTTCTTACCTCTGAATGTTACGTAATATTATAAATGAATGTATATACTATATATATATGATACATATGATATCTACATCATGAATATAATTATGGATATAATGGATATTTCACCACATTAACAACTTGTAATTATAAGAAATTTATTTTTGACTCAAGTACCTAAGATCGACAAAATGACCGTTATAAACATTAATAATTAAATAATGTTTATAACATGGTAATAAGGGATATAAAAGGAATAATGAACAAGAAAAAGGTTATTAAGTAAATATAAATTAACTCTAGTTTATTATTCAGGAGGTTAAAGAATGGTCGAGTCAGGACAGGACGCAAGGTAAGGGAACTTCTTAACCCAATTTCTATTCTTTGGGTTAATCTCCTACTTTCAAATTATGTCATGATATTATTATGTACTATCTTGTATTTGTACTTTCTTTATGTGTACTTATAGTGAATACACATATTAGATCTATTTTATTTTAAAAATTATCTTTTTAAGGACTTTGTCTCAATCTCCTTTCATTGAGGCATATTTGGTTTTATACACAACTTTCTTTTATACGGTGTATAAACCCCTTTTACTTTTACGTTTATTCAAAAGGGATCTTTTTTATATGAAGCGTTTACTAAATGACAAAATGGAATGTTTTTGTCGTACGTATGCGGCGACAATGACTTCTCCGCCGCCGTGACCATTATTTGAGTTTCGGCTTCCTCTACAGGCCATAAATTTTTTAAAATGAAAAATAAATACCAAGTTCTACTTTTCTTTTATTTTGGTATTTAAAATGGTTTTGATGAAGTTTTCTTATATCAATGTGTTGTATTGATATCTTGTGATTGAAATGGGAAATGTTATGTTTCCTTTATGCATGTTTTATGTGATACGATTATGTTATGGTTTATGATATGTTTAAACCTGTTCATATGAGGAATGTATTGGACTTAATAAGTGACGGGTGGAGCCCGCTATAGCTCCTCGATGCATCGGTAGGTCTCATGAGACAACTAGACGTGGAATTGGCCGAGGCCCTTTCCCAATTTAATTTATGGTTTTGGCCGAGGCCTTAATTATTTTAGACGTCTTGGCCGAGGCCTTGACAAAATGTTTCAGAATGTCTGGCATTATGCATTCCCTCATTATGAAAGTGGTTATTGATATTGCATGTGATTATTCTACCATTAGAATATCCATGTGAAGAAGTGAATGGAATTATCTCATTTTACTTTTTCCATATTATGTTGATGTTCAAGTTTAAAAGGCTTTTGTTTTAGTTATACATTGCCTTATATTTTTATGTTTATTTATGAAAGCTTCCGCAATATTGTTATCCTTACTGAGCATCTGAGATCACCCCTTTCAATGTTTTAATATTTTCCAGGATGTGAAGAAGTATTTTATGAATGACCTGTAGGGGTAGTCAGAAAGGGATATGAGTGTGGACTATGAAGACCATGTTATTGTAGTTTGTTTACTTTCTGATGTAATGAAAGACTTATGAATGTATCTAGTGTTTACAAGGCTACTAAACTAATCGGTCTTTCGAGACTTGATCTTTTGTGATCATGCCAATGTTACGAAGTAATGCACCGACTCTGGGTAGCTAGGGTCGGGGCGTTACAGTTGGTATCAGAGGTAGTTTAGTACTAACCTTGGAAGCTAGATTTAGACAAACTCTGATTAGAGCATGTAGACCTAAGATGAACTTTGAGGATTAGTATAGAAGAACTTCCTAAAAATTTTGGTATTGTAGAGATTTTGTGAGTTTTTCGAGCAATACATCCCTGTCTGGATACGAGCAGGTAGAGGCGGCTCTTGCACAGATGTACCTAGGGGTAAAACCCGAAAACACCGCTTTGAGCTAGACTCGAATGGGAACTGGTGCACGACAACGGGCCTTGTTGCACTCTTGGTTACGACACTCCTGGGGGATATGCTTAGGATAATTCTCGTTTTCTTTACAAACCACTATGAAGGGTTATGAGTATATACTTCCTCAAAGAAAACATTTTTATAATTATGGATTATATCCATAAATAGTTCAATTTATGTTAAGTATTTTATAAGTATGGAATTATGTATTTTGATTCATAACATAATCTAGTTTATGCCATTGTATAGAAATGGCACCTAGTGGAAGGAATGGAAACCGTATCAATGAACGCACTCCGTGTAGGGATTTCCCTCCTTCTCAATATAATTATTGTGGATTTGGAGATACAACTGGTGCTGATCAACTTATTACCATACTGGGACAACTCACTCAGGTTATGAATAATAACCTTACTCGTATGGATCACCCTGATCCGCAACGTGGAGGATCAATGTTAGACCGCTTCATGAGGAAAAAACCACCAACATTTAATGGGGGTACAAATCCGTTAGTAGATGAGCAATGGATAAACTCTTTAACGAAAATATTCCATGCCTTGGAGAGTAGCGAAAGGGAGAAGGTTGTCATGGCATTTTACCGCCTCACTGGAGATGCTGATCAATGGTGGTCATTGATTCAAAAAACAAAGGAAGATGGTGACATATCGAATATTGAATGGAGTGAGTTCAAAGATATTTTCTTAGAAAAATACTTTCCTCATGACCATCGAGCAGATATGGAAAGGCAATTTCTGAGTCTGAGGCAGAAGGAGGATGAGAATGTCGCAAAGTATGAGGCTAACTTTACAAGGTTAGCGAGGCATGTCGCCGATTATATACGTAACCCAAGTAGTAAGATTGATTGTTTATTTGATGGGTTAAAACCATTTCTTTGTCGAGCTTTAGTATCACAATCCTTCTCATCATAAGAAGATATTGTCTCGTGTGCTATCAAGACAGAAAAGGAATTCTCTAAGTCTTATGACAACAAAGTAAAGCAAGAGAAGAAGAGAACGGTGGAACAAGAGACAGATAAAGGGGAAAAGGGAAAGAAGGATTTTCCATTATGTGATAATTTTGGGAAGAATCACCCTGGTACTTGCCTAAAAGGAATGGGAGTTTGTTATAAATGTGGAGAAAAGGGTCACCAGGCTCGTGATTACAAAGGAAAGAAAGAGGCTATCAAAGTTGAATGCTACAATTGTAGAGAAATGGGTCATTATGCAAATGAATGTCCTAAGCGTCAGGGAAACTTACCTAAGAAAAGGCCAAGGGATCAAGGACAATCTTATGCTGTTACTACAGTTGAAGCAGAATAACTAATGTATTGGTGCTTTTGGACTCATGAATTATATTCTGGTTATTAGAATAATGTGATATATATATATAAGGATTGTACTGCAGTACTTGTTGATTTCAGTAAGGTTTTAATATGATGAAGGTAATTATATTTTTAGTATGTGACAATAAGAGAAACTTTACTTTGTTTGGGGAATCTGATAAATTGATTTTGGAATTAAGAGACCTTTTAGAGAAAGTCTGGACAGAGGTAATTTGGATAACTATAAAGGTTGGAGTGGATTAAGTTGATCTTTGGATAGTATTGTTTAAGGTTAAAAAAATTTATGAAGATTATTTTTGGAATATTATAATACTATAGTTTTAGGAAAAGGACAACCTGCAGGGTCGGGCATAACCCGTCGCGTCGGACAAAGCTGCAGGAATCGAACCCACAATCATAGTGCGACAAGCCTTTATTTCCTACCACTAGCCTACAGGAAGTCCCTGGTTATTACAAAATAATTTTACTAATCTAAATGGTATGTGTTAACATTTGGAACCTTATACAATTAGGATAAGTATAATATTTTTGAGTTCTATTATCTTTTTGAGTGAAAGATGAGTTGAAGGTTGAAACTCTAATTGTCAAGCATAAATATATATATACCTATCTCTTATTCAATGAATAAATTAATTCTTAAACTTTAGTAAAGGGATATTAAAACAAAAAAATGTGTTATCATAATACCTTATGTCTTGTTGAACTGATGATATTTTAAATCAACATAGATTGAAGGCTTTGGGGCCCTCAATTTGACAGTTGATTGTGATTGATGACCTCAATCACTCCCTAAAAATATTTACGTTTTTCCTCCAATTATATGTCTCTAATTGCCACCAATTTTCTCCTTATCGAGACCATAATTTGGTGGTGACTTTCTTATTTCCATTTCCCTCTTATTAAGGCTAAATTTTATTAATCTTATTTCCGATGTGGGTTTTCCACAAAGGTATTTTCTCTTTTCAACCTTTTATTTTCAAAGAAAAAATTTCAAATTGCGAGGACACAATTTATTGAAGGAGGGGAGAATTTAACACCCCGAGCTTCCACGATACGCTTCTCATTCAATAATGCAATGGCTTGCATTGTACGCAACTTCGAGTTCTAAAACACCACGACTAATCAAAGTAGCCGTTATGAATAGTAATAACCACTTTTTAAAATTATAGAAATTTTATATTTCAAAATGGACTTCATTTTTGGATTCGGAATATCGAAATTAGCCTATGTTGAATTTTTGGTATTTTTCTGAGAATTTCTAATTTTTTATGAATAGTGAAAAATACTTAAAAACAACTTTTTTAATCAAAATAATTTATAGTGATAAATTATACTATTTAGTGGTTTTAAAGTATAATTAGAATATATTTTTACCATTTTATCCAATGGTGGTCATTATAATTAATTTAACATTGAAAATAGACATAAACAATTGCCAATCTTTTGATATAAATTCTTTCTTAAAAACACGCTATTTGTTGTGACAGCGGGAATTAATTATAAAATTAATTAATGCAACTTATATGTTTGGAATTTTTTAAAATAGACATAATTTTTGAATTCAGAATATCAATTATAGCTTAGGGTGAAATTTTGGCATTGTTCTGAAAAACTTCAATTTTTGATGAATACTGAAACCACTAAGTGGTAGTTAAATAACTGATTTTCGATTAAATGAAATATTACCACTTTTGTGATTTGATTTTAAAAAATCCGACATACATGGTTGTCATTAAGAAGTAAAATGTGGTTCAATGAGATTAAAATAATTTTTTGGTGAATAGTAACTTTTAAGTTCTTAATCGCGATTAGAGGTAATTAGTGTAGTTTAAGGGAAAAATAATGTTTTAATAATATGATATGAGCTTGACACTTGTCCTACTCCTATTGGATGAGTCATGGCCGACCAAGACAACCCATGGGTCAACTTGGGGACCCCATGGATCCACTTTGGTTGGAAAATGACATTAATATATATTTATTTAATGTTAAAATTAAATTGACACAAACATGAGTCGTTCTACTAAAACAGTTTTTAAGTGGGGTTAAACAAGTCCAAATTTTGACTATAAATATTCATTAGAAAGCTAAAAATATTTCCTACATCATAGTTTTTTTTTTATAATTTTTAGACATTAAATAAATTAAATTATCTATGGCATCATGATGATGCAGCGATGACCTCATTATTTAATGATTTAAATAAAATGGAAAGATAATGTAATATCTAAGACCTAAACATGTCCAAAACCTATTGGATGAGGATATTTCTAAACCTTATCACCTTATACTAGAATTATATAATTGTGGGACCTCCAAAATCCGAAACTCATTTTATAATAATGTGACTTTTCATTACTTTCCAAAAGTGCCCCTCCTCTCCACTTATAAAAGGCCCCACCACTCCCACCTTATTCACACTCTCAAACCATTTGGATCGGCCAACCTCTGCCCAAATACTCTCCCAACTTACCTCCCTTACTCCTATAAGCCTCACTTTGGTCAGAACTCTTCCCAAGGAAGCCTTTGGCTCAAATCAAAAAGAGTTACCCGATTTTGAGGTAATGTCTTCTCTAATGTTGTTTTGTTTTATTTTTATTCTCCAACCCCCTAAACTCTTTTTATTCATTTCTTTTGTAACAAAACCAGTATCCTCAATATACTAGGATGTTTTTATAAGAAGTATTCGAGCTACACTTACACACACCTACATCTAATGGTTAAATAACATACGGTTTCTGTGGATGGAGAATTTCTGCCTCACGAAACGATGATTGTTCAAAACTCATATAACACCTTCAAAGGTGTCCATTAAGATGTCACTATTTTTATATATGATATATAATATGTTTAAGTTTTACTTATGCTTCTGTATTTCTCATTTATGGCGTACTTTATGATTTCCATTATGGGTAAAACGCGATAATTTCATTTTAGGAAGTGCGGACTACCGCCCCCTCAAAGTGATTTGAATCGTTAATGCCATATGTGGGATGTATAAAGTATGGAGTAAATGTTATTATACACTATATTATACTGTAATTATATTATAAATTTATATAAATATGATTTCATTCCATTAAATATGAAATAGAAATGAAAGTAGCGTTCATGCGTACGTACGGCCTACCGTCTCCATGAACGGTGCATTTCATTTCTTACCTCTGAATGTTACGTAATATTATAAATTAATGTATATAATGTATATATATGATACATATGATATCTACATAATGAATATAATTATGGATATAATGGATATTTCACCACATGAACAACTTGTAATTATAAGAAGTTTATTTTTGACTCAAGTACCTAAGATCGACAAAATGACCGTTATAAACATTAATAATTACATAATGTTCATAACATGGTAATAAGGGATATAAAAGGAATAATGAACAAGAAAAAGGTTCTTAAGTAAATAGAAATTAACTCTAGTTTATTATTCAGGAGGTTAAAGAACGGTCGAGTCAGGACAGGACGCAAGGTAAGGGAACTTCTTAACCCAATTTCTATTCTTTGGGTTAATCTCCTACTTTCAAATTATGTCATGATATTATTATGTACTATCTTGTATTTGTACTTTCTTTATGTGTACTTATAGTGAATACACATAATAGATCTATTTTATTTTAAAAATTATCTTTTTAATGACTTTGTCTCAATCTCCTTTCATTGAGGCATATTTGGTTTTATACACAACTTTCTTTTATACGGTGTATAAAACCCTTTTACTTTTACGTTTATTCAAAAGGGATCTTTTTTATATGAAGCGTTTACTAAACGAAAAAATGGAATGTTTTTGTCGTACGTATGCGGCGACAATGACTTCTCCGCCGCCGTGACCATTATTTGAGTTTCGGCTTCCTCTACAAGCCATAAATTTTTTAAAATGAAAAATAAATACCAAGTTCTACTTTTCTTTTATTTTGGTATTTAAAATGGTTTTGATGAAGTTTTATTATATCAATGTGTTGTATTGATATCTTGTGATTGAAATGTGAAATGTTATGTTTCCTTTATGCATGTTTTATGTGATACGATTATGTTGTGGTTTATGATATGTTTAAACCTGTTCATATGAGGAATGTATTGGACTTAATAAGTGACGGGTGGAGCCCGCTATAGCTCCTCGATGCATCGGTAGGTCTCATGAGACAACTAGATGTGGAATTGGCCGAGGCCCTTTCCCAATTTGATTTATGGTTTTGGCCGAGGCCTTAATCATTTTAGACGTCTTGGTCGAGGCCTTGACAAAATGTTTTAGAATGTCTGGCATTATGCATTCCCTCATTATGAAAGTGGTTATTGATATTGCATGTGATTATTCTACCATTAGAATATCCATGTGAAGAAGTTAATAGCATTATCTCATTTTACTTTTGCCATATTATGTTGATGTTCAAGTTTAAAAGGCTTTTGTTTTAGTTATAAATTGCCTTATATTTTTATGTTTATTTATGAAAGCTTCCTCAATATTGTTATCCTTACTGAGCATCTGAGCCCACCCCTTTCAATGTTTTAATATTTTCCAGGATGTGAAGAAGTATTTTATGAATGACCTGCAGGGGTAGTCAGAAAGGGATATGAGTGTGGACTATGAAGACAATGGTATTGTAGTTTGTTTACTTTTTGATGTAATGAAAGACTTATGAATGTATCTAGTGTTTACAAGGCTACTAAACTAATCGGTCTTTCGAGACTTGATCTTTTGTGATCATGCCAATGTTACGAAGTAATGCACCGACTCTGGGTAGCTAGGGTCGGGGCGTTACAGTGGAAGCATCAATCAATAAGAAATCATCATGATGCAATCAATAATTTCAAAAGGACTGATATAACTTGGGTTTAGATTCCCATTCTTTCCAAATATCATCACCCACTTCTAGGGAGATATTCATAGTAATACCTTGTCACAAACTTCAAACTGAATATCTTTTTGATGAATGTTAGAATAACTTTTTTTTATTTAATTTGAGCTACTCTTATGTGTTGTTGAATGGATCTAACATTCTCTATGATTTATTCATCTATATTAAGACCCAATAGATTTTCTCTCCTAATTCATTCTATCATTTTTGAGTTATTCACCTCCTACCATATAGGGCTTCATAAGTATCCATTTGAATTCTAGAATGAAAACTATTGTTGTATTAAAATTCCACCAAAGTGAGGTGTTAATCCCAACCACAATTGAAATCCATAGAAAAAGATCTAAATTGACTTCTATAATTTGAATGGTCCTCTCAGTATGACCTTCTATATGAGGATGATAATTAATGTTGAAACATAACTCTATATCCATAGTGTGCTGAAGATTTTTCAAAAACTTCAAGGTAAACCTCAGATCCTGATTAGATACTATTGATAGTGGTACACCATGAAATATTACCACTTCATAAGCATATATCCAAGTAAATTGATCAAGATAAATATAATATTTAATGGTAATGATGTTCTTTAACTTATAAAGTTGATCTAATACAACCTAAATAGAATTATTCCCTTTATTTGTTTGGGGTGTCTGATGAACAAATCTATTATGATGTTTTCTCATTTCCATTCTAGTATGGGTAAAAGTTGTAACATCAACTTTGACTTTTGTATCCCATCTATAACTTCCTGACATACTAAAAACCAATAAATATAATCTTCGGTATCTCTCTTCATTACTTCCCACCAAATATAATCATTCAAATATCTATACATCTTCATAATTACAAGATTAATATAGAATGAATAACTATAAGTTTTATCCATCAACTGCTTCTTTAAAAATGGTATTAATGGGACACATATACAATTTCTAAACTTAGTTCTTATATCACAATCACGGTTGATATCAAAAACATTTCTCACATTATTTTTTATCTCTACACCTTCCTTTCATGCCTCTTAAATCATTACTTAGATAGATGGTTAAACACTCATTTGGGAAAGATGATATTTCTACCCTTCCTTCAATATTTTAAGATCTGTACCTTACAATTCTAAAAATATTGGTTCTTTTTTATCCCTTCCATAGATAATCTATCTTGATACTTTCAACTTAGAGCATATTACACCTTGTTAACTTTCCCATGGAGGTAATGTATAGAGCAGTCAAAATAATTAATTAGATCTAACCATCTTCTTTGTTACATGTTTGGATATTTTTGAGAAAAAATGTACTTTAAACTTTTAGGATCAATATATATTTCACACATTTATCCTTAGATATAATTCCTTTATATATTTAATGAAAAAATATAACAACTAATTTAAAATCATGATGTGGGTAATTTTTCTCATGGGCCTTCAATTTTTTTGAGGTATAATATATCACAATATAATTCTATATAATGATGCATCCCTATCCCTTCTAAGATATGAAATTATGGATTACAAAACCTTATCCACTTTAGGGTAGTGTAAGAAAATGTTATTTTATTATCATTATCTTTATTTCCTTACAACATTACTCACATTCACCCATCCAAAAGAACTTTTATCCATTATGAGCTAACTTGGTTAGTGGATTCGATAGCCGTGAAAAATAATCCACAAAGAACAAAAAAATATATAACTAAACCAAGGAAACTACATAGATCATTCATAGTGGTTGATATATTCCAATGTTCAATAACTTATATCTTTGATGGGACTATTGATATAAACTCACATGAGATTATATGATCCTATAATGAAACATTCTAAAACTGAAATTCACACATGATAAATTTTTCATAAATCTTATGCTTCCTTCGGGTATTTTGTGTAATTTTAAAATGATCTTCATGATCTTCCTTGAACTTAGAATAAATAATAATATCATTTATAATGACTGCCACAAACTGATCAAGGTTATCTCTAAAGACTCTATTCATTAAATCCATTATGATAGTGTAGTCTATAGTAAGACAAAATAAAATCACTATAAATTCTTGGTGTAGATACCTTAAATAGAATGTTTTATTGGTTATATCCACCTTATTAACCATTAATTGATGATATACATAATGAATATTGATCTTGGAAAAGTATTGATCTCCACATAGTTGGTCAAATAAGTCATCAATACGGGATAGAGGATACTTGTTCATGATAGTGACCTTTTTAATTTATCAATAATCAATATAGAGTCGAATTGATCCATATTTCTTCTTAAAAAAATAGGTGCACCCCAAGGTGATACATTTAGATAAATGAATACTATGTCAATATTCTCCTAGAGTTTCTTTTTCAATTCTTGAAACTCAATCAGGTGCATTCTATATGGAGTCTTGGAAAAATGTATAGCACCAAGTATGAATTATTTTGAAATGTCAACTTCAAGATTCTATGAAAGACCAAGAAATTCTTTAATAAATACATCAATAAACTCTCTCACAATAGGAATATAATTGATGGTATGTTTCTACATGACAATCTCAGATAAATTTCCCATTAAAATAAGAACCATTACACTTATAACGGATGAAATTTACATCATAAATTCATTTTTTTCATCCTAATGATATGTGATCATAGGTTTTTTTAAATCAAATGTAACTTCCCTTACTCAGTAATTGATCTTGGATTTATGTAATAAAATCCAATACATGGAAAAAATAACATCGAAATCAAATAGAGGAAGAATGACAATATTTGTAGGAAATTAATTCCCACAAACATCATATGGAGAATATTCATAGACTTCAGATATAATAATCGTACCATTATAGGTTTTTATGGTTAACTCAACAATCCAATTTTTTAGTTGTTATAATGATACCTTTAGGAACATACTTAGATAAAAAAGAGTTTGTAGATCTAGAATAAAATTGGATATTAGCAGTTCTAGTGTTGATGGTATGTGTACCTTTCACCACATCAATATCAAACCCCTAATAAAAAATATTGATCATATGAGACTTCCCCTTCTCTATATTCTCATCATTATCTAACTTCTTTGCATCACTTAAAAATTATATTTCCAAGTGAACTTCCTTTCCACACTTGAAATATTTACCATTTATCATTAAAAAATTCCCCCAAGTTTCCTTCCATACTTTGGGTATAACAATAAGCTCATATTCTTCTCTCTATGGCTATAGAATTTCATTTGATTTCTATTTTTTATTTATTATCAATACCTAGATATTGATGGTAAACTCCAACCTCCGTATCCAAATTAATATCACATCAAACAATTTATTCATATCTATGGAAGTCCATTGTGGATAATTCCCTTGGGAGACTAGGTTCTAAGCCACTAAAGAATCTATCAGCCTTACTTTCATGTTGGATGATAATACCATAAGTTTACCTTGAGTGTATTTTGAAATTTTCCTCATATGTAAAAATAGATTCATCATCCTTCTACTTTAACTCAAGGAATTATTTTTTTCATTTTCATATGAAGAATACTAAGAAATTACTTTTTAAAAAATAATCTTTTAAATTAATCCCACTCCATAAATTAAATTTATTTGTGTTCTCTCATGTTACAGATAAGATTAAACCACTGAACTATTTCACCTTACACAGAAAAAATATCCAGAACAATTTTATTACGTACTAAACACTATGGAATAGAAAATATTTTTTCAATGGTAATGACCCATTACTCCAGGACTAGAGGATCCGTGGAACCACTAAAAGAAGGTGGATTTTGATTATGAAGGACTTAACAAAACTGTGTTAGGAGGGAAATTAATGCACTTTCCTTTGAATCCATCATTAACATGATTACATTGGGTTAAATAAATTCACTAAAAGCATAGTGTGAGGAACAATAGTCACGGTGGGAATCCACATAATTAGGAAATATCATTTATAGGATGTCTAAATCATGACACCTTATTATATGAAATCTTATGTTTAACCTAGATCATTCATGATCATTACTAAAACATTTGGATTTAATCATATACTTATAGTTATCCCTTGGGTTCTTAATAAATGTTTCACATCCTATTACCAAAGGTTAACCAAACCTTTCTCTGATACCAACTATAGTGACCCGTAATATTCATACATAGATATTATATCTTAATAGATGAATATTCATTACATAATATTCTGATTCATTCCAAAAAACATTTTCGTCTAGTATATTTGGATGCATGGAAACATAACCAACTAGTTCATAAAATATCTATATTATTTCCCACTAATTTCTTCATAACTAAAACCCTTCTTAGACAAATCATACTTAATAGCTTTAATCATAACCTGGTGAAAGGAAATATCATAAAAGAGTGAGATTAGGTACTCAACAAGGGTAAACAAAGGAGATATCAATGATCATATAAACATAACATGAAAAAATGGCTTGAGAGCTTGATCTTTCCATTTTAAAAACATACCATACAAATCACATATCACAATCTAAATTCAGGGAATAAATTATTTAAGTTTATAAAACATGAATCATAATAGATTCAAGGTACATGTTCCATGGGAGCATAACATTTTTATAAGACAATGAATTATAGAATACATATAAGAATAAAAAACCATATCTTTAGTAGTCAATTCACTTTTACAATAACATCAAAGTGGAATGGGTTAACTACCCAAACTGATTTAGTATTCAAGTTTCACTCCCAAGAGTATCATATTGGACAATTACCATTACTAAACTAGGTTTACTCCCAATTTTATCCCTATTTATCACATGAGATATCAATCTACACCCAATTCATTGGAGGAGATATAGGTCCCACCAATAAAGTAATGAAAATAATAAATATGTGTGCTACAATATCATAAAACATTCATCATATCAAAACCCATGAAAAAAATGTGTTTCATAAACATTTTATCATAGAAAAACATGTGGAAAAGGATTGGGTTTCATAAGAATTTAATCATTTCAACATAGCATAACCTGTGGAAAAGGAATAGGTTTCAAAAACATATTTCGATAATAAACAAGAACTATACAGATAAATAATAAAAATGGAATCATTTGATTTTATATCCATTAAATCAAATGTAAAATAAATGGTTGATGTCTTTGATGAAAATAAATACCATTTAAAGATCATTAAATCATTCCAAAGTAAAAATACCCTTTCCATTTTCAAATAAATTATTTAAAAATGTGAAATTATAAAGGAAACCATTTTATCTAAAAACAACCATGTAAAATTTTAAAATAATATTCATAGAAAAAAATTATTCAATATGGAGGGAAAATTCGTTTATTACAAACAAGTTAAAAAACATTCCATAAATACTTTTTTGGGAAAAGTCACAAAATACCTAGTTTAGAAAATGAAAAAAAATCTTTATTTCAATCCATTTTGAAAAAATTATAACATGGGTAAAAATTAATTTAAAAAATAATAGTATTATATTAAAAAAATCATTGAAAACATATTTATAAAACATGTAAAGAGAAAATATCTTCGATTGAAGAAAGAAATGAAGTCGGTTTTCCTTAAAAAATAATTTTCAGTTTCTTGAGTAATTAGGGTGAGGAAAATGAAAGGAAAACATTTATTTTTAAGAAATAATTATAGGATAATAAAAAACATGATTATATTTATATTTTTATCATAATACTTAATAATTATAACTTAATCATAAACAATCTTGGGAAACAATGACGCTGTAATATAAAAAACCTTAACTTGAGTTCTCTTAGATTTTAAAACACCCTAACCTCCTATATTATAAATGTAAATTTATTATAATTTTGTAACATAGTCATATTAATACTTATAATATCATATATGATCCATTCTTAACATTTTGAAACCTCCTTTAATCAAAAAGTCCTTGTTAAAATCATTATTTTTTTGTGTTAACTGTTTCATTTATCATGAGTATATCGGTTCAGTGGTCCTAGTCCTTGTATATTTATCATGGTAAAATAATATTTAGAATATTAATAATTATATAAATATAATATATACTTATTATATAAAAATTTAGATTCATCTATAAAATTTATTGTTAAAAAATGAATTACATCGTTCATGAAGATGGTAGGTTGTACGTGTGCATGAATATTGTTTTCTTTTTTATATAGATGTAATAAAAGAAATTTAAATATTAATTAAAATTTATAGGATCATTATTATGTCATATATATCATATATATTCATAAAATTATTCATAATCATCATCCAATTGAAATATAAATAAAAAATGAATGGCATTACTTCATGGATGTGGTAGCTCACACGTACGCACAGAAAAAAAATTTATTTCCCAAAAGATTGGATGGTAAGTATTTGGATGTGATATAATAATTAAAAAGGTAAAATTATTTCATAAATATAATATATAAATAAAAAACACATCAAAAAATCCATCTATAAAAGATGGTGACAAGAAATGAATTGTATCGCCTCATGGAAATAGTAAGTCGTACGTACACACAAGTGATACTTTCACTTCTTGTATGATGGGAAAGAGATTTTACAATGGTGATTCAATAATAAAAATAAAATTTAATAATATATATTATGTTAAATTTTTTATTTTATTATAAATACAATATATTTGTATTAGTAAAATAAGATAATAAAAGAAAGTGATTTGTTAAGACGGTTACCTCTTCTTTGAAATGATTCCATTAGATCTCCTTTAAAGGGATCTAAGATGGGTCATTCAGGAATAAAATAACCTCTAGAATGTATCCAGTGAAATTTATATGAGAAACTGGTATTTTTTTCAATATTTAAGACTTAAGGATGTGTAAATAAGTGAGGTTGAATGTTCCCTTTTATAATTTAGGTGAGGGGACTTTTTGATTTTCTCAAAATATTAAATTATAATAAATTCATTATCAAGAAAAATGCATCAAAACAAAACATTATTCCAATATTTTTTATTATATGGATCTAATATCATAAAATAATAGAATTTAGATAAGTTTTGGTTTCATTTAAAACCTTATCATTTTGATTAAACCATACTTAACCAATTTTAATTTTAACTACAGTAAAAACTTTTTCAATGTTAAAGGGTTTTAATTTTTATTTATAAGGTGAAAATTGGCCCATAAATAGACAATTTATGTCATTGTAGAGTATATAATATCCATATTGTCTTATCTCAACATTTTTATTATTTTTAAACTATTTAATTATAAATTATTTCTATAAAATATCATTATTGTAAAATTTGAAACTATTCATTTAATATAACTTTAAATACATCAAAACAAAGGGAGTTACTGCCATGGTTTTGAAAACTGTCATAGTAGGCAGCTATTTCCATTGTTAGAATGGTTGCAGTACGTTGGGACCTACTGCCACAGTGATAGCATCCACGGTTATCCAAAACCATGGTCGTAGGTTATGGCCACGTTTTTTGTGCCAATTGCCACAGTTTTAAAATGCGGTAATAGGAATTTCTTCTAGTTGTGTTAGATAAGGACAAACCTATTATTGGGATATGGGTACCTAACTAAATCTTTCAATAATAGGTCTCAAACTCCCCCTCTTATATGGGGATGCTAATGAAACTTCCATCACCTCAGTAAGAAACCTCTTTTGTCATGGGAATGTTTTCTTATATGATGGCACTCCAACCATGGGATCTATAGAAAAGTATTAATTCACCACTCCCTCCTATAGATTCCCAAAAATTCACTATTTTGGGGAAGGATTAACCCATTAAGTCAGGAAAATTAGAATATGAGAGATTTTGGGATCCCCTAGCCACTAACCAAAACCAGATCAACTTTTTACTACATGCAACCCTACACATCACCATCCCTAAGTTTACCATAGAAAATCACATGAAACATCCTTTTCAAAACCTATTGGAAACATTCATCGATAATCAGATATGTTATTTAACCTATTTAGGATGCTCTGGGTGCCTTCAAAACACTGATCAATTGTGGTGAAAGGTTTATTTATTATCACTTCCACTAGATTAACATCCAAACTCTAGTGAGAAACCTCAAAACTTTCAAAAAGTGTGTACTAAAAGTATCATGGTATTGCACTATATTACTGAATAGGTGTATCCTAATGTTTTATTTAGAGTTTATGGGTTGTATTATTATTTACAATTAAATCCTCTCTTATAGTAATGATATTTTCCTAAAACATGGTCATTTGATGATGCCAAAAACTCTCCAAAATCCACCACTACCATGGTGTATGACAACCCTTCTTTTTATTACAACTTAAACATGATTTATTACATAAAACTTCACTTGATACAACAAAGAAGATCGAGAGGTTTAGTGTCTTTGGGGCTTAGGATCATTACATAAAAACTTTAAACTTGAAATACAACATCCTTATTAAAAACTTCCTTTACATGACCACTACATTCCTTCGTACTTAGCATTGCATGGGATAACCTGAGGACATGCATAAGAAAAGGGTGAGCTATAAAGCCCAGTAAGGGAGTACACAATGAATAACATGAGGAGTACAATACATGTTAGTCAATAGGCATACCAATAGAGCATAAGAGAGACATGAACATAAAGGCATGATAAAGCATGATAATCATAACATGGAAATGTGGCAACAACACTTAACATTGAATTAGCATGAGCCAAGGCTCATTGCACATGGAGCATGAGTAAACCCTCATTGCACTTGAAGCACGATTAAACCCTAGTTGCACTTGAATTAGCATGAGTCAACACTCATTGCACATGACGTATCATGATACTATACTTTACCCAATGCATTGGAGCTCTATCAGGGCGCACCCTTCTTAAACATTTCATTTCATGCATAAGTGTGCCACATGGATCATAAAACATGGATTCATAAAACATAATCATTTCTTCCACGATAAAGGAATGTGGAATTCATACATGAAACTTTATAATCAATATGTAAATGTGCATAAAGGTGAATACCCTTGATGGAGAAATGGGCATGGTATTCACTACACAAAGACATTGGCTTAGAAAATCGGTGCGATTTCGGCAGCGTAACGGCGTGACATAAGGATTCATAAAAAAGGTTGATGAGAGAGAAAGGGGTTCCTCATCATATTTACATGTAATGGACAGTAAGTAGTTCATATATACACATGTCCCAACAATCGAAATGGAATTTAGATTCATGATACAAAAGTATTGCTTGAATGTAAAAGAAGAGAGAGAAGTTCCTTTCGGAATTTCGGCATAGTAACGGGTGTACATGGGAGGCATTTAATGAGAGAGAAAGGGTTCTCCCATTATTCAAACAATAAGAGTACAGTATGGGGGAGTTGAGAAACCATACCCCAACATTCATAATTGAAATAAAAAGGGCAATACAACTTAAAGAAAATTGACAAAAAATGAGAAAGGAAGAAAACCCCTTACATGGAATTGTGCTTCCAAAGGCTAGAGAGAGGCTTGTGAGAGGCTTCTTGGGAGCTTGGGGCACCTTGAGAGGATTCTAGAGAGAGTAGGGCAGAGGTTGGACGAACTTAAATGGCTTTGAGTGAGGAGGAAGTGGGAGCTTGGGTGGGTTTATATAGGAAAGGTGAGAGAATTCTTTATTATTTAGGTTTGGGACCCCTTATATTAAAATAATCCAAACCACAAACCATCCCATGGTATTTTCCCATGGTTTCTGGAAAAGGAAAGAGGAAAACAATATTTTACAAGTCCAAGGTCCGAACTTATTAAAAAATTAGGGTTGCTTATGTGGAGGTGAGTCACACTCCCATGGAAATTAATTTAAAAAGGCAAAGTGTTGAATAAGTCTTGAGGGCTCTATTAATGCTTTGAAAAGTGAGTAAAACAAACCCAAAACCTCATTATTTTAATGATAAAACACATATTGGCCGAACATAAGGATTATGGTATTTTATTACATCACCATTGGGTCATTATTATGTCATAAAACACATTATATATTTAAATGGTATTTAATTTTTACCCAAAAATTTGACTGTCTCAGAAAATTATGAAAAATTCACCGTTGGATAATTTAGACATCCTGATTCCAAAAATAATATTTATTTTATCTAAATAATTTTCTAAATATTTTAATTTTTACTTTTAAAATAAAAACCGACATTTATAAAAAAATCACGGGTTTTGACAGAAATGGCTTTCAAACCTTAATAAAAATTTTAATTGCATTCATAAAATTATAAGATCATTTATTTTTAATAAAAATTAATTTAATATTAATAATAATATTTTATTAAAATATTATTTAATTCAGAAATCCTTTAGTTTAATAAAATATAATTCTTATTTAAATAATAACTAAAAACACCATTTGTATTTTAAAAACTAATTACAATGTATCAAAAATGACTAGAAATTATATTCATTATTATATACAAAGAAAATAATGTACATGAACATGGTGCTACTTATTTGTTACATAACCCCTTAAAATAACCGCATAAGACCTAAGGGTAAGGTGTGCGATGGTGGCAGACTCTTGGGGTTTCTCGGATAACATCGCTCGAGTGGTAATCTCTATCAACTTCCATTTTTCCCGTAGACGATCATGTTCGAGCTTGACTTGATGAAGCTCAGCTTGGGCTTGGTCAAGGGCAAAGACCAAAGACGCCACCTCCTTTCTGAGCTCCGACAAATGGGCTTCGTAAGGGGCAATTCTACTGGATGAGGCCATCGCTTCCTTTGTCTGAGTAGAAAATTAGTTCGTTAAAGCCTTATATTTAAACTACCCAGATGATCACTGTTCAACGGCTATAAAAGTAATAGTCACAAATCTTAACGTTAAACTAAAGAAGTTGACATCTTATAAAAACATTTTTTTTCCTAAAGAAACATTTAACTGGATCAAGAGGGATTTTCCATTAATGAAATTTTGGGTCGTTACAACATTCCCCCCTTAAGAAATTCCGCCCTCGAAATTTTCCTTTTCCCACACTAAAACAAATGTGGGTAACTTAGCTTCATCATATCCTCCGACTCCCAAGTTTCTTCTTCAAACTTTTGGTTTCTCCACAACACCTTGACGAGGGGCATTTTCTTATTTCGTATAACTTTTTCTCTACGATCTAAGATCTTCACTTGTTGCTCCTCATAAGAAAGATCGTCTTCTAATTGTACCACCTCAGAAGAGAGTACATGTGAAGGGTCTGGTATGTACTTCCTTAAGAGGGATACATAGAAGACATCATGCACCTTGGCCATAGTAGGTGGAAGTGCTAGTCGATAGGCCACAGCCCCAACACGATCAAGAATCTCGAAGGGGCCGATGTACCTTGGACTTAACTTCCCTTTCTTTCCAAACCTCATGACCTTCTTCCACGGAGATATGCGTAAAAACACCATGTCTCCGACTTTAAACTCAAGGTCTCGTCGACGATTATCTGCATAACTCTTCTGTCGACTTTGGGCTTCCTTGATATGCTGCTGAATGGTTTTCACCTTCTCCACCTTTTCTTCGACCATTTCTGGTCCAAGCAGCTTACGTTCACCGACCTCATCCCAACATGCCGGTGTTCTACACCTTTTCCCATACAGGGCTTCATATGGTGCCATTTGGATGCTCGAGTGGAAACTATTATTATAAGAGAACTCAACTAGAGGAAGATGTTGATCCCATCTTCCTTTAAAGTCCATTGAGCACGCTCTCAACATATCCTCAAGTGTTTGGATAGTCCGCTCGGATTGGCCATCAGTTTGAGGATGATAGGCCGTACTGAAGTTCAGTTCAGTATTCAGAGCATGTTGAAGACTCTTCCAAAACTTAGAGGTAAATCTTGGATCTCGGTCAGACACAATAGATAGTGGTACTCCATGCAACCGTACCACTTCCCTGATATATATCCGTGCCAGTTGATCCAAAGAGAAATCCTCTCGAATAGCAATGAAGTGTGTAGTCTTTGTAAGACGATCCACAATAACCCAGATTTCATTGTTGCTTTTGGATGTCCTTGGAAGTCCAGTGACGAAGTCCATGGTGATGTTCTCCCATTTCCATTCTGGTATGGGCAATGGTTGCATCATCCCCTTAGACTTCTGCCTCTCTGCCTTCACTTGCTGACACACCAGGCACTTTGATGTATATTCGGCGATCTCTTTCTTCATATTATCCCACCAAAAGTTTTCTCGGATATCTCGATACATCTTTGTGCTCCCTGGGTGAATAGAGAAATTTTAACTATGTGCATCATCCAAAAGTTCCTTCTTCAGCTCCGAACTTGATGGGACACATAGTCTTTTCCCAAACCGCACAATTCCTTCTTCATTAACATTAAACTCTGAGGATTTTCCCTTTCTGATAGCTTCCACTTTTTCTTGGATTCTCGCATCATCCTTTTGAGCATCCTTTAACCTTTCCAAAAGAGATGGTTGAGCAATCATTTGTGAAAGGATTGATGATGTTCCCTTCTTTATGATTCCCACACCCATCTTCATCTAGTCTAAGAAGATTGGATCCTTCTCAATTCTCATCATTGATAGAATTGCTGGATCCTTTCTACTTAGGGCATCCGCCACCTTGTTCGCCTTCCCAGGGTGGTAATGTATTGAACAGTCATAATACTTTATGAGCTCTATCCATATTCTCTAGCGCATATTAAGCTCTTTCTGTGTGAATATATATTTAAGACTCTTGTGGTCAGTATATATCCCACATTTCTCTCCATAGAGATAATGCCGCCAGATTTTCAAGGCAAAGATCACCGCCGCCAACTCCAGATCATGTGTTGGATAGTTTCTCTCATGGATTTTCAACTGTCTTGAGGCATAGGATATCACTTTATCATTCTGCATCAGCACACATCCTAAGCCCTTCTTCGAAGCATCACTGAATACCACAAAAAGCTCCCCACTTGTGGGTAAAGTGAGCACAGGTGCAGTGATAAGCCTCCTTTTCAACTCCTTGAAGCTTTCTTCGCATTCATCACTCCAAGAAAACTTTACTCCCTTTCGAGTTAGCTTGGTAAGAGGGTTGGAAAATCGTGAGAAATTTCTCACAAATCGTCGATAATATCCAGCTAACCCCAAGAAGCTACGGATATCAGTTACTGATGTTGGCCTTGGCCATCCCTCAGTTGCATCTGTTTTGGAGGGGTCCATAGATATCCCATTGCTTGTGATGATATGGCCCAAGAATGAGACCTCCTTCAACTAGAACTCACACTTGCTGTACTTGGCATAGAGCTTCTCCTTGCGCAAAGTCTCCAGTACAGTTCTTAAATGCTCCTCATGGTCCTCCTTGGTTTTGGAGTATATTAGAATATCATCTATAAAGACTACCAAAAATTTATATAGGTAATCTCTAAAGACTCTATTCATCAAGTCCATGAATATTGCTGGAGCATTGGTGAGTCCAAAAGGCATTACTATGAATTCATAGTGCCCGTACCTTGTACGAAAAGCAGTCTTGGGGATATCTTCCTTCTTCACCCTTACTTGATAATATCTCGACCGCAAGTCGACCTTGGAGAAGTATTGTGCTCCATGCAGCTGATCAAACAAGTCATCGATTCTTGGGAGAGGATACTTGTTCTTTATCGTGATTTTGTTAAGTTCACGATAATCGATGCAAAGCCGCATTGACCCATCCTTCTTCTTGACGAAGAGGACTGGTGCACCCCATGGTGATGCACTTGGGCGTATAAACCCTTTATCCAGATTCTCCTATAGTTGTTTCTTCAGTTCTTCAAGCTCAACCACAGCCATTCTATATGGAGTCTTGGATATTGGTAGCGCCCCAGGTATAAGTTCAATTGAGAACTCAACATCTCTTCTTGGAGGAAGACCAGGAAGTTCCTCGGGAAATACTTCAGCGAATTCCCTCACAATAGGCATTTCTTCAAGGGTGGTTTCTTCCTTGGACTCAATCATCTGAGCCAGATATGCGTGCTCATAAGGCAGTAATATCCATGCTTGAGATGATGGAGCAAAATGAGATTCATCTTCCTCCTGGCACTTGTAAAGAATCGGGGGTCGATTCTCCATATGGAGTGTGATTTCCCTCTCCCGAAAATTTATGTTGGCTCTATATAAGGAAATCCAATCCATGCCAAGAATTGCATAAAATTCCACCAAAGGGAGTATGACGAGGTTCGCCGGGAAATTCAATCCACATATTATAACAGGGGAGGACTTATACTCATGGGATGCAATGATTGCCCCATTTTCCGTACTCACCGACATCTTTACTTCCAGGATTTGTGGTGGTGCAGGGATTGTTCTACTAAACTTTTGAGATATAAAAGAATGCGTAGAACCTGAATCAAAAAGTACGTTCGCTATTATTGAATGAATAACTAGCGTACCTGTCACCACTTCGTTGTCGGGGTTCACTTCGGCAGAAGTGATGGCAAAAGCTCTTCCTTGCTGTCTTGGAGGTTGTTGATTGCCTCCGATAACCCTTGGATTAGGGCACTGATTCGCAAAATGACCTGGTTCTTTGCTGTAAAGACCCGTAAAATTCAAGGGAAATTTTTTTCTTAATTTTCTTTAGAATTTTACAAGAGCGCGGTTTCTGACGGCACCTGATTCCGAGGCCCGGAGTGCCCGGAATTAATTTCCGAAGTTTGGCTCGGGTACGTTCAGTGAACGAACGAGCGGGAATTCCTAACTTTTGATCTGGTGCTCGGAATTGAAATCTGAGGGCACCGATGAACTCGCAGCGCCGATATTCTCTTAAAGAGACCTTTTCGGGAGTTGCGTTTGTTTCGGGTTGAAAGTTAGTTTTTGGAGGATTTATAAAAAAAGTTGAATAAAAAGTGTGAATTCTTTTTATTTTACTTTTTGTAGGTTAACTCCTCTCAAAGGGAGTTAGGGGTGGGACCCACACCCACTTAACCTCCCTTGGGAGGAATAAGTGTGGTGGGGCCCACACGAACCCCTAAACCCTTCATATTCTCCCTAACTCCCCACTCTCCCTCTTAAAGGCTTGACAACTTAACTTTTAATTAATTATACAAATCATGTATAATTAATAAGTGAGTTTAATTTTGAGTTTTTGAAATTCAAACTCTTGAATTCCAAAGGTTGGGTTGTGTTATTAAATTAAGTGTAAGCTTGTTTTATTTTTGGGTTAGTTCCTTTGTTACTTGAGAGGATTGGGAGAATCGTTGAGAAACTTGAAGATCTTCTTCGTCTTCGACGAAGAACGTGAAGAACGGTTCTTCTCCGACGAAGAACGCGGCGGCCTCCTTCCACGACGTCGGACTGCAACGCGTTGGATTTCCTCCATGACGCCGCAACGCATCCTCTCCGCGACGTGTTTTCCGCGGCGAATCTATGTCTGACGCCGCAACGCACTTTCCACGACGTGCCTCCCGCGGTGAACCTGCGTCCGTCTACCGCGACGCCATAACCGCGATGCCGACGACGTCTACCTCCGTGACGTCCGACCTCCGCGACGCTCGTCCTTCGCGGATCATTGAGGAGCTTCGCGAGCTTCCTTCGAGGTAGGGGTTGTTGAATATTGTTAATTTATTTTATTCTTGAACGTGGAACATGCATGTCTAACGTGTGGCTTTTGATTATTTTGAGTCGTGGAATTTTTTTTAACGTGAGGGGGGGGGGGGGGCCGGACCGCATGAACACGGCCGAACCCCCCTCCATCGTTCTTGTTGTTTAATTCTTGCGGGCGGAAGCAAGGTGGCGTGGTGCCGTCGCACCACGCGGATGATCGTACAAATAATTTACGCAGCGCCGTCGCGCTACGTCAAGGAAAAATCTTCAAGAACGCGACGCCGTTGCGCCGCGTTGAAAAGAATCATGGCACGGCGAAAGGGGCGCGGTGCCGTCGCACCGCGCCGGACGACGAACACCGCGGCCGGTTCCGGGCCGCGGCGGGACGAGAAGACCGCGGCCGGTTCCGGGCCGCAGCGGAAGAGGAGACCGGCGGCCGGGCCGTCGGCGTCGGAAGTCGAAGGCGGGACCGGAATTTCCGGTCCCGTTGGTAAAAACCGGCCGGCCAGCTGGCCGGCCAGATGGCATAAAACCGGGGGAATTTAATCCCCCGGCCAACCCATAAAACCCCCCCCCCTTAAAGAGGGGGGCGGTTCTTTGAAGGAGGGGGGCAGCCGGCCCCCCGTTTCCGCACCAGCAGGCCCCCCCACGTGAGGGGGCGTTTTTTTTTTAAAAAATATATAACGGCGCGGCATAGCCGCGCCGCCCTTCAATCAAGCCCCCCACGTTGGGGGGGGGGGCGGTTTTTACAAACCGGCGTGGCTAATTGCCGCGCCGCCCTCCAGCAAAGCGGGGGCTTTGCTCCCCGCAAGCTGACCCGCGCGGCCACCTTGCGGCGACAGCCGCCGCGGCACCCCGCGCCGCCGCGCCGCCCCGGGGGGGGGGGGGGGTCGGGCCGGGTCGTCCCGGACCCGGACCCCCCCGTTTCGGACCAAAATTGGTTTTTGGCTCATAACTTGAGCCTCGGATCTCCGAATGACGAACCGTCTGCGGCAACGCGATCCTTGGATCGAGACGGTCGTTTCGGTATATCACACTCAAGGTTTCGGATTACTTTGAGTTCGGCCGGGTTGGTTCGTTCACGAAACCAACCGGGCCTTCGGAGCGGAAACGCTCATATCTTGAGCTACGGACGTCCGATTGACGCACCGTCAGTCGCGTTGTGTTCCACTTAGTGAGACGGATCTTTTGGCATACACCGCCCGAGGTTTGGACGCAGGTGGAGTATGGTCGGGTTGGTTTTGCCTTAAAAACCAACCGGGCCCCGGAGACGAAAATGCCAATAACTCTCAGACCGGGCGTCCGATCGACGCACCGTCTGTTGCGTTGAGTTCCTGTTTACGATACGGAACATTTGGTATCCTTCGCCCGAGTTTTGGATACAGTTAGTAGAGGCCGGGTTGGATCGTACCCGAAATCCAACCGGGCCCCTGGATCGGGAAAGCTAATATCTTTCAGACAAGACGTCCGCTTGACGAACCGTCAGCGGCGTTGGTGGTTACGTTGAGTAACTGTCCCTTTGAGTATACCCTATGGGAGTTCGGGGTACAGTTGAGATACGGCCGGGATTGGTTTCGCTCACGAAACCAACCGGGCCCCTGGGACGAAAAGGCTAATAACTCACAGACCGGGCGTCCGATCGACGCGCCGTCTGTTGCGTTGAGACCCCTGTGACGAGACGGTTCTTTGAGACACTTCTTCGCGGGACCTTGTGATACTTGGAGTATCGACCAGTAGCTTGTGGAGTGGACCCTTCCGGAGACGAGCGGGCGGGGGAGCGCTTGGGTGTAGCGGCGGATCCGTGGTACTTGACAGTGGTGGTGCGCTTGGATGCAGCAGCAGACCCTTGGCGGTGGAGCGCTTGGTTGTAGCGGCGGACCCGCGATACTCTACGGAGTGTGTGCGCTTGGTTGTAGCGACAGACCCGCGACGGTGGAGATGAGCGTGCAGAGTACGGAGACCGTGTAGCCGGCTGAGACCTGACGACTGCTTGACCGACTCGACTTGGAGTGAGTCGACTAGCCCAGTGGACGGAGCGCCCGGTATTTGGCGGCAGACCCACGGCGGACGGAGCGCCTGGTAGTTGGCAGCAGACCCGCGGTACTCGACAGGAGGAGTACCTCAGTAGGCTATCTGGGTAGCGCCCGGTATTTGGCAGCAGACCCTCAGCGGACGGAGCGCCTGGTAGTTGGCAGCAGACCCGCAGTACTCGACAGGAGGAGTACTTCAGCAGTCTTAGGTTAGTGAGCGGCGGCCTCGGAGTCGTGACAGGACCACTGTACACTCTAGAGACGGAGCTCTTCAGCAGTTACGGTTTCGATTATGAAAATCCTGGTTTGAGCTGAGTCAATGATCTTTGTGTTTCCTCATGATTGAGATGGGTCGCTTGATAACTTAGGTATATGTATGGGCATATACCTGGGTAATAGTTATCCGTTGATTTCATAAACTTGTTATAACTGTGTGAACTTGTACTGTTATCCTGTGTGGATTTACTGTTTACTCTTCTTGTGGATTGGGTTGTTCTTGGGCTCGGTGTTGGAGCCGAACGGAAATTGGTGACATAGGTATATGTATGGGCATATACCTAATCAATACTGGATGTTACTTCGTGATTGTTACTTTTCTTCGTGGTTTATCCTTTGTGGATTTGAGAGACCTTCAGGGGTCTCGGGGTCCCTACTGAGTAGCTTATACTCACCCCTGCACGGGCTATGCCCGCACTTCGTTGTGTTGGTTGCAGACGACTGACAGCGCTGACTGCGGTTGAGGCTTACGGAGTAGGTCGGTACCCGGAGGAGGACCACTGAGCGGGACGTGCTCGGAGCGGACAGTTGGACCCGAGGAGTTGTGGAGCTATCTGTACCTACCCTTCAGGTAGGATCCGTGGTGGACGATCCAGGAGCTGAGCCATCTGTACCTACCCTTCAGGTAGGAATCGAGGAGAACGTCCCAGGAGCCGCTTGTACTTTCAGTTACTGTTTTCCCTTTCGAGTTGTACTTTACTTTACAGTTGGGCTTGTATTTCCGGCCCCTTTACTTCAGCACAGTTGTTCTAGTTTTGTGTACTGCTTACTTCCGCTTGTTACTCTGAGGTGCTAGTTACTTTATTAAGGCAATGCCTTCCCTTTTTACTGGGATTTTACGCCTTGGTGCTAGTCGCCAGCCCCTGGCCTATGGAAGCCGGGCTTGGGGTAGTCACGGCACGGGCCCCGAGGGCGGGTCGTGACAAATTGGTATCAGAGGAGTTCGGTTCTACCGCAGAACTCAGAACTCTGATCTTTTTTCTATGTGAAGCAATAGTGTTTAGTATATTGAGTGTGGTTATCAGTCCAGGGAGTCCAGTGTTGGTGCGGCGGCCGACGTATCCGTACACCAGGACCCTGACTTCTGATTTCCGACTTAATGCACGAAAACACTGATTGCTTGTGTGTTTCCCAAAAGGTTTAAAGTCAGCTCAAACCAGGTCAGCTCACCAGGTATAAATCGTTGACCATGACACATCTGTTCAGGATGTCACCATGCAGATAGTTAGCTGGAGTTCCGAGAGAGTTCTCGATGATGGCCCACCGAGCAGCGAGATTCCGTTGCAGGGCCCTTTTTCAGTGTTGGCACCTTCGGGTGGTGTACCAGCAGCACCACCACCCGTTAGGCAGAAGATGCCACTAGCTGACGATGCACGCTAGCAGAGCGCGATGCACGAGTTCCAGCAGTAGAGGCCTCTGAGGATACGAGGCGAGATATATTTCCCAGGCAGTAGTGGACTGGATGGAGGCAATTGCTAGAGTTCTACGCCTAGCTTTGATACTAGTAGAGCGGATGATGACCTTAGCTCCTGTTGTTTCCAGTGAGTGACCATGAGGTTGGTCCTTATAGTAATGAGGCTTCGTTACGCAAACCGATACCTGGGATAGTACCTACGGGTAGAGCGCCAGCTATGTCACTACCTGTTGGTCAGCAGACACTTCCGGCGGTACCGGTAGCGGAGACTCACAGGCTTAGTGCCTTACTTATGTTTTAGCACCAGATATCCCTCAAGTTTCGAGGTGAGCCTGACTCGTAGGCAGCTGAGGACTGGCTTGAGGAGGTGGTTGTGAGTTTTCTGGAGCTAATACAGCTTCTACTGTACGACATGTCGGAAGCAGAGCACTCAAATCAATCTTGGTACTCGTTGGTTACGTTGTGATCAGTTCTATAGACTCGAACTTCTGAGCGAAGTGTGTCTAAAGGACATCCGAACCATTTCTTTTCCCTATGCATTCCTACCTATGCTAGGATGCTAGAGAGAACCTTTGTGGTTGTGAACGTTAGCAGTGAAAGGCAGGAAACTAGCGCCAGTCTCAGAGACTCGGGCGTGTAAAAATGTTTCAGGAGGAGGAAGTGCTAAGGACAGATGAATCTGCAGGGTAGCAGACGTGGAAGCGGAGCTTGGAGAGCAGCATGTGGTGGTGTACATTTCGACATGTTACGACCACCTGACTTAGTAGTCCCCGCCAGGCTCAGGGAGCAGGAGGGCTGGGGAGGAGAGTAGCTGCACTACGGTCAAGGAGTGTGACCGAGGAGCTCTAAGAATGATTCGGGGTACGGATTATGTCAACTACGAGCTGCCATATCTATAGACATAAGAACCAATCATTCTACCCTTCCACGAATCATGTCCCAGGCCAAGGGGTTCCGGGTAAGCCGTAGACTTGACCCTCACGTCTGGAGATACCTTTGGGAGGAGACTCGATAATCATGCTTACGCCGACGGTGTGATTTGACCTCGAGGCGAGAGTTTCGGTTGGAATCTCTTGGTGGCAGCGTAGAGGCCTTACGACGTTGATCTGGGTATGGTTTTGATTCAAAAATCATACCCCGGTTGACTGTTTTAGGCAAACGTCGGAATGGGTTTTCCTTGGTCGGCGAAAAGGAAACCCTGGGCAGCACATGTTAAACTCAGGCATAAGAGGGTGTGACCGATCACTCTTGAGTTGGTCAACCCTACCCTTGTGGCAGCAGGAGTTATGAGTTTCAGTTCTAACCTAAAAAGGGAAACCTCTTGAGATCGAGGGTGACGAACACGTTCTTATACGGTCTCACCCCGATGAGGTTTCGGAGATGTGGCCGAGGCGGCATGTTATCTCCGAAGTTCGATGGACCCTTTTGATCTTCAGCAGGGTAGGCGAGGAGGTTTACCGCTTGACCCTACCACCTCAGTCGCACCGGGTTCATAATGTCCACCACGTGTCTCAGCTGTGGAGATACGTGTATGTTTCTTCACACGTCATTAACCCCGGGGAGTTGGACGTCAATGACAGGGCGACCAGCACAAAGGTTCTAGTAGAGATCGAGGATCGACAGGAGCAGGTTCTACGTGAACGGTTGCTTCCTCTAGGGTGCTTCCCGGGTAGCACGAAATCTTCAGGTGAGCATATGGGAGCGTAAAGCTCAGTTGCGTGCTCAGTACTACCTTGTTTCCCTTAAGTGTGAGTTGAAGCTTTACGGGGACGTAAAGCCCTGAGGTGGGAGTAATGTAAAGACCCGTAAAATTCAAGGGAAATTTTTTTCTTAATTTTCTTTAGAATTTTACAAGAGCGCGGTTTCTGACGGCACCTGATTCCGAGGCCCGGAGTGCCCGGAATTAATTTCCGAAGTTTGGCTCGGGTACGTTCAGTGAACGAACGAGCGGGAATTCCTAACTTTTGATCCGGTGCTCGGAATTGAAATCCGAGGGCACCGATGAACTCGCAGCGCCGATATTCTCTTAAAGAGACCTTTTCGTGAGTTGCGTTTGTTTCGGGTTGAAAGTTAGTTTTTGGAGGATTTATAAAAAAAGTTGAATAAAAAGTGTGAATTCTTTTTATTTTACTTTTTGTAGGTTAACTCCTCTCAAAGGGAGTTAGGGGTGGGACCCACACCCACTTAACCTCCCTTGGGAGGAATAAGTGTGGTGGGGCCCACACGAACCCCTAAACCCTTCATATTCTCCCTAACTCCCCACTCTCCCTCTTAAAGGCTTGACAACTTAACTTTTAATTAATTATACAAATCATGTATAATTAATAAGTGAGTTTAATTTTGAGTTTTTGAAATTCAAACTCTTGAATTCCAAAGGTTGGGTTGTGTTATTAAATTAAGTGTAAGATTGTTTTATTTTTGGGTTAGTTCCTTTGTTACTTGAGAGGATTGGGAGAATCGTTGAGAAACTTGAAGATCTTCTTCGTCTTCGACGAAGAACGTGAAGAACGGTTCTTCTTCGACGAAGAACGCGGCGGCCTCCTTCCACGACGTCGGACTGCAACGCGTTGGATTTCCTCCATGACGCCGCAACGCATCCTCTCCGCGACGTGTTTTCCGTGGCGAATCTACGTCCGACGCCGCAACGCACTTTCCACGACGTGCCTCTCGCGGTGAACCTGCGTCCGTCTACCGCGACGCCATAACTGCGATGCCGACGACGTCTACCTCCGTGACGTCCGACCTCCGCGACGCTCGTCCTTCGCGGATCATTGAGGAGCTTCGCGAGCTTCCTTCGAGGTAGGGGTTGTTGAATATTGTTAATTTATTTTATTCTTGAACGTGGAACATGCATGTCTAACGTGTGGCTTTTGATTATTTTGAGTCGTGGAATTTTGTTTAACGTGAGGGGGGGGGGGGGGGGGGGGGGGGCCGGACCGCATGAACACGGCCGAACCCCCCTCCATCGTTCTTGTTGTTTAATTCTTGCGGGCGGAAGCAAGGTGGCGTGGTGCCGTCGCACCACGCGGATGATCGTACAAATAATTTACGCAGCGCCGTCGAGCTACGTCAAGGAAAAATCTTCAAGAACGCGACGTCGTTGCGCCGCGTTGAAAAGAATCATGGCACGGCGAAAGGGGCGCGGTGCCGTCGCACCGCGCCGGACGACGAACACCGCGGCCGGTTCCGGGCCGCGGTGGGACGAGAAGACCGCGGCCGGTTCCGGGCCGCGGTGGAAGAGGAGACCGGCGGCCGGGCCGTCGGCGTCGGAAGTCGAAGGCGGGACCGGAATTTCCGGTCCCGTTGGTAAAAACCGGCCGGCCAGCTGGCCGGCCGGATGGCATAAAACCGGGGGAATTTAATCCCCCGGCCAACCCATAAACCCCCCCCCCCCTTAAAGAGGGGGGCGGTTCTTTGAAGGAGGGGGGCAGCCGGCCCCCCGTTTCCGCACCAGCAGGCCCCCCCACGTGAGGGGGGCGTTTTTTTTTTAAAAAAAATATAACGGCGCGGCATAGCCGCGCCGCCCTTCAATCAAGCCCCCCACGTTGGGGGGGGGGGGGCGGTTTTTACAAACCGGCGCGGCTATTTGCCGCGCCGCCCTCCAGCAAAGCGGGGGCTTTGCTCCCCGCAAGCCGACCCGCGCGGCCTCCTTGCGGCGCCGGCCGCCGCGGCACCCCGCGCCGCCGCGCCGCCGCGTCGCCGCCCGCCGCCGCCGCCCGCCGCCGCCGCCCGCCACCGCCGGCCGCCACCGCGCCGCCGCCGCGCCGCCCCGGGGGGGGGGGGGGGGGGGGGGGGGGGGGTCGGGCCGGGTCGGCCCGGACCCGGACCCCCCCGTTTCGAACCAAAATTTGTTTTTGGCTCATAACTTGAGCATCGGACCTCCGAATGACGAACCGTCTGCGGCAACGCGATCCTTGGATCGAGACGGTCGTTTCGGTATATCGCACTCAAGGTTTCGGATTACTTTGAGTTCGGCCGGGTTGGTTCGTTCACGAAACCAACCGGGCCTTCGGAGCGGAAACGCTCATATCTTGAGCTACGGACGTCCGATTGACGCACCGTCAGTCGCGTTGTGTTCCACTTAGTGAGACGGATCTTTTGGCATACACCGCCCGAGGTTTGGACGCAGGTGGAGTACGGTCGGGTTGGTTTTGCCTTAAAAACCAACCGGGCCCCGGAGACGAAAATGCCAATAACTCTCAGACCGGGCGTCTGATCGACGCACCGTCTGTTGCGTTGAGTTCCTGTTTACGATACGGAACATTTGGTATCCTTCGCCCGAGTTTTGGATACAGTTAGTAGAGGCCGGGTTGGATCGTACCCGAAATCCAACCGGGCCCCTGGATCGGGAAAGCTAATATCTTTCAGACAAGACGTCTGCTTGACGAACCGTCAGCGGCGTTGGTGGTTACGTTGAGTAACCGTCCCTTTGAGTATACCCTATGGGAGTTCGGGGTACAGTTGAGATACGGTCGGGATTGGTTTCGCTCACGAAACCAACCGGGCCCCTGGGACGAAAAGGCTAATAACTCACAGACCGGGCGTCCGATCGACGCGCCGTCTGTTGCGTTGAGACCCCTGTGACGAGACGGTTCTTTGAGACACTTCTTCGCGGGACCTTGTGATACTTGGAGTATCGACCAGTAGCTTGTGGAGTGGACCCTTCCGGAGACGAGCGGGCGGGGGAGCGCTTGGGTGTAGCGGCGGATCCGTGGTACTTGACAGTGGTAGTGCGCTTGGATGCAGCAGCAGACCCTTGGCGGTGGAGCGCTTGGTTGTAGCGGCGGACCCGCGATACTCTACGGAGTGTGTGCGCTTGGTTGTAGCGACAGACCCGCGACGGTGGAGACGAGCGTGCAGAGTACGGAGACCGTGTAGCCGGCTGAGACCTGACGACTGCTTGACCGACTCGACTTGGAGTGAGTCGACTAGCCCAGTGGACGGAGCGCCCGGTATTTGGCGGCAGACCCACGGCGGACGGAGCGCCTGGTAGTTGGCAGCAGACCCGCGGTACTCGACAGGAGGAGTACCTCAGTAGGCTATCTGGGTAGCGCCCGGTATTTGGCAGCAGACCCTCAGCGGACGGAGCGCCTGGTAGTTGGCAGCAGACCCGCAGTACTCGACAGGAGGAGTACTTCAGCAGTCTTAGGTTAGTGAGCGGCGGCCTCGGAGTCGTGACAGGACCACTGTACACTCTAGAGACGGAGCTCTTCAGCAGTTACGGTTTCGATTATGAAAATCCTGGTTTGAGCTGAGTCAATGATCTTTGTGTTTCCTCATGATTGAGATGGGTCGCTTGATAACTTAGGTATATGTATGGGCATATACCTGGGTAATAGTTATCCGTTGATTTCATAAACTTGTTATAACTGTGTGAACTTGTACTGTTATCCTGTGTGGATTTACTGTTTACTCTTCTTGTGGATTGGGTTGTTCTTGGGCTCGGTGTTGGAGCCGAACGGAAATTGGTGACATAGGTATATGTATGGGCATATACCTAATCAATACTGGATGTTACTTCGTGATTGTTACTTTTCTTCGTGGTTTATCCTTTGTGGATTTGAGAGACCTTCAGGGGTCTCGGGGTCCCTACTGAGTAGCTTATACTCACCCCTGCACGGGCTATGCCCGCACTTCGTTGTGTTGGTTGCAGACGACTGACAGCGCTGACTGCGGTTGAGGCTTACGGAGTAGGTCGGTACCCGGAGGAGGACCACTGAGCGGGACGTGCTCGGAGCGGACAGTTGGACCCGAGGAGTTGTGGAGCTATCGGTACCTACCCTTCAGGTAGGATCCGTGGTGGACGATCCAGGAGCTGAGCCATCTGTACCTACCCTTCAGGTAGGAATCGAGGAGAACGTCCCAGGAGCCGCTTGTACTTTCAGTTACTGTTTTCCCTTTCGAGTTGTACTTTACTTTACAGTTGGGCTTGTATTTCCGGCCCCTTTACTTCAGCACAGTTGTTCTAGTTTTGTGTACTGCTTACTTCCGCTTGTTACTCTGAGGTGCTAGTTACTTTATTAAGGTAATGCCTTCCCTTTTTACTGGGATTTTACGCCTTGGTGCTAGTCTCCAGCCCCTGGCCTATGGAAGGCGGGCTTGGGGTAGTCATGGCACGGTCCCCGAGGGCGGGTCGTGACATTTGCATTTGAAGCATTGAACAACGCGTTGAGGTTCGAACGGAGTGTTCCTCCCCTCCGTCGCAGCCGCGGGTCCTTCTTGCTGACAGTTAATAGCTAGGTGCCCTTCTCTTCCACACTTAAAGCATTTTCTTGTCCCCCTAAGGCAATTTCCAGGGTGCTTCTTTCCACACTTTTGGCAAGTGGGGTGCTGGAATTTCTTAGCGCCGTTGGATTTATCCATCGGACCACCAGCATTGAAGTCCACCTTCCGCTTCTTGTCCCCATGATACCCCTGTGATTCTCCGATCTCCATTTCAACCTTGAGGGAACATCGGACAATTTCCTCATAGTTGTCGAAGTCACGGATCGCTAATGCTTTCCGCAAGCTAGGCTTCAGCCCACGAAAGAAGCGGTCAACCTTGCATTCGGGGGTAACGACAAAGCCGAAAGCGTATCGTGAAATCCTTGTGAAGTTTTCCTCGTACGCTCCCACAGATTCCTCATCTTTCTGCTTGAGGGAAAGGAAGTCCCTTTCCATCTTAAGACGGAGGGTGCATGGAAAATATTTATTGAAAAACATCTTCCGGAATACCTTCCATTCCAAAGCCTCGATCTCCTCCTCAGGCTTCGTATTTTTGATCAACGTCCACCATTGATCAGCTTCACCCTCCATACGATAAGCCTCCAGGAGAACCTTCTCTTTTTCAGAGCATTGGAGGATGGATAATATCTTTTCAATGGAGTTGATCCATTATTCAGCAATCGTGGGATCAGATGATCCACTAAAAGTAGGAGGCCTTTGTCTCATGAAGCTTTCAATAGAGACTTGTTCTTTCTTATGGGGGGTTGAACGTTCCTCTTGACCAGTGTTTCTATTCAAAACTTGAGTTAGCTGAGAGAGAAGCGTGACAAAGTTCGTGATTCCCGCTCCCATTGGATTGGGCATCTCATAAGTACAATCATCACACTGATCTTCACAACGGTTGTTAGCCCGAGTTCTCCTATTACCGGCCATTGGATGGAATAAAAGGAAAGTTAGGGGTAACACATAAAGGGTAATCCAAAGACAAAAGTTGATGACTTATAAATAAACTTTAATCTCTTTAACTCATGAGTCTATAGGATTCAATCCAGGCTTTTCATGATCTTCCTTCTAACATATATCCTTAGGGGCATTTTTCCCTTAATAAGGGTTCATACTAAGATTGTGAATTTATCAAAACATATCCCCCGGGAGTGTCGTAACCAAGAGTGCAGCAAGGCCCTTTGTCATGCACCAGTTCCCGTTCGAGTCTAGCTCAAAGCGGTGTTTTCGGGTTTTACCCCTAGGATACATCTATGCCAGAGCCGCCTCTACCTGCTCGTATCCAGACAGGGATGTATTTGTTTGATAAACCACTTACTTAGTATTTACCAAAACTTAGGGATGTTTTTATTATGATTAGTCTTGTATCTAAGGCTTTACTAGGGTTTCCTAATCCCAAAAATAACTAAACCTATCCTCTAATACCAACTATGACAACCCTGCTTTTTATTATAACTTAAACATGCTTTATTACATAAAACTTCACTTGATACAACAAAGAAGATCGAGAGGTTTAGTGTCTTTGGGGCTTAGGATCATTACATAAAAACTTTAAAATTGAAATACAACATCCTTATTGAAAAATTCCTTTACATGACCACTACATTCCTTCGTACTTAGCATTGCATGGGATAACTTGAGGACATGCATAAGAAAAGGGTGAGCTATAAAGCCCAGTAAGGGAGTACACAATGAATAACATGAGGAGTACAATACATGTTAGGAAATAGGAATATCAATAGAGAATAAGAGAGACATGAACATAAAGGCATGATAAAGCATGATAATCATGACATGGAAATGTGGCAACAACACTTAACATTGAATTAGCATGAGCCAAGGCTCATTGCACATGGAGCATGAGTAAACCCTCATTGCACTTGAAGCACGAGTAAACCCTCGTTGCACTTGAATTAGAATGAGTCAACACTCATTGTACATGACGTATCATGATACTATACTTTACCCAATGCATTGGAGCGCTATCAGGGCGCACCCTTCTTAAACATTTCATTTCATGCATAACTGTGCCACATGGATCATAAAACATGGATTCATAAAACATAATCATTTCTTCCACGATAAAGGAATGTGGAATTAATACATGAAACTTTATAATAAATATGTAAATGTGCATAAAGGTGAATACCCTTGATGGAGAAATGGGCATGGTATTCACTACACAAAGACATTGGCTTAGAAAATCGGTGCGATTTCGGCAGCGTAACGGCGTGACATAAGGATTCATAAAAAAGGTTGACGAGAGAGAAAGGGGTTCCACATCATATTTACATGTAATGGACAGTAAGGAGTTCATATATACACATGTCCCAACAATCAAAATGGAATTTAGATTCATGATACAAAAGTATTGCTTGAATGTAAAAGAAGAGAGAGAAGTTCCTTTCGGAATTTCGGCATAGTAACGGGTGTACATGGGAGGCATTTAATGAGAGAGAAAGGGTTCTCCCATCATTCAAACAATAAGAGGAAAGTATGGGGGAGGTTCTAAACCATACCCCAACATTCATAATTGAAATAAAAAGGGCAATACAACTTAAAGAAAATTGACAAAAAATGAGAAAGGAAGAAAACCCCTTACTTGGAAGTGTGCTTCCAAAGGCTAGAGAGAGGCTTGTGAGAGGCTTCTTGGGAGCTTGGGGAACCTTGAGAGGATTCTAGAGAGAGTAGGGCAGAGGTTGGACGAACTTCAATTGCTTTGAGTGAGGAGGAAGTGGGAGCTTGGGTGGGTTTATATAGGAAAGGTGAGAGAATTCTTTATTATTTAGGTTTGGGACACCTTATATTAAAATATTCCAAACCACAAACCATCCCATGGTATTTTCCCATGGTTTCTGGAAGAGGAAAGAGGAAAAAAATATTTTACAAGTCCAAGGTCCGAAATTATTAAAAAATTAGGGTTTCTTATGTGGAGGTGAGTCACACTCCCATGGAAATTAATTTAAAAAGGAAAAGTGTTGAATAAGTCTTGAGGGATCCATTAATGCTTTGAAAAGTGAGTCAAACAAACCCAAAACCTCATTATTTTAATGATAAAACACATATTGGCCGAACATAAGGATTATGGTATTTTATTACATCACCATTGGGTCATTATGATGTCATAAAACACATTATATATTTAAATAGTATTTAATTTTTACCCAAAAATTTGACTGTCTCGGAAAATTATGAAAAATTCACCATTGGATAATTTCGACATCCTGATTCCAAAAATAATATTTATTTTATCTAAATAATTTTCTAAATATGTGAATTTTTACTTTTAAAATAAAAACCGACATTTATAAAAAATTCACGGGTTTTGACAGAAATGGCTTTCAAACCTTAATAAAAATTTTAATTGCATTCATAAAATTATAAGATCATTTATTTTTAATAAAAATTAATTTAATATTAATAATATTATTTTATTAAAATATTATTTAATTCAGAAATCCTTTAATTTAATAAAATATAATTCTTATTTAAATAATAACTAAAAACACCATTTGTATTTTAAAAACTAATTACAATGTATCAAAAATGACTAGAAATTATATTCATTATTATATACAAAGAAAATAATGTACATGAACATGGTGCTACTTATTTGTTACATAACCCCTTAAAATAGCCGCATAAGACCTAAGGGTAAGGTGTGCGATGGTGGCAGACTCTTGGGGTTGCTCGGATAACATCGCTCGAGTGGTAATCTCTATCAACTTCCATTTTTCCCGTAGACGATCACGTTCGAGCTTGACTTGATGAAGCTCAGCTTGGGCTTGGTCAAGGGCAAAGCCTAAAGACGCCACCTCCTTTCCGAGCTCCGACAAATGGGCTTCGTAAGGGGAAATTCTACTGGATGAGGCCATCGCTTTCTTTGTCTGAGTAGAAAATTAGTTCGTTAAAGCCTTGTATTTAAACTACCCAGATGATCACTGTTCAACGGCTATAAAAGTAACGGTCACAAATATTAACGTTAAACTAAAGAAGTTGACATCTTATAAAAACATTTTTTTTTCCTAAAGAAACATTTAACTGGATCAAGAGGGATTTTCCATTAATGAAATTTTGGGTCGTTACATGGTGATTGTCATAAATGTTAGTCCCTTCAATGCTCAAGAACAGGACATCAATTATGAAGTAGGAGAAGAATATTTTACCTTTGGGGAATGATAGAGAAAGGAGAACCATCTTACAGGTGTCTACACCCATCAACTAAGAAAATCCATGGGACCCAAAACTCCTCCTGAGATTCCACTCACAAATACCCACTAAAACCTTGATAAGGACAATGGTGTGGTGGAATATTCCAATATTCTAAAAAATATAAATATAACTAAGGAAGATTCTTAGATTATAAATTTTCATTTGGATCATTATAATAGATGATAGATCACTATTGATCAGCTATGTGGATACTATATTAATAATGGAGATATTTAGTATAACTCTTTCACTCATCTCATGGAACCTCGACAACTTGTAGTCCCCAGTCAATCCACTAGGATTTAGGAAGTAGGTTATACCCACCTGAGACAAAGTCTCTTATTCATCATGGATCCCTCTCAGGTGAATGAAAATTAGTTTTCACAAGTAGATCATAGATGATCCACTTCTTGATTCATCCCATTATCTAGGGTGTAGAAAATTTGTAAATCCCCCCATGATGAATTTACCTGTGATATTTAAACTCACCTAGAATCCATAATGATGAAATGACATTTAGTACGTCCTAAAAGGAAGCCATATCCAAAGTGGGGAGTCCAAATTACTCCATCACTAAATTTTAGTAACCCATGATTTTACAATTTCAATGGTATAAGTGATTCGAAGTAACACCTTGCCCACTTTTCTCTCTTGGTGTATCCCAATGATGGATACCATATTGTATTTTCAGTTGTAAAAGTTCTACTATTTTTTATAAACACTGAAAGGAACCTCTTTGAGATGGTACAACAACCTGGTGTTAGGATCCACCACTGGCTGGGAGAATCTCTTCAGAAAATCATATACCATATCAATTCCACCTTTTATAGGATAAGTGTCACTAACCTCTTTATGTGCAAGGATTGGTAAAATGAATGTGTCACTAAATTCATTACTTTGTTAAAGTACCTTACATGCTCCCTTGACATCCAACATCCCTAGGAATAGTTGTTGGGGATGTGGGTTCAGAACATCTGGGATGAGCTGGTCTCGAACCTCATCTTCTTGAAGTACATATATGGATTGTGAAAATTCACTATAATGGATTCACACTTAGATGAGGTAATGAAACAAGATAAGAAAAGGCTTCATCCCTCACCTAATTCACTAACATGAAATCCATTTATAGTAGAAATATCTATTCTGATATAGAATTTGGCCCCTCACCCGATCCTGCTTTTGTAGGCCCCACAGAGTAAGCCATGTTAAACATATAATTACACTGAGAATGTCTTATAGGGAATCAATAAAGGATAATAATTCAGACCCTACACAAGATGAAAAAATAAGTTCCACGCCTCTAGGGTTGAGTAGGTTTCTAGATTAAAATTATGTGATATGGAGAAATAATTTCTCAAGCTTCCAGATATCAAGAAGTTAAAAAATGAATAGTAGAAGAACCATCCCAAATATTTCCCCAATGAAAGGTTCCTCACATAAAACATTCAATATTTATTTTTCTTCAATAACAAAACCTCTAAGGAATAGTATATCATAGCATAGTATAATTTGGTGATTATAATATGCATGTTTCATGGATCTCCACTAGCCCCCAAAAATGATTAAGATTATGGGGAATGAAATTAACTATTAGATTAAGAATAAAAAAGTTTAAAGATTCGAATGCCAAAAAGAAGATCTCTTCATCCCATGGGGTTATTCGTGCATGGTAGAATCATCCCTCCAAATCCATTTTGTTCTCTCTAATTATAGCATCATCTTAATAACCCCCCCAATGATCTAAGTAACTAGAGTTGACATTTTTGGGATGATCAATGGACTCTTCCAATTAAAAAGTTGATGTGAACTCCCATTTACTTTATGCCAACCACATTGGGAGGAATTTCATTGGCCATTTAGACACTAGATGAATTCCATAATAAGGAGTAGCAATGTGTTTCCTTCAATAGAATAAAGTTAGTGGATCACTTTGATGATAATATATGTGAATAACCCTAGTTGGATCCTCTATCTCCTCGCTAATAATATTGATCCAATGGAAAAAAAACTTATTTAACATGCACAATTCATGGTAGCTTATCTATGAAAAAAAATTATATTGTTTAAACAAGAAGGAAATAATTTCTCCAATATTATCAAGAAAATACCTCTATGGAAGTGTCCTATAGTGTAGATCTATGACCCATTTGGTTATTTCATTGCCTAACTAAACCACATACATCTGAACAAAAGCATAATTCAGAAGGTATTAGTTAGTTTCCCCACCATTGAAAGTAGAGATATCTACTCTCTAGTCAAGAAGATAACCCTTTATAGAAAAAAAATATAGCACAGGAATGGAAGTTTGAAATTACCATGAACCACTACAACATCCCAACCTAACTCATGATATGTGACACACACTTCCTATCAAAGACTCTTTATGATTCCCTCACTAAGCCTCTGAATATCCCTCTCATGTTTGAAACCAAGGTGGTTTACACTGAAATATACCGTATAGATAATGATGAATATGAGGATTATCATGTTATCATTTCCTTCTTTAGGGAATATGAAGGTGAAATGATACAGGACCATATATTCACTTTCTATATCATATGAGAGTGAAATAGTGTTGATGTTCACTGATTCTTGGTAAGCATTGGCTTTGAGAATAATTTCATCTCAATATTAATTCTCTAAGAACTGGGGTATGCATAGATCGATCTAGCCCCGTCTATCATGATGATTTAGAGATATAAAAAGATTAAATAGAATCCACTATTAAGGATCCAATTGAAATTCAAGTTTGGAAATTTTATTTCTAGTACCAAATAAATGGTTTCCTCATAATAAATTTCATTTAATGAATTACTTGGAAGGCCTTACATTAATTTTCATGTAGTGTTCCCCTATTCAATGTATTTGGAAGTCTCATCTATGGATATATATTATGACCTAAAAGAGAATATTTATGTTATTTATCCACCATCTGGAAGCAGAAAACCCAAACATTGGTCCAAATTTTGTTGTGTTAAAGATAAAGGATTGAATCCAAATCACATTCTACACATATAAAGGGTAGGTGCCTCTAAGTCCTCATAATCCCTCTCTCTTCGCATGTTATAAATTTCATCTTGTACCAGAAAACCAGAGTCTCTAAAATGTATACCATAGTGAAATATTGACCCATGAGAAATCATCAAAGATATAATGCTTTGACATGGTAGGTGGACCATCACACTAAAGATTAGATGGGATAATATCCATATCCTTCATTTTCATAGTCCTTGTATAACTATAAAGGCAATAATATGTTTTTAATTATTCTACATCTGCATAAGAAGGTGGTTTCATCTCTTAATCACCTATTCCAGATTGGCCATCACCTCCCTCCAGTCCTCATGCTTCTGATGAATTGGACTTCTATAAAGCCCCACCTAACTTTAAAGAAATTGTTTCCACTACTAGTGATGATCTGATATAGTTAAAATTAAGTATAAAGGAATACATGAGGGAAACATTGATCAGGTTGATCATACCTCTCAACAAATAATATCAATATATCATGTTCTTGAAGTGATTCTAAGAAACAAGTTTATATAACTATAAAGAGATTCTAGGGATTTATCCCTAGGTTTTCATCCACTATAATTTACTTCCCATTGAACATTTTTGATATAATAAACTTTCCATAACAATGCAACATTCCCATGGTTTCATGGTTGAGGATTAAGTTGATAATCTGACCAAATACATCTTTTACAAGGATATTTAATAACCCATGTGAATGGAAAAGATTGTCCCAATTAGGAAGAATAACAAAAAAAATAGATTTTGTATCAAATTCAAATACCTCAACTACCACTACCTTAAGGAAACCTTCCATGTTTTTCTTGTAATGTTTTTAATAGATGAAACCACTAGCTTCTGATCCCTCTCCTTAATGGATGGATACTACAGATACAATCAGATATGGATGAATATTAAGATAAGAAGGACACTTCATTCAAGTCACCTTAGGGAACCCACTAATATTTGACTAGATGAATATTGGAGTAACCTATTAGTGTTCCATGCGTCAAATCTTCAATATCCTCCTAGAAATGATAGAAGAGTGTTATGTGGTTGACTATGTGGTCAAATCCCATTGATTTTAAGACCATCACAATGATCCTAAGAAATTTTTCATCATATTCCACATCCATAATATTATGATAAACCCAATGAAGTCTGTATTCAAGTTTACCTCCATAAAATTCTTTCACTTTCTTTTATAGTAAAGGGGCATAAAGATCATCCCATAGAAGATCGATTCTATCATAGAAATTCCTACTCCAGGAAATATATGATATTTGAAAGTATTTTTAAGGTCATATGGATTACATCCAACATATATTTTTGAACTTATATGGAAAATGTAATACCTTTTCCAAGATAATGGATAAATGTGTTTCCTTCCAATGGGATAAAAAATGAGAAAGTGTATTTCATGACATAAATTAGTGTCTACTATATCCACAAATTTTTATCTAACTTGTGAAAGGAAAAGATTAAGTCCGATTTTGTGATATCCATAGAGTAGTCCATCAGTGCCTTCCAAGCACAAGAGAATGGTGAAGGAAAATATAAAAGTTTATAGAGCCTCAGTTGCATAATTCTATACACTAAATCTAGATATTCTATTGTTAAGAATATTTTCTTTATCATAGTCTTCAAGGTCTATAAGATATATCATTATAATTATTATCATGATATCCAGTTGATTTCATGAATTTATCCTCTGAAGTACATCATAAACTATACCATACTAATAGGATGATTAGTATAATGGGAAGTGATTCACTAGATATTTTATATCAGGTAAAAACCTTAGAATGGTATCAAGGGACAAGAATATGAAGATTTCCTTTTTGCACACCCAAACCAATGGATCTTCCCCTAGACATCGACTTTAAAAATAAGTACATTCTCCCCATTGATAAAGTCACACCATATTAGAATATGAACTTTGATGATGGCTCGCTATAATGATGTAGACTTTTATAATGTATTTTCCTTTTAAATAAAAATTTCTAATAAAGTATAGTACAAGACACATGCACTGAATAACAAAAACCAACAACACTTTATTATATTAATTTAGAACATTATATTTATATAATAAATATAACCAATAAATTTTAAAGTAATACAATGGGATAATAAACGCAGAAAAATAAAATAACCTGAGTTAGAAAATTTAGATCATTTTGGTCCCCTATAATAACCACATTCATGAATAAAAATGTAAAAAAGAAACAAAAAATTAGTAATGAAATTGAAATTTTCTAAAATGATTAATACAACCTTGAGAGTAATTGATGTCAAAAACAAATGATGGAAATAAGAAGTATTTATAGAAATTATATAACCTATATGATCAGTGGAATATTAACATGAATATTAGGAATCATAACCAGACTGTTGGGATAGTAAAATAGTATTTAAATATCTTATGAAATAAAAGAATAAATTTAAATCATAATACAATTAAATAAAATTGTATAATATGATTTAAATTTTTTGAAACATAATTAAATTGTATTTTTGTTTTCCGTAAAACTTATATGTATTATTTTTATTAAATTATATTTTTATGATAAATTTTAAATTTTAAAATTAAATTTATATTCCTAAAATATTTTTATAAAACACTATATTTTTATATATAAATTATAATATAATTATATGAAGTTATAAGTAATTTTTATAAGGGTCATAAATTTTCTCTTATCATAAAAATTAATATTTTTCCATAAATAATGATTTTATTTAAAAATTAATTCCCTGATTTTAAGAAACATATCTTGGTAAAATGTATTTCATTTTTTGAATCATCATATTGAAGTTATATTAGGGTTATTTTTGGGGATTTTATAATAAAAATTATTTCTTGGTAAATAGTGAAAATAAAATATTTACAAATACTGTAACTTTTATTACATAATCACTATATAAGAATGATTTAAAGTTTTATGAATTTTTTGGGAAAAAATGTACTTTAAGGAGTAAAATAATTCATTAGAAAAATATAATTTTTTTTATAAACCCGTTTTGGAAATTTTGAAACCTAAGTAATATTTTATTATAATAAAAAAATTGTCATTTCATTTAATTAATTATTCATAATCTTCCTTTTAGTTTTAGATTTATTTTGAAGTTAAATAAACCTCATTTTTTAATCATAAAACAACAAATTTCATACTATTCATATTCATTGTCTTAAATGATAAAATAATCAATATTTAATTCTAAAACACCCGTCTCTCCCATATAAATTCCACCATTCACTACATAACCACTCCTCACACCTTAATATTCATGGTTAAATTTTTTAAAATCTATTTCTAACACTCTTATCCATATCCTATAGGTTATATTCTCATCAAAATACCACCCTTCAATGATATAATGAAATTATCAGTGGAGTGTTCTAAATAATTAAGGTAAGAACTCCTAATAACTCTTCCTCATTTATATTCCTTCAAATATTCTTATTATACCTCATAAAAATATATTCTAAATATAATAATATAATTAAATTTGTCATTAGAATACAAAAAGAATTATTTTTTTAATGTAATTACCATTATCTACCTTCAACTCATCCATTCTAAAAAGAAAACATCACCAATATTATGGTCGGTTTATCGCCTCCATGGACTATAAATTTTATTTTTTATCTATTCCTTAATATCTAGTTTAAATAATAATTCAATGACTAAATATGATAATGATAAGTATATTTTATTTTATTTGATATTTTTTAATTTCTAATTAAATAAAATGATTAAATAAAACTAATTAAGTTAATCATGGTAAGAAAAAACACATAAATGAACTTACCATTAAACAATAATGTTCGCACTCCATGAATAATGATTATCTATGAATAAAATTTGAAATTTGGAACATTTTATACTTTATAAAATACATAATTCAATACCATTACACTTCTATACCCATAATAACATCCATCATTATCAATAAAAAAATATGACATTATAATTATGAAACAACATCCTAGAGATGGTGAACATGAATATAATGTTGTAATAAAATGATCACAAAAGAAATTAAAAATAACAATAATAAAGAAAATATGTATGAAAAAATATATATATAAAGTATTTAATATATTTAATATCATTACTTAGGAGTTTTAAAACATGTACAAAGTGAATCGAGACCTGAGGTAAGGGAACTCCTAAACCATCCCCTTTTCCTTTGGGTTTTAACTTCTCTCTCTATACCTCACTTACTGTCTATAATATTCTAAGGAAATTATTCTATTTTATATATATATATATATATACATCTGTGGGTGTGCCTTACATATATACCTATTTTATTTTCCCTTTATTTCATGGGGTTATACATGTTTTTCAAGTTCCCTTTTCAAACTTTCTTTAAACCAAACTTGTTTAAAGAGAAATATTTTATTCATTATTACATTTCAAGTGTCAATATTTTAAATTTTATTACCTCTATTAATATATTAAAATAATAACAAATTTATGGAAAACCATTCCACTTTGTTACTCATTTTCAGTAAAAACCAATATGCTCTCCTTTTTTAGCGTTTCTTTACTCGTTTATTGAAGCATCGTTTGTAAGTTTATCTTTATACATACCTCTTCAACTGTATCATATGAATTTTCTTCATCTAAACTTTATATTTAAGATATATTCCCAATTTCTTAATTATTATTATCCAAAAAAAATTAAATCCTTCTTCTCTTGGAAATATTTATAATATAACCATTGGTTATGTTTTTGAGAAAAAACTGTGTAGCTTATTTACATTTCATGGGTTATTCTTATTCATAAGCCTTAGGTATGAATTATTTTTTTGGAACACATATGAATTTATATATTATGTTGTAAAGGGTTTGAACAAAATTATATATCCCCAAAAATGTATTGGGTAATTTTTTTATCCCATGAGATACCATGTATGGTGCATGGTCAATAACCCAAGCATAATATGTCATGTTGTCTTGGTAGTGAGCCTTCACTTATGCTTATGGTGTAAATTTTATATTGTTTCCACATTATTATGATTATATGATTCTATTAAATCTACTTATTTATACCATGATTCTATGTGATTATTCTCTATTATGATGTCATGTTATGCCTCTCGATTTATATTTTATACCTCAGTATCAAGTTTATTCCCTTACTGATCTTCAAAGCCCACCCTTTTCATTATGTATGTCCATAGGGTATTCTTAGTACTAATAAAACAAAAAAGGGACTTAGGATAAACTTATGATGATTCAAAATATTGTTGAAGTAACTTATTCTGTATATTTATATATTATATATCTAATCTCTAAAAGTCGTTATACCTCAAGATTTTTGGGTTTTAATAATTTAATAATATATGCATGAGACTCAACCAACTACAATTTTTATTATAGATAGGTTTAGTTATTTTGGGGGATTATGTTAGATAACCTAATTATAAATATACCATGAATTATGAAACCTAGGAATTCTTAAGGTAGGTTATGCATGACCTTTAAGATCTATTCTTTTTAAAGTTCCTAGTATGCCATTTATATTCTTATTAATTTGAGTATTGTCATCCATAACTTTCCTATATTTTAGAAAATCGATAACAATAATAGGAATTATTACAAAAACATATGTGATGGAAAATATAATTATTACCCTAAAAAGATTCCTAATATGGTGTGAGTAAGTGTTGAGAACCTCCAGATGGCACTTGAAAGACCAATTCAAGTTATGAATAATAATTTGAAGTATGTGTGACTACTTCCTTCTCCAAAGATAAAATAATCTAAAATTGAGTAATTTATTTGATCAAGTCCTCTTACTTTTAGTGGGTCTTATGATCCCATGATTACAAAACACTATATTAATTCACTTGAGAAGATATTTTCTATCCTCCAAGGCTCTAATAAAGAGAAATTTATATTGGTCATTTATTTTTTAGAGGGAGAATACAATCAATGGTGGAAGATGATCAATAATAAGAAACCCAAGGAATATATCAAATCAATTGACTATGAATAATTCAAGAGAATATTTTTTAACTAATATTTTACTCATACTCACCATGTTAAAATGGATAGGGGTTTCTTAGTCATAAAAAAATGGAGGATAAATTAATTGGGTCTTTTGAGGAAAACATCACAAAGAATTAGAGGTATGATTTTAAATTTTTTCATTGAACCATAAAGTAAGGTTGAATACTTTTTTACTGGACTAAAGATGAGTATTCAAAAATATTTATCAATTTGAGACATTGATTTTTATGATTAAATAGTATATTTTATTCTAAAATTGGAGATATATATTATTGGATTTCAATGTCCTTATGGGGTTGGATATAAAAGGTAGATAATTTAGTTCAATTTTGGAGGATCAATTGAAAATATCACATAGGGAGGAAAATATAACTACCCACAAGACATAATTGTTGAATAAAATCATCCATGAAACTGACTTAAATGAACATGGAGATGTTATAAGGGTGGAAAGGAGGAAAATAAAGCTAATGAAAGTCAAAAGGAGTTAATGAATCTAACTAATATAATTGAAAAAGGAAGGTTCCAATTAATCCACCACATTTGGTCGAATATTTCAATTATAATGAATATAGAAACTATTCAAGTTATTGTACTAAGCTAATGGTTTTTGATGATAATTAATGAAAATAATATATAAGGATATGAGAGAAAGAGAGGGTTTATTCCATCACTACTAATGAGGTGTATCATCAAAACAAAATGGTTACATATACACTTTTTATTCATTCAATAATAGAAAATAGAATATTTGATTCTAGTTCTATGCATTATTTTATATCATATAAGTTTAGTAGAAATATTCAAAAATCCATAAATAAATAGAGGATGAGTTATCATTGAAAACCCCAATTGTTCCAACTGTTTCGTCAAAAGTATATAATCCTTCCCCAATTGACATTTTTTGAATGAATCTCCCAATAATCCTTATTAATATATATATAGTGTAATTCGATGATATACATACCATGGATTGGCTATATTTATATTAATTAAACACCAACTACTAAGAGAAAGAAATTATGTTTCATATCCAAAATCATCCCTTGATTCTATACAAGTGCAAAGAGGATATTGATTCTTCCTTGAAAAATCATTCTCAGATGTGGATATTGTTTCCCTATGAGAAATAAAATCAAGATAAAATTGTTAAGATTAAGGATATGATCACCACTAAAAGAATTCATGTTGTGATGGAATATACATATGTATTCCAAGAAGAGTAATTTGGTATTCCTCGTGATTGATAGGTTGTGTACTCAATTGAACTTATCGCATGATCTCTGTCCATATCTAAGATTCCTTATATAATGGACCTCATTAAACTAAAATAAATGAAGAGGAAACAATAAGAAAATATGGATGAGGGTTTTATACACCCAATTGTTTCACCATGTATTTCACTGGTTCTCTTTTATGATAAGAATAATGGATCACTGAATATTTGTATTAATTATCTAGAACTCAATAAAATCGGGATAAATAAAATGTACCCCTACCACTAATTGATGACTTTTTCTTTAAAAAATGTGGTGTATCATACTTCTATAAGGTACAAATTTGGTTGAAATATTATAAATTAAAGGTGAAAATGGAGGATATTCCCATGACTATCAACCATATAAGGCATGGAAACTAGGAGTTCATTGTGATTCCATTCAGAATCATAAATTCTCTATTAATTTTCATGGACCTGATTAATAGTGTCTATAAATATTACCTCAATAAATTTTTAGTGGTACTTATATATAATATCCTTATATGCTCCAAAAATAAGGTGGAACATTAGAATCATTTGAGTATTATGCTAAATATTTTGATAAAGGTGAAATTATATGAAAACTGTTGTAAATGTTAGTTTTCGATAGAGCATGTAATTTTATTAGGGCATGTTATCATAATAAAGGTGATATATTTGGTTCTTTTCAAGGCAAAGTCAATTAGGGAATGGCCAAGAATAATATTTATAATTTTTATTAATAGTTTCCTTAGATTATATGGGTATAATTAATTATTTTTTAGGAACTTCTCATGATTTTGAAACTCACTAATCAACATAAATCAAAATGAAAATAAATCTAGAAAAATAAATGTGAAGATAGATTCCAAGAGTTGAAGAAGATTATATCCACTACACATATACTCACACTACCCTCAAGTGGGGAAGTATTTTTGAACTATTTCGATGATTTAAATAATATATTAAGTTTCCCCATTATGAAAAATGATAAATTAAAACCTTATACCTCAGGACAATTGAATATTTATGAGAAAAACTAACCAGTGCATGATCTGGAGCTAGTTGTAGTAATTTTCACATTCAAAATTTGGAGGCATTGTATCTATGGGGATATGTTTGAAATATATATGGATAATAAGAGCTTGAAGTATATATTTATATAAACGGATCACAATATTCCCTAATAAAGATGGTTATATCTAATCAAGGACTATTATTTCTAAATCCATTACCATTTGGGGAAGTATAGTAAAGTATAATATTCTCTATGTACAAAAGATCATCTGGCCTTATCCATGATGATAATTTAGAAGGATCTAATCATATTATATGTGCAAAAGATTAATAAGGGAATCATAAATTAAGGAACAACACCCAACCATTCAAAAATGATTTCTCAACTACCTATTTTAGAAAAAAATTAAGAAATACCGATCAAAGGGATGATACTAAGATAAAAAATAATATAGGTACTCTAAGAAATGGGAAATCCTCATATTTCATCATTGATGAAAGATTTGTGAGATTTTTTACATGTCTATACACACCATCAAAACTGAATATAAAGAATGATCTATTGAATGATATTCATAGCTCAACATTCTATTTCCAACCACATAGACTAAGTATATATTGATATATCTAAGAGTACTACTAGTGGGATAATATGAAGAAGAAGATTACTGAATATACATTGAAGTTCTTGGTATACCAAAAAAGTGAAGGAAAATTGAAAACTTTTAAATGTATGATGCATCTATTGCCCATGCCTACATGGAAATAGGATAATATTACCATTGTTGTCATAGTTATTACAAATTAATCTAAATGAAATAATACCATATGGGTTATAGTAGATTATCTTACCAGTACTGCTAACTTCATCATTATTTAAGATGACTTATCACTTGATAAACATGAAAAAATATACATTAGAGAAGTGGTAAGGCTACATGGAACACAAAAATAAATTTTATCTAATTAAGATATTAGGTTCACCTCAACATTTTGTAAAATTCTTCAAAATTCCATTAGCACATATTTGAACTTCATTACACGCTATCACCCCGAAAACTGATAGATAATATCAATGAACAATCCAAAAAAATTAATATATGTTGAGATAATTATCTATAAACTTAAAAGGATACAGGGATCAATATATTAATCTATTCTAGTTCTTATAAAATAATAACTTACACTCAAGCATTTAGATGGATCTAAATGAACCCCCGATTAAAATAAATTTAGAATTCGAACATGTTGGAATTAATTTATAAATGATAAGATATTATGACCTGAATTGGTTGATGAAATGGAAAATAAGTTTCAATCCATTCAATAACACATATGAGTTACACAAACCTGATAAATGTTTTTTATTGACAACCAACAAAATACCTAGAGTTTGAAGTTAAAGATAAAGTGTACTTTTTATCCCCATTGGATCATTTGAGATTCCCAAAAACAATGGCTCCATTGTATTTCTCCCCATCACTGAACCATTGTAAATAATTTAATGATAAATTTAAAATTTTTTAAAAAAATATATAATCATAAAATGGTTTTATAAATAACTGTATATTTTTATATAAATGATAACATAATTTCATGAAGTCATAATTAATTTTCCTAAGGGTTATAAATTTGATAATATCATAAAAATTAATATTCTCAATAAATAAAGAATTTATTTAAAAAATAGATCTATCATATTTAGAAAATTATTTTTATAAAATTAATTTTATTTTTAGAGCGATAATTTCAATGTCATATTAGTTTTAATTTTTTTGATTAATCTAAAAAATTGTTTTTTAGCGAATTGTAAAAATACAGTTCTTATAAATACCATAATTTTTTTACCTCATCATGATATAAACACAACTTAAAAACTTTTATATTTTTTTATGAATAAATATGTATTTAAAGAGTAAAAAAAATTATTTAAAAATAATAAGTTGAACATAGAAACGTATGTTTGAAATTTTAGTACCTAAGTTATATTTTATTATAAGAGAAAATAATTTTTTATTTTTTTCCTTTAATTAAGTCTTCAAAAAATGGAATTCAATTTTTTTTATTTTTAATGTAAAATAACCCACATTTTTTAATCATAAACTAATAAATTTCATATTATTCCTAATATTTGGCCTAATGATAAAATAATTAATATTTTATTTTGAACCGCTCCTCTCAACCCCTTATAAAAACCACCGCACCTCACCTTATATCTTGAGCATCTTTTCTCTTCCAAAATTTTCCAAAATACCTCCTAAACTCTATTATAACTTTCCATTAAGTTCTCTTCTCATTAAAATACCACCCTCTAAAGGCATAATCCAATTAAAAAATAAGTATTCCCAAGAAGTAAGGAAAGAACTCTTAATCACTCTTTCTAATTTCTATTCCCTTGGATTTTGTTATTCCACATCATCCAAAAATATTCTAACCATCATAGTATAAGGAAATTAGTGTCATTAGTATACTTAAATATAACTATATTAATGAAATAACCATCATTTACCATCCACCTATCCATTTTATAATTAAAATTTCTCTTGTATTACGGTTTGTTTACCACCTCCATAAATGATGTATTTCATTTTTCATATCCACCTTCATGGATAATTATACTAATAATTATATGGTTAAATATTATAATAATAAGTATATTGTAGTTTTTTTATATTCTATAATTATAAAATAAATATAATGATTAAATAAAACTAATTATGTTCATCATGGTTGGAAAAACTATCTAAATAAATTGAACACTAAATGATAACTTTTGTACTCTATGAAAAATGATTACATTTTAAGAATACTTGATAATTGGAACCTTTAACCATTTTTTGAACAAAAAAAATTCATACCATTACAATTCTTGGCCCATAAAAACATCCATCATTATCAAAAAACCAACATGACTTTGAAATTATTAATCAAACATCCTCAGGATAGTGAACATGAAAAATATGTCCTAATAAAATGATCTTATGAAAATATAAAGGAATAATAGTAAATCATATATATATTAAAATGGTTTTAAATTATGTATTTAATATACTAAATTTCATTATTTTGGTGTTTAGATGTGTATACCAAGCGATTTGGGTCTTAAGGTAGGGGAACTCTAAAATAACCATATTTTCCTTATGGTAATGAATTATCTCTCTCTACCTCACTTTATGTAACAACGTGAGATTTTAGAAAATATTCATCTATGAAAATTTTTATTTCCTTGATATCTATCGTTGCACACAGCATCATGTTTAAATGAAACACAATATACTATTAAAAGATTATTATTTGTGATAGTTATAATGAAGTCATTAAATTGGCGGGAATAGATAGGATTAAATAATTTATAAAATATATATAAATTTCCTACTCAATATAAATATATTGATAAAATAAATAATTACACAATTTTTGGTATTGTTATTTTATTATTCTAAAATACATTTTCTTCAAAAAAATATTTTTATTTATTTTGGTGAGAAAATATTATGATTAATTTATATAACTTTTAGAAATTTTATTTTATAAAATTGAAAACTTTTTTTAAATAATCATATTAAAATTATCTTAGGATAAATTTTTGAGAATTTTTAAAAAGAATGATTTTCCCTTGAATAGTAAAAAAATGCTTATTTTATTTAAAACTGTTTGTAAAAAGTTAAATTTTATTATATAGTTTTTTAAATGTAAAATTATTTTTATTATATTTTAAAATTTTTAACTAAGTCCATTGGAATCAATCTTATGTTTGAATTTATTATAAAAATATTTTTATAGGTAAAACAAAATTTCCTTAAAACATATTTTTATGTGGAAAACTTGTTTTTATCTTAATAAATTAAATTGATCACAATTGGTGAATTATTTTAATGAAATTTACATATTATATTCTCAATAAAATGTTTTATCATTCATCTATTATTTTTATAGTCATGGGATAAGAATAAATTTGGTTTTAGGCTTAAAAAACTATATTTTTCTAAAAAATATTTTCATCGTGTCTTGCACACTTATTTTTAAATTAAGTTCAACCAATTATAAGTTCTTAATTTGATAAAATTGATTCCATATATGTAATAAGTAGTTTCAAATTTGGTAAATATGACCATTTTATTTTTTGTTAATATGAATAATAACCGTGGTAAAAAGTGTCACCTCGGTAAAGGGTAAATCGGGTAAATCTAGGTTAAAACTAAGTTATAGTGCCATAATATTTCATACTAATTCTTATTTAAGAAACTTAATTCTAAATTTATCACATTAATCATGAAATTTATTAGTTTAATGGACACTTGTATCTAAAAATGGCATATATAATATTTATAGAAAAGAAAGTTAAAAAATATCACTCTCTTAATTTTAAATATGTCTTATATTTCCACATTGGGAAAAAAGAAAGTAATGTCTGTATATAAATTTTTATTTTAATATTAATGAAATTATTTTCATTATGGAAATTTATTTCTAATTTTTATAAATTTTATAATTACCTTAAATAATTGTGCAATGCAAATACATAATTTATTAAATTAACTAAAAAATAAATTTAATGATTTTAAAAATATTAAAAGTGATATAATTTGAATGATTTAATGTGTACCAAGAATTTTATATATCTATATTACATAATAGAGAGGTTTTGAAGAATTATATTTGAAATAAACCTTTTTATTGATGTATTCAAAGTCAAATTAATTTAATAGATTTAAAAATTACATTACTAATATTTTATAATAAATATTATTTTATTAAATGATATAAAATTCATAAAAATATCAGATTACAAAAAATAAATTGAATGTGGTTTTAAACATAAACTATGTTCTATTTATGGATCGTATTTTATATTATGGTAACATTATTAACCATTAAAGGGTAGAAAACCATAATATTATTATAATCGTAAAAAGGGTTAATGAAGGGTTAAAACAAAAAAGATAAGGGTAAAATGTGATCCAAACTTGTCAAAATTTTATTTTATGAGAGTATTTTAAATAATAGACATATTATATTCTAAAATTGTCAGTTTTTATCCATTTGTACTTTAAAATTAATCTATATTAATTTAATATTTTAATAAATTCCAAGAGTGCCCCTCCTTTCAATTATAAAATGGAACCCCACATTTCTCTTCTTCACACCACTTTTATCCTTATAAATAAAGCATACTATATTAAGTATAATTATTAAATCCCATATCCACATTATATATTCTCTTTTTTCCCAAAACATCAACCCTAAATCCCTTAATAGGATATCTAAATGAGTCATTTCAATGAAATGGTAATCACCTTAACCGATCACTTTATTTTTATTTATTCATTTAAATCATTAAAATATAATTTATTCTTCATAAAATAATAAATTTAGTATCCTAAATATACTTAAATTTTATTATGATTATTAAAACACCTTTATTCTCCCTCTTTTCATTAAATGAGAATTATAAATATCACTCATGCCAACGTATGGCTTATCATCCCCACGTATAAATACAATTCATTTCTCATCACTGTATTTTATGGGTGGAAATTTTGATGGTTTTAATTTTTATATATTATAATTATGAAATAATTATACTAATATAATGATAATATCATATCTACCTTCTTACCTTCCAAACCATTGGAAAATGATAACATTGATTGTGCGTACGTGTGGACTACCACCTCTACGAAACGATGTGATTGGTTTTTCATTTATATTTTACTTATATTGTAATAATTATGGATTTAATTAATATATATTAAATATATGATATAATAATTATTCTATAAGGGTTATTTATTATTTACATTTTGTTCATTCAATCTGTCTAAAAATGAAAACAGTGTTCATGCATACATACAACCTACCATCTCCATGAATGGTGTAATTTATATTCTTATCTACAAAATTTGTGAATGAATTTAAAATTGTATATAATGAATATATATTATATTTATACCATGATATAAATTTTTTAAATCTTTAAATCATTATCAAAATACAAGGACCAAAACTACCAAACTAGAACATACATGAAAAATGAATCATATATCACCCAGAATAGTGATTTTTATAAAGAAGTGTAAACAAAAAAGTGATGAAAGGTTATATCATATAATATATGTTATTATTGTTCTATAATATATTTATAATAAATATATATTTATTATATATGGTTTTCCAATTCATACAAAGGAATTCACACCTAGGATAAGAAATTTTAATCTCACTTTTATTTTTTATGGGACACAAGCATTATACACCACTTGTTTCTTTTTTATGGTGTATATACCACCCATTAATGTATTTTATAATTATTCTCAAAAAAATAATGGGATGTAAATATAAATGTATGGTTATTCATTTTATGTTTCTTATGAATAAAAATTTACCAAAGTGGTAAGGTTTTTATGTTGAAATATCATTGTTTATCAGGATTATTTATGTTTATGTTTTCAATGATGAAATAGTATAATCTACCTATCAATAAACTCATTAATTTTCTTCTCATATGGTGATATATTTAAAATACATGTTTCCTTTAATTTTACTCATCTTAAGTGCTAAAAAAACTAAAAATAATTTTTCTGGGAAATTGTCCATATTTCTCTCTTCGGTCGAAAATCACTTTCCTTTTATATCCATGTTTTCTAAAAATTATTTAAAGAATGTTTTTAATTTTAATACTATGACTGTTTAAATCCATTTTTATCCATGTTTCACTTATTAAAAAATGGTTTAAAATTAATCTTCTTGTCATTTTTCAAACGAGGTGCTTTTACAAAAGTGTAAAGGAAATGTTTTTCTTTTAAATTATATAATATTAATGGAAATTCTCATTGTAATGACAGATTATATATTTGAAAATTCCTTTATAAGTTTCCATTCTTATTTATAAAGGAAAATTTTTCCATGATATTTTATAATATTTTATATTTTAATTAATTTATTTCAAAGTGGAAATTTTATTTTCCTCGATAAATTTTTAATGGTATTTTAATGGTATTTTTATTAATCAAAGGAAAAAACCCTTGATTTCAATTTTTATTTAATGGGGATATAATATAAGGATAGAATTATTATTCTTTCTCTAGATAATTTATGTTTATGATGAAAATATTTCTATGAAACTAGTTCTTTTTTTATGGGTTATACTATAATCTAATGGTGAAATTTTTGTGAAACATGTTTCTTTTACATGAGTTATACTATGAAAAAATATTTATGAATAACATTTCTTTTCATGGTTTTTAATATTATGATTTTTTTATGATCTTTTGACACACACATGTATGGTTTTAAATATTTGATGGTGGTTACATTATAACTAAGGATGGTGGTTAGGTTATAACCAAGGATGGTGGTAACATTATAACCTGGGATGGTGGTCATGTTATAACCAAGGATGGGTGGGACCTATATATCCCTCCAATACATTGTGTAAAGATTGATATATCATAATATTAATATGACTCGAATGAGGTGTGAACCCATTTTTGTAATGAAATTTCTCCAATATGATAGTCTTGGGAGTGAACCTTTACTAGTATTATGGTATGGAGTGAACCCATTACACTTTGATTGTCTTGGAAGTGAGAATTTACTATTATGGAAATGATTTTATATGCATATGTGTATCCAAAAAACTTATGTCTTATGGTAGTTCCATGCTCTCATAGATCGTGTTAATTTATTTCATTATGATTTATGTCTTATAAACTATCAAGATTTATGTTATAACTCAAGGTTATGAACTATGATATACAGGTTTCTATTTTCAAATGTTGTTCTCATATTATTATACCCTTATGTTCATGTTATTCTCAAGTGATCATTGATATCTCCCTTTTTTACCCTTACTATGAATATTATCTCACCCATTATTGTTTTTCCTTTCCCCAAGTTATAAATAAAGGTGTTAAGTACGATATATCTAAGAAGGATTCTAGATATAAAGAACTTAGTGGGAGATAAGGTGGATCTTTTATGAACTAAAATTTTATTTTTCAAAGTTTCCAATTGTACTAGACATAGAGTTCTGACATGGATCATTATGTTATATAATAAATATTCATCTACTAAGATATCATATCTATGTATGATAAGTCTGGGTTGTTATAGTTGGTATCAGAATAGGGTTTAGTTATCCTTTGGAAACTAATATGAGAAAAATTTAGTGGGATACTAGGTATAATAAGTATAGGTCAACATATTAATGTTTTGGTATTGATCATAGATGACCTATGAAAAACCTAAGGTGTTATAGATTAAAAAGGAGGTATCACTATTTATACATCCTAAGAATTATTTTTCATAATTACTATATATTACTATTACTTAAACAATATGTTTTTTTTCAATGAATGGAACCAGGAGGATTCGTGTTAATAATGATAGACAATGGAATGAATGTCCTTAGGAGAAACCAAATGAAATGGGAGCTGGAATGAGAGACCTTGTGATTATGACTAATCATTTATTGTGATATAGGATTAACAATTTGCACCTTAACCAAATCTTGGTCTCTTTATAGAATAGAAACATAGAGTTTACTAAGATTTTGTGTTGTGGAGACTATGAAGGAAAGAATATTCAACTTCCTATATATAGAGAATGTGGAAAGTACCACTCAATTTAATGTCTCTAATGAATAATAATATGTTTTCTATATAGAAATTAAGGGCCTATAATAAGTAATTATTGATCAAAAATAACGATTTTGATGTAGCTAAATGAATATCATTGTCACAACCTAACCCACTAGGGTTCGACTCGTGACTACCCCAAGCCCACCTCTAATAGGTTAGGGGCTAGCGACCACCGTTGACTACTCATATCCCACAAATGGGAGGCATTAGCCTAAATTACCCCTAAACACATAAATATAAGCCCACACAATTCTTAAATGTAAAACTCAAATAAATGAATGTATACATCTAGGATCACACAACATAGTATGATAGTAAAGTACTGAAAGCAAGAAAAAGGGTTAAATACAAGACCAATAAATAATTGTAAAGGCTCCGACATTCTCCAAGGTTTAGGACTAAAGTCACAATAAATCTCTCTATAAAAACCTCAATCTTTCAAGCTCTAGATATTCTCCATCCACACCCTTTCCTCCCAGAACATTATTAAATGTGTTGTAATTTTCATAATACACAACACGTGTGGGAAAATCCCATATAGGGGGGGAGTATAACAATTCCTAGTAGTACACCCTGAAAACACTAAACATTAATCATCAATTATATTCAAAAAAATACAATATAAAAATTGATGTATAACATAATCCACTAGATATACCCAGGAAAGACACAACACCACCAGGTGATGATAACCAACTAAAATCCACAAGATTCTACTTTAAGCAATTCTTGTTATAGGTGAATCCTCTCACAATCCATGTTATCATAGGAGAAACTTGATGAAGAGTTATAGATCCTTGTAGCCCATTCAATAAATCTCACTGGTCTCAGAAGACCCTGATACTCAAAAGGGGGTCTCTCCCAAAACTGATGTTTGAAACCATAAACCCAATATAGATCAACTATCTAAATAGGGGATAATATCCTAATGATACCACAATTCCTACTAATACAGCCTACTAGATGGAAGATCAATTCCTTTCTTAGAGAGGTCATTCTGATTCCAAAAAACCCCACCTAGTGAATAAAGATGATAGAGGATCATACTCTAATATCATGGGGGGACAGGAAAACTCTATCTAAGACTCGGCCTCTAGAGAGGATCACAATCCAATGATGTGGATGTAATGTCCCACTATACCATCTAGGGAATGGAACAAGGGATCAAACTCAACTAATATTGTTCTAAACTAGGGAAATAAAGAGCTACAAACACTTCTGAAGGGAGTACATGGAATGTCCTAGTCATAAACATCCTTTCCAACTATCACCAAGTCTTCCCATGTGGTAAATCCTTATGTAGAATGCATGTCTCATATTACATGGGGTTTTGAAGAAGTTCATGGTGTGTATAGACACACTACACCCTTCCCATGTCATTTGGTCATGTCCATGTACTGTCCTTACTAGGTACTAACTCGTGTATAGGTGGTTGTGTCCATGTCTAAGTACACGGTGTGCCATTGGTCATGTGCTCTAACCCATGTCCATGTACCCACTAAGGTACACGCTGAGCCATCACAGAGGGGTCATACCATGTGGACATATCACACTATGTGTGATATTTTTCTCACTATCAAACCCTAGCACCACACAAGGGGGGCCCACAGAGATTTCCTCAATAGGTTACACGTCATGTAATCCAAAATTTCCCAAATCTATTAGGATCTTTTCTATGTCATACATCGCATTATCGAAGCCACCGCCCTCACCAGAACATGTGAATTGGGATTCATTCAATCATTTACCTCATTTTTTGGTAGAATATGAAATTTAAATTCCCTCATGAAACCATCTACTCGAGCCATCTTTTCACGCAATGATCCATAATCTTGTCCTGATCCGTCATTGTTATCTATGAAATCTCTCCTCCAGTGGTCTTTCGGTCTCCCGATTTTAGTAGATAACCCTAGGGAAAAACCTATAACTATGTACTTGTAGTATAAATCAGTCACTGCATAAAAATAAACAAAACCAATAAATTTATTTATTTTATATATTTATTTATTCTCATAATTAATTTTTCACAAATGGCTCATGACGATAAAGATTATGTCACACCTAGGGTAAAAACTGCATTTTGAAATCTACATTGCCCATGTAATTTTGATTTGGTCCCCCATTCAGGATTTATTCCAATTTTTAATGAAAATGTGGTTGCTTTTTATTTAATATATTTAATATCTTTAAATAATTTATCCCAAGCACACTAGGCCTCGAAATCGTATTCCATATTAGCGACTGGCCTCAAAATAATCAATATAATATCCAAAAATAGTACAAGGAAAATCAGATTCATTACACTCACTACACCTTAGAGATTTTTTATTGAAAAGAGAAAACCCTACTAAAAAATGAAGGAACTGGGTTTGTATCTGGGTTTCCCTCTCCCATGTGCACTCCAAAAGATTCTTGTGCTCCATTGAACACATACAAGGGGAATCATTCACCCATGAAGGATCATATCCTGTTGATACTTCATCTCCATTAGGTATTATGAAAAGCTTTCTCTATCCTTGATGTCTATCTCTCCTCAGTTGATAACGTGTGATGGGTCATACATGTACCACATCAGATATGAAATATGGAAGATATCATGTACCTGTTCCAACTATGGTGGTACAACCAAGTGGTACGCCACCACACCAACTCTACACAGTAACTAGAATGGACCAATGAATCTCATAGATAACTTTAAAATGTGGAAAAATATCCTCAATCCACATCGAGGTGAGGCACTTGGGAACACATTGTCTCCCTCCCCGAACCCCATAGGTATCTATTGTTGGTCCTCATAATAATTTTGATGGATCTGTGCAATACTCACCCTCTCCTAGATGATCTGCACCTTCTTTGAAGTATCTTGCACCAACTCTAGGACTGTGAGTGCTGACTCGCCTACATTGTTCCAACAAAGTGGTGACCTATAGGGTCTCCCATTAAAATAATAAAATGGTGTCATAACAATGGTGGAATGGTATATATAATTTTATGAAAACTCCACCAAGGGTAGGTGCTCCTCCCAATAATGGAGAAAGTATAGCAAGCAAGGTTGCATCATTTTTTCCAAGACCTGAATGGCCATCTCTATCTAGCCATCAATTTACTAGTGAAATTCCTTGATAAAGTGTCACAACCCTTTCCATAACTGATATGTGTAGTGATAATCATGATCAGAGATGATTTTTAAGGTAAATCCATGGAATTATACTATCTCCTACATGTATAGGCATCCCAAACTCTCTATGGAACTCTATTCTTGAATAACTATGAAGTGGGTTGACTAATTGAGTCATTATATGATAACCAAAATGGAATTGTGTCTCCTAGAAATAAATGGTAAGACCATTGAAAACTCCATGTATATCCCATCCCACTTACACTCTAGCATCTCAAGGGGTTGAGCAAAACCCACTAGAACCTGGTTCTCATCCTGCACGAGATGATAAGTGCAGCATCAAGAGATAAAATCTAAAACTCCATTCCTTGTTCCTGGCCACCAAAAATAACATTGTATGTCCTATTAAATCTCTATCACAAATGTATGTACTACCAAATGGGATGTATGAAACTCGTGCATCACCTCCTCCTGTAAAGTAGAAGGTGCCATCATCCATCCTTCGAAAAGGATAGTGTTCTCCCCACACTCAAAATATCCATTAGGAGTATTCCAGTGGATATCTAAGAACGTAAGGTCTCACAGTAATTATCTCTATGCTAAGAATCCCTGAAACTCTGTAAAAGTGGTGGGGTAACTATAATGACCCATGTTTTGAGCTAAGTTATAATTCTATGGGAATTTGAATTTTGGAATTTGGAGGATGTCTTGTTCTTTATTATGTGCCCAAACTGTTTATTTGTGTACTGGAACACTTGAATGTGATGTTGTTTTAGGTTTGGTGTGAGGCATGGGAGGTATCTTGGGTGTTTGGATGGGTTTCAAATGCATCGGAGGCCTGAACACCACATTTTAGAGAAGTGAAAACTGATGCTCATGGTAATATTTAACCATGAGACCTCCAAGGAGTAACTATGTGACCCTCCAGTAGCACTGGTAAAGGTTTGTGAAACTATGTAGGAGGAGTCACATGGTTGTGTAAGGCTCTATAGTTTTTTTAGCAGAGGGTGTGCATGGGATGCACACATTTTTTCCAAACCATGCAACCAACCTGCATGCTGAGTTCCATTTATGTAGTGTATGTGTGCACTATTTAGCTCATGGTTGGAACAAGGTTGGTCAAACCATGTTGTACAATAATTAAGGGTGTGGTTCATAAGTAGTGGAAGTTGAACGATTCGTGCACGGGTTGGCCTAACCATGAAGCCAAAATTTGCACCAATTTTTTAAGGGTGAATTGTTCAGTTTTCCCTTAATTATTTTAAAACCTTATCCCATTTTCTTTTCTTCTTCTCCATCCATGTGAGGCTCCTCCCTTATTTCTCATGGGTTTCTCCTCAAGAATATTCTAGGCATGGTAATATCTCTCTCATCCAAAGTTAGATTCAAGCTTTGTTGGACACATTGGATCCACATTAGTAAGCTCTTGAATCATATTACTCCCCATCTCAGTTTCTATTCTAATCCATTGCCTGATTTTTGGTGTGATCACATTCAACCCATTTTCAAGAAGGATGTATATTTATACAATTTCTCTCAAACCAAACTGAATAAATCCTATATATTGAATTATTTGAGCATCATAAGAATAAGGTAGGTGGTGTATATATTTTTAATCAAGTTTCTGTTGATTTATAGATATTTTCATTGTTCCCTAAGCTAACCTTTGTCCTGCATCACCCTAAAATGGGTTCTTCATTTCTAAATTGTTATATTCATGAAATATTACTCCAATTTAGTCTTTTTATGTAATTAAATGATGAAATCCTTAATTTTAGTCGCCCCTTTGGGTCTGACGAGTGATTTTTTATCATTTTAATAATTTTTTAAAATCCCAGAATTCCTTCTAAGTATTCAACTTCAATTATAAATGGAATTTCCCTTATAGGTAATATCCCAAATCATATTAGCACCTCCTAAGTTCCATGTTGAACCATGTATTTGTTTTTTCATGTTTGGTAGCTTTCTAAAATTCTCCATTTTAGTAACATGAGTTATAACTTTTGGTTGTGATGATTTATTGTGCTAAATGACTTGTTTGGTAAACACTGTAATGTTTTATAATAAAACCCCTCATATAAGGTGTGTTATCTTCTAAACTAAAAAATAGTGATTAGTGATTTATATAATTCTTGTCTATATTTTTAATTGGTGTTTCCCAATTCCTTTATGTTATTTATAGATATGTTTCATGCTTAGTACATGGACTCACATGATAATCTCAAATTGATTTAGTATGGTGCATAAACTTCCTAATGTCTAATGGTTTCAAAGACTAATAACATTCTAAGTGGATTGGAATGACTTGACTCTAAAAAGACATTCCTTGATAAATGAAATGGCTTATTAAAATTGAATGGTTTAAATTAAATGAAATATATTGGGTGGTACGACCATTCCACATGATACATTAAAATAAGAATGGATTATGTGAATTTTATTAAATGGAAGGGGTGGAAAGGCCATGATTATTGTATATTTTCAATTTAATATGAATTTAAATTCACTTGGTTATATTTATCCTTGATGAATATAAATCATTTGAGGTAATTCCTCATGGATATTATTATAAATGTGATCGCACCTTTGATATTGGATATTGAACAATGATAAGGGTTCTGTTGGGAATGATGATTCATGTGCCCTTACATTAGGTGTTGAGCATGAAATATCACACCATTGACACTATTTATATGGTGGGAATGACGCACCACATCCCCTGTTTAGGTTGTTGGTATGATGACACACCTACCATATCAAGTGTTAAGTATGATGTCTCTCATTAATTATGAGGTATAGGGTTTGAACCCTTTTCATGAGATTATAGGATCATTCAAACTGGTTATGGATGTAGGATTTACACCCAGATCCACCCAACCCCTAGTATTCTAGGTATATGGATACATACATCTTCACGTACTTAGTCTATATATTAATATGAACTATATAATTACATTGTATATATTATTAATATATATATATATAGTTACCAATCAGGTCATCATTCCAGCTATGAGCTGAAGAAGGTAGAGTTTCCATGTGTCCTTTAAGAACCTGGGTAGGATGGTATCTATTTATTTAGAATTGTTGATTATTTATTTATATCTTCACACTGTGGTACCTTAAATTCACCAAGTGGATTTAGTTGTAGACACTGTTGGTGGTGGCCTACTGTGATTTTATCTCACACCCTACTCAGGCCGCCATTGTACTAGGGTACCCAAGAAGATAAAATGTGCATAGAACCATGGATTATTATTGTGTTGTCATGATTCTACTTGGGAGTTAAGAGTAAGGGACTGATACAGAGCTCAGGATGATCGAAGAGATTTCCCTCGGGGATTTTTATTCTTTTATTATTCATGTACTACACTATTTCATCTTTCCTTATATATGTTTACTATTTTAGTATTTTGTATCATCATCTGGACACACATGAATTATTTTATATGGACATTGTCCATATCTTATTCAATTTATATTGTTCTTTCATTGCTCTATCATTCATTTATTACTACTTCTTCTAATGTTTGTTATTTATTTTCTAATATTTCATTGTGCTACTTTGATCATGGGGGTATAGTCTCCCTACTGTCACCTCTTGAGACCCTCACTACTAGTCAATAGCCTCTATCATATGGGGAGGAGTGCTTGAGGCCATATAGATACTGATCTAGCTACTGGTTTTAAAGGAAGTTAGATAAGGATGTTACAAATTTGTATTAGAGGCATATTTTTCCTCTATATTACTTTTTGGGGATGGTAGATAAGAGACTAGAAATGTGTCAGCTCTTGGTAAATAGTTTTTTCTGGGAGTGATCACCCCTCCCATGGGGAAAATTCAAACTGGCTAAGGCTGGGAATGTTGCTCTTGTTGTTTTCAATTACAGTTGATTATGATTCCCCATGAGTGAATGGTGTATCTTATACTGCTTATTGATTTATGAAATTTGTGGTGATTTTTCATTGACCTAGTATAGAAAGGAAGTATCACTACATAAATCATTATAGTCACATAGATATTTCCATTCCATGCATATTCCATGCCATGTAATTTCATTTGTAGACTTCCTACTATTTGCGATGATGTTCCTTGTGTGACATTAGTCTGGATATTATATACCATGTTTGGTATTTTAGTGACATGCTTTGTTTTTTAACTCTTTAGGTATTTCTTTAGCATTCCTGTATATATAAAATTCTTGGGTGATTTATTTAGCATGTTAATTTGTTACAATGATTTGGTAATTATATTCCATGTTGCCTGATTATTTATCATGTTCCTTTGTCTTTACTAATTTTGATAACATGACTAGTTATGATTTTAATATATAACTAGTTTCATGAGATGAAACATGTTCATTATGATTAAAATGGGAGACAGTTTTTAGTTTTAAGGTGTACGGGCACCTTATAAATTTGGGAAAGGTAACCTATCTATTCAAACCATATTTTTAACTCTATATATATATCCAGAGGTTGTTGTTAAAATATAGAATCTATTGAAGCTAACATTTTAAATTTAATTGGTTTTGATTAAATGGGATCTAGTCTACAGTCTATAAATAGTATGTCACTTTATAGATTGGAAGATGTAACCCCATAAAATCAAACCATTATATATGACCATTGTATAATTTTAAATGGTTATAAATGTGAAAGATGTTTAATTTTGATCTGAACTAAATTGGTTGTGTGTGGACCTCTTATGTGACTCGACCCGAGTAGTTCGGTTATAGTAATTAACTTATCTGATAAAACACATTAAGGGTAGTTTTAAAATTTTAAACTATTTATGTTTGCCTATATAAAGGATTTTGACTCTATCACATGGCATTGATGATCTTTATGATTAATTTTCTAAAATCACAACTAGATCCAAGTATGTCATTTGGGGAATTTTTATTATGAGATAACCCACTATGAGTGTTTTTTAAATTTATTAATTAAACAACTTCTATTAGATTGCTTTTTGATGAACTCAGACTGGCTTAGTGGAACCCTAATAGGTTTCCTTATCTATTAAAAGGAATTTATGAGATAGATTTACTAATTATGATGGGATTTCATTAAATGATCAATTTTTAAAAAGGTACTTTTATAAGGCCTTCATTTTTTCCTTGAGTCGTTAGTTAAATCTGGTACCAAGTACTTTTGTCTTATAATTGGTATTTGGTGTTCTAAGTTAAATATTTTAAATTTTTAAACATTGAATTTAAATCAGTTTAATGACTTAAAATGGAACCTTGGGTGGTATCTTCAGTTTAAACCCTCATTTAATGGTATTTTAAATATCTCCTCAGTTTTCCTTTGAATAGAAACATAATCATTTTTAGGCCATTTTTCTTTTATAAAGGGCTTAAGTGATATACGTAAGGCCTAGTGAAATTTTTTTGGAGTGACCTAGTGGTAGGTTAGATGTTTATTCTTTTGTAAGGGGCTATCCTGAGGTAGGTAGAACCCCTTAGATCTTAAATTCATTAACAAATGTTGTGATCTTTCTGATGTGTGGTGTTGTTCGGGTGTCATTGTCCCTAGTAGGACTCTAAGATTATATGATACATAGTTATTTAGTCGAGTGGTCCTGGTGTCCCTTACCTTTTTTTATGGTAATGAGCATTAGGTAATTCTCTATTTCATTAGGTTAGACAAGCCTAGGGAATGGTTAAATTCTTTTTAGATCACATAACCCTCTCTTTTTTCTTGCAATGATGTATGACTTAGTATGTCATCATCCAGGTCAATGGAATATCAGGCAATATGAATCTAGGATAAATCTCTTATACAGAACACCTGATACTTGGATTCATAGGATGGACTTCCAATGGATGGTATCCATGATGTGTCTTCTTGCTTCTAAAACCTTGGGGTAGTGTACCTTAATATACATGGTACTTGTTGATTTTCTAAATGATATAGTAAACTGGTTGAGTTTTGTGGAATCATTGAGACTTGAGCTTTTGAGTATGCTCTCAAGTCATCTTTGGAGTAGAGAGACCTGGGCGTTAAAGGAATCAAATTCTTCCCAATGCTCAGGATGGAGTTCTAATAGGATTGGGTGTTTTGACACTCTAGTCATGTTGGATTTGGATTTCATGTCAAATGCTTTGACACTTGTGGTTTTGATTCGGAGAAGTTCCACACCTAAGTTTAAGGTGAATATAACCTAGCACACTTATGAGTGACTAATATATCTCTCCTTTTGAAGATTAGGACACTCCTAAGGTGGGGGTGTCAAGTCAGTTATAGTGAATGAGTTTCCTTCCAAGTATAAGGGACACAACTGAGTAATATCATTTAAAAAAATAGTCAATACTGTTTTCAAATGAATGTGTGGTTGGTGAGTCTTGTAACATGTCAGTGCTTTCGTGGCAGCATAGAGTTTACATGATTGGTTATGTAGGAAACTCATGAGAAACATCATTGGTCATGGCTAAACTTAGGTTGTTAGGTTTGATCAATCATGGGATGTCTTAGGTTGTAAAGTATTGTGATCAGTTGATGATGATGTGTCAAAAGGTAAAGTCGAGCTTCTTCCAAGAAGTTGAACCATAGTGGTTTGATTTTTCTTCTTTCTGGTAGTTGTGTATAATTGGTGGGAAACCATACCGAACACTTCATCTAGGGTTTGATAGAATTTTCTCAAATATTTTTGATAATCCTCTATATCCTCTTAGTGTACTCTTTCTTAGTGATGAGCATGTCCACTATATTAACATCATCCTTGATGCACTAAGAGAGGGTTGGTTATACATCAAGCTAAAAGTATCAAATTTCCTTCTATTTCGAAAAATAGGACTTATCAGAGTTGTGTGATGGATGCATGGTTTTTATTGATGCATGGTTAGTCCAAATTGTTACCTAAGTTCCGATTTAGAAACACATAGGATGGAATCTTAGAAACCATCAATTTTCCTCTAAATTGACCACTAGGAGGGTTCCACTCTAGGAACAGTCAATGATCTAATGTGGACATGATGTCCTTGTACTGACATCTCACTTGTAAACATGGAATATGGATTACCATGGGTTAGTTCCTTCGACTTTATTTTAATGAATCTGAGGTTATCCCAGACTTGATACTGGGCTCGTAGGTGATTCTTAAAGGGTGAAAATTCATGTGGGCAGGATCTGGGTTACAACCTAGTTCATGATAAGTCATGAAAGATTAAATATTTGTTTATGGTCTAATTAGGGAATATCACCAGAAGTCAGGTACAAGATTCGGCGAACGTGATCATGGTAAATGTGAGATTCCTTGGAAGAAGGCATTGTGGTTCACCTTGTATTACTCCGGCTTCCTAAGCTGGGAATTTTCAAGATAATTCTATTGAAGTGGATCAACATTTTATCCTGGTTTTTTGATATATGTGATTGATAGAAACAATTTTAAGCATTACTCCAAGTTAATGTGAGTGTGGTTTAAAGTTAAGAAGTGTCTTATAGGGAAATCTTATGTGACTAGATTCATTTAGTTTAATTGGGATTCGATAGTTTCTCTATGGTGAGGTCCCTTATATGACCTTGGAAGTAATAGGGCTCTCCCAATTCAAAATCACATCATGAGAATTGTTAGAGCACTTAGGGCGTGCTTTATGAAGAAAATTTTGTAGGAGGTTTATACCGTGGTTCAGAATTTTCCATTAAATTCAGGAAACCCATGGTGGGGAGCATCATTGTCTAGATATTAAAGATACTATGACGTGATCATGTCCCTAACTAAATGGGATTGAGTAAGCATTGTTTTAGTGTTTCAGTTGGCAAATGGGAGTGTGCTATAGTTTTGAAGGCTTAATTGTTGTACACTTAAGTAATTATTGGAGTTGTGTTGGGTGTTCGGAAACACAATGTGGCTATTTGAATAAGACTTTATAGCCATTATAGGTTGGGTGATGTTTTTTTTGTTTCCCAAAGGCTTCTTGGGGGAAATAATTTATGAGGTGGGTAGGTTGTAACAACCCATGTTTTGAAACAAGTTATAATTATAAGGGAATTTGAATTTTGAAGTTTAGGGAATTTTTCTTTCTTTGAACCGAGCTTCAAAACATAATTTCAAGTGTTGGAACACTTTAAAGTGTTGTTATTTTAGGTGTGGTTTGAATCCCAAGAGGTATCCCAAGTGTTTGGATGGAGTTTGGGTGCATCAGAGGCACGAAGGACCCATTTTAGAAAAGTAGAGATGGAGTAGCATGGTCAGAATTAACTGTGTGGCCTCCTAGGGGTAATCGTGCGACCCTCCAGCAGCACAGGGAAAGGTTTGTCCAACCGAGCAGGAGGGGGTGCACGACCCTGCAAGGCTCTATAATTATTTTTAGTAGTGGGTGTGCATGGGTTATGCACAATTTTCCCAAGTCATGCACCCAGTCTACTTGCTTAGTGTTACTTAGGCATTGTGTGTGCATTGTTTAGCACACAGTTAGCGAACAATTATAAAATTATGTGGGACAACCGTATGGGGTGTGTTTCTTAAGCTTTGGGAGCCACATGGTTGGCACACTGATTGGAAAAACTATACAACCCAGTTTTTAAGGGTGAATTATTCATTTTTTCATCAATGATTTTAAAACCTTATTACCTTTTCTTATCTTCTTATCTAACCACATGAGGCACCTCCCTTCTCTCCCATGGGTTTCTCCTTAATTTTAATCTAGGAATGGTAATATCTCCCTCCTCTGAAGTCAAATTCGGTCTCTTCCAATCACATTGGATACAAATTAGTAGGATATAAACTCTTATTACTTCCTATCTCAGTTTTGATTCCTGTATGTTGTTCTATTTTGGTGCAATCCCATTCTCCCTATTTTTATGGAGGATGACCGTTTCTTCAATTTCTCTCGAACTAGACTGAATCAAGCCTCAATATTGGATGTGTTCAGTGTCCTAAGCATAAGTTAGGTGCTCTATATATTTTTACCCAATTTTTTTATTTATTTATAGATATTTTCATTATTTTGTGTGGTGACATTTTTCATTCGTCACCCTAATACGAGTTCTTTATTTCTAAATTGTTATAAACCTGACGTATTCCTCCCATTGAGTCTTTCTATGTAATTATAGGGTGATGGACTCAATTATAACCACCCCACTGGGTGTTTAGAGTTATTTTTTATCTTTTTAATAATTTTTTAAAATCTTGGAATTCTTTTTAAGCATTTATCCTAGATTATAAAAGTAATTTCTCTTTTAAGTAATTTTCCAAATGATAATAGAACCTATTAAGTTTCTAGTTGAACATTGTATTTTTTTCAAGTTTGGTAGCTTTCTAAAATGATCTTTTTTGGTGAATCGAGTTATACATTTAGATTTTGATTCTTTATTGTGCTAAATGACTTATCTGGTAAACAATTTCATGTTTTATAATAAAACACCTTGGATGAGGTGTGCAATATTCAAAACTAAAAAGTGGAGATTGGTGATTTAAATCATGATTTTCCATATTTTGAATAGGTGTTTTCCTATGCATTTATGTAATTCCTAGATATGTGGAATGATTTGTACATGGATTCAAATGATAATATTAAATGGATTGAGTAAGGGGGATTGACATTCCTTGTGACTAATGGTTTCAAAGACCAATAACATTCTAAGTGGATTCGCATGACCTGAATCTAGAAATACTTTCCTTGATAAATTAAATGACATGTTCAAATTGAATTTATTAAAATAAATGAAATTCAATTGGGTGGTATGTCCATGCCACTTTCTATATTTAAATAAGCATGGATTATGTGAATTTTATTAAATGGAACGGGTGGCAAGGCCATATATCAAGTATTTTTTAAATTTTATATGAATTCAAATTACCTTGGTAATATTTGAGCTTGATAAATATACATCATAAGAGGTATTTATTCATGGATATTATTATTAATATGATTACACCATTTATATAGGTTGTGTAAATATGGTAAGGGTTCTGTTGGGCATGAAGATACATGCTCCCTTGCATCGAGTGTTGAGCATGATGTCTTACACCATTGGCACTATTTGGATAGTGGTAATGATGCACTATGTACATTTTTTAGGGTGCTGGAATGAAGAAAAACCCACCATCTTGAGTGTTGAGAATGAAATCTCTCATTCCTTATGAGGTGTAGGGATTATACCCTTTTCTTGGGCTTATAGGATCATTCAGATTGGTTATGGATGAATGAGTTACGCTCGAGTCTAACCAGCACCTAGTATTCCAAGTATATGGATACATATGTCTGTAGGTACATAGTCCATATAGGTGGATGAAATATATAACTACACTATATATATATATAATATAACTATATATATGGTTACCGATCATATCATCATTCTAGCTATGAGCCAAACCAGGTAGATCCTCTGCGTGTCCTTTAAGATCATGAGTAGGGTGGTATCTATTAATTTAGAATTATTGATTATTTATTTATATATGAACACTTTTATACCTTTTTTTCAGGGACTATGTTTTTTTGTAGACACTGTTTGTGGTGGCCTAATGGAATTTTACTACTCGAGTTGACATTGCACTGGGGTACTCAAGCAGGTCCCATGTTTGTAGGACCATTGATTATTAATTGCACCATCAAACTCTTACCTAGTAGTTAAGAGGAAGGGAATGAGCTAGATCATAGGATTCTCAAGGAGATCACCCTAGGGGATTTTTATTCTTTTCCTATTCATGTATTGCACTATTTCATGTTGCATGTTGTATTGCAACTATTTCATTTTATGTATCATCATACGAACATGCATGAATTGTTGTTTATGGGAATTTTTTATATCTTATTCAGTTTATATAATTCCTCCTCTACTATGTATTTAATTTATTACTGATTCTTCTATTGTATATTATTTATTCTCCATTATACCTCTATGATACTCTGATCATGAGGGTATAGTCTCTCCACTATCACCTCCAAATACCCTCGCTTCTAGTCGGAAGACTCTAGCATAAAGGGAGGTAGAATTGAGTCCATGTGGAAACTAGTATTGATATTTTATTTATAGGAATTTGGGATAGGATGTTATAGTAACAACCATATATTAAAGATATGATGCACCATATTTATCCACTAAGGATAGCTACAATGAGGATAACTTCTCTAATGCCTCAGCCAACAACTAAGAAAAAGATCTTCAGCTGAGAGCTTATTCCACCATGTTCCCCATCCTAGGAGTATAGACAATCTTGAAGTCATAGTCCCATGTGATCTTTATTCATCACCTCTATATCAAGTTAAGATCCTTCCGTAAGAATATATAGTTGAGACTCTTGTGGTCATATTAAATGATAAACTTATTGCCCATAAGGTAGTTTTTTCACATCTTATCTGTAAAGAATACTACTACTAACTCAAGATCATGGGTCACATAGTTCTTTTCATGTTTTCTCAACTGACATGAACCATAGGAAATAACTTCCAGCCTCTACAGCAGAGCACAACCAAGTTTAGTCCTTAATGCATCACTAAACATTGCATACTCGACACCCTCCTTTGGAAATATAAAAATGGGAGCACTTATCAACCTTTTTCTTATATCTTAAAATAACTAATGGAACCTTTCCATCCACAATAAAGGATTCCCTTTATGATTCAAGGATTTAAAGTGTTCTTCCACTCTAGGGAAATCAGGTACATAACTATAATAGTACCCTACCAACCTAAGGAAACTCAACACCTCAGTAACACTCTTTGGTGACTCCTAATCAAGCACAGCCTCAACAGTCACAAGGTTCACTGCTACTTCAACCTCTAAGATGATGTTTCTTATAAATTTGACCTATCGAATCCAAAAATAACACTTCATGATCTTATTTTAGTAATGGTTCTCTCTGAGTGTTTCCAAGAACATCTTCCAGTGTCTCGTGTGCTACTCCTCAGAATTTAAATACGTTAGGATTTCATTGATAAAGATCACAATTAATCGGTCTAAGAAAGTATAAAAGATATGGTTCATGATTCCCATGAACACTTTTAGTGATTTTATCAAAATTAAGGAAATCACCAAGTACTCATAGTGACCATAGAGACATATGAATTCTAACTTTGGTATATCCTTGTTCTATTCTCATAGTTGGTGATAGCCTAATCTGAGGCCAATCTTTGAGAACCATTGTGCCCCACTCAGTTGATCAAAGAGGTCTTCAATATTTGGTAGTGGATACTTATTCATCATGGTCACCTAAATCAAGTGTCAGTAATCAACACAAAACCTCAATCTCTTGTCCACCTTCTTGGAAACAGTATTAAGGATGCCTATGGGAAACGTTGGGTCTCACAAATCCCTTAACTTGTACATCCCCCAACTAAACCCTCATCTCTCAAAGATCTAGATGATCCATATAAAATGTTGGTGAAGATATCAGAATCATCTTGGGATGCAAGTCAATGCAGAAGTCTTGCACTTAGTGAGATTGCCCTGTCAGGATTCAAGTACCACCGAGAGGGGGGTGAATCAGTTATATCTTTTTGTTTTATGTTTCCTTAAAAATTAAACAACCTTATAATATAATTAAATATATATTTCCCTATTGAAAATAATTCAATCACACATCCATAGGAACACAATAATTCACAAGGTTCAATACTCAACAAGAGTAGCTTCCTACTTCGCATGGCTTGAAAATAATCCAATACCACACAATCCACTAGAAAAAAATTATTTTTTTTACAATACATTGAGTAAAATATGACCTTACAATTGTGTAGAACTATGTTCAATACAATAGTGCATGTTCTTAAATTATCACGAAATGATGTAATACAATTTATGTACTTCCTAATCAAATTTCACAATTGTGACCTTCCAAAAAAAATCTTCAATTTCTTACCTAGAAGCTGGTAATAACTTCTTAGACATTGAAATTATTCTTAGTCTAATTTACATGTCTAATTCCCAAGTACAATTTCTCAATACAGAAATATAACTTCTATCAGAATACCACTAGAAAATTCTGAACCACATCTAATCTGAATATGGAAATCCCTCTTTTATCTATACTGATAGTTTGTGTAAATTTCTTTCGTAAAATATTTTAGTACTTTTGTGAACTTTATTTTACCAACATTGAACTTTCTTGTATCCTCTCTGGACTACCTCACACTATGTTATGAGAGTGCTTTGTAGACAACCTTCTTCTTCCTCAAACTGCCCCTACTTCATGGACATGTGATTCTTTCATGGATCGACCCTGATTTTCTTAAGTTTGATTATTCCATAGACAACCTATGCTATGTGGTCCCTTTTAATTTGTAGGCTAAAAATCCCCACAAACTCCTTCTACAAATAACTTCATCCTTCATGGAATATTTCCTCTATGAACTACTTCCCTTCACAGAATTCTCCCTTGCAAACTCTTTTAGAATTAATCGAATTCCTCTAGGGGTGATGATCTCTTCTAATAAAAATAACTCTGAAAAATGATCTAATTAATGGTATTTATATATGTCACGACCCGCCCTCAGGGTCCGTGCCATGACTACCCCAAGCCCGCCTTCCATAGGCCAGGGGCTGGCGACTAGCACCAAGGCGTAAATCCCGGTAAAAAGGGAAGGCATTGCCTTTGATAAGTAAACACACACCACAGAGTAAACAAGCGGAAAGTAAACACTAAGCAAGCAGAGTACGACTGAAAGTGCGGAAAGGTAAATGGGCCAGAATACAAACCCAAACTGAAAGTAAAGTACAACTCAAAAAGGGAAAAACAGTAACTGTAAAGTAAAAGCCGCTACTCCGAGCTGTCCACCGGAAATCCCACCTGAAGGGTGGGTACAGATAGCTCCTTTGCTCCACGGGTCCCGCCGTCCGCTCCGTGCACGTCCGGCCCAGTGGTCCACCTCCGGGTACCGTCCCGCTCTACAAGCCTCAGCTAAGTCAACGCTGTCCGTCGTCTGCAACCAACACAACGTAGTGCGGGCGAAGCCCGTGCAGGGGTGAGTATAAGCTACTCAGTAGGGACCCCGATACCCCTGAAGGTCTCTCAAATCCACAAAGGATAAACCACGAAGAAAAGTACAATCACGAAGTAACAACCGACACTGCTTAGGTATATGCCCATACATATACCTAAGTCATCAAATTCCGTTCGGCTCCAACACCGAGCCCAAGAACAACCCAATCCACAAAGAAGAGTAAAAAAGATTATGAAATCAACGGATAACCATTACCCAGGTATATACCCATACATATACCTAAGTTATCAAGCGAACCATCTCAATCATGAGGAATCACAAAGATCATTGACTCAGCTCAAACCAGGATTTTCATTATCGAGACCGTAACTGTTGAAGAGCCCCAACTCTGAAGTGTACAGTGGTCCTGTCACGACTCCGAGGTACTGCTCACTAACCTAAGACTGCTGAAGTACTCCTCCTGTCGAGTACCGCGGGTCTGCTGCCAACTACCGGGCACTCCGTCCACTGAGGGTCTGCTGCCAAATACCGGGCGCTCACCCAGATAGCCTACTGAGGTACTCCTCCTGTCGAGTACCGCGGGTTTGCCGCCAACTACCAGGCGCTCCGTCCGCCGTGGGTCTGCTGCCAACTACTGGGCGCTCCGTCCACTGGGCTAGTCGACTCACTCCAAGTCGAGTCGGTCAAGCAGTCGTCAGGTCTCAGTCATCTACACGGTCTCCGTACTCCACACGCACGTCTCCACCGTCGCGGGTCTGTCGCTACAACCAAGCGCACTCACTCCGTAGAGTATCGCGGTTCCGTCGCTACAACCAAGCGCACTCACTCCGTAGAGTATCGCGGGTCCGTCGCTACAACCAAGCGCTCCACCGCCAAGTGTCTGCTGCTGCATCCAAGCGCACCACCACTGTCAAGTACTACGGGTCCGCCGCTACTCCCAAGCGCTCCACCGCCCAAGGTAAACAGAAGATTCAGCTCACACAGGTTCGCTAGCACTGTTCCACGTAGGATCGCTGAGTGCTGTAGTCGTCGTCGTCGAATCCACACAGGATCACTGTACTGTCGTCGTCGCCGTCACAGTAGCAGTAGTAGTAGTCGTTACAGTAACCGTCGCAGCCAGCACTAGGGTTCCCGCATAAAGCAAGCTCGTTCAGAGGGTCCGCTCCACGAGCCGAGAGGCTGATACATCAACTGTCACGAAGACCAGGGTTGATGTATCCAAAAGTTCCGTATCGTCAACAGGAACTCATCGCAACAGACGGCGCGTCGATCGGACGCCCGGTCTGAGAGTTATTGGCATTTTCGTCTCCGGGCCCGGTTGGTTTTTAAGGCAAAACCAACCCGACCATACTCCACCTGAGTCCAAACCTCAGGCGGAGTATTCCAAAAGATCCGTCTCACTAAGAGGAACACAACGCGACTGACTGCGCGTCAATCGGACGTTCGTAGCTCAAGATATGAGCGTTTCCGCTCCGAAGGCCCGGTTGGTTTCGTGAACGAACCAACCCGGCCGAACTCAAAGTAATCCGAAACCTTGAGTGTGATATACCGAAACGACCGTCTGGATCCAAGGATCGCGTTTCCGCTGACGGTTCGTCGATCGGAGGTCCGAGGCTCAAGTTATGGGCCAAAAACCAAATCTGGTTCGAAACGGGGGGGTCCGGGTCCGGGCCGACCCGGCCCGACCCCCCCCCCCCCTGGGGCGGCGCGGCGGCGGGCCGCGGCGGCTGGCGCTGGCGCCGCACGAGGATGGCACGCGGGGGGCTCAGCCCCCGCTTCTTCATGGATGGCGCGACTATATGCTGCGCCCAAAAATTAAAAACGCCCCCCACACGTGGGGGGCTTGCTGGAAACGAACCGGGGGGCCGGCTGCCCCCCCCCCTTCTCTTCAAAGAACCGCCCCCCTCATTAAGAGGGGGGTTTTGTTGAACCGGCAGGGGGATTTATTCCCCCGGTTTTAATGACATCCGGCCGGCCAGCTGGCCGGTCGGTTTTCTCCAACGGGACCGGAAAATTCCGGTCCCCTCTTCGGCTTCCGACGCCGGCGGCCCGGCCGCCGGCCTTCTCTTCCGCCGCGGCCCGGAACCGGCCGCGGTCTCCTCGTCCCGCCGCGGCCCGGAACCGGCCGCGGTGTTCGTCGTCCGGCGCGGTGCGACGGCACCGCGCCCCTTTCGCCGTACCATGATATTCATTCAACGCGGCGCGACGGCGTCGCGTTCTTGTTGTTTCTTCCAAGGTGCGCGTGACGGCATCGCGTAAGATAAACGTACAATTTTCCGCGTGGTGCGACGGCACCACGCCACCTTGCTTCCGCCCGCAAGAATAATCAACATGAACGATGGAGGGGGTTCGGCCGTGTTCATGCGGTCCGGCCCCCCTCACGTTAAATAATTACACAACTTTAAAGAATCAACATCCTCACGTTAGTCATACGAACCACGGGCAAGAATGAAATAATTAAATATAAAATCAACAACCCCTACCTTGGTATAAGGTTCGAAGATTCGTCTACGCTCCGCGGAAGACGGCGTCGCGGAGGTCGGGTGTCGCGGTCGTCGTTCGTCAAATCCGTTGACGAAGAGTTATGCCCGAAGAGATACGTCGTTGGCGAATCTTCGTATGCCAACGAAGAAGGTCCGAGGAGGGTGCGGCGTTCCCTCTTGTTGACACCGAGGACGAAGAAGAGAGGCGTCGTTCTTCGTCGGAGTTTGGGCGTTCTTCGTTCTTCGTCAGAGCTTGAAGATGAAGAAGAAGCTCTCCAAAAGCTCTCAAAAAGCTCTCCAGGTGACAAACAAACAACCCATAATAAAATAAGATAACATCTTATTTTATTATTACAAAACAAACAAGAATTTCAAAAGTTGAAATCCAAAAAGGTTTAACTCCCAAAATTAATTATGTAACTTAAGTCAATTAATTAGGGGTTAAGTATGTTGAGAGAATTTGAAAAGATTAGGGGTTCGTGTGGGCCCCACCACACTTAATCCTCCCAAGGGAGGTTAAGTGGGTGTGGGTCCCACTTCCAACCTCCTTTGATAGGTTTTAACTAGTAATAATAAAATTGTTCTTCACAATTTTATTTAACTCAAACTAAAAAACCCCAAAACTTAACTTTCAACCCGCAACAAACGCAACTCCCGAAAAGGTCTCTTTAATCGAATATCGGCGCTGCGAGTTCATCGGTGCCCTCGGATTTCAATTCCGAGCACCGGATCAAAAGTTAGGAATTCTCGCTCGTTCGTTCACTGAACGTACCCGAGCCAAACTTCGGAAATTAATTCCGGGCACTCCGGGCCTCGGAATCAGGTGCCGTCTGAAACCGCGCTCTTGTAAAATTCTAAAGAAAATTAAGAAAAAATTTCCCTTGAATTTTACGGGTCTTTACATTACTCCCACCTCAGGGCTTTACGTCCCCGTAAAGATACATCAAAAACTAGGGAAACAAATGAGGGTACTGAGCACGCATCTGAGCCTCCCGCTCCCATGTGCTCTCCTGGAGATTCCCGTGCTGCCATCTGATGCGCACAAGAGGAATCGATCGCCCACGTAGGACCCGCTCCTGTCGATCCTCTATCTCCACCGGGACCTCCGTAAAAGTCGCCCCATCGTCAACGTCAAGCTTCCCATGATCAATGATGTGCGTCGCGTCGTGCACGTATCTCCTCAGCTGAGATACGTGGAAGACGTCGTGCACCCGGTGCAACTGAGGTGGTAGAGCCAGGCGATAAGCCACCTCACCAATCCTGCTGAGAATCTGGAAGGGTCCGATGAAGCGCGGAGATAACTTGCCACCTCGGCCAAATCTCCGAATACCCCGTCGAGGTGAGACCCGCAAGAAGACGTGGTCGCCATCCTCGAACTCCAGTGGCCTCCGCCTCCTATCAGCGTATGACTTCTGCCGGCTCTGAGCTGTCCTCATCCGCTCCTGGATGACCCGGACCTTCTCTGTCGTGGCCTGGATCATCACAGGTCCCACAAGAGCTGTAAGATCTCTTCTTTGCCGAAAAGAGAAATCTGGTCTCATCCCCTGGATGAACCACATTCTTTGCCTAAAACAGTCAATCCTAACATGGATGATACTAATCCATACCAAGGATGACGTCGTAAGGCCTCGACGCTACTACTAAGAGATTCAACCGTTACTCTCGCCTCCAAGGGTTGAGTCACACTGTCGGCATCAGTGTGTGGTAACTGGGTCTCCTCCAGTAGATGTCTCACAAGTGAGGGTCAAGTCAACAGCCAGAACTGGAACCTCTTAGTAACATCACGAAAGAGGACAGGAACGAAAATATCACAAAGGTATGCGTCTTTTATTATTGCAGCTCATAATACAAGACGATACACAAAAGCAACAAGGAACCAGAAGTACAAAGGATGTTATCCACTAGTTCTGCTCCTGTCCATCGGCTCCCAGAGCTCCATGATCGAAGGCTTCGGCTGCCTGAAGCTGAGCTCTCCCCTGCGGTCGGGGTGGACCTCCTGGTGGTGGTGGTGGAAGAGCCTCAAAGCGTCGCCCACCACCGGCTGCTCGTCCAGCTCCTCTGCCTCGTCCGCCTCCTCCCTGCGGACCGCCACGGTCGAACCTCTGCCTCTGCCTGGGAGGTTCTTCACTTAACTGCTGATCATCAGCATGGTGGGTCGGACAGTCACGAGCCATGTGACCAATCCCGCCACAGGAGTAACACTGCCCACTCTCGGCATGCCTGGCTCTGACTCCACCTCGGCTTCCCCGTACAACTGAGCCTGAGTCGTGCAGTCGGCCACCGGTAGGTCTGGTCTGCCTGGAACCCTGAGTCATCCGTCGGCTACCTGCTGCAGATGACTCTGCCACGTGCCGCCCTGCGGTGAGTTGCTGTGCTGGTGTAGACTCAGCAAGGAAACTCTCGATCAGAAGTGCCCGCTCCAGTACTCCTGTCTGAGTCGGTATGCTGAGGGAGATCAGCGATGCCCTGATCTCGTGTCTCAAACCCTGCTCGAAGGTCCGGGCCCGGAAGAAGGGGTCCCGTACCATGTCTGTCGAGTACCGAGAAAGGTCGGTGAACCTCGCCGCGTACTGAGCGACCGTCATGCTGCCCTGCCTCAGCTGTAGAAGCTCCTGGATACGCACCGCACGAAGGGTGGCTGGGACGAACTCCGAGCGGAAGAGGCTCTCAAAGTCCGTCCAAAGTAGGGATGCCTCATCGTGCACCTGGAGCATCAAGCTCCACCATCGTCCTGCTGCTGCGTGTAGTAGGCTCGCAGCGAGGATCACCATGAGGTCTGCTGGTGTCCTCACTAGCCTAAACACTCGAACCACTGCCTCCAGCCAGTCCTCTGCTGCCTGGGGATCCGTCTCCCCGCGAAACCTGGGCGGTCGCTGGCGCTGAAACTCATGCAGTGCGCTGAGGCGACGTGCATCGTCAGCGGCTGCTGCTGGAAGCATCGGGGGATCGGCGGGTAAAGCTACCGCCGGTGCCACTACTGGAAAAGGGCCCTGCACCGAGGCCTCGTCGCTCGGTGGGCTGTCGTCTCGCTCGACTCTCGGAACCCTAGCTGGCTGCCGTCGTGGGGCCATCCTGAAAGGAGACAGGTGTGCCACGGTCAAACAGTATACCTGGTGAGCTGACATAAAGAAATCACAAAGAAAACTTTGAAACACACACGCAATCAATGTTTTCGTGTATTAAGTCGGAAATCAGAAGTCAGGGTCCTGGTGTACGGATACGTCGGCCGCCGCACCAACACTGGACTCCCTGGACTGATAACCACACTCAATACGCTAAACATTATTGCTTCACATAGAAAAGATCAGAGTTCGCGGTAGAACCGAACTCCTCTGATACCAATTTGTCACGACCCGCCCTCGGGGTCCGTGCCGTGACTACCCCAAGCCCGCCTTCCATAGGCCAGGGGCTGGCGACTAGCACCAAGGCGTAAATCCCGTTAAAAAGGGAAGGCATTGCCTTTGATAAGTAAACACACACCACAGAGTAAACAAGCGGAAAGTAAACACTAAGCAAGCAGAGTACGACTGAAAGTGCGGAAAGGTAAATGGGCCAGAATACAAACCCAAACTGAAAGTAAAGTACAACTCAAAAAGGGAAAAACAGCAACTGTAAAGTAAAATCCGCTACTCTGAGCTGTCCACCGGAAATCCCACCTGAAGGGTGGGTACAGATAGCTCCTTTGCTCCACGGGTCCCGCCGTCCGCTCCGTGCACGTCCGGCCCAGTGGTCCACCTCCGGGTACCGTCCCGCTCTACAAGCCTTAGCTAAGTCAACGATGTCCGTCGTCTGCAACCAACACAACGTAGTGCGGGCGAAGCCCGTGCAGGGGTGAGTATAAGCTACTCAGTAGGGACCCCGAGACCCCTGAAGGTCTCTCAAATCCACAAAGGAAAAACCACGAAGAAAAGTACAATCACGAAGTAACAACCGACACTGCTTAGGTATATGCCCATACATATACCTAAGTCATCAAATTCCGTTCGGCTCCAACACCGAGCCCAAGAACAACCCAATCCACAAAGAAGAGTAAACAAGATTATGAAATCAACGGATAACCATTACCCAGGTATATGCCCATACATATACCTAAGTTATCAAGCGACCCATCTCAATCATGAGGAATCACAAAGATCATTGACTCAGCTCAAACCAGGATTTTCATTATCGAGACCGTAACTGTTGAAGAGCCCCAACTCTGAAGTGTACAGTGGTCCTGTCACGACTCCGAGGTACTGCTCACTAACCTAAGACTGCTGAAGTACTCCTCCTGTCGAGTACCGCGGGTCTGCTGCCAACTACCGGGCGCTCCGTCCGCTGAGGGTCTGCTGCCAAATACCGGGCGCTCACCCAGATAGCCTACTGAGGTACTCCTCCTGTCGAGTACCGCGGGTTTGCCGCCAACTACCAGGCGCTCCGTCCGCCGTGGGTCTGCTGCCAACTACTGGGCGCTCCGTCCACTGGGCTAGTCGACTCACTCCAAGTCGAGTCGGTCAAGCAGTCGTCAGGTCTCAGTCATCTACACGGTCTCCGTACTCCGCACGCACGTCTCCACCGTCGCGGGTCTGTCGCTACAACCAAGCGCACTCACTCCGTAGAGTATCGCGGTTCCGTCGCTACAACCAAGCGCACTCACTCCATAGAGTATCGCGGGTCCGTCGCTACAACCAAGCGCTCCACCGCCAAGGGTCTGCTGCTGCATCCAAGCGCACCACCACTGTCAAGTACTACGGGTCCGCCGCTACTCCCAAGCGCTCCACCGCCCAAGGTAAACAGAAGATTCAGCTCACACAGGTTCGGTAGCACTGTTCCACGTAGGATCATTGAGTGCTGTAGTCGTCGTCGTCGAATCCACACAGGATCACTGTACTGTCGTCGTCGCCGTCACAGTAGCAGTAGTAGTAGTCGTTACAGTAACCGTCGCAGCCAGCACTAGGGTTCCCGCATACAGCAAGCTCGTTCAGAGGGTCCGCTCCACGAGCCGAGAGGCTGATACATCAACTGTCACGAAGACCAGGGTTGATGTATCCAAAAGTTCCGTATCGTCAACAGGAACTCATCGCAACAGACGGCGCGTCGATCGGACGCCCGGTCTGAGAGTTATTGGCATTTTCGTCTCCGGGGCCCGGTTGGTTTTTAAGGCAAAACCAACCTGACCGTACTCCACCTGCGTCCAAACCTCGGGCGGAGTATGCCAAAAGATCCGTCTCACTAAGAGGAACACAACGCGACTGACGGCGCGTCAATCGGACGTTCGTAGCTCAAGATATGAGCGTTTCCGCTCCGAAGGCCTGGTTGGTTTCGTGAACGAACCAACCCGGCCGAACTCAAAGTAATCCGAAACCTTAAGTGCGATATACCGAAACGACCGTCTCGATCCAAGGATCACGTTTCCGCTGACGGTTCGTCGATCGGAGGTCCGGGGCTCAAGTTATGGGCCAAAAACCAAATCTGGTTCGAAACGGGGGGTCCGGGTCCGGGCCGACCCGGCCCGACCCCCCCCCTGGGGCGGCGCGGCGGCCGGCGGCGGCGGGCGGCGGCGGCGCGGCGACGGCCGGTGGCGGCGGCGGGCCGCGGCGGCCGGCGCTGGCGCCGCACGAGGATGGCACGCGGGGGGCTCAGCCCCCGCTTCTTCATGGATGGCGCGGCTATATGCCGCGCCCAAAAATTAAAAACGCCCCCCACACGTGGGGGGCTTGCTGGAAACGAACCGGGGGGCCGGCTGCCCTCCCCCCCCCCTTCTCTTCAAAGAACCGCCCCCCTCATTAAGAGGGGGGTTTTGTTGAACCAGCCGGGGGATTTATTCCCCCGGTTTTAATGACATCCGGCCGGCCAGCTGGCCGGCCGGTTTTCTCCAACGGGACCGGAAAATTCCGGTCCCCTCTTCGGCTTCCGACGCCGGCGGCCCGGCCGCCGGCCTTCTCTTCCGCCGCGGCCCGGAACCGGCCGCGGTCTCCTCGTCCCGCCGCGGCCCGGAACCGGCCGCGGTGTTCGTCGTCCGGCGCGGTGCGACGGCACCGCGCCCCTTTCACCGTACCATGATATTCATTCAACGCGGCGCGACGGCGTCGCGTTCTTGTTGTTTCTTCCAAGGTGGGCGCGACGGCATCGCGTAAGATAAACGTACAATTATCCGCGTGGTGCGACGGCACCACGCCACCTTGCTTCCGCCCGCAAGAATAATCAACATGAACGATGGAGGGGGTTCGGCCGTGTTCATGCGGTCCGGCCCCCCTCATGTTAAATAATTACACAACTTTAAAGAATCAACATCCTCACGTTAGTCATACGAACCACAGGCAAGAATGAAATAATTAAATATAAAATCAACAACCCCTACCTTGGTATAAGGTTCGAAGATTCGTCTACGCTCCGCGGAAGACGGCGTCGCGGAGGTCGGGTGTCGCGGTCGCCGTTCGTCAAATCCGTTGACGAAGAGTTATGCCCGAAGAGATACGTCGTTGGCGAATCTTCGTATGCCGACGAAGAAGGTCCGAGGAGGGTGTGGCGTTCCCTCTTGTTGACACCGAGGACGAAGAAGAGAGGCGTCGTTCTTCGTCGGAGTTTGGGCATTCTTCGTTCTTCGTCAGAGCTTGAAGATGAAGAAGAAGCTCTCCAAAAGCTCTCCAAAAGCTCTCCAGGTGACAAACAAACAACCCATAATAAAATAAGATAACATCTTATTTTATTATTACAAAACACACAAGAATTTCAAAAGTTGAAATTCAAAAAGGTTTAACTCCCAAAATTAATTATGTAACTTAAGTCAATTAATTAGGGGTTAAGTATGTTGAGAGAATTTGAAAAGATTAGGGGTTCGTGTGGGCCCCACCACACTTAATCCTCCCAAGGGAGGTTAAGTGGGTGTGGGTCCCACTTCCAACCTCCTTTGATAGGTTTTAACTAGTTATAATAAAATTGTTCTTCACAATTTTATTTAACTCAAACTAAAAAACCCCAAAACTTAACTTTCAACCCGCAACAAACGCAACTCCCGAAAAGGTCTCTTTAAGCGAATATCGGCGCTGCGAGTTCATCGGTGCCCTCGGATTTCAATTCCGAGCACCGGATCAAAAGTTAGGAATTCCCGCTCGTTCGTTCACTGAACGTACCCGAGCCAAACTTCGGAAATTAATTCCGGGCACTCCGGGCCTCGGAATCAGGTGCCGTCTGAAACCGCGCTCTTGTAAAATTCTAAAGAAAATTAAGAAAAAATTTCCCTTGAATTTTACGGGTCTTTACAATATAAAAAAATAATACCCATAAAACCCACTAATCTAAATTATCTTAAAAATCAATGTGGTAAAACCTTCACCGTGAGTTGTGTTATGCGGTCCGCATAGCTCATTTATCCATTGTGGCATTCACTGTCTTCCATAAGAAAAAACCCTTTACAAAATCCATAATCACTTCCTCATTCCACAAATGACATGTATCCCATGAAATAAAAACCTCTCACTAACTATGAGACTCCTCTGAAATATTTTTTTCAATAATGTTTGTGTAGTGTGCTTCGTGGTCCACATATTGTTGTTATGAAAAAAATCTTCTTTGGTAGATTTTATTTTATCATTCTGTGTACCACTTTTTCAGTCCATGGATTTTCCTTCACGGTCATATGGATTTTTCCAAAAACAAAAATTTATTCATTGTTAAATCTACAACCATATTCTACCAAAATTCACTTCTATTTTCAAAACGAACCTTATCTATCATGATATCTAACCTTTGATTGATCATATTTATCATTGTTAGATTTAACAAGGAAATTATTGTAAATTCCATGTATTCTAGCAACATCTTTCTTTCTTAATCAAATATACTTTCTTAAGAATTGTAAATATGATTTCCTGGATATGATGGTTTGTCTGATCATCCAATTTTGCAAAGTGAGATGATTTATTTTAATCAAAAACTTCCTTGAAAAACCAACAATACTTGAATATGATAATCGTCTTTATCAACTTGGTCCTAACACTCAAAGGGGAGGTAAACCAGGTACTTCCTTAGGAAAGATGTCCCTATACAATTCCACCACTATAGGAAACTGATAACCCAAATCATCCACTACTCCAAGAGTCATGCTAGCTAAATGCTGAGTAATCGGTTTCTCTCTCATATGCCTAAGCTCATCTCACTCTGTCAAGGTTTCCTCCTCACCCATAAAGGAAAACTGTATTCCGTCACTACGGACACACTGCATCTTCCACATAAAATTTCCAATGTGGTATTGAACTGCGGATAGCTATTCAATACCTGATATGACATTATAAGGCCTCATTACTGCTACAAAGAGATCCTATCTAAGACTCTTACCACCAAGTGTCAGATCTCGCTATAGGCACATGTGTGAAATCACTGATTCACTACCTATCAGAGTATCCATATATAAGGATTGAGCCAATGGCTTAATCATAATCTGTAAGTCTTGAACCAGAGAAGTCCCAAGGAAGGAATGACACAAACCTATGTCTATAAATATTGCTAATAAAGTATAAAAGACACATATATTACCACATATCATCCCTAGAACCTCGAGGCCATAGGCCTCCATAGCCTATAGTTGTCCTTGTCCTTATCCACTAGCACCCTAAGCCAAGCGCGGACCACCTGGGGTTGGTGGTGGTGATAGATCTAACCTTTGACCACCTCAAGATTCCATTTAGACCCCTATGACATGTCTGTCTTCCTCTGGACCACCCTAATCCTTCCTATTTCTTTGTCTCATTATTCCCTCAACCGTCTCATGATCAGTTGTACGATGGGTCAGACAATATTGAGCTAGATGTCTCTGACCATTATTGGAGAAACACCACCTCTTCCTCAGCTGATTTGAGCCACCCTGAGAACCCTGGACCACTTAGCTTGTTTCCTAGGATAGCCTCCTAAAGCTTCTGAAAATATTGGATATCTATTACAACCATTAGTTTCCTACTGCCTAGTTCTTAGCTACTAGGTTCCCATTACTATCATCCATTTTTGGTTTCTGTTATGGTAAAATATCTCTGATACCAAGGATTTCTTAAGCACCCCAGCATAGGTGGGAATAAAAATACATACCAATGAAGCCACGATGTCCTATTTTAAGCACTTATCAATGTTTGAGCTCTGAAGAACTAATCCTACACCATATCTAAGGCACAATGTAAGAGATCTATAAACCTTGTTGAGTACTTCATCATGGTCAAACTACCCAACTAAAAATGGATAATCTCTTCAATGCATAATGATCTCAATGTGGCTGATATAACTCTTCCCTGAAGAGATGCTCAAATTTTGACCAGAAGAGAGCTATTTCATCATGTGACTAAGTCGCTATGCACCACCATCACCCAATAGAGTCCTAAAAAATACTCCCTATGAGGACCACCATCTGATCTGTACTCATCCTCACAAGGTAAAAAAACACGTGTGACCACCTCTATCCTATCCTCATCCACCTGGGGGTCTAGATCACCCCAAAAAATATAAGGTTTCTACTTTTGAAACTCATTCAATTCACTCAACTTGCATGCAAGATCTTATGGTACAACCCGTGTTGGTTGCTTCTATACAAGTGGTGGTATTGATTGTAAATCACCTGGAGGTGAAATATTTGGTACAGACCTACGTACCTATGCCGCATCACTAATAGGATCATCCTCATGATCACATAGTGGAATCCTTGTTGTCTAGCTGCACAAATCCATCCAAAATCAAAACAAGATATACTAAAGTAAAAAGAGTATATATAGGGAGATGATCCAAGAAGGAAATGGAAAACACAGCCCATTATATATGATCCATGCACCAAATTTTTCCCTGTAACCAATGTTTACATATACCAAGTTTAAAGGAAAGTGATCAGAGTTCATATGTATGGATACGTTGGTCGTCGTACCAATACTGGAGTCCCTAGCTTGAAATCCAAACTTGAAACACTAAACACTATTTCCCTAAACCAATCTCACCAACTCTAGTCCCAATGTAGAACCAACCCACTCTGATACCACTCTATCATAACTAAACCCACCGGGGTCTAACTTGTGACTACCACAAGCCCTCCCCTAATTGGCTAGGCGCTGGAAAGAAATGTCGAGTAGGCATATCCCACAAATAGAAGGCGTTATCCAAAGTACCTGTACACACACACACATATCTAAGCCCACACAATTATAAAATGTAAAACAACTAAAACAAAATCATGCATACATCTAAGATCACACAATATTGTGTGAAAATAAATTATTGAAAGCAGAAAAAGGGTCCAAATAAAATCCCAACCAAAAACTGTAAAGAGTCCAACCTCTTCCAAGGGAAAGGACTATAGTCACAACCAATCTTCTAGTAAAAACCTCATCCAATCAAGCTCTAACTATGCTCCACATTCTCCCATTCATCATAGGATATTTTCAAATGGGTTATCATCTATATAATACATAACACGTGTGATCAAATCCTATGTATGTGTGAGTATAACAATACCAAGTAGGACACCCTGAAAGCACTAAACATGAAGAATCAAGTTTAGACATCTCAATACAATATATAACAATAAATGTATAAAAGAAACACATAGATATACTCATGAAAGAAACCATACCACCATCCAGTAATAACTAACTGTAATCCACAATATTTTTCTCGAAGAAATGCTCGTTCTAGTAAAATCCACTCCATAAACCATGTTATCACCATAGACATTTGACGAAGAGGTCTAGATCATTGGGCCTAGCCCAGGAAATCTCACTAGTCTTAGAAGACCCTAATACTCAGATACGGTATCATTCCCAGAACCTCTAGGGGACACCACAAACCCAATCTAGATCAACCGGCTACATAGGGGTTTGTATGAAAATAATACCACAAAACCTACTAATGTGTCCTACTAGATGGAGGATCAACACCATACTCAGGTAGATCATATCGATTCCATAAACCCCACCTAGGGAATAAAGATGATAAAGGATCACACTCTACTCTCATAGAGGGACTCCACAACTCTATCTGAGACTCAGCCTATATATGGATCACAATATTGTGATTTGGATGTAATGTCACACTATATCCTTGAGGGAATGGGCCAAGGGAACACACTAAACTAAGACTGGTCCAAAATAAGAAAATGAAGAGCTTAAAACACTCTTAAAGGGGTTACACAGCACATCCTAGGGGTACAGGGTGTTTCTAGTTGACCAATATATTTCCCAATCTCTCTTATCAAGATTAAGTTTTACTAACCCTTTAATGGTGTAGATTTTCAACAAAGTACTTTTCAAATATCAACCCTTTCATTTCCAAGAATGAGTTAAAATTTCAAGGATGTAATTTATTAATGGGTAGAGAATGTTACACACCAAGATTTTAGAAAATATTTCTCTTTAAATAATTTTAATTCTTTGATAGATTTTGTTACACACAACACGATGTTTATATGAATCATGATATACTATTAAAATATAATTATTTGTGACAGTTATAACCTAGCCTTTAAATTGGTGGGTATAAATAGTATTTCTACTTTATGAAATATATATAAATTTCCTACTCAATATAATTTTATTCATAAAATAAATAATCACTCAATTTTTAGTAAAGTAATTTTATTCTTCAAAAATATTTATTCTTCAAAAAAAGAATTTCATTGTTTTTTTATGAGAAATACTATGATCATTTTCTGTAAATTTTAGAAATTTTATTTCATCAAATGAAAATTATTTTTTAAATCAGAATATTAAAATTATCTTAGGATAATTTTTTGAGAATTTTCTGAAAAGATTGATTTTCTAATGAATAGTAAAAAAATGATGATTTTATTGAAAACTGTATGTACAAAGATCCATTTTATTTTTAAATAGTTTAAAAGTAAAATTAGTTTTATTATATTTTAAATAATCCAATTAAGTCCATTGGAATCAATTTTATGTTCGAATTTAGTATAAAAACATTTTTATAGGTAAAAATGCATTTTCCTTAAAAATTGTTTTTATGTGCACAATGAATTTTTTTCTTAATAAAATAAATTGACAACTATTAGTGAATTATTTTAATTAAATTTATATATTATATCATAAATAAAAAATTTAACAGTCATCTCCTATTTTTCTAGTCATGTGATAAGAATAAATCATATGCTTAAAACTGAATTTTCTAAAAAGAGTTTTTGTTACATTTTGTACACTTTTTTTAAAATTAATTTCTACCCCTTATAAGTATTTAATTTGATAAAATGGATCTCATATTTTTAATCATAGTTTTAAAATTTGGTAAATATTCCTCTTTTATTTTTTAACAATAATAATAGTAACTGTGGTGAAATTTATCACCTCAGTAAAGGGTAAATCGGTTTAATCTAGGTTAAAACTAAGTTATAAGGCCATAATTTTTCATCCTAATTATTATTTCATCAATTAATTAAAAAATTGTCTCCTTAGGCTTGAAATTGATTTTTTTAATGAAGAATTTTCCATTAGGTATGGTGGAGTAAGGCGAAAAAGGGGAAGATCCGAAACCTAGTGAATTGGATGATCAAATGTAGCTCGATTTTTCAAATCCCTCTAACACAATTCTGGACCATGATCATGTTTGAAAAAAAAAGATGATTCATTTTTTTGTATAAATAAAATGAAATTCGACGGTGTGTTACCCCACAGATTCAAGTGGAGCAAGAAATAATTTTACGGAGGTTCTCAAATTGATTGTGAATCCCACTTTCTCTGACATTGATATTATTTCCCCTAATAGGATTATAAAGAAGGGGTGTATTTCTCATGTATCATCCAGTAAGGATGTGGTTTCTAAAATAGTGAACATTTCATGTTCTCAATCATCGCATGAGTTATGGTCCTGAAAGGAGAGAGGCCTTGTAAATTTGGTGATCTCACCCAAAGGATCACGGAGGTCTGGGGATTTAATAATTAGAGAATGATAGAAATGGAGAGGGAATACTAACATGTTGTCTTCCCCTCTAATGATTGTAAGAGGAGATATTGGATTTTTATATCGATTTACCTAAATATTGGTCTTTTAATAATATAATAATGGGGTCGAAACTTTGATCCCATGAATGTTAGTAACTCCCATGCACATATCTAGATTCAAATTTGAAAATTGAATTGGATATATTGGAATCACGGATTATTTGGGATATTTCATCCTCATTTAGAAATCAAATCATAATGGATAGGTAAACTGAAAATGAAAGGTTTCTAAATTTTCTAAGAATTATTATAGTGGGTGATATGGCCTCCACCCTGGTTGAAGAGTATCTTCTAACTACTAGAGATGATAGCATCAATCTGAAATAAAATATGAATAGAAGCCAAAGTTCGATATAAATTTTGGGTTCTTTGGACATTTAAATTATGAATGTAAAATGGATTTGATTTATTCTTTTTGTAAGTTTAATGGCCATGTGGAGGAAAATTGCAGGATGAGGAAAGGGAAACAGCTAGAACCTGCTACGCTTTTTGTGCCTGGTACATCCATGTATAGTGGTGATGGAAATATCACTAAGGTTTTTCAATATAAAAGAATTATATTGAAGGTCCATGTGATCCTTTTAATCCATTATAGGTTCCATTGGAGTTCATTTCTCCTACTAGTGATACTTTTGTGGAGGGTGTATCTCAATAGGAAATCATTCCTTCTCCGATGAGAAAGGAAGAACTTGATAGGTAGGATGATCTAGTATTTCCTAACACCCCACCACAAGGCCCTAGTTTGGCCAATGACCCAATTACATAGGTTCCTTGAACCAATAAAGGTTTCAAGGAATTCCATTCTGATCATGATGAAATGAAGGATCCTATTAATGGTTCTTATGACACTCCTGTGAATTTGAAATATATTTTCATTCCAGTCCCTACCTCCAAGGCTGTAAAAATAAGGGAAAATGTTGATAGTCCTTCTGAAATTGTTCATTCTATCAATAGGTTATCACCATTTCATGGTGACTCATAGGTTGATGGTGATTAAAAAATCCACTAATTTTACTCTTTTCATTGTTGAGAAATAAACTAAAGTTCCCCCTTTTTTTGTTGTCCAATACACTGAAGTGCCTTCTACCACATATGTGCATGTAGCCATTGAATTTCTTTTAGCAAATAAAATGGCCTCATGCACTGATTTGTCTACAATAGCTAAGGGGCCCTAGGATCAGACTGAGAAAAAATAATGATAAGTGGGAGTTAGTGTATGATTCTATCAATAAAGGTAAAATGATCAAATTTAAAGGGAAGTTAAAGAAATAAATGACATAGAATTAAGGGAATCATACAAGGGATAAAACTTCAAAAATATGAAGATAGTATATTGTAACTACTAAGGGTTGGGGAATTCCCCCATGGCCATATCCCTTATTAATTTTATTATGACCCATAATACCCCATTAATTAGGCTTGAATATCCTAAAATGATGTTTGAAATGTGTAACTCCTTCAATTGGGAAATGATTTGGTATATCTTTGCCTCTCAAAATTCTCATAACAATGACACTGATCATTTATGGGTCTTCAAGAAAGATAATATTCAACTTATCTCATTGGATAGAATATCCCAATGCATCATTGTGACCCTTTATTTACAAGGATCTAATCTATCTATCTATTTTTTTATTCCTTTGTTTCATATATCATAAGAAGATAAAAATGGAGAGATTTTTGTTTGATGTTTGGGAATATTTGTCATAAGTGGAATATTATTGGGGCTTTCGACACTTTCTTTTAAAATGTGGAGAAAACTAGAACCAACTTTCACATATTGGTATCTTATGACATTTCTGTATGCATTGATGAATGTAACTTTTTTGAGGTCCCAATTTCTAGGGGTTAATTCACTTGGAATAAGATCACTCCTAATGGTAGATACGATAGTAATCTTGATATGTGTCTTGTTTAGGTTAATCATGGAAGTGGTTTTGATGTATTTTTTGGTTTTATTCCTCCTAGAGTTCACTTGGATCATAATAATTTGATAATTAAGGTTTGTATATAGATTTCAAGGGAAGACCCCACCCTTTCAAATTCAATAATGGTTGGATGGTTATCCCTGGATGTAGGCAAGTTATCCAGGAAGCTTGGGAAATAGTTTATCATAGAATCCCTCTTCATGTATTGGAATTAAAATTGAAATCTATATAGGTAAATTTAAAAGGGTAGATAAAAAAATCATTCTGCAAACAATATGATGACATCAAGGATACTAATAATATACTTACAAGCTATCAAATTTCAAAACAAGATCAAGATACTCCATCAAGAGAGGAGTTGTATGCGCTTTCCAAGATGTATGATATTTTTATAATTAATGAATTACTGAGTATAAATCAATTAAATGTGATATGTTTAAAAATTTGTGAGAGTAACACTAAGATTTTCTAGAGAATTTATAAGGAGAAAAGAATAAGGGTAGGTGTTAAGTCCCATAGCATCAATGAGTGTCTTTTTACATCTGAAAATGAAATCTCTAGTTCAATGGTTGTTTATTTTAAAAGTACTTCATACTGGTGATGGATCTGATATTACACACAAGATGATTGATAACATACATTATTCTATTGGAGAGTAAGATAATCGAGACCTCATCTCAGTTCTTTCTAAAGAGGAGGTTTGAACATCTTTCTTTTCACTTTGCATTGATAGCATGGAAGGTCCTGATATATTTAAAAATAAATTATTCATGTTCTACTGGGGAATTATTCATACTGATGTGGTGAATTTAATCAAATAGTTATCCACTCATGCTCACATGCCTTATGGGATAAACAATAATTTCATTTCTCGTATTCCCAAAAAATATAATGTTATGGATATCTTGAATTTTAGACCAACTTCAATTGGGAACACGATTCCTAAATTCCTCAGTAATATTATTTACATCAGGTTGGGGAAAGTGGAAAAAGATATCTTTACCATGAATCAATTTGGGTTTTTCCCTGGTAGGAACAATAAAATTTTCCTTTTTACTGCATCTGAGAGTGTGAATCTTGTGAATAGGAAGACTAAGAAATAAAACTTTTCTTTAAAGATTGATACTTATAAATCCTTTGAAACCCTAAAATGGAGCTTCATTTTTGTTGTTCTCAAAAATTATGGTTTTTTCATCACTATTATTAAGATGATCAACACTATTCTGAGTTCTTTGAGTCTCTCCATCCTTATCAATGGCTCCAATAGAGGCTTCTTCCAATTATCTAGGGGAGTTAGGTAAGGTGATCCCTTGGTAGGTATTGTTTTGAAATGGATGAATATTATTTGATCATATGTATGAATTAGATGGTCAATATTATAATTTTCAAATGGATCAAAGCTGGGAGAGGTATGTTCACCCCTAAACATTTTTTCTATGATGATGATATTGACCTTATTTGACAACCTTACAAAAAAACTCTATCTTCTATCAAGGTAATTTTTTATAATTATAAGGATGTTAATGGACAAGTAATAAGTTGGATGAAATACTCTATTGTGTTTGGCAATGTAATATCAGTGACAAGCAAGAATCAGATTTCTAGAACTCTTGGTGTTAAGAGGGGACTTCTCCCTTTTATATATCTTGTAATTCCCATATTTTGGGGGAAGATCTAAAGTTTTCATCTTGAAGATAATTTTTATAGAATTCTAAATAATTTGGATAAATGGAAAGGGAAATCCATGTATCATGACCAATTAATTAATATTAATTTAATATTTTAAGAAATTCAAAGAGTTCTACTCCCCTAAATTATAAAAGTTAACCCCTCCTTTCACTTATTCACACTTCTTTGAGACTTAAAGATTGAACAAACTCTACTATGTTAACTTATAAACTACACTATCCACATATTAAATGTTCTATTATTCCCAAAAGGCCTACCCTATATCCATTAATAGGATGTATAAAGGAGTTATTTCAAAGAATAGGTAATCGCCTTAACCAATCACTTTATTTTTAATTATTATTTTGACTTTTATAAATCAATTATATTATTCATAAAATAATAATTTCAGTAACCTAAATATACTAAAATTTATTTATGATTATGAAACCTTCTTTATTCACCTTCTTTCCATCAAATGCTAAGTGAAAATATCACTTGTGCATACGTAAGTCTTATCATCTCCATATAGTGATACAATTTATTTCTCATCAACATCTTTTATAGATAGGTATTATGATGAATTTAATATTTATATATTATAATTATGAAATAATTATACTTTTATAATGATAAAATAATATCTACCTTCTTACCTTCCAAACTGTTGGAAAATTATAATGATGATCATACATACGTGTGGGATACCACCTCCACAGAGTGATGTGATTCATTTTTTCAATTATTTTTTTATTGGATATTATTAAATATATATTTAATGAAAATATATGATATATATATATATATATATTATATAATAATTAAATGTAAATGTGAGTGATTTTTTACCTTTCTTTCATTCCATCTGTCAAAAATTAGAAATAGTGTTCTTATGTGTGTATGGAATATTGTCTCGATGAACAGTTTCATTCATGTTTCTGTCTCTATATTTCAGGAATTAATATATAAATGTATATAATTAACATATATTATATTTATATCGTGATTAAAATTATTAATATTATGTAACTATTATCAAATTACAAGGTCCAAAATTTTCAAACCAAAACATACATGAAAAAGAAAGCAAATTTCACTTGGAACATTGATTTTAAAAAATAAGTGTTAATAAATGGGTGATAAAAGGTTATAAGTATATAATATATGGTATGATATATATGATTATGGTTCTTTAATATATTTATAATAAATCTATATCTATTACACTATATGTTCCAACACATACGAAGGAAGTCGGACCTAAGGTATGTGATTTTTGTCTCACTTTTATTTCTATGGGTCACAAGCCTTATATAGAACCAAATTATATTTTATGGTGTATATTACACCCATGAATTTAGTTTATAATTATTAAAATGAAAATTATGTGATATATATATCAATTTATGTCACTTTATTTCATGGTTATTATGATTCAAAAGTTACCAACATGGTAAGGGTTTTATGTAACAATCTTATTATATATCGAGATTGTTTATGATAATCTTTACTTTGTTGAAATATTATGATATACCTATAAATAAACTCATAAATTTTATTCTATTATGTTTATTTCTTTAAAATACATGTTTTCCTTGAATTTTACTCATCTTAATTTCTCAATAAACTGAAAATATGTTTCGAAGAAAAAAATGTATTTATTTCTCAGTTCGATCAAAAATAATTTTTCTTCCATATCCATGTTCTCTAAAAAAAATTAAAGAAGGTTTTTAATTATACTACTATAATTTTTTAATTAATTTTTACCCATTTTCTACCTTTTATAAAAAATTTTAGAAGGAACCATCATGACATTTTCTAAATGATCTATATTTTAAAAAGTGTAAATGGAAATATTATTATTTAAATTATAAGACATGAATGGAATTTACCACTGTGCTAAGTTATCAATGATTTGAAGATTAATTTATAACTTTTCGTGGTTATTTTAAAAGAAAATTTTTTCCATAATATTTTTTAAATTATTAGATTTTAAATAAGTGGTTTCAAAATGGAAATATCACTTTCCTCATGAATTTTTTAATGATATTTTAATGGTATTTTGATTCATCAAAGACAAGATATTTTTATTTAAATTATGATTTACTAGGGATATTATATAAGGATAGCATACTTATTCTTTTTATTGGTGGTTTATGTTTATAAAGACAATATTTCTATTAAACCCATTCCTTTTCTATAGGTTATGATATGATGCAATGATGAAATGTTTATGAAACCTATTTCTTTTCCATGAGTTATGATATGATTAAATATATATGAATCCCATTTATTTTCACAAGTTTAGATAATATGACTTTTTTAAGATCTTGTGGAATACATATGTATGATATTAATTATGTGATGGAGGTTTCATTATAACCAAGTATGGATATTATATTATATCCAAGGATGGTAGTTACGTTGTAATCAAGGAAAGTGGTCATGTTATAACCAAGGATGGGTGGGACCTATATAACCCTCAAAATTATTGAATAATAATTAATATCTCATGAAATAAATAAGACCATAATGGGGAGTGGACCCAAAACAGTAAGTGAATTTGTCCACTATGATATTCATGGGAGTGAATATTTACTATTACAATGGTTTTTGGAGGTAACACATTCAACTATGATAGTCTTGGAAATGATCCTTGACTACTAAGGAAATGATTTTAAATGCTCATCTGTATGCCAAAAAATTCATCTTATTCCCATGTTATGATCTCATGTCTAGTTTTGTTTGATTCCTTTATGATTTATGTATTATAAACAACCAATATTTATACTATGACTCAATATTATGATCTATGATATCTAGGGAGTTATTTTTAAATGTTTTTCTCATGTTCTCATACGCTTATGTTCATGTTATTCTCAACTGATCACTGATATCTCCCTAGATTACCATTACAGAGAATCTGAGATAACCCTTTATTATGTTTATATTCCCCGGGTTATGAAGAAAGGTTATAAGTATGATATTTATATGAATGGTTCTAGTTATGAATAACTTAATCATGGATGATATAGATATTTTATAGACTAGTTTTTTATGTGCCCAAGTTTCCAAAGGCACTATTCCAACTTAATTCAAGTGTGAATGGTTACATTATATAATTAATATTAATCTACTAAGCTACGATATCTATGTATGAAAATTATTGATCATTATACTTTATCTATATAATATTCTCAGGTAATTATTCTATATTCCTTATATATGTATCTTATATATATTCTTAGTTTGTTTTCAATTATTTGTTGGGTTTATACAAGTTTTTTAAGTTCCCTTCTCAATATTTATTTAAAATAAACCTTTTTAAAGGGATATTCCCTATTAATTATTCATTTTCATGTGTTAATAATATAAATTTTATTACCACTCTTGATTTTAAGAAATAAATAATATTTTATGGAAAAAATAATTCTAATTTATTACTAGTATTAAGGAAATTATTATGTGTTTTCCTTTTTTAGAGGTTCTTTACTCATTTCATAAAACATTGTTTAAGAGGTTCAGTTCTATACCCACATATTTACTTCTATATTATAAATTTGATTCATTTGAAATTAATATTATAATAAATATACCTCTTTATTTTCAATTCCCAAAAATATTTTAACACCTTCTTCTCTAGGTAATCTTTACGATATAACCTTTGGTTATGATTTGAGATAAGAATGTGTAGCCCATTTCCTTTCCATGGATTTTTCTTATGTGTATTTCTTAGTTATGAATTATTTATATATAGCACATATTCATGTACATATTATGATTTTTATGTGTTAGAATGAAATTATATATCCCCTCAATGTATTGGGTGATATTTTTATCTCATGTGATGTCATGTATTCTGCAAGGACAGTAAAACAAACACACTATGTTATGTTTTCTTAGTAGTGAGACTTGAATTATGCTTATGTTTTCATGTTTTATGTTGTTTCTAAATTATTATAACACCATGAGCCTATAATATCTAATCCCTTATTCCATGATTTCAAGTGATTATCCTATTCTATAATATCATGTTATTCTACTAGATTCCTCCGTTATACATCATTATCAAGATTGTTATATTATTGAGTTTTATATCTGACCTTTATTTTATGTATAACCATAGAGTATCCCTTAATATAACAAAATAATAAAGTGACTTAGGAAGACCTTATGAATATCCAAAATAAATTTTAAGTATTTTACTTTTAGGTTAATATATTATGTATCTAATCTCCCAATGACACCAGAATTCTATACTTTTTTATTTTACTTTGTGAAATTTTATATTAAAAACACGTAATAATTTATATATGAGACTTGGGATAATATACTCCTAAATCCTCACTGAAAGAATTATGAACATCCCTTAGCTCAATAGGCTCATCCTTGGAGTTTTTTCATCAATCCCTTAAAGGCCCTCATGTCACACCTGTTACTCCTTTCAGAGGGACGCACCAACAAGATGGACTACGATAAATCCTTAATTATTGATCTTGAATTGGACCTCAAGAGAAAAATTCCCTAGTTTCATATGAAGGGTGACTCTAAGATGGTCATTAAGGAAATCAATAGTGATTATACTATCAAGAAGTTCAATATTTTCCACTTTATTGAGTGCACCAATGAGTTAATAGCTCAATTTACCTATAATATAATGGTGTCTCATGTCCCATGATATAATAATGATAGAGAGGACCCCCAACAAAACTTATTTTATTCCATTATTGGTCCAAACTAGGATGACATGACCATTCACATGGTAGATCGAAAAGTGACTTCCCTCACTGCTTCTAATGAAGAGGTTTGAGAAGTTAATCAATTCACCTCCATGTCTACTTAAGTGGGGCTCTCAAAATCCCCTTGTAAGTAAATAAATATCTGAATGGATGACTCCCCTCATCGATCAACTATAACTTGGAAAAAATCGATAAAGTCAAGCTGAGTGATAACAAATTTTTCAATGTGTGGAAACTTTAATCATTTATGATGGCCCTAACTTAGAGAAAATCTTTTACAAGCACAACTTTGAAAAAATACATTAATAGTTCATTTAAGGAAAGTAAATTCTTATAGAGAATCACACTGGGGTGTGTATAGTGTTGGATGTGCACTGAAAAAAGTATATGCATAAGATACATTCATATATTCATATGATGCATGATATATATATAATGAAATTATATATATATATATGGTATACATTTAATACATGCATATGATGTATCTATTTTCTATGCATTCCATGCATGAATATAATATATATATATATATATATATATTATTTATCTCTCTCCTTGAATGGTTTTCATTTAATACGTGGAATTTATTCAAAAAATGTTTCATAAGATGAAACATAAAGGAGGTTATGAATCCATAAAACAAATGCATAGTATTTATTCATATGCTTTAATGTATGTATAAATGAGACATAAATTAAGGAGAATCCATGATTTTCTCTATAAACCATTGTCATGTAATGGTAATAAGTGTGCAATACGTATGAAGAATCTAATGGATCTCTCTTCTTCCTGAAGCACTATTTGTCATGCTTGAGAAGGTTCTATCACCCCTCCAATTGCTCGGGTATCCTCATGAAGAGTTCATATATCCCTTGTCTATTGTACTTATATAGAGTTAGGGTTCTTACATTCACTTATTCGCATGATAATCCTAAAACAATATCCATGGAACGAAGAATAAAACTGATACATATTTCATTTTCTAAGTACTACATTTTTAATTTTATATACAAGTTAATTCTTGAAGATATATATGTTCACAATTTTAGGTTGTCTTCTACTACATGTGTTCATTATACGATCATACGAAACCCATCAGTGGTATCAGATAATTTTTATTCAAGTTTTATAATATGGTTCGATCACTGGTTTTCAAAGAAAAATTAAGAACAATATTTTCATAAATTGTAAGTACTTTTTTAACCCTTATCTTGGTTCTATAATGGAAAATATTATTTATCATTATATTGTTAGGGTTTGTAAATATTATTCCCTTACACATGTTATCTCATAAAGGTTATACCCTAACATGGTTTATTACTTAAAGGTATAAATTCTTGTACCACTACACGGCTATACGGAAGTGGTACATAAAAGTAAATATGAAATAACTTTACATGATACCCTTTTGCAAGCTATTGCATAAAGGTTTAATCCTTATTTAATACCCTTACATTTAATTTCTAATTAAGTTTAAACTCTTTGTTACCTTTATTAAAATGAATTATGTAAATGTTATACTATTATGCAAGGGAGTTGTGTAAGAGTATCACCCTTGCGCAAGGGGCTGCGTAAAGGTAGTACCCTTACAAAAAGGGGTTTATCTAAGGTTCATTTATGATTTACCCTTACTCTTAAATGTAGTCTCTATTTCAAGGTCTTTGATGTTTACCTTTACACTAAGTATGAAATTTTTAGAGTTCCCTTACGCAAAGGAGTTGTGTAAGTATAATACCTTTACATGAGGCTTCTATATAATGATAATATGTATATACATTTACATAGGCTAAAGAAAGCATCTCTTAACCTTACGCAACATAGGGGTTCTATGTATGGGTAAGCATAAAGTTGTTAAAAAATTGGTTTTAACATATTAAATGATTTATATATAATATAACATGTTTATAAATCATAATAAAATGTATTTTGTGGATATTTAATTTATACGGATTTTATAAATTAATTAATTAATTATTAATTATTCAAAATTAGTTAAATTAAATGTTTATAAATCATTATTCTCAAAAATTAAATGTTAAAATTTTAAAATAACTTTTGACCAATTAAATTGAATGAATTATGATATAGAAATAAATGGTATATTTAGAAATCATAAGAGGTGATTTATAAAGTGTTTATAAATTAATATATATATATATATATATATGATATTTAGATCATATAAAATGTTTATTCTGTTTATATTGAATTATAAAAAGTTTATAATTCATTAAATTTCATATAAATTCTATTTAATATAAAATTTGGAGGGGATCATATAGAAATAAATGTAAAATTATTATATCCTTGATAAATTAAGAAAATGAAAATTAGTATTTGTTTATTAATAGTTCATAAATGTAACATGCTTTGGAAAATAAATAAATTATCTCATTATTTGTTAAATTTACTTGATATTAATGTTTAAATTTTTTTATGAAATATGAATATTATATATGCCCAGTTATTTGATAAATTGATTCTAGAATAGAGCTTTTCATATCATTCTAGGTTAGATATAATAAAATTTAGATTTTATCTACCTTGGAATCAGTTTTTATTTTTTCTTATGAGCTTGAGAATAGTTTTTAGGCATAATTTATACATATTAGGTTTTAGAGTTTTTTGTGAATTGAATTCTCTCATGGGTAATATCTCCTCAAGAAGATAGAATTGGGATTGGGACACCTATATTCCTAGATTCCTTCCTTAGCTTGGAATGTGAATGGTGTTGGTTATCTATTTCTCTAGGCTTACTCATGTGGTGTTTGTCAATCTCATACAAACCTATGCATTTAGATGAAGAATTCATGTACCTTATGAATATGATGAATTTGGTTATGTATGAATATACTTGAATTATTTTTTTCTATGATTAACACAACCTTTTGGGTTTTTTAAATAGTTACACATCAATGTGGTGTGAACACATTAAATTAGTTGTTAGAATAGGTATTTCCAAAACTAAATTGTTTGAAGCATTTATACACTAAAGGAAATAAAACATTAAATAATAAAGATGACATATGATGTAATAGTTATTTATTTAATATAAATATGATGTGTATTAAATTAATGAGACTAAAATACTAAGTGTGATATTCCTTCCAAAATAGAACTTTTCAATACATCTATCATTTAATAGTGAAGTTTCTGCCCAGTCAGGGTCCCCCTAAATTTTCTTGTGTATGGAAAGAAAGTTATGGATAACATTGGATCATCCTTGGGTCGATTATTCCCAAGTATGGTTCCCTTGGATTGGCTTTTGTTAGTATATTATTGGTGCTTGTTTTGGTTTACACTTATATGGGAAACCATTAGGAAGGATACAAGAGGAATAGAGTTGAGATTATATGTATTATGGATTTGGGTAAGAATTATCCTTTAAACTGTCCAAGAGTCACAAATATTGTGATTGAGATGATTCCCTACCTAAATTACTAAGCATATAGATGAATTCCAAAGTGGACTCATTTCTTAGTAAAATACAAATCTTGGCTCACTAAATGGATAGGATGTATAAGTTCATTATTTTTATTGGTATCACTTTCATTTAAAATTACTTAATAAATAGATATAATACATGATAATCATCTGATAAAATATTTAGTTGTTGATAAATGGAATCATCACCATGTTTGAACTTAAGATTAGTCCTTCAAAAAAACTTGATGCTAGAAACTTCCTCAACTGGTATAGAAATAATAGAATTGTTCTTAAATGAGAAGGAAAGTTCAATGTGTTAGAACAACCTCCTCCAGATAAATCAATTGGTGAAGCTATTCAAAAAAGTATTTTGATAAATATTATAAAAATAAAAAAGGATTCATAGTAAGTCTATATAAATATTATAGTGACAATGGATTCAAAATTTAAAACCCAACATGATACTCCTAATGCCTCTCAAATAGTAGAAAACCTAAAAAACCCAATCAATATCAAGAAATGGATCATTTATATGGTTTATATAAAGATATTTTTCATTGTAGGATGATAGAAGGTACCTAATTATTTTACCAAGTAACATGGAGAGTATGGTTTCACCTATAAATATTGAAATGGTTACATATTTCATTATATTATCACTGTTGAAAAGGTACTGACGATTTGTTGTGAATTACAATATGAATGAACTTTTCAAACCTTTACCTAATCTCCTCAATATGTCAATATTTTTTTAACAATACATGGGTGGATTAGGCTCAACAAAAATGTTGATGGTATAAAAGGAGATGGGTAAAAGTTTGGGCAAATTAGGGAATAAAAGTGGTTGTGGAAATTCCACACCACCTATCAAACCAAGAAATAAAAACGATAGTTAATGTTTTTATTGAGTAAAAGTTGTCCATTGGAGAATAAATTGTCTAAGATTATTGAAGGACTATAAGAATACACATAGATCATACAATTCTACTATTAATTTTATATAATTCATTTCTTTCTTTCTTGTTGTTGATTCCAATGGAATATTTTACACGTGTTGTAAATATACAGGACAGTGGGAAAACAATAGATGGAAAGAAATGAATGATCAAGATTAAAATTTCTATCCATGTGATAGAGAAAAGTTATTTATTTATTATAGACTTAGATACTTTGGTCTTATAATAATATTTAATAAGATGTTTATTTTCTCATTTTTCACGTGAGAAGAGCTTTTAAGCAATGGTTCTTTTAAATAAAAAGGATTGTAATACACATGGTTATGATTTGTGTAATTTTATAACGTGATTTAAGGGGAGACTAAAATTCCTTTTTCTATTTAGGCAATCCATACTATTATCATTTGTGAAATTTTTTTAAAAAATTGAGTTAATTTAAGAAAATATAAAGTGATATTCTCAAAGAGTTTGAATAAATGAACAGAGCATATGATGTCATGATTATAATACTATATAGACAATATAAGTGGGTAAAATTTTAAAATATAAGAATAAATTTTAGTTAAAATGTTCAAAAAAATTCTTTAAGAAGTCAATCAAGGTCATTGGAACCAATCATTTTTAGGAAGGAATAGTAATTATTCAATATGATTGAATTGTCCAAAATATACACGAAGGAGTTTGTGTATCTCCGTGGAATGTTCATGTAAGTTATGTATGTTATAGAAATTATCTATTCAATTTTTAAGGGAATGTGATACCGAATAGGTATTTTAGAAAGTCAAGTAAATATAAAGGAGTTCAAAATTAAAGTAATAATTGATCAAGCTTATATTTTATATTTATGATATGTAGTAAATAGTTTCTATATTATGGATTTTAATGTAAAGGTTTTCATATTGCTCAAATGAGCCTAAGTAAAATAAGTTTATCTTAATCTTATTTCCCTTATGGGATAAGATAATTTGTTCTATTTCAAAATGTTTTTATAAATAACATGAGATGATTAATTGAATAAACATTGATTATGATTCATTAATTTATATAACATGTTTTCAGAAGAATATTTTGAAAAAATTGTTTATCCAACTAATTGTTAAAATATGTGGGAATGTTTTTCCACCACCCATTGGTTAGATATTTAAATAAAATATTCCTTTAAAAATAAGGGTTCCAAATACCTAGAACATAATATGAGTTATGAAAACAACAAATTATATTTTATACATTCCGAATAAACAGAAATAATTATTATTTTCTAAAAATATAGTGTGTGTTGTGTCTTGGAAAGATATTATAAAGAGAATATAATGTCTAAGAGGCTACTCAGAGTATGTTTGAACTTAGAGAAGTTTAAAGTTAATAAATAAAGCATTTTACTAGATTTATTTTTAGTGATTATTCACTTATTATCCTAAAGAATTATGATATGTGACATAAAATAAAAATGTAAATAGTTGCATTTAGTTTCCATAATAAGTGAACATCATTATTCCCTAAAGTATTATACCAGCCAATACACAAAGTGTATCTTGTTATCCTAAAAGAGTTTAAGGTATAGTGGTAAAGATATATGTAAAGAGTTTATATAGTTAGTGTAATGTAGTGGATATCACTTTATCATAAAATAGTTTAGGATATTATAGTAAAGTGATAATGTAAATAATTAAATTATTTATAAAATATTTCAAGGAAAAAACTTAATAGAAAGTGTTCTAAGGATGATGATGATTTACTTAAAAATAGTTATAAGTAGAAAAAACAAGATAAAATTATAAAATTTGATTTTATAAAGTTAAGGAGTCTGAATATAAGTTAAAATAGTTAAACTTAGGGAATATGATTCCTAAGTTTCACCATTATTCAAACTTTCTTACTTTGTAAATGTTACTCACTAAAAGGTTAGCGGAAGTATTTTAAAATATAGTCACATGGGGATGTGATAGGAAATACATATGGATATAATTTTCAGAAAACCATTTATTGTAACAACCCAGGTACTTATATAATAATTTTTATTCATATTTATTATCATTATTATATTAAATAGTTAAATTCATTATGTTAAGTGATTATTAAAATAAATAATTTTATTAAACCAATTTCTCATATGGTTATGTTTAGAATATTTATTTCAAAATTATAGAATTATAATTTGAAAAAACCAATTTCATTTTTCAATTCATAATTTTGAAATTATCTTATTATAAATTTTAGATAATTTTTTGAAAAGAATTAATTTTTGGTAAATAGTAAAAATTTCAATTTTTTTAAATATAGTATTTTTTGTGAAATCATCAAGACATAATTATGATGTAAAATTTATTAAACTTATGGAATGACTAAATTATAAAATTACAATATAAAAATTGTACAAAAAATAATTACTAACATGTAAATTAAAACCTATTTCATTATAAGTATAAAAATCATTGCCAATGTCAACGCAAAAACTTTCTAACATTGACAAAGTCAAATTTGGTTCATTATAGATAATAAGAGTGCTAAAAATTGTTTTCAAGGCTTATTTATTAATTATTATATATAATTAATTTTCTTGGATGACAGTTTATAATTTTAGAGCTATATAACATAAATCTTATCCAAATGTCTAGAAATGTTTGCGCAAGGCAAGAAAAGTCAAATTAACAAATTAAAGAAGTTTTCTTGACATGAATATAAGTAAATATACCTAATTAACGAATATAATAGATTATATTGAACCTAATTAAGTTTTTTTATGATAGTAATTTATTTTTAATTATTATATATCAAATAATTTACTTTAATGGTTGTGCAACACTGATGTAGTGCTTGTGAAAGTAGAAAAAAAAATCAATAAAATTATTTTAATTAAAATTTTAAGAACCATTAAATAACCCAAAAACATAGAAAAATATTATTGGTTGATTATATCTCAAACATTTTTGTCAAAGTGTCAAATTAATGACCATTTGGAGCCACATGGATATCATTAAGACCCTTATAGTATTTTATTTAAAAGAAAGTCAAACTGTTTATGCTATAGATTTTAATTAGTGTAATATTTTAATATATGGTTTTACAGAAGAGATATTAGACCATAAATAGTAATTTTAAATATAATAAATTTATCTTTTTTATGAATTTTTTTAATTTTTATGTAATAAATGATTACATTAAATGAATTCATAATAATGATCTAGTAATTATTTAATTAATCAAAAGATCAAATAAATATTATTAAAAATATTAAAAAAATGTGTTTTTAAGGTAATACAAGAAATGTTTGGATAACTATTACATGTATAAGATATAATAAAAAATATATTTTTTTAATTTTAATATTTGTTTTGAAGTTTTTAAATACATAGTTGTGAATAGATCTAAATTTGATAAAAATTATATTTCATTAATAAATTATTTTATTAAATTATTTAAATAATAAAAAATTATTCAATAAGGAAAAATGGGATAATATTATGTCTAAAATGTAATCCCCTGTGAATTTTAGGCCTTTTGTAAGTCTTTAACCCTATATTGGACTTATTATATTTCAATATTTTAAGTAATTCCTAAATTTCCTCTCATATCAATTATATAAAGGGACTCATTCCTTCCCTTAATTTCATCACCATTAGCCTTCTTGATCAAATATCCTCTAAAAATTTATCTTCTCCTCTTCCCTAACCACATTTTAGTGTTTACGGTCTCACAAAAAGGCCAATTCCAAGGGCCTAAGGTGGTTCTCAAGGAGAAATATCCAAGAGGTAAATTCCTCCCTCTCTTTTAAATTCTTTATTACTTCTACCTTACCCCCACCCCCAATAAAAAGTTTCATGATAACTCCAGTATAATATATGTGTGTGTGTAAATGTTAATTTTTTAATGGTATATTCATCATCAAAAATAATATTTTCTTTTTTTTTCTTAAAAAATGAAATTGTTGTCCATGGTGTATCAATTCACCACCTCATAGATGATGATTTTTTGTTTCTCATTACAGCATTCATGTAAAGTGTAAATTAACTTTTAATTTTTTAAAATGACCTAAATATATATGTTCTCTCTTATTGAGTATTACTTTCATTTGAAAAGAAAATCCATAATAAAACGACCATGAAACCACAAAACGAACGCACACAAAACAATGAAAACAATGAAATATTAATAATAAATAGGTAGAAAGATGTTATAAAAATAACATATATGTTATTATAAATATTAATAAGGTCTTGAATAAATTAATAAAACTTTTTAATCCATTATATATGATTTTTTAACATGTTTTAATAAATTCAAACATGAGGTAAGGGACTTTCCTTTTAAAATCTTTTTAAATGTCTCTTTTTATAAAAATAAAAAATATTGTTTTTTAACTTATAAAAAATGAGTGTATTTTCCTAGTTTCATGAAACGTTATTATTTTTAAGTCTTTCTTACAATATTTTGTGGTTATTTTCATAGAAAATGTTTTCCTTTTCATGTGCGTATTATTATTTTAAAATAAGTGATTTTCCACAAGTAATTGTTTTTATGATTCAAGTATTCATGTTTTATGATTATGTTTGGTTTCTTGGGAATTATTTTTTATTGTGGGTGGTTATGTTATAAACCAAATATGGTTGGGAATGTGATATCCCTCCAATTTATTATTTATTTTGTAAGTTGTCCATAATGGTTATTACAATTGTTACTATGATAGTTACAACATAAGGTGGCCATGAGGGTTATATTGTAAGGTATCCATGAGGGTTTCAAATCATATGGTAGCCATGATGGTTATAATAATAAGTATGGTAAGAAAAATATTTCCCAAGTTACAAAAGTGGTTTATTTTTGTTTTCTATGTTTTATGGAAATCTCTTGTTTTTACAAAGTAATTATATGATACTTTAAGGGTGATAAGTATATAAATGTGAAAATTATTTCATATGATTATAAGTATTCATAGAATAACGATTAATTTACTTATTGTTATGTACCTTGCTGATCTTTTTGTTCTCATACCAAGTTTTAGAAAAATCACATTGTTTAAAGTTTGATAATAGAAAAGAAGAATCCAAGCTGAATGTGGTGAATATTTTTCATGAAAATAAAAGTATTTTGGAAAAAATGGATATTGTTTTTGTAGTGTACACTTTGTATTCTTATAGGTTGTTATGTATGAATTATGACCTAATTCTCTAAAACTATAAACCTGAAAGACCTTTGGGAATTAAATAAAATAAATTCTAGTCTAAATTCACTATAATATGTAATAGTTAAGGCGAAGTCCTTATAGTTGTCATCAGAGCATAGTTTAGATGACTTTAGTGATTATGATGATGTGGATATAATTTCATAAATGATTTTTACTTTATAGTTAACTTAAAATGATATTACATTTTAATATTACCATGTTTCTTCTTCTAAGATATTTCTATTCATAAAGGTTTTCTATAGAAGAAATATGGAAGCTAAAGTATGTAGGAATCGAGAGGATGATATCTTTCTGAATCTGCAACATAGAATAGAGGTAATTGGAACTAACCAGTTTGTGAAACTTATGGATCAGTTGAAATAGGTTATAAATGGAAGTTCAATCCATGCAATGGAATAACCAGATCTAGCATAAAAAGTCATGACGATAGTGGAACATTTTATGTGGAAACACCCTCCAAATTTTAGAAGATCTTCAGACCCTGTGGTGAAGAACGAGTGGATTGAATCCCTTAAAGATATATTTGATGCCTTGGAATGGGGTGAATTTAAGAATATTTTTATTGAAAAAACATTTTCCTAAGGCAATTTCACTTAATATTGAAAAGAAATTCATTGAATTAAAAAAATGAGAAAGATTAAGTGGTCATGTATGAATAAAACTTCACTCATTTGGAAAGTTATGCCCTAAGTTTTATTCGGGATATTTATAGTAAAATAAATCATTTTTACTTATAAGGAAAAAACTCCAGAAGGAGGAGGAGCAAGGAGGTTTCACCATAATAGAAGCTAAATGGATTTCAAGAATGATAGGGTATGGCACCTGCCATTGGGAAAAGCCTGTGCATGCATGGGAAAGCCTAGCTGAACATCCATGTGAAGGTGGAGAGATGATTTCACGATGAAGATTCTAGGGAGGAGCATTTCCAAATAGTTAGTCTGGGTTTTATGTAATTTTTGAATCTTACGGGCATTGAATTCCTCTAAGTCCTATGTTCCATGTAATACTTATGCCTACGGGCCTTGTAAGGGTTCCACATCACCCCTTGAAAGGTGGATTATCAAAATCAATAAAAAATGAAGGCATTCGGGCCATTGGAGGAATCATTTTTACTTAGGATTGAAGTCAAAATATCAATGGGAATTAGCTTCTCATGAATTCAAAAGTTCTGAGAAACTTGTTTGATTTCCTGATAGGGTAGAAATGGAGTTTGATGTTGATCATGTGTACTTTGAAAAAAATTAGAATAAAAGGCTCAAATAGAAAGAAATGGATAATAAAAAATCAAATAAATTTTAAGGTAAGAAAATATAGTATCCAGTTTGTGGAAAGTGTGGTAAAACACCTTAGTAAATGCCTCAACAAAACCTATAAGTGTTTCTGATGTGGTAATTTTGGACATATGTCTATATATTTTAATGAAAATGATCTTAGTGTTGGTATGCTTAATTATGTTAATAAACCTATAAACTTTTTTAAATGTGGTGAGATGATACATTATGAACATACCTTCCCAATGAAGGATTAAAATTATTAGAAATAGATAGGATATAAGCAAAAAGGTTTAGGAAAATCATTTTCAACTACTTAATTATATATTGAGTTATTCAATGATGTGGTATCAAGTACATTTTTCGTTTAATCATGTTTTTGTAATGTATTGTTTGTTATGGGGTCTACACATTCCTTTATTTTTTATAAAATTTCTTGTAAATTGGGAATTTCAGTTCAAGAAATTAAATTATAACATATGGTAAAAAAAATAGGGGATATTAAAGAAAAAAATGAATTATAAGAATCTTCTTGTTATTTTCACTATAATAAAATTACCTATAAACCATGTTGTTTTCCCCTTAGAAGAGTTTGTTGTTATTCTGGGTATGGATTCTCTTTCTATTAAACATGATAATTTTGATTGTCGATCTAAAGAAGTTTTTTTTAGGAAGAGTTTCAATTTTTATACAAGAATGAACCCATACCATTAGTAACATATCAATAAGCTAGAAAATTCTTAAAATATGTAAATAAAAGTTATCATGCACATATTATTGAAAATAGGGGAACTGTTCAAATTAATGATGTTCTAATGGTAAATTAATTCCTATATATTTTTCTTAGTGATTTTCTTAGTGTTATACCTTATTGGAAAGTTGAAACTACCATTTTCTTAGTTCTTTATGCTAAGAAATTTTCAAAACCCCCTTATCGAATGGCTAAATTAGAACTTCTAGAATTAAAAACATAGTTGTAGGAGTTTCTTAATAAATGGTTCATTTGTCCCAGAGCATCACCTTGGGGTGATCTTATTTTTTTGTTAAAAATAAATATAGTTTCATAAGGCTTTTCATTTACTATATATATTTAAAAAAAATTACTATTAAGAATAAGTATGTGTTGCCTCATATTGATGACTTATTTGATCATCTCTTGGGATCCTAGTATTTTTCCAAGATTGAATTAAGATATGGGTACCATCACTTAAAGGTAAAAGAGGATGAAATTTTGAAAATATCATTTCATACTAGATATAGGAATTATGAGTTTGTTGTTATTCCCTTTGGGTTTAAAAATTCAACTTCTATATTTATAGATCTAATGAATATAATATTATGTTAATATTTGGATAAGATTTTGGGTATTTTCATATATTATAATATAGTTTTTTCAAAAATTTATAAGGATCATGAAAACATCTAAGAATTTTCCTAAAAACTCTCAAATAAAATAAATTTTACATGAAATTAGTAAATATGACTTTTAGTTACAATATATTTCTTTCTTTTGGCACATTGTCAATAAGGATGGCATAACAGTTGATCTCACCAAAACAAAAGTGTTTGATTAATGACCAAGACCTATAAATGTTATTAATATTCAAAGATTTCTTGGATTAGTAGGTTATTTCCTAGGGTTTTTTAAAAACTATTCATGGTTATCTAGCTTAATAACTAAATTAACTCGAAAAGGAGTTAAATTTATCAAGAAAAAAGATTTTGATAATTGTTTACAGGAACTAAAAATAAAATTGGTGAATGCTTCTATTTTGGACTTTCCCTTGATAAATAGTTATATTTTCATCTACAGTTATACTTTATTGAAAGTCCTTGGTAGTGTTCTAATTCATAGTGATCTAGTAATTTCTTATTCTTCAAGACAACTAAAACCTCATTAGTTAAATTATCCTACACATGATTTGTAATTAGATTTTGTTTTATTTTTGCTTTAAATATTAGGAGGAAAAATTTATATAGATAAAAGAGTGAGATATATACTGATCATAAAATTTTAAAGTATATATTTACTAAAAAGGAATTGAACATGAGGCAGAGAACATAGCTGGAACTGATAAAGGATTATGATTGCACAATCAATTACCATCTATGAAAAGGGAACCAAGTGATGGATACCTTTAGTCGAAAACATCATGAATCACTAACCATGTTAAATGTGGAACATGACCCATTTATTAATGATTTTATGGATTTTGTTATGTAATTTGAGGGTGTAGGAAATTCCTCTATTTTTTTGAGTCAGTAAAATTGTCTCTATCAGTAAAAATTAAGCATGCTCAGAAATAAGATTGTGAGTTACAAAAAAGGTAGAATTTGTTAAAAAAATGTAAGTTTCCAGAATTTAATGTTGATGAAGATTATATATTGAGATTTTGAAAGAGGTTATGTGTGCCTTGTGATTACCATATGAAAATATAATTTTTAAGTGAATCTCATAGTTCTCAGTTTTCATTTTATCCGGACATCACTAAGATGTGCATAGACCATTGAGAGTATTACCGGTGGGATGGAATGAAAAGAGGTATTTCTGATTTTACCATGAAATGTTTGAATTTTCAATGGGTTAATGTAGAGTGAAAACTACCAAAGGGGATTATTCATCCTTTTCCAGTGTTAGAATGGAAATGGGAAAATATTTTCGTGGATTTCATGGTGGGACTACCAAAGACTTCTTGAGGTAACAATGTGGTTTGCGTTATTATTGATCGGCTGACTAAATTTGCATATTTAATTTCTATTTAAGATACTCTATATTTAGATTATATTTCTTGATTATACCTCAAATAAATTCTTAGGTTACATGGTTTTCAATCTCTAGTGTATCCGGCCTTGATCCCAGGTTCACTTCTAAATTTTGGAAGGGCCTTCAAAAGTCATTGGGAACAAAATTAAATTTCATCACTACTTTTCATCCTCAATATGATGGATAGTTAGAGAGAACTATTCAAACATTGGAGGATATTATATCTTCTTTTTCATTGTATTACAAAGGAATTTGGGATCAATATAATTCTTTAGTTGATTTTTATTATAATAACAATTTTCATACTTGTATACAAACTTTTTGAGTCATTATATGGAAAGTAGTGTCAAACTCCATCATTTTGAGATGAAGTTAAATAAAGTAAGTTGATGGGACCATAATTAGTATAGGAAGTGTCTTAGAAACTTAAGATTATCTAGAAATAAATGAGGACAGATCAGAGAAGGTTGAAAAGTTATATAGATAATACGAGGAAAGACCTCTCTTTCATGGTAGGTGATCATGTTTTCCTTAGAATATCTCCTTATAAAAGTGTTATTCATTTTGGTAAGAAAGGAAAGCTAAGTGAACTATTCATTTAACCTTATTAAATCCCAGAAAAGTTGGACCATTTTCCTACAATGTAGCTTTGCCTCTGAGTTTATCTAAAGCACACAAGTTTTTTAAAGTTTTGATGTTAAGAAAATATATGTCAAATTCATCTCATGTATTGAGCCATGAAGTTGTTCAACTAAAATATAACCTTTATTTTGAGTAAAATAATATTCATATTCTTGATCATAGAGAGAAAGTATTTCTAAATAAGGTAATTCACCTGGTTAAAGTTTTGTGGATAAACCATATGGTTGAAGAAGCGACATGGGAATCTGAAAATTTTATGAGGGAAAGGTATCCTCATTTTCATAATAAGTTAAAAAATTGTAAGGATATAGTTTCAAAATGGGGGATATAATTTAATAACTTGGGTACTAATATCATAATTTTTTGTATATTTATTATCATTCTTTAATTAAATAGTTAAATTCATTATGTTAAGTAATTCTTAAAATAAATAATTTTATTAAACCAATTTATTATATAGTTATATTTAAAAGATTAATTTTCAAATTTTAGGATTTTAATTTTAAAATACCAATTTAATTTTTGAATTAAATTTTTAAAATTTATCTTAGTATGAATTTTTTAGAACTTTTTGAAAAAAAATTAATTTTTTGGTAAATAGTAAAAATTACACTTTTTTTAATACAGATTTTTTGTGAAATCGTCAAGACATAATTATGATGTAAAATTTATTAAACATAAGGAATGACTAAATTTTAAAATTATAATATAAAAATAACACAATAAATAATTCTTAACATATAAATTAAAATTTATTTCATGATAAGTATAAAAATCATTGTTGGTGCCAACATAGTGCATGCACAACATTGATAAAGTCATGTTTGTTTCTCATAGATAATAATTTAGTGGTAAAAAACATTTTTATGAATTATTTATTAATTATTATGTATAATTTATGTTTTTGGCTTATAGATTCTAATTTTATAGTTATATAACATGAAGTTTTTCCAAATCACTACAGGAAAATGCGCATATACCCATAGTTTTTCGAAAACCATGGGAAGAGGTATAGTATGGGAGCATATGCCCACAGTTCTAGGAGAAAAATGGGTATATGCCCCCCTATACCCATGGTTCTAGGAGAACTGTGGGTGTAGGTTGTTTATCATGACCTATACCAACGGTTTAGGCAAAACCATAAGTATAGGGATGATTTTTGAGACCCATGCCCACGGTTTTTGTAAAATTGTGGTTATAGTGTTGTTTTTTGAGGACTTATAACCATGTTTTTCCAAACGGTGGGTATAGCTTCCTCGTGTTATGGTGGGTAAAAAAAATTGGGACCCAAAAAAAATTCATGGGAACACCTATTCCCATGGTTTTCCTTTTTATACCCATGGTTTAGAATAATATATTTAGCTAAATATATATATATATATATATATAAGTTAAGTAGTTGGAGTGGTGAGGCGATGGGTGTTATAGGAGGAGGACTCAGGATCGAAACTTGTATCCAGTTTTTTTTGAAAAACTATACCCGTGGTTTTAATACAGTGGGTATAGGGCTATGACACGGTCGGAAAAACTTATACCCACGGTTTGGAAAACTGTGGGTATAGGTCATGGAGCTATACTGACACCTCAATTTCCCATGGTTCCAAAAACCATTGATATAGCCTATACCCATGGTATTGGGGGTGATACCAATGGCTTTGAACTGTGGGTATAGATCATTTTTCCAATAGTGAATTCCTATGAAATGCTTGTGCAATGCGAGAAAAGTCAAATTAACAAATTAAAGAAGTTGTCTTGACATGGATATGAGTAAATCTTGATAATTAAAAAAATATAAAAGATTATATTGAACCTGTTAAATTATTTTTATTATATTAATTTATTTTAAATTTTTATATATGAAATAATTTACTTTAATGGTTGTGCAACGCTGATACAATGTATATGCGAGCAGAAGAAAAATAAACAAAAACGATTTTAATTAAATTTATAAGAACCATTAATTACCCAAAAGCATGTAAAATATTATTTATTGATTATATATATACCATTTTTGTCTAAGGGAAAAATTAATGACCTTTTAGAGCCATATGGATATAATTAAGACCCTTACAGTATTTTATTTAAAATAAAGTCAAAATCTTCACACTATAAATTTTAATGAGTATAATATTTCAATATATGGTGTTCAAGAAGAGATATTCTAAAAAAATATCAATTTGAAATATAATAAATTTATATTCTTAATGGAATTTTTTTACCTTTTTATGGAATAAATAATTACCTTAAAGTCTTGCAAAATGATAATGCAGTAATTCTTTAATTAATGAACAAATCAAACAAATTATATTAAAAATATTAAAATAAATATAATTTCATATTTTTAAGGTCATGAACTAATTATATATATAACTATTACATATATAAGATATAATAAAATAATTGTTTTAATTTTATCATTTTTTTCTTTTTTTTAATTCATAGTTATGAATAGTGTTAAATTTGACCAAAATTATATTTCATGAATAAAATATTTTATTCAATTATTTAAAAATAAAAAAAAACTTGAATAAGGCCAAATGGGATAATATTATGTCTAAAATGTAATCCCTTGATCCTTTTTGTCCTTTTGGAAGTCTTTACCCCTATATGAGACTTATTATATTTTAATATTTTAAGTAATTCCTAAATTTACCCTCCTCTCAATTATAAAAAGGGAATAATTATTTCCATTAATTTCATTACATTGAGCCATATTGCTAAACTATAATCTACCAAATGATTTTCTCCACATCCCTTTCCACATTCTAGTGTTTCTGGTCTCACAAAAATACCAATTCCAAGTGCCTAAGGAGGTTCTTAAGGAGAAATATTCAAGAGGTAAATTCCTCCTCTTTTAAATTCTTTCTTAATTCTACATTACCCTCACCCCCATCCAAAGTTTCATGATAACTAAAATATCATACATATACTTTAATTTTATTATGTTAATGTTATATCCACCATCAAAACTATTACCTTCTTCTTTTGTTCTTAAAAATTGAAATCATCATCCATGGTGTGTCAATTCACCACTTTCGTGGATGCTGACTTTTCATTTCTCATTAACACATTCAAGAAAAGTTTAAATTCACTTATAATTTTTTATAATGAAATAAATATATATGTTCCCTCTTCTAGGTTATTATTTCCATTTTAAAAGAAAATCCATAATGAACCGACCATGAAACCATAAAATGAATGCATCCAAAAGAACAAAAATAATGAAATATTATTAATAAACGGGTGGAAAGATGTTATAAAAAGGTCATATAAGGTTTCATAAATATTAATATTTTTATTAATAAATTAATAACACTATTTAAATCATTATACAGGAGGTTTTAAAACATTTTCAAATAAAATTTTTTCCATTTCATGTACGCAGTATTCTTTTAAAATAAGGTATTTTCCTCAAGTAATTGTTTTTATGATTAAAGTATTTATGTTTTATGATTATGTTATGGTTCTTGGGAATTATTTATGATGATGGGTGGTTATGTTATATACCAAATATGTTTGGGACTATGATATCTCTCTAATCCATCTGGTATGTTGTAATTTTACTATAATGGTTCTTCCAAGTGTAAATAAGATAGTTATATCATAAGGTAGTCACGATGTTCATATTGTAAGGTAGTAGTGAGGGTTACAAACCATATGGTAGCTATAAGGGTTAAAATCATATGTATATATCATAAGAAAATGATTCGTCAAGTTATCTAAATGTTTTATTTATGTTTTCTATATTTTATGGAAATCTCATGTTTTTACAAAGTAAGTATATGATACTTTAAGGGTGAGATTTATATCTATGTGAAAATGATTTCATATATTTATAAGTATTCATGGGCTAATAGTTTCCTTCTTATTTTTATGTCCCTTACTGAGATTTTTGTGCTTATCCCATATTTTAAAATTTTTTCATAGGGTTTAAGGTTGGGTAATATAAAATAAGAATCTAATATAAATGTTGTGAATATTTTTCATGAAATGATATCATGTTTTATTTTTTAAAAGAATTTTTCATTATGGAAAAAATTGATATTGTTTTAGCAGTATCTAATTTTTATGCATGTGGGTTGTTATGTATGAATTATGAAGTAATTCTCTAAAAGTATAAACCTAAAATATCTTTAGGAATGAAATAAAATGAATTCTAGTGTCACTAGAATATGTAATAGTTAAGGATAGTTTCTAATATTTATATAGTAATAACATGAGGTACATATATAATATTATGGTTTTGGACACATGATATATTATTTTTAATGGTTGTAAACATAACATGTATTTATAATAAATGAAATATCCATTTTTTATTTATTCATGTGTGTTGAAAATGTACATTACATGAATGTTGGAATGAAAAATATCCCCATAGAGTAAAAACTTTGAGTTGTTCCCAACCAATGATCAATATGAATTATTATGGATTGTAATTAGGGGTCAGGAAAGTAATTTTTTTATCATGTAGTCAGATGGAGTACAACCCATATTGGATTTGTCCACTATTATTGAAAAAAAATACATCTTTCCCTTGATTGAATTAAAATGAAGAAATTCATGGTCCAGCTTAGTTTTTTAACATATGATGTGTTCAACTACTTGGATAAGTGACATGTTTTTTACTTATTAGATAAATAAGTTACATGTGACATGTTCATTAACATAGTTAATATTTTTCAAAGAATCATGAAATTATGAGAGTCTAATACTAGATTGAAAAATTCCATATTTAGTGGTCACTTGATGTCATAGATAAAAGGATTATATATGTATACGTATGATGTATATGATATATCTTGTGGTGGATAGGTTTGTATAGAGATATGAGTATGTATTATGGAGATCACACCAGACCCCTTAGTATCTTGAGTAGAAGTGATTATTTTTTTAGAGGATGGTTTTTTCTTACATCAATGAAATTTGGATTTTATAGTTGTTTTCAATGATACTAAGCACTTTATTTTCATGCACTTATTCCCATTGATAAGGATAAAATTTTAAAAAAAAATTAGAATGAAAAGAGTTTCGTGGAAAACTACATCTAAAATATTTTGGATGGATTCATAATGAGTAGTGAAGTTTTTTATAAAGTCCCTATGTGATTGTAGTAAAAGTGATATATTTTTTTATATCCATTAAAAAAAGTACATGCTTGATATGAATTCTCACATGAATTTGATGCATGATATATATATATATATATATATTATTATATGTATCAAGTGTGCATTTAATATATACATATGATGTATGTGTTTTTCATGAATTCAATACGTGAATATAATATATATATATATATATATATATTATTCATCATTTCCCCCAAATGGTTTTAATTTAATACTTTTCATTTATTTAGAAATTGTTTCATAAGATGAAACGTAAAGGAGGTTATGCATTCATATGTTGAATGCATAGAATTTATTCATATATTGTAACATATGAATAAATGAGATAAAAATAAAGGATCATCCTTGATTTTTTATATAACCCACTTCCATGTGATGGTTATTTATGTGAAATACATGTGAAGCCTCTTATTAATCCTTCTTCTTTCCAAATCACTATTTATCTCACTCTAAAAGGCACTAGAACCCCTTCAATCACTTGGGTATCCTCATTAATTATCTGTGGGTCCTGTAGCACCCTCGATTTTTGGTATATAGCCTCTATTTATGCCTTTTTATATGTTTAAAGTGCATGGGATGAGTTGGGAAGAGGTTGGGAGAGTTTGGAATGGTTTTGAATTAGTTTGGAGGCTTTCCTAAGGGAGAGCGGATTCAGCACGGTTAGAGGAAACTGTATGAGTTCTCCAAGAAACTGTGTAGGGGAGACAGTAGGATTTTCACCACCTATTCATGGTTTTCCAAAACATACAAGTCAACCATGGGGACCCCTCCTCTCGATACAGTGGCGTGTGCATGGTTAGTGCACGGTTTTCCAAACTGTGCGGACACATCATGCAGCCACTTAAATGTAGGGTTTTTAAATCCAGGCTCCCTCAGTATTGACCAATTTCTCTCCAAATATTCTCCCGCTCAAACCTTACTTAGGATTTTTTGTTCTAAAGGTTTTTAGGGGCTCTATCACTTGTTTTGGAAGCGAATTAAAGGGGTTTCATGGTGGTTTGAAGGTGGTTCTTCTCAGGTAAGTCTCTTCTCTTGGTTTCTCTTTGATTTTCTCAAGATCTACTCTTCTCCCTTTCTTGGTTTTCTAGATATACATCTGTTTCATGTAGATCTAGGGTTTTTTTTGCCTTTTGTGTTTATTTTAAGGCTTGTGGATGATAGGGAAGGAGATCTAGGGTGGTTTTAGTGGATTTTTTGCCCGGATTTTGGTTGTGGTTTCTTGGGGGTCGAATTCACCGGAACCCTAAGGGTAGGTATCTTCTCTCTCGACTCCACTTTGCTAGAACTTTAAGGCTTGTTCCACTTAATTGGATTTGACTAAATTAATTGTTTATTTTGATTTGTGAAATTGGTTAGAAATCACTTTGGTAATGTTTTGGGGGTTTTGGGTAAAAGGGTCATTTTAATGTAATGTTCTTGATGTTTGACTTTGAAATGGAGATTTTAAAATTGGTCACTTGGGTTGATTTGTGAAAATGGTTTTTGAAAATTGTTTCAATAAAAGTGTGGTTTATTGGAATGCGGGTTGGCATGGAAATGGTTAAAAAGTGTTTTCAATAAATGATTTATTCATTGAATTGAATGGGAATGTGTTGAAATTGTTAATGCGCTTAAGGTATTGTTTGGTAAAAATGAATTGTTTACATGATGTGGTGATATTATTGTGATATGATTGGTTGTGATTTAAGAATTATGGCTTTCATTAATTGTGTGTGAAGTGGGCAGGGAGTACCACTATAAAAGAGGATGGATAGTGGATTGAAGGGCCACCATAAAAGGATAAGTGGGTGGGAAGTACCACTAGTTGAGAATGGGGTGAACGGGATGGGAAGAATTCCCACCGTAATGGTTTCTTTGTTGTGTTTTTCTTTGTAATGATGGATTTTCTTATGCTAATGCATGATGGGGATATTAATTATGGCATGTTGTGTATTTCATTTGTTTTTAATGTCTTGGTAGGGGTATGTTTGGCATGTTGTAATTTGTTTCGCTATTGAATGTTTCATATAAACTGCTTTATATAAATGTGTTAATGGTTTTATCCTACTGGAGTGTGTAGGGAAGTCATTTAGGAAGAACCTATTGATTATTAGTACTCACCCCCTACTTTGGAACTTGGGTGCTTTTGCAGATGTCTTATTCTGGGACACAGGTAAAGGTAATGCATCTCATGGCTAGTGGTTTGTAGTGATTCTTGGGAGATGTGGTGGTTCTTGGACCATGGATCTTGGTGTGGAGATGTGGAGTGTGTCTTGATTTATTTTGGGTCTCTTATTTAATATTTTACATGGTAATATAATATTGTGTTTAGTTTTATTGGTTTTTGGGAATTCTTATGGAATTGTTGGTTGTCTTATGGAAATGTATGGGTTTGATGTTTTGTTTTCATGCCTTACATAGTTTGTTGTTAGTGAACTGTTTGGTTGTTTGGTTGTATCTCAAGGGAAAATAATTCCCCAATTTATTCTCGAAGCCTTCGGAATTTATTGGCAACCTTTGTCTCCTTGTGAACATCGCTTAAGTCCAATTATCATTCCACCACCCTCTCAAGCCAATGATATGGGGTGGGATATTACAAGTGGTATCATTTTGTTTGGTCCTTAGCTTTCAAGTGAGAGAAGTTTTTTGATCCTTTGTGAAAATCAATGGGTTTGGTGTTGATATTTTTTCTTGGCCTATTCCTTAAGTCAGGATCATAGAAAGGCATAGGATTACCATAATTTGGAATGTATATCATAAAAGTACATAGCTAACCCTTTTATGATTAACTTTTAGTTACCAAGGAGTTGGGTACATAAGTGTTTGGAGACACTTATAGGCATTGGAAATCTCATTGTCGTGGGTGTAGCCAATGAGATGAGCATGGAATACATGGTAGAATTGACTTCCCACTAGGATTTATATTTCATTGGGGTATAATGATCTATGGTGTGATATGAATGTGTGGATCTGAAAAATCTGAATTGGGTTTCAAAATGGAAGGATTTGAAACATGGAAAACTTGCGGTATTTTGAAAATGGGTTGATTGTCAAAACATGGTGGATTTTTTTTCAAAATAGTGCAACATGGGAAATATAAACTTGTGGAAAGATTGGTTGTGATAGTTGTAGTGTAATTGAAAGGGAATTTTTGAATATTTTGTTGCTAAAATAGGACTTATGGTTGTTTTTGTATTGATAGAAATGGCACTAGGTAGGCATCGTAGAGACCAACTGGAGGACGCTGCTGAAAATGTGGTTGTACCTGAGCCTCCGGTGAACCAGCAGCTAGTGAAGAGTACAGTGCAATATTTCCAAGCAATAGGAAGTTAAAAATAATTTGGATGAACCATGGAATGTGGATCATGTTGTTTGGTTTCAAAGGAAGAATCCACCCATCTTTAGGGGTGATTAAGAGCCAAAGAGGGCTGAAGCATGGATGAACATGATGAATTGGATATTTGACTTCTTGGGAACACTGGTAGAAATGAAAGTGAAACTATCCACCTATATGTTGGAAGATATTTCCCTTCGGTGGTGGGAACTGGCGGTCCAACCTGGGACGGAAAAAAGTGTGACATGGGAGGGGTTTGAAGAATTTTTTAATAAATAATTCTACCCACATACGTTCAGAGTTCATCATACAATGAATTTCTTTAGTTTGAAGCAAGGTAACATGGAGGTGATGGATTATTCAGCTATTTTTATGAACTTAGTGTGTTTTTAACTTGGGGTGGCGGGTAGTACATCGTTGAAGGCACGAATTTTTGAAGTCGGGTTGAACCGGGAAATTCATTCCAAGGTAGAGGTGTTGTGTATAGATGATTACACAGAAATGGTGAATTGAGATATGATGGCTGGGCGGGATCTTGTGGGGGATACAAGTGGATGAGGCATGTTGGTACCCATAGGGAATAGTGGAAACTCTAATGTTGGGTTCCAGTGGAATAGGGACACTAATTTCTAGGGTGGGAGTACAGTTCAGAATCCAATGGCAGGATCAGTGAATCTTCCTCCGAAGCCTCAAAGTAAGTCGGAATGTTTTCAATGTGGCTCTATGAGCCACATCAAGTGTGATTGTATGGAACAACCTCAAGCACATCATAATTTTAAGAAAATGGGGAATTTGAAGCATAATTTTCAGAATTCTCCAAGGTCGGGTGTTCGTGACACTCCTCAGGGGTCGCAGGGGTCTTATGCCTCGACAGAACATGTGCAGCAACATACCCCTTAGTAGTAGAGTAAAGTGGGTCATGGTGATTCTCAAAATACCATGACGCCTCAGTAGGTTAATAAGGAGCAGAGTGTGCCAAGTAAGAATCTGTTTGGAGCTGAGTAGGTTTTGGTGAATAATCAGTTGGGACCATCCATGGTGTGAGGTACGATTCTTTTAAATTCAACTTTGATGAAAGATTTGTTTGATATGGGTTCTTTACATTCTTTTATTGCTTCTCACATCGTTGATTTGCTGGGATTAATGGTGGAAATGATTCCTTCTGTTCTGAAACTTCAAACTCCACTAGGTTAAAAAGAGTGTCTAGATTTTATCTGTAGAATGTGTTGCTTAGTTGTGGACGGCATTTAATTGATGTGGGATTTCACAGTACTTGAAATGGATTATTATGATATAATTCTGGGAATGGATTGGTTGGAAATTTTTAAGTCCGACATTGATTTCTATGCGCTAACGGTTAGTTTTGTGATGGATGATGGCATTAGACATCTCTTTAGAGGAGAGAAGATTGCAAAGAAGGGTGAAATAGATCTGTTGTCACCAACTATTGGCACAATATCTTATCAGTTAGAGGCCTTGTTATTGGCATCAGTGGAAGGTGTTGAGCAGAATGTTCTTCCAGCAGTAGTGGATCGGTTTATAGATGTCTTTCCCAAATAATTATCAAGGTTTCCACCTAGGAGAGAAGTGTATTTTACATTTTATCTCCTTATGAGGACCAATCCTATCTCACTTCCATCTAATTGAATGGAACTAGCAGAATAGTGGGAATTAAATTTGTAGTTGGAAGAGTTAGAAAACAAAGGGTTCATCCGGCTGAGCATGTCTCCATGGGTAGTGTCGGTTTTGTTTGTTAAAAAGGTGGATGGAACCTTGTGGCTCTATGTTGATTATCATACACTTAATCAGGTTACAATAAAGAACCAATATCCAATTCCATGCATTGATGATTTTTTTGACCAGTTTAGGGGAGCTCAGTGGTTCTCCAAGATTGACTTGAGGTCATGATATCACCAATTTCGGGTTAGGAAGGAGGATATTCTGAAAACAACTTTCAGAAGTAGATATAGCCATTATGAGTATGTTGTTATACCCTTTGGTCTAACAGATTCACTAGAGGTGTTCATGGCATTGATGAATCAAATATTTCATAGATATCTGGATTCTTTTGTGGTGGTGTTTGTTGATGATATATAGGTGTATTAGAGGACAAGGGTAGAGCATGACTAATACTTGGTGATCATGTTGGGGATCTTGAGGGATCATCGGTTGTATGCCAAATTGTCAAAGTGTGACTTTTGGATACAGGAGGTTCATTTACTTGGCCATGTTATTTCTGAGAGGGGTGTTTCAGTTGATCTGGAAAATATAGAGGTTTTTATCTCATGGAAACCACCGAAAAATATTTTTGAGATATGAAGCTTCCTTGGTCTAGCTGGGTATTATCGATGTTTTGTTCATGATTTTTCATGATTGGATTCGTCGATGACATCTTTTACAAGGAAAAATTTTCCATTTTAATGGAATGAACAGTTTCAGAAATGTTTGGAAGAGATAAAGGGTCGCCTTACATCAGAACCAATCTTGGTTTTTCCAGAATTAGGGAAAGGGTACGTGGTGTATTGTGACACATCGGCATCAGGGTTTGGGTGTGTTCTCATGTAGAGGGGGTCATGTGGCAGCATATCTCTAATGACAATTGAGGTTTCATCATAAGAACTACCCAACACAATATTTGGAGTTAGCAGTAGTGTTTCACGCTTTAAAAATGTAGCATCATTATCTCTTTGGTGAGAAATTTATGTTGTTTACTAACCATAATAGCTTAAATCATATCTTCTCACAAATATATTTGAACATGAGGCAAAGGATATGGATGGAAAATCTTCATATGTTGATTTCGACTTAATGTACTCAATAGGTAAGGTAAATTCGGTGGCGGATGCATTAAGTAGGAAATCATATGCTCAAGTGGTGAAACAAGCATCGAATCAGTGGCAGTTGATGTTGTTCATAGATTACATGTGGTTGGAATGTGAGGACCAGGGAGACGGAGTGGTCTCTTTCCAGTTTTGTTAGTTCCTAACTTGGTTGGTTTGGTTAGAGAGGCACAAGCATCTAATTCTAAATGTATGGCGATGAGGTTTAAACTCAATTGTGGGGAGACCATTGAGAACTGAGAACTAAATGGGAATTCCATCTTGTATTTTGGGAATCGTATGGTGGTACTAGTAGATTTTTGGGATGACTTCTTAGTTATTATCATCATTCAAGGTGGGTTTTCCATCCTGGAATTTAGAAAATGTATAAGTCATTGAAATCATGGTTTTTGTGGGCTGGTATGAAAAGGGATGTGGACAAGTTTGTCTTGAGATGCTTGACTTGTCAATAAGTCAAGGAGGAGCATCAGGGGCCAGTAGGCATGTTGCAGTATTTACCTATCCTAGTATGGAAATGGGAGCAGATAGCAATGGATTTTTTTATGGGTCTCCCAAGAACGGTTCGGAAGCACGATTCCATATGGGTGATTTTGGGTTGGCTCAAAAAGTCAGCCTATTTCATTTCAATTTGTGAATCTCATACGGTGGACGATCTGTCCAAAATCTATATCTGGGAGGTGGTAAAGAGGCATGGTGTTCTAGTTTTGATTGTATCAGATAGAAATCTGAGGTTCACATATCTTTTCTTCAAATCCTACAACAAGCCCTTGGGACACAGTTAATGATGATCACGACATATCATCCTCAGACGGAAATCCAATCTGAGAGGATGATACAAACCTTAGAGGATATGTTAAGGGATTTTGTGATGTATTTTGCTGGTTCATGGGAGTAACACTTACCATTGGTGGAATTCTCCTATAATAATAGTTATTAGGATTAGATACATATGGCTCTATTTGAATCTCTTTATGGGAGTCCATGTTGTTCTCCACTATGTTGGGTGGAAATGGGAAAGACTTTGATGATCGGACTGAGCCTTGTCCAAGAGACTACGAAAAAGATCAAGTTGATTAGGAAGAGGATGGAGATAGCTCAAAGTCGTCAAAAATCATATGTGGACCATCTTCGATGACCGTTTTCATTCAAGGTGGGTGACATGTGTTTTTTAGAATCTCTCCTAAGTTTGGACATCGTTGATTTGGGAAGTAAGGTAAGTTATCTCAAAGGTATATTGGGACTTTTGAGATACTTGAGTAGATTGGAGAGGTGGATTATCATTTGGATTTTCCACCATTATTTAGTGTGGTGCACAATGTGTTTCATTTGTCGCAGTTGAAATAGTATCAGCCGAATTGTGACCATATGATTCGTTCAGATCATGTTGAGCTAGAACCAGATACTTCCTTGGTGCACATGATAGTGTGGAATGTGGATAGAAAAGAGAAAGTCTTGCATGGTAAAATAATTGGTTTAGTTCATGTTTTGTTGTAGTATGGTCAGATTTAAGAGGATACGTGGGAGCGGGAGAAACAGATGGCCGAGCAAGGGCCTGATCCCTTTTGACAATGGGATGGTTATCTACATTCCGAGGACGGAAAGTCCAATGGTGGGGAGAATATAATAGCCCCAATTTGAGGTATTTAGCCTTTTTTATGCATTTTTATGTTTTTAAAGTACATGGGATGAGTTGGGAAGAGGTTAGGAGATTTTGGAATGGTTTTGAATAAGTTTGGAGGCTTTTCAAAGGGAGCACGGTTAGGGGAAACCATTCGGGTTCCCCAGAAAACCTTGCAAGGCGAGACAGTAGGCTTCTCATGGCCTGCGCATAGTTTTCCAAACCATGTGAAGTAACCATGCAGACCCCACCTCTCAAGACATTGGTGTGTGCACGGTTATCGCACAATTTTCCAAATCGTGCAGACTAACCATGCGGCCACTTAAATGTAGGGTTTTTAAATCTAGGCTCCCTAAGGCTTGACCTATTTATCTCAAAATCGTCTCCTACTCAATACTCACTCGGGATTTTCAGTTCTCAAGGTTTGGAGGGGCTCTCCAACTCGTTTTGGAAGCGAATCAAAGGTTTTTATTGGTGGTTTAAAGGTGGTTCTTCTTGAGTAAGTCTCTTCTGTTGGTTTCTCTTTGATTTCTTCTAGATCTACTCTTCTCCCTTTCTTGGTTTTCTAGATATACATCTATTTCTTGTATATATAAAGTTTTTTTGCCTTGGGTGTTGGTTTTAAGGCTCTTGGATGATAGTTAAGAGGATCTAGAGTGGTTTTAGTGGAGCGTTTGCCCGGATTTTGGGTGTGGTTTCTTGTGGGTTGAATTTTCCAGAACCCTAAAGTTAGGTAGCTTCTCTCTCGAATCCATGTTTCTAGAACTTGAAAGATTGTTCCAATTAATTGGTTTTTCTTAAATTAATTGGTGATTTTGATGTGTGAAATTGGTTATAAATCCCTTTGGCAATGTTTTGGGGGTTTTGGGGAAATAGGGGCCTTTGTCTGGTAATGTTCTTGATGTCTGATTTTAAAATTGGTCGCTTGGGTTGATTTGTGAAAATGGTTGATGAAAGTGGTTTCAATAAAAGTGTGGTTTATTGGAATGTGGGTTGTCATAGAAAATAGTTAAAGAGTTCTTTCAATAAATTAGTGATTTATTGAAGTGAAGGGTCATGTGTTGAAATTATTAATGTGGTTGAGGTATTGTTTGGTAAAGATGAATTGTTTACATGATGAGGTGACCTTGTTGTGATATGCTTGGTTGTGAGTTAAGAATTGTGGATTGCATTAATTGTGTGTGAAGTGGGATAGGAGTACTACTAAAAAATAGGATGGATAGTGGATGAAAGGGTCACCATTAAAGGATAAGTGGGAGGGAAGTACCACTAGTTGATAATGGGGTGAACGGGATGGGCGGAATTCCCACCATAATGGTTGATTTGTTGTGTGTTTCTTTTTAAAGATGGAATTTTTTGTGCTAATGCATGATGGGGATATGACTTATGGAATGTTGTGTCTTTCCTTTGTTTTTTATGGCTTTGTAATGGTATGTTTTTCATGTTGTAAGTTGTTTCACTATTAAATGTATCATATAAACTTCTTTATAAAAATGTGTAAACGGTTTTATCCTAGTGGCGTGTGTAGGGAAGTCATTTAGGGAAAACCTACTAAGTATTAGTACTCACCCCTTTCTTTGGAACCTAGGTGCTTTTGCAGATGTCATATTCTGGGAGACAAGTAAAGGTAAAGCATATCAAGGCTAGTGGTTTGTAGTGATTCTTGGGAGATGTGGTGGTTCTCGGAGCATGGATCTTGGTGTGGAGTTGTGGAGTGTGTCTTGGTTTATTTTGGGTCTCTTGTTTAGTCTTCGGCATGGCACTCTGATATTAAGTTTGGTTGTATTGGTTTTTGGGAATTCTTGTGGAATTGTTGGTTGTCTTATGGTAATGTATGGGTTTTATGTTTTGATGTCATGCATCATATAGTTTGTTGTTAGTGAACTATTTGGTTGGTTGGTTGTATTTCAAGGGAAAATCGTTCCCAAATTTATTCTCGAAGCCCTCAGCATTTATTTCCATCCTTTTGTGCCTGGGGAATGTCACCTAAGTCCAAGTAGCATTCCTCCACCCTCTCAAGCCAATGAGATGGGGTAGGATGTTACTAGTCCTTTAGATATTGTATTCCCTCTAATGAAGGGAGATTATGTTAATTACTTCTCATGATCTTCCTCAAAAATTATCTATGGAAGGAAGAATAATACGAATGAAACTTTTATTTTCTAGGTACTCTAATATTCATTTTATCTACGTGTTAATTCTTGAATATAGATTTTTTTATGATTTTGGGTTTTCTTCCACTACATATAGTCATTATTTGATCATACAAAACCCATCAAAGAGCTCATCGGTCAAGATTGAAGCTCTCTCACAAAACCCAAAGATTGTGCTACTTATGGACCACCATGGTTCATCATTGCATGGAATTCACTAATAAGTTTATAACATTATAGGTTCAAGATACCTTTATGCATAAAACTCTATATCTTCTTCATACTACCTTGTAATCTTATCCTTTTTGTAGATTTCATGGATTTCATGGGTCACTACCCACCAATTATAGCCCAATAATTCAAGTTTATTCATACTACCACTCATTTATTTTCAAAATATGATAAATTTTTTCACCTTAAGGAGGTGAAGACTAGATACATGATTAGGTTCATGAAATACCATATCATTTATTGGTTTTTTATCCCTAAAACTATTCTCACGGACCACTGCACTAACTTCTAAGACACTAAGTTGAAGAAATTCTTTTCTAAGTATAGCATCTGTTCTAACCATACTTCTTGCTATAATGAATGGTTTAATGGAAAATTGTGGTATTACAAAAATACTTCCTTATAATTATACAAAATATGGTGGGTTGGAATAAGAATATTTATCCTGATAATATCTTCAATGCTTTGTGTGTATATTGCAGGACAACTCAGACTTCCAACTGGGAGACTCCTTACTCCTGGGTGTATGGAACAGAAGTAGTGTTGCCTATTGAGGTTCAGATACCATCACATTAGAATGGATTTTATAAATAGTTGACACTATATATAAGGTCCAAAATCTTCATGTCTAAATTTTAATCCCTTGATGAAAATGGGTTCTAAACATGGTACAACTTCTAGAACCATCTGAATTAAATTTCCTGGGAATTAAATAAAAATATTGACCTTTTCTTATTCCTATAAGGTAATGTGTTGATATAATTGGAGCTCTAATGATACTAAGAATAAATCCATTTAATTTGGGACCAAATGCGAATTCCCCTATACCATTCACAAGATTTAGTTCAATGATGTATAATCAGTGATCACTATAGATGTGGAATGAATCCCACCTCCCACCAATGTGAGATTCTTGAAGAAGTATTACATATATATTTTCATTTTACTATGGTTCTAGATATAATACCTTAAACTATATAGCATAATTATCCTTATCTAATGACCTAAAACTTCATGATAAAGGTGCTTGTCTCCACAGCCTTAAACTGCATATAATTTTTCCTTAGTAATATGTTGTTAAACTACATAGAACCTGAGTCCATTTTTTATGAATCTAAACTACTTGGAACAGGTCCTCGATGTATGACCCTAAACTACAAACCACGTCAGTCCTGGATGCATGACCATAAACATCATAGATAAACACTTTCTATACAATTCTTAAAATACAGTACTTCACTGTAATCCTCACTTAAGAGGATAGATCCACTATTTCGGTATTGCTCACCTATTTCACCATATTTCTAGAAATACATGTGGCTTAATTCTCACTCCATTAGATACATATTGATTCCTAGACCTCCTTCTTAGGCCCAACCATGAAATTGATATCTATGGACCTTTTTTCTCCAAATTATGAGACTTTTACCAATCCCTATCTAGTTGTAGTCTTCCTTTTCTCACCAAATATCCCATACCTTTCTTAACACTCTTTTGTATTCTATGAATATCTATAAAAAATTATCTCACCTCTAAGAACTATGTGTGGCTTGATTACTAATTTATGGAATATTTTTTGAATTCCTATTCTCTTATCAAGTTCAAAACTACAAGCTTCTAGTCACCCTTACCTCATGTGGGTGTTCAATTCCTCCATTGGGTTCCGCTTTTACATACTAAATTTTGAGATAGCATCTCTCACTAAGGAGATGTTCTATGCTGTATGGCCTTAAATTCCATCACCTTAGTCCAAGAATCATTAACTTAAACTATGTGTATCTTATCCAATGATAGTCCTTAATTTTCCTTGGGATACTAAATAAATTTTAGTTCACATTTTCATCAATTTATATTCAAGACATGTTTCCCCCTAGTCCTAGTTTTACAACCTTAAAATTCATGTTCCATGGTTTTAGTTCTATAAATTTATGTAGAGAAACATAAACCACGCATCATGAATTTAAACTATATAAATTCCATCAATGGGTTTTATTATATTAGTATGTGGGGTTTAAAATTCACATTAGGTTTTTGAATATATTATTTATATATAGACAGCATCACCATTGGTCTCTGTATCATTTCCTAAAAGTATGTGCATGTGTGTTGGAGGTCCTTTATATAAGAATCAAACTCTCACATTGATGTTGGATTTATACCATTGGGTGTTTTGTGGACTACATCAAGTATACCATGGTCCAAGCTAAAAGACCATAAACTATACTACATCAGGGACAAATCCAATTTCACCATAGGCATTCTCGAATATTTCCCACGGATCCTATGGTTCTAGAACTCTATCAGGACCAGTATACCCCCATCTATATGCCCTACACAAAATGGTGTATCCCCAAGGTTCTCATACCTCCCCATGAGAATATTAATTTCCCTCACATATGCACTTCATGTCTCTATATTTTAAATTTCTCGATCGGCCTTTCATTTCCAAATGGACTCCCCTATATTGATGGTATAGAATTCCAATGGCCCGCCTCTTGTCCAGGGTATATGTCCTGGAGTAATATTTCTCGGAAAAAACATGATTGACCCCATGTTTTTAATAGGGTTAATTGTGGACCCTAATTTTTTCCCTTATTATCAATGATGTGGTAGTGGGTTCCATGTTTCAAACTCATAAAATGTTCATCATCATACTATCTATCAACTCTTTTTTAATTTAGATCCTAAATTCATGATTTACTTTTCCATTACTACCCTTTTCTCTAGTGGAGTTTTAATAACTTTAGTGTTACCCTCCCATACATTTTCACACATTGGTAGGGTAAACCGTTCTTATGCATCATAACCAACTAGTTTCCCCATTTTCATGGGTTTCTTTGATAAAAGATGTAAAATTACGACCCTAACCCATAAATAGTTATATGGATCTATAATATTGTGGTAGTGATATTTCATTCCCCCTAATTTATCACATAGATAACTTCTAATAAAAATTTTATGGTTCTAGTTGATTATCTTTTCAATGTGATCATGAAACATTAACATCAAAGGTAGCAAACACCCCCTCAGCTCTGGCAGTATGACTTTAAACTACATGGAATATCTACCTCATCATTTTATATTAAACTACATGATCAAAGTCCTTGTATAATGATATTAAACAATATGGTACCATCCTATATTATGAATTAAAACTATATAATGTTTTAGTTCTATCCTAAGAGTACATCCCCTTCAGTGTTGGTCACAAACTACACTACTTTTCTAGAAATACATGTGGATTGATTTTTTCTATTTGGAGTAAAAAGTGACATCTAGATTTCCTGTATAAGGCCCAACCACTAAATTCAACCCCATTCCTTTATGGAACCCGAGATTATTTTTCAACTTGTGTCGAGATACCCTCATTATCCTAGTTCAAAGATTACTCCTCTATTAAGTGATCTATTATGTACAATATAGATCTAAGAATGGTATTTTTATTGGTTCTATTATGGTGATGAGGCCCCGCCTAATTCATTATGGGTTTTTATTCTCTCCTCCCACCATAGAATCCATGAATTTATCTCTCAAATCCTATACATGATCCAGATTTGTACAGAGAGATTCTATATTTTAGAACTACAAGTGGCTTTATTTTCATTCTTACAAGATACATAGTGACACTCAAATCTCTAATCAAAGGCCAAGACTCAAGTTTTATGTATCCCTTATCTCATCTAGACATTTGGTTCCCCTACTAGGTTACCATTGAAAGTTTGATGTTGAGATGCTACTATATGTTAAGGGGACAGTCTGAGTTTCATGACCCTAAACTAGGAACCAAGATCCAAGAATTATGACCATAAACAATGTTCAATAATCTTTGTGGTTCTATGTACTAGTATGTTGGCTCCCAATTCATGTTATGTTTTACCTTTTCCTCTATCACTACATGGACTTCATGAAACCCCCATTTAGTCCTAGATATATGTATTTAAACTTCACAGCACTTCATCCTCATCACATTATGTTAATGTGAATAGACTAGTTCCTGGATGCATGACTAATGAATAACCTACCATAGGGCCTCTAAAAATGAAATTTTGAACCAAAATTAAATGCATTAGTAGTAAGACTCTATTTTTTTGTAGAGAGGATAGTGTTTTGGTTTTATTTTTATCTTGTTTAATGGGTTCGGTGTGTGAAGGAATTTATTAAGATTATATTTAAATTTAGTTCAAAGAAATTGCACTGAACTAAAATATCATCATACCTTTCCTCTCAAATCATTATTTTGTTTTAATACTCAACTATTTTTATCTCTAATGAAGTGAAACCTCACTTGATTGATCTCACCAAGAAGTTTTAGTTTAATCATAGGGTTTAAATAATCTATAAAATATCTAATCCCACCTATCCTAGTGATTGGAGATCTATAATAACCCTTATAAAAACCCACTTATCACAATCACAATAAATGGAGAGAACCTAAGGGGAATGTGTGTGAAATCTAGTGAAAGAGGAAAGATGAATTAAAAATGAAAAGATATAGGGAAATATCTAATTGTCTAAACACATTTTTTAAATATAGAGATATTAATAGAAGATATGAATAATTAAAGCATTAAAGTTATTAAAAGGGGTAAGTATAATCTCCTTGGATCAGACATAAGGGTATTAGTGTTCCATAAGTATCACAACCAAAGGAATAAATGAAAACAAGAAAGTAGTATATTGTACCCCAACTCAATCGGGAAATCACGGATTCCCCTTCATATCTTAGTGAATAGTTACTCATCTTATAGTAGAATGGTCTAATATATTTGTAGCAATTTTAAATTTACTAGGTAAGTATCATGTTATTTTTTGTATTTCTAAAGTGGTTCTATAACTTTTGGAAAAATCATAAATTTCAATGTAGAGCTCTAATGAATTCTTTTTCCATTATGATCAATGTGTGTTCAGCATAAGGGGAATGATGGTTTTATCTTGGAATATTAAATATAATATTTTTAATTTATAATCCTACTATGATAATGATCTATACTTCATTCAATAAGAATCAAAGTATAGTAACTTCATTGCACTACGGAAACAGTGAAAATCAGAAATCAAGTTGAAGGAGGAAGATGATCCATGTGATGAGTGGAGTAGATTTTGACTTATTTGGATTCAATGAAGCATGATTGGTCTTAATTTAGAGGAATTCATAATTTTTATAAGTACTAGGATTGGTCTTAGAGTTTACATGGGTTGTTTTTTGGGTGATAGCTACTTATCGATCAATTCAATTCTAACAAAACCGATCATTCTAGATATTGAAAAACATTAATGAGCACAAGACCTCACATTCAATACATTGAATGGGAAAATATAGTTTCAATAAGGCTTCAGAATACCCTATTCAAAAATTTTAACTTGTTATTTTTCATCTATTATAACTCTAGTATTTCCTCATCTCCACTATACACATGCAAATGGATTTGGTATTGACCTTCTGTTACAATTTGGTTCACCGCCTTGAAAATTCTTTAAGGAATTACATTGAGTAGGTTATGTGTGTTTGATCCTATATATGAAAATGATATTCTTAGGAATATCAAGGTCATATCTATCCTCTTTCTAACCTATAAATAATTATTAAGAATAAAAAATTATCTGATAACATATTCATTCAATTATCTTACCAAACAGTTCATTGAAACTCTTATTCTACTTGATCTGCTTCAATGAGATATTTGATACCATCATCAATTGTCACTTTAAATTTAATTACTCATGCCAAAATCATCATATACTAGTGATTAATATCTTAAATATTTAATTTAACATCCTCATGTCATCATCTTTAGAGCTTGGTCATCCTTACTTCATCCCTAGATTGAAATTTCTCTACTTTGATTCCTCATCCATGAAATCTTTGGTTGGATTTGGAGTGGATGAGTAGTAGATATGGATCATAAATTCATATTTACTGGGATTTTTTCTAACATAATCAAGTAGCTCCTAGATTCTTCACATCATTGGGGTTTCATTTACTTTCATTATCATCTATGATCTTTAGTGGATATTCTCAAATGATCCATCTTCTTGCACAAATATAAATTGGTTTAGAATTTACTTTTTAATTGATAAAATGGAAATATCAGGGATTTTTTAGATTGTATTTATTAGTTTTTAGACATATATTTCCATAGTTACTTTATAATTCTCATTATATCATTCCAATAATTCTAGATGATCATGGGGGGGATCTTGGTAGCTTTCAGGTGATTCTTGCATCAACTTAAAAGTGTTTTGTGGTAGGTTGGGTCTTGAGTTTGATTAATTCATGGAGTATCATGGTTGGATTGTAGAAGACAGTGTGATATTTCATCATCACTTCTGGTATAATGGTTGTTTATAAGGTAGTTACAGCCTTAGGTGGGGTCAATGGGGTGAACTTCAAGTGGTATCTTGAGATAATATAAGATAAATAGGGCCTTCTTGCAGTTAGTGGGGCATGGAATCTTGGATGGATCAATAGGTAGGTGCACCAACCAAGGGGACTTCATACGGTCAATATACAAGAGGAATGTTCAATTGGAACCCCACTCCATAGCTTGAGTACATTTATAGTTTTCATACACAGTCACTCTAGGCACTTTTACTTGGATTTCAATGTGTGACATCTTTCAACTGTTATTTTTTTAGCTTTAACTTGTACATAGAGGGAACCCAATTTAGTATTGTCTATATCCAAATTTAAATTAAAATTATATAAGAAATTATAATCAATATATTAACCATTAAACAAATATATCCATAAAATCATTGAATCAATGTATCGTTTTTCTATTGAATTGAAAATATTGAAACAAAAATAATTCAATATTTAAACATTTAATTTCAAATTGATGTTTTATGTTTTAAAATTCATAGTCTTTATAAAACTATATGTTATCCATCAAAAAATCATATTTATAGATTAAAAAATTATAAAATGATCAGCCCAATGAATTTCAATATGAAGAATATTTTATTAAAAATCAAAAAATATGATCATTTATAATTCTTTCCTTCGAAACATATGATGAAACAATAAAATGTAAATTTTAACCAAGAATTAAAATGGATTGATGGGATTTTTAATGTGAATTAAAAATAAAATTTTTCATAAAATATAATTTTACATAAAATATAATTTTATCACCCCCCCCCCCACACACACACACATAGTTTATTTCACTATTAATAAATATAGTGATTTAAATTATTTGAAGAGATAGTCCTTATTGGAAATAAGAACACAAACTAGAGAGAAAGAAAATTAAAAATTCCTATATTATTTGATTTATCATGACTCCTCTATGAATTTAAGTGATGTCTCCATTTTAATTCAAGAAATAGCTCTAAGCCTATGAGTGGAACATATATATTTAACTAGAAGTAGAATTTTAACAAGTGACACTTTTTGAACCCCTTTATATTAAGTTCCTTAAACTAAAGTTCCGTTTATACTTCACTAATAAAACTCAAATGGAATTTTTTTAATTAAATTTTCTCATTATTAATCTTGGTTTAATATTCTATTCACTTTATTGAATTCATTTTTAACAATTAGGAATTTTTAAATTTTTATTATCCCTATGAAAATCACAACTAAAGGAACTTATTTAATATAATAAAATAAAATTTACTCACCCATCTTATATATAATGTCTTAGAGATTCATTTTGGGATCCAAATTTCCCATTTTACTCTAGTTTAAAAGGACTTATATCAATTTATTTTGAGTTGTATCCCTAAGCTGTCTTTTTCCCAAAGCCCAAACTATCTGGAATTAATTTTTTAATTATTGTTTCCTTATGTTATAATTTCAATTCCACAAAGATCTTTTCACTTTCACTCCTTTTACTAGTTATAAAACATAATTTCCATGAAATCAAAACCAAATTCACTCAGTAATAATTTAACTCTCACAATTTTAGAAACAATTATCGACCTAAATTTTAGAATGGTATTTTTCCTGGGGTGGAAAATAATCAACTCAAATTTTCCTATCCTATAGACACTCTAAAAATATAAAAAATATGCATAAATTATATATGGATGCCAAAAATTAAATTGTCCCCAACACTTTATTTTCTTTATTTTAAGATAAAAACACTTAGAAATATTCAAATAAACATTGAAAAAATATTTACATCCTAAGTTACTTATCCATCTCCCCCACACTTCACTTAGACAGAATTTTAGTTAATTCCAACATACATTTTTCAAAAAAAGTGGATTTCAAATTAAAATAATCTATAATAGAGTGAAGTAAAGAGATAACCTGACTGTAATATATTAAATGGTAGAATATAGGACCTTAGACTCCTCTATTGGTTCTCTTAAAAAATATTATTATTTCACCTACCAGCCATTCACTTTAAATAATTGATTTTAATATTATCTTTTGATCTCAACTACACCAAATTGAAAATTATTAGTCACTATATATAGTCCATTTTACCTAGAAAAAAATTACTAGGAATGTGGTTCATCCTTGAGGAGGAAATTATAAATTTTTATCTCTCTTACATGACTCTTTTCTCAATGAATCTATCATGGATAGATATGGATTTACCCATGTATTGTGTGGTGTTCTTGTATGTTTCCCTCCTTAACTCTTTAAGTTTCATAATTTTTCATTTTCTCTCCTTTACATATTCTTCAAAATATAGGTTTACCTTTTTTAAATCACTGTATTACTTGTGATAAATATCATAAAGTGACTGGAAATGTTTTTCATAGAAAATTCTGTAAGGGTACATTCTTAAGGTTCTAAAATTGTTCTATAGAATTTCCACTTGTTGGTTCTCTTGGTTAGGATGCAATTTATGTGAAATTATGACTAGAAATTTGCCAGTTTATTTTATAAAAATGCATTTCAAATTTGAAGGGAGATGTTTAAATTCCATACCAAAGGTTCATTCAAATGAAATTTTTAACTCAATATTATCCATGCTTACAGCCTACACATGTAAAGTGGATATTTTAGTAAGAGTCTTGGGTTAATTATCAAAATAACTCTCATCAAAATTTCTTTCATCAGCACACATCACACATTCCATTTTTAAGTCATTTTCAAAAATAGATTCATCAAAAATATTAAGTGTTTCAAGGCATTCTCCTAATTAAATTATGTCAAAGAAATTTCAACTCCTTCCTTATAATAGTAAGTAAATTCAAAATGGTTCAATGTTAAAATAGATCGCTCTTTGTTGGGGTATTTCATTGAACCATGAATATTAAAATTAATTACCTACTCTCCAAAATACATTAAAAGAGTTCCTTTATTTACATTTTATATTGTTCATGAATTCTTGAAAATTGGTTTACCTAAGATGATAGGGGGTGAGCTTTAACTTTTCCTCTTCTAAGTTTAGGATGTAAAAATCAGCTAATTATAAAAAAAATTCATACTTACCAGTGCATCATCTAGAACTATGATTAGATAGGTAGTGGTTTAGTAATCCAACTGTAAAGCTGATCATGTGGGTTTTAACTCACTTATCTATAGGGAAGAACAAACAGAGTAAGGTATTTTATTAATTGTTGCTTCCAAATCACATAGTTCATTGGAAAAAGTGAGTTATCTTATGGTGAAAGGGATGGTGAATATACCTGGTTCTTGGTATTTCCTAGGTATTTTTAGGTTAATAAGGGAAGAAAAATTTCAACCTATATTTTCCATTTCATGTCCTTGAAGCCTTATCTTATCAGGGCACATGTCTTTTAAAAAAATTGCATTCCTTAGTATTTTTCATATGGCTTCTAGTAAAGAAGTACTACAAAACAAGCATCTAATAGCATAGGCCTTTATCAACGACAGAAAAAAAGTACTGATAAAGGTTTCCTTTATCAGTGCTTAATTTTTATCACGGATAAAGGGTACCTTTTATTAGCACTTTTTTAGCACTGATAAATGGCACCCTTTATCAGTACTTTATTTTTATCGCTGATAATGGGTACCCTTTATCAGTGCTTTATATTTTTCCCTAATAAAGCATACTATTTATCAATGGTTTTTTAGCACTGATAAAGGTCCTAAATAAAATTAAATAATTAAACAAATAAAAATTAAAATAAGTGAATTAAAATTTTATTAATAAAATAATTATTAATAAAAATAAATAAATTTAATATACATCTATATAAATTATAAATACTAATAAATAGTATATATTAAATATATAGACATGTTAAATGAATAAAATGAAATAATTAAACAAATATAAATTATAAAAGAGTAAATTAATAAAAATATTACACATTTAATTAAATAAATAATTATTGATAAAAATGAACAAATTTAAAATACATATATATAGATTATAAATATTAATAAATGGTATATATTAAATATAGATATATAAAATAGATAAATTTTAATTATTAAACAAAAAAATTAAAAATGAATAAATTGTAATAATTAAATAAAAAAGTAAAAAAGAATAAATTTAAATAATTAAACACAAAAATTAAAAAGGAATAAATTAAAAAAAAATAATGAAAAAATTATTAATAAAAATAGACAAGTGTAATATATATTTATATATATATATTAATTATAAATATTAATAAAGAATATAAATTATATATAAATATTGAAAATGAATAAAATGTAATAATTAAAACCATATTAATGTCTAATTCATTTTTAATGGTTTTTACACATATTTTTTTTTAATACATTTCATAAATAAACATATTCATATGAATTTCTGTATATATAAATGTATATAATATTTCCAAAAATATGATTTATATAATATAAAATATTTATGAATTATATTAAATAAGTTATATATTTAGTGAAGAATGGTTTATAATTAAAAATTAATATTAATTAAAAATACTTAATAATTGCATCGAGTAATGGAAGTAATTTAATGTCGATTGATTTTTCAGTTTAACAAAACAAACATGTGTTACATTGATTTCACATACATTTACGTAATTAATGCATTTTTATATACAATGCACGCACACAAATTTTTATGTAATTAATGAAATCATATATAGAAACACATACGCCTAATATTTATTTAATTTATTCAAATTTTAGTATTTATTTTATAATTTCATTATAACATGTTTCATTTAATATATTATGTATTTAATCGGTAAATTTTATTTATATATATTTATTTACTATGTCTTAATATTTTCAATATTTATTCATATTTATTTCAATATATATCCAAAAAAAAGTTAATAATTTATATTTAAGTAATAAAACTTATCCATTTTTTCAATATTTTAAAAGTGTACTAATTTTAACTATTCAATTTCACTTTTTTTAATATGAATCCATTTAAGATTATATATTCATTAATAATATTAAAAACATATTTTTAAATATTTATAAATAAATATATTTAAAAATGTATATTTACTATATTTATAAATTTATATATTTATAATTATAAATAAATAATTTTTTTAATATTTTTATAATTAAAAAAATAATTATGTATATTTAAAAATTATAAAATTATAATAAATTTATTTAAATAATTAATATATTTACTATATTTATATTTATATTTACATTTACATTTCTACAGCTGGAAATGTGTATCTTTAGGCTGATGATTATATCATATTTCTTTCTCCTCTAAAGAAATAAAGATGAAGGCTTGGGGATTTGGTTCGTTCTCCCTCAAGCCAAGTCAGCTTCATATTTGAGAATGGGATAAACAATTCAATCCTTTGGAGGTAGGTAACACTTCAATAAAGTTGTGGGTTAAGGTTTTAGTTTAAACTAGCTTATTTGGCATCCTAAAATATTGCACGATGTTTCTTTTTCTATTGGAGTTCTTATCGAGATAGATAAGGAGACTGAAATGGCCATACTTGGTCATTTCTCTCGATTTATGGTCGAATTCGATCTCTTCTCTTCTTTTGTTGAGACTTTCATTCTTGCAATAGATGATGACGAATTTGATCTTATAATTTAGTAAGAAAAGGTTCCTCGCTTCTTTTTGATCTGCAAGACCATTGGTCATGATTGATTAAGCTGCAATAGGTCTACCATCTATTCTTTCAACTCTTCTCATGGTCATGATGGAAAACATGTTACAAAATGTTGAAGAGGTGAAAATCCACAAGTCAAAATGGAATGGTTGTGTAATTGGCTCAATCATTAGAGGGTGGTATGTATAAGATTGTGGTCATGAGTATAGGGGTTGTCCATGATAATCTTTTTTTTGCTCGTCCAGTTGATAAATGAACGCATATTCTATGTGATCCATCCACTTCTCTTGCTCCTTAATTGCTGGAGATTTCTACTCATGGTATTGAGGTGGATGAGAACAGGTTAATTTTCAACTCTTTACTCCTAGTAAAGTGAAGAGTTTTGGATTCAAGAAAAAATTATGGTATGAGATAGTTTCCGAAGAGGATTTATCACATGACATTGATTTCATGAGTGGTAAAAAATTACTTAAAAAGCAAATATATGGAACTAATATGATTTCATACATTATTGTAACATCCCAACCCGGATGCCACTAACTGGGGCTCCGAGCCGGTTCACCACAAGGCCTCAAGCACATTTCCCCAAATGTCAGAGGCTGCCAACTAGCAGCGAGGGCCTTGGGTGTGATAGTGGGGAAACTATTCCCTTATTGGAAGAGTTCACAGTGGAAGAAAAATAAACATGCAATAGCGGAAGCTGTAATAACCAACAATATAAATAGCATAAGACTAGATCAAAAAACTGGAGCACATATTTATATATATGAAATTATGCATGATACATATCTAGGAAGCATCCAAACAAGTCACAATGCAGGAAGACACCACAGTACCCAAACAAGTACAAAAGAAAAATAAAACAGCTCTTCAGCATCGTAAGCCAAAGCTTGGTCCCATGCTCTCCTGCTCCAAGCAATCAAGTACCGGAAGTCGAAGGGCGCTTTCTCTTGTCTATACCTGCAACAACATAGTCTGTTTGGGCCCAAAAGCATGACCCAAATAGGGTGTGAGACTAAATCCTGGTAGGAATTCATCCGAATAATTGTGCCTAATAGTCAGTGAGTTTATGGCAGGTAAAAGTAAAATAAGCAGTAAACAGCGACAGCAAAGCAGTAGGCAGTAAAAAGTAAGCAGTAAAGCAGGATGATACATAACAGTAATAAATCCACAACCAACAAAAGCAGTGAACCAAACAGCTAACAAGCAGGAAACCCTCTGGGAAGTACTCACAGCCATCCCCACTGGTCCTATCCAAGAAGTACCACAACCCTCTGGGCAGTGCACTCAGCCTAACCCCTCTGTTTTGGTCATACGAAATTATGAGACTCTCTGAGGAAGCTCACTCGTTCAATTACCCTTATAGTCTAAGGTAGTCCGAGACTCTCTGAGGAATATCACGTGGTCTAACCCTCTTAGCCCCAAGGTCTAGAGACTCCCAAAGGAATATATCTTGGTCAATTCCTTCTATAGCCTCAGGTATACCATAGACTCTCTAAGGAAGCTCACTCGGTCAATTCCTCCTCTAGCCAGGGAAGGTTCTTAAAGAGAAATCAAACAAGGTAAGACTCTCTGAGGAAGCTCACTCGGTCTACCCTCATGTAGTCTATAATATCTGAAGGCACCCTGGGAATCTCGCTCGGTCTATCCCCTGTGGCTTATAATATCAAAGACTCACTAAGGATGCTCACTCGGTCTACCCTCCTATAGTCTATAATGTCAAAGACTCTCTGAGAAGCTCACTCGTTCTATCCCTTATAGTCTATAGCCCAGGTTCTCACATCCCCATGCCATTCAGTGCATGATAATGCTATAAGAACAAAGTACACCTATAGAGATACTTGGATAACCAAAGTACACCTATAGATCTACTTGTCTGACATTCTACAGGACAACAAGCATGTTATGGATTTTACTCCATCCTATAGTCACAAGGCAAGGAAAAAACTGTAACAACCAAAGAAAAACGAAACCCAAAGGTCGTAAACAGAACAAATCATGGTAAAAACATCCAATCACAACAAAATATCCTAAAAAATGATTAATTTACCTCTACACAAGCATACAAGAAAGGCAGGAAAATAAAAAGGGCATATAGGCGAACACGCAATACCCCATTCACGGGTATTGGTGGAATTTGCACATAAAACTCAAAGACTTTGAACGGTAAGGCACAAACCACCTACCTCGTCCTATGAGATTGATATACTTGAACCACGATGAATGATTCTCCCTTGAACATTTTAGATCTGAGAAAACATCCAAAATAATCAAACCATGATAACTTGAGAAGGAGGTATAATCAAGGAATGGAACTCAAGAAGAAGGAATAACTCACCGTTGCGGTTCCAACTCAATCAACGGCGGTCAAATCAGCCAACAGATGGAGGCTCGGGAATCCGAAGAATTTTCGTGGTCGTATAGTGTCTCTCGGTCGAACCAGACCGAGAAGAAGATGATTATGGCGATTAGGTGCGACCCTGGTCCGTTTAATGAAAAACAAATAGTACACGGTGTGTACTAGGTATATCCGTACTCCACCAAAATCGGTCTCTACATCACCCCTACACACCATGTGTGTGGCCCGGACACAGTCAATACACGGATTCGAGCGGAAAAAGAGTACACTGCGTGTACTCATAAAGTACACGATGTGTACTTCAAAAATTTCCAGAAACATCATTTTTCTAAAAAAACTCCCGAAAAAGGAAATACATACCTGAAACGAAGATCCGGGTTCTTACAAACTTCCCCCCTTAAAGAAATTTTTCCCCGAATTTCCCTAGCGAGGCGTAGAAGAAGAAACCCCGAACAGCTCCGGCCACTGCGATCGTACATCGACCTCCCTCTCCCAGGTCTCGTCCTATACTCGCCCATACTGCCAAATCACCCGCACTAAAGGAATAGACCGCCCACAGAGAACCTTCGTACTGCGATCGACAATCTGGATGGGATGATCCTCAAACGACACATCCACTTCAATCTCAACCTCCTTGGGTTGGAAGACATGAGACGGGCCTGAAAAGTAACGTCGGAGCTGAGAGACTGGAAAGACGTCGTGCATAGCCTGGTACCTATGAGGTAGCTACAACCGATAGGCAACCGGCCCAACTCTCTCCAACACATCAAACGGCCCGACGTACTGCGGTGAATGCTTACCCTATCTCTGAATCCTCTTGTGTCCCAACCTCAATGTGACACGCAGGAAAACCGGATCTCCAACCTCAAACTCCAGGGGTCATCTCCACTAATCAGCATAAGACTTCTATCGATACTGTGTTGTATCCATCTTCTTATGAATCAACTCTATCTACTTAGAGGTCTCCTGAACAAGACAAGGTCCCAGCAAAGATGCCTCTCTTGTCTCCAGCCAGCATAAGGGTGATCGGAATTGCCTACCGTATAAAGCCTTGTAAGGTACCATCTGAATGGTCGCCTGAAAACTTTTGTTGTAGGAGAACTTCACAAGAGGTATATGCTTCTCCCAAGAACTACCGAAGTCTAGAATGCAAGATCAGAGCATATCCTCAAGCACCTAGATCATGTGCTCGGACTGTCCATCAGTTTGTGGATGGTATGTTTTACTCAAAAGTACCTGTGTACCCAAAGCCTTCTAAAGACCCTGCCAGAACCGAGAGGTAAAGCACGCATCCCTTTCTAAAACAATGGAGTGTGGAACTCCATGTAGATGTAAAATCTCTCAGATGTATAGTCGTCTAAGATCATCAACACTGAAGGTCTCTTTGATCAGAAAGAAGTGTGAAACCTTCGTAAGCCTATCGATGACAATCCAAATGGCATCACTCCCTTGAGGGGACCTTGGTAACCCGGTCATGAAGTCCATCGCGACATCATTCCACTTCCACTCGGGAATGGGTAACTGCTGCAAAATCCACACTGGTCGTTGATACTCTGCTTTCACCTATTGAAAAGTAGAACATCTCATGACAAAACTAGAAACATCTCTCTTCATACCTGGCCACCAGTACAGGCGGTGTAGGTCACGATACATCTAGGTGATGCCAGGATGAACTGCCCAAGCTGAGGAATGAAAATCCTATATCCGCTCCTTGCGTATGTCTGCTGGCAACCATACGCATCCCTAGAAATGCAAGATCACATCCTCTCTCACTATCCATCTAGGAAGAGGGTCACCTCCTGACACACTCTCCTGTATGACTAAGGCCTTTGAATCTGATAGCTGCCTCATCTGCACTCGATCAAGAAGTGTAGAGGTAACGACCACAGATGAAAGGAAATTCTGTCTCAGCCTGTCGTGCACCTCCAGATACATCTCAGAGAACAAATCCATAAGCTTCCACTCATTGTTGGCCTCCTGAACTGCCTGAATCTGAGTTCTCTTGTTCAAAGTATCAGACACTGCATTGACCTTTCCCTGCGTATAGGCAAGCTCAAAGTCGAAAGACTGAAGATACTTGACCCACCTATGCTTTCTCAAAATCAGATCACGCTGAGTGAAGATATACTTGAGACTCTTGTGGTCGGTGAAAACCACAAAGTGATCTCCTAGAAGGTAGTGTCTCAAACAGCATAAGTCATGAACAACTGCTGCAAACTCCAGATCATGCGTCGGATAGTTCCTCTCGTGTGGCCTCAACTGTCGAGACCCATAAGCAATGACCCCATCTCCCTATATAAGCATAGCTCTGAGCCCAATACCTGAAGCATCATAGTAAACAGTATAGCCCTTGCCCGGCTCCGGCAAGACTAGTATCAGGGCTAACGTCAGCCTCCCCTTCATCTTCTGAAAGTCTTACTCACAAGAATCTGACCATAAAAACTTCACCCCTTTCTTGGTCAGACCTGTCAATGGTGATTCTAGGTGAGAAAAGTCCTATATTAAATGCATGTAGTATCTAGCCATCCCTAGAAAACTCCGCACCTCAAAGACGTTCTTCAGATGCTCCCAGGAAACTACAGCTCTCACTTTCTCTGGGTCCACTAAAACTTCTGTCTCTGAGATAACGTGAGACAAGAAGTGAATCTGATCCATCTAAAAGTGGTATTTCGAGAGATTAGAATATAACTGATGCTCTCTCAGTGTACTCAGAACGATCTCAAGATGTGTGGCATGGTCGTGTTGAGTGTGAGAGTACACCAAGATGTCATCCACGAAAACCACCACAACGGAGTCTAAGTAAGGATGGAACACTCGGTTCATTAGTGAAATGAAAACCACAGGCGCGTTTGTGAGACCGAACGGCATGACTGTATACTCGTATAGACCATACCTGCTCTTGAAGGCTGTAAGAGGTATATCAGATAGTCTAACGCACAACTGATGATAACCGGACCTCAAGTTGATCTTTGAGAACACCCGAGCTCCTCGAAGCTGATCAAAGAGGTCATCAATCCTCGGAAAGGGTTATCAGTTCTTTACCATCAACTGGTTCAGCTTCCGATAATCCACACAAAGTCGAAGGGTGCTGTCTGGCTTTTTCGCAAATAGGATAGGCAAACCCCAAGGAGAAGTACTGGGACAAATGAAACCCTTTTCCTGCAACTCCTCCAAATCCTTCTTAATCTTCTACAATTCAGGTTTAGCCATCCTATAAGGAGGAATGGACACTGGTGCCACTCCTATAATGAGATCAATCGAGAATTCTACATCACGCTCTAGAGGCAAACCTGAAAAGTCCTCTGGAAAAATATCTCGGAAACGATCCACCACTGGGGGAAAGTCTAACTGTGAAGTCCCCTGGTCATCCAGATAAAGACCGGCAATCTGGGCTATAACTCCTCCTAGCCCAGGATGCTCAGGTCCAGCTCTACCCGCATGTACATCCCACTCGCCTCTATGAAGGAAAGATCCACCCTCTAGTGATACGATACTCACCCTGCGGCGATAGAAATCGACGACTGCCTGGAAGGAAACCAACTAGTCCATACCAAGAATGATACCATAGCCCGTCATCTCTAGGACATAGAGGACCCATAAAAAATGACACCCCGAAACCACAAGAGGGAACTCTCTTCACTAACGTTCGCTAGATTTACTCGTTCCCAACGGCATGTCAAGAGTCAAAAAGTCGGTAGACGAAAAGATACAGAGCCAAAGGATATCCACAACCGTAACAGAGATAAATCTATGGGAAGCACCAGTATTGAAAAGAGTTGAAGATAAAACTGAGGCTACTAAGATCGTACCTCAAACTGTAGAAGGGTGGGGATCCTGCTCCTGATAGGTCTGCTCCACGGCAAAAGATTGGCCTGCACCATGGCCCTACGCCCCTGGTTGACCGCTCTGAGCTAATCTAATTTGTTCTCGCTGATGACCTGGTGAGTGACCATCACGGTCGGAACCTCCACCTCAGCCCGAATAGCCGGAAGAACTCCAGTTCTCGGACTAGTAGGAAACTGGTGAAGCATCTCCAGAACGTGGGGTCATAGAGGAACCCCTACCACCAGCTGAAGGTGAGAAGATCTGACAAAAGCGCTAAATATGGGCCATATTTCTGCAAGACAGGCACTCCATAGGATCCCTCTAGCACTGAGGCTTAGTATTCCCACTCCTACCACACTGGTAGCATACAACCTGGCTTCTAGAAGACGCATCCCGCGAACCCCGATCTCCTCGAGAAGACTCTCTGCGATGCTTCCTACTGTCCATAGGAGGAACACCAGCTCTGGGTGTCAAACTGGTCTGGATAACTGCTCCATAATTCCTCAAATTGCACTCAGTAATCAGCGCCTAGTTGAAGATGGAGGATATCGAAGTCAACTGGAAGATATTCACTTGGGAACGGATCTCCTTCCTGAGACCGTCTTCGAACTTCCTAGCAAGGAACAACTCATCACCAGTAGGGATCGGTGTGAAACGATTCAGCTCAGTGAAGCGAGATGAGTACTCCATAACAGAAAGAGTACCCTGCTACAGACTCATAAACTCCCAGGCTCGATCGGCCCTCAGGGTCTCCGGATAGAAGTAGCAATAGAAGGTGCGTCGAAACTCATCCCAAGACATACCCTACTGATGCCTTGACTATGAGATCACCTCCCACCACCTCTTGGCGGTGTCTCGGAGAATATAGGTGGCTAGATTTACCCTCTTCCCTAGGGACACGGCATGTACTTGACACGATCTCGGTGGCCCATGTTGTTAGTTACACGGCCATCTACACAGCTGCCCTTACATGGTGTGTTCTGAACAAACATGGCGTGTATAGGAGAAGATAACACCGAACAGTGTTGTTCGTGACACGGCCGGGTACCTGGCAAAAAAACTACATGGCGTGTTCTTTACCAACATGCCATTTTCTAATCGAGATTACCCGGCCCGTGTTGTTAGTGACACAGTCGGGTACACGGCTCTAAACTACACGGCGTGCACCTATCGTACACGGCGTGTTCCTGAAGTTATCTTCACGACACCGTGTTTCTGCTCACACGGTTAGTGACATGGCCTGAAAACTACACAGAGTGTATCCAGAAAGTACACGCCGTGTATTCTGGGTTTTTCTAGGCAGTAGCTCAGAAACTGCACAGAGGCCCAGAAAACACAGAAAACAAAGCAAGGAGGTGCCAAATTCCGACCCGTGAGGGCCCATACTCCCCACGAATCAAATCTTGGCATCCAATACAGTCATATATAAGGAAAAAAAGGATCATAATCCACCAACTTCTAATTCAATAGGGCCCATAACACCTCAAGAATCAAAATTTGGAGTTCATTTAAGCAAAGTACCACACAATCAATTTATCTATCATAACAGCAGGGATTCTATCAAGCATATATCACAACAGCATACATAATCTACACAGAGTCTATCACAACAACATGCAATCGCTAATGCGCCCTAGATGGCATGGCAAGAATGCATGGCATGTGATTTCTAAAAAGTGCCTATATAATGCATGAGATGGAATACCCTCATATCATCAGTTTGTGACAGAAATAGAACCGTAATATCAAAACAATAACAAAAAAATCATGTGAATCACTTTAAGTGAAATCATATCAACCGTAAAATCTCAAAAACAAAAAACTGAAATAAACGAGGTAGTATGGCTTTTCCCTGTACACGGGTTAGCTACTCCTGGGCATAGCTTATTACCAAGTAAAGAATCCGTCCTACCCCTGTATGAACTCTCCAAACAGTAAAGAAAGAGAAAAGGACCCCCTTTGATACCACTTTGTAACGTCTCGACCCAGATGCCACTAACCGGGGCTCCGAGCTGGTTCACCACAAGGCCTCAAGCGCATTTATCCAAACGCGAGAGGCTGCTGACTAGTAGCGAGGGCCTTGGGTGTGATATTGGTGAAACTATGCCCTCATTGGCAGAGTACACAACAGAAGAAATATAAACATGCAATAGCAGAAGTAGTAATAACCACCAATATAAACAGCGGAAGACTAGATCAACAAAATGGTGCACATATGTATATATATGAAATGATGCATGATACATATCTAGGAATCATCCAAACAAGTCACAATGCTAGAAGACACCACAGTACCCAAACAAGTACATAAGAAAAATAAAACAACTCCTCATCATCGCAATCCAAAGCTTGGTCTCGTTCTCTCCTCCTCCAAGAAATCAAGTACTGGAAGTCAAAGGGTGATTGCACTTGTCTATACCTACAACAACATAGTCTATTTGGACCCAAAACCATGACCCAAACAGGGTGTGAGACTAAATCCCAGTAGGAATTCACCCGAAGATCTGTGCCTAATAGTCAGTGAGTATATGGCAGGTAAAAGTACAATAAGCAGTAAATAGTGGCAGCAAAGCAGCAGGTAGTAAATAGTAAGCAGTAAAGCAGGATGATACATAACAGTAATCAATCCACAACCAACAACAGTAGTGAAGCAAACATCTAACAAGTAGGAAACCCTCTGGGAAGTACTTACATCCATCCCCACTGGTCATATCCAAGAATTACCACAACCCTCTAGGCAGTGCACTCAACCTAACCCCTCTGGTTTGGTCATACGAAATTATGAGACTCTCTGGGGAAGCTCACTTGGTCAATTCACCTTATAGTCTAGGGTATTCAGGGACTCTCTGAGAAAGATCACGCAGTCTAACCCTCTTAGACCCAAGATCTAGAGACTCTCCGAGGAAGCTATCTCAATCAATTCCTCCTATATCCTCATGTATACCACAGACTCTCTGAGGAAGCTTACTCGGTCAATTCCTCCTCTAGCCTGGGAAGGTTCTTAAAGAGAAATCAAAAAAGGTAAGACTCTCTGAGGAAGCTCACTCGGTCTACCCTCCTGTAGTCTATAATATCTAAAGGGGTCGTGGGAAGCTCGCTCGGTCTATCCCTTGTGGCCTATAATGTCTAAGTCTCACTGAGGATGCTCACTCGGTCTACCCTCCTGTAGTCTATAATGTCAAAGACTCTCTCAAAAGCTCACTCGGTCTATCTCTTATAGTCTATAGCACCAGGTTCTCACAGCCTCATGCCAGTCAGTTCATGATAATTCTATAAGACCAAAGTACACCTATAGAGCTACTTGGCTAACCAAAGTACACCTATAGAGCTACTTGGCTAATATTCTACAGGATAACAAGCATGTTATGGATTTCACTCCATCCTATAGTCACAAGGCATGGAAAAAAGTGTAATAGCCAAAGGCAAATGAAACCCAAAGGTCGTAAACAGAACAAAGCATGGGAAAAACATCCAAGCACAACAAAATATCCTAAAACATGATTAATTTACCTCTACATAAGAATACAAGCATGGCAGGAAAACAACAAGGGAAAAAAGGTGAACACACAATACCCCTTTCACGAGTATTGGTGGAATTTGCACATAAAACTCAAAGACTTTGAACAGTAAGGCACAAACCACCTACCTCGATCCTATGAGATCGATATACTTGAACCACGATGACTGATTCTCCCTTGAACATTGTAGATCTAAGAAAACTTCCAAAAATCTCAAACCACGATAACCTGAGAAGGATGGAGAATCAAGGAATGGAACTCAAGAAAAAGGAATAACTCTCCATTGTGGTTCCAATGCAATCGATGGCGGTCGAATCAGCCAACAGATGGAGGCTTGGGAATCCGAAGAAGTTTTCTGGTCGTACGGCTTCTCTCGGTCGAACCAGACCTAGAAAAAGACATTTATGGCGATTAGGCATCACCCCGATCCGTTTAATGAAAAAAAAAATAAAGTACACGATGTGTACTTTTAGAGTACACAGCATGTACTAGATCTTTCCATACTCTGCCAAAATCGGCCTCCACATCACCCCTACACACCGTGTGTGTGGCCCGGACATGGCCAATACACAGCTTTGATCGGAAAAAGAGTACACAATGTGTACTCAGAAATTACACGGCGTGTACTTCAAAAATTTCTAGAAACTTCATTTTTCTCAAAAAACTCCCAAAAAAGGAAAGACATACTTGAAACGAAGATCCGGGTTCTTACAATTATGTTGGCCTCCACTATGAGAGAAGGTTCTTCCAAGTAAGTATCAAGGGATGACTCTAATCAACAAGAAGTGGTAGGAAGTGTTGAGATGAATTATATGGATGAGTATGACGAAGTTAATATCAGGGAAGTGTTGGACCATTAACTTGTGTAGGAAGCTTGTCTCAAGAAATCGTAAAGGTAAGAAAATTTTAACATTTGGTTATCCTGTGTTGATTAAAAATAAGAAGGCAGCAAGTGTGCTTCATTCTAAAATTGGGAAGTCTAGTGCATTTGAGTTTATAAAAAAGGTTGAGCATGATGGGAGATCTCCCTCCCTCGGCATGGATGTTTCATATAACTATGTTGAAGTCTCACATGAGGCACATTAATTGATGCCCCTTTGATCCATGAAAAGGGCATTGAATCATAAATTTCTTCCATTAGTAGTGTGGAGACCCATAGATTTTGTGACTTTCGTGATAAGAGGAAGACTTCATCCAAGTCACTGGATGAGGAAGGATTCCAGATGGTTCCTATAGAAAGGCCAAACCTCATTTTGATCCAATTCAAGATGAAATTTCATGCATAGATGATTTAGGTACACATCTTTATGATTTGGTATAGGAATTGGGTTGCCAAAATAATGTTCAAGTTACAATGTCAAGGCTCTTTGGAGTACTTGAAACACATAATGAATTTGTATTCCAACATCAAAAAGAAATCCTTCAGTCTCAATTGTCAAAGATAGAAGATGTGAAGACTCCCAAAATGGTTGAAACTAAAGAAATCCTTCTTGAGAAGGCAGAAATTCAATTTTATATCGGTACTGACTCAGATAGTAGTGATATAGAAGGCCTTTTATAAGTGATAACTTGGAGGATGGGCTGCTATCCAAAAATTCATGGGCATGGTCGTGGACACAGACAAGATGATTGGAATTCCATACATGAGGAGGAACACATGATAGGTATCAAAATTAGAGATAAATTGGGTCTCTGACTATTCATTAATGAGGGTAGTTCCGCCAAGTTTGACCCCATCTTATGTTTTCCTTGTTTTCTTTTTTTTAATTAAAGTGTATCTACCCTCATATTTTCAAAAAAAACTATTTTTTAAAGTATTTATATAATTATAAATATATATATATAAATAAATATAAAATTATAATAAATATATTTAAATAATTAATATATTACTATATTTATATTTATTTATTAAATATATTTATATTTATATTTATATTTATTTATTAAATATATATACAATTATATAAGTATATATAATGATATAAATATAATTATAATTACCAAATTACAATAAATATATTTGAATAATGAATATATTTACTATATTTAAATTTATATATATATATATATATATTAAATATATATATTTATATACATATATTTATAATGATAAATAAATAATTATATATTTAAATAATAATAAAATTATAATAAATAAAAATATAATTATATAAATATATTTACAAAAAAAATTATTTGTAATCATAATTATAAATGCACTATCAATGCTAAAGTGCACTAACAAAGATGTCTTTTATTGGAACTTTTTTAGCACTGATAAAGATAGAGATTTTTCAGCACTAAAAAAACACTGATAAAAGGTGTCTTTATCAATACTAAAGTTTTAGTGTGGATAATGGTGGATTTTATCAGCACTTTTTTTAACACGGATAACGCTCTATCATTATCACCACCCAAAAAGATTTGATAAAAGTGTTCTTGATATATTTAAATAACCCTAACCAGTTGTGATATCAGGAGTTTTCCATGGAATCCATCTACTGTCATCGTTCATCCTCATCGAATCCAAGCTCAAATAAAGGCTCAAATAAAGGTTCAAACAAATCCAATGTTCAAATTCAAGGCTTAGAGGAATCAATTCTTGAAGAAATCCAAGATTTCGTGATATCTCTACCTTCTCTTGGATGAATCAAAGCTTCAATATAAGGTATGTTAATTTTTATGCTCCTCCTCACTCAATGATTACTTGTTTGGCAATATCGTTTTGCTTTTTTTTGTTCATTATCGCTTTATATTCATTATCCATATCTACTTTCTGTTCTAGGATAAATTTTTAATTGGGGTTTTCTATCATTTTGGGTTTTTATTGACCCTTTAAGGGGTTTTCTTGCTTGTAGCATATTAAGACTTCCACACACCGATTTCATCCATTTTGGTAGGCGGTTCAATTCAGTTTCCTTTAAATGTGGAACCATGAATGTTTTCATCTTTTAAATTCATGTTTTTATCTAAATTAAATTATATTATAATTATCCATGGTGGTGTTATGGATTTAAAAGTGTTTTTATTAAGTTTTCATTAACATCAAAGGAGTCTTTCTTAATTTTAAATGTTTTTAACTTCCTTCCATGGAAATAACAGACACAAAATGTGTGTTAAAATGCACCCATGATTTTTATTAAATAAATTGAAATGGATATCATGTAATGATTTCTTATGAATTATAATGAATTACCATTATGTTTTGATCAAGGCTTTATATGAATTAGATCGTGTTTTTCTATTTTTTAAAATTCTTTTTATGTTAGAAAATAACATGGAAGTATTGTTTCCTTTCATTTATTTCATTGTTTTGGATGGGTTTAAAATGGAAATTTTGTTGTCTTTTATCGTATTTTCTAAGGCAGTAATCTATGCTTGATATGTTTTCCCAATTATATTAATATTTTGTGTTATATACACCCTTGATGTTAATCTCCTTGTTGATTCATAAGTGAAAAATTGTTTGTTATTGTAATATGGATTGATCATGAGTCATTGATACCATTGTATTGTTTATGTTTTTATTAAGGGGGTTGTTCATTAAAGGTTGTTCTAAGGTGTGACTGGGTTTATGTTTGTTCAACTATTTTAATAATTATTTTTATTGTATTGAGATGTGTTATATTGTATTGTTTTCCACCACTTACATGTCATGAGAAACCTTGGGTAGATTGGTGAAAGATATTGGGATGATTAATTCACTAGTGTATGATCACACTTTGCAATTAATAGTTCATTTTAATGGTTTTAGCCCAATTTATTTATTAATTTGTTTAGAAATATCCCTTGATATATATTTTATAAAAATATATTCAAGGTTATTACATGATTTTACATAAACAATTATTATGTTTTCATTTTATAATAATTCTCCCACATATCTTGTCTAAAAGTAAAATGCTTAGGATTTACATTATAAATGCAACTATAATATTTTTATATTATTTCATCACTTCCATAATTAATAAAAATAAGAGGCATTGGAATATTATATAACTTGAAGTACATTAATAAGTTTATGATTCATTTTTTCCATTATAAAATTTGTTAAAGAATTAAATGATGACTCTAATGTCAAATTTGAAATGCCTATTTATCTCCCACATCAGAAATGAAATTATATCTAAGAGTAAATATCCATCCAAATTGGGATTGACAATCTCCCATGACGTTATTTCAACTTGAATTAGTGCATACTTAATGTATTCAAGTAATCATTATAAAATAAACTATAATTTATTATCCTTATTTAAGCATAAAAAGAATCAAATTATACATTTCCAATGATCCATGATAGAATTAATAAAATATCAACACATTTGAAAACCCAAAAATGTGATATTGCGTTTATTATATTATATCACATACATTAAATTAAAATATTTCACTATAATGTTCATATTGTTATATGGATATGTCTATATTAATAAAAAAAATTAACACTAGAGTAAAATGGAGTATTTTCATCTTTAAAACTAATAAAATCAAATGTATTCAAAATATTCGCAATATAATGACACTAAAATAAATAATAACCCCCATTATATATTCTTACTTTAATAATTAGTATAGTGTATATTATTCTAATTTTATTCATTTTAATCATGGAGGATAAATATTTATTCATATCATTAATACTAGTCGTGTTGCTTTTAAAATTTAATATTTCATCAATATAGACATATATAATAACTTATTATTATTTTATGAACATTAAAAAAGTACAATTATCAACAATATTATGTAAAAACCCATTACATAAAATAATAAAATCATACTTCTCATGTTTCTTAGGGGCTTATTTAATACCATAAGTATATTTAACTAATTTATGTAATTTTTTTAAATATATTATATATAAAACATTTATATTATTCCATATACATTTATTTTTTAAAATTTCTATTTAAAAAAATAGTTTTAAAATCTGTTTAATGAATACACAAATGGTTTATGGTGTTTAAAGGAAAATAATCACCATATTGTCGTAATATGAACAAAATGGGTATAAGTATCAAAATAACCAATAAATTATATTTTTTTAAACCTTTGATTACTAATCTAGTTTTAAAAACTTGAATGAAATCATTGGAGTCTTACATGCTTCTAAATACTCATTTACAACCAATGTAATTTGAATATTTTAGAAAATTTGTAAAGTTGAAAGTTTTATCTCTCATAATAAAATATATTTCATCATTAAATTATTATTTCTAGAATGCAGCATACTTTGAAGACAATTATTATTTATATAACTTGATATCATCATCTATGGTTATCACTATAGGATATTTTTTTCATAATATTATTAAGTTGATCTATATCAATAAGAAAAATTAAGGATTTGAAATATATGAATTCATGATATGGATGATTCTGCTTTCTAGTTCTTGTACACCATTTAGGTTCAACTCAATAATTATTTTTATTCTCTACCATTATATCTTAACTAGATTAAATGATAGATATATGGCAATGAGGAACAATTTTATTTTAATTGCCTTTATAAATTTTATTCCTAAAAAAAGTATACAGCTCTAAATTTAAAAATTCCCTTAGCTTCTAAGTGAATTATTCTATATGATTTATTATTATTTTATAGAAGAAAAAAACATATTTAATTGTTTTAGTTTCAGTTTTAGTTCTTTTATGAAATAAAATCTGAAGACACTAAGCACCCCCATTATTTAAGATAAGAAATGTTTGGTTTCATCCGCATTAACTTAATCTACTAAACAATTATTATTTAATTTTTTTTCTTGGGAATCATCCCCCATTTCTTCTATATTTCTTGAACTACTCTAAGAATTAGTCATCCAAAATGATCAGTGGTACCCGGTATTGGATGACTACTTCTCATATTAGTTCAAGAAACATAGTTATATGTACATTAGATATGGGGTATGAGTCTCAAGAACAAAAATTTAATAATTATTATTTGAGATATGAAGCTGATGATGATGATAGTTATCTATAACTTTCACCTTTGTATAAATTAATAGGATAACACCTACCATAGTGGAGTAATTATTTTCTTAAATTTTATTTCCCATTTCCTTCAAAGCATACGTAAATTATTTGAAACAATTAAATTTTGGGTTCCCCTTATTATAATTTTCTATATAATTCACCTTTGATAATGAATATATTATGTGTATTTGTTTATTTAATATAAAAAATGAATTATTTTTTAATCTAATAATATGGATGTGAATTGAAAATTTATTCACGCTAATTGTTTTAAAAAAGAGTATGAATATGGAGTTAAAGAGTTCATCAAGTTTTCAATAGAGCATGCATACGACCCTTCTCAAATCCTTTGTCCAGGTTTACATAGTTTTTATTCAAGAAAAATTATTCTGTAATTGTTATAATAATATTTAAGTTTTTATAGAATATATAGAAGATATAAATATTGTAATCAATATAGGGAAAACAAAATGTTCATTATGATTGGGATGATACTGTTTTTTTATGGATCATTTTATATGAATACCAATTTAAATGATGATGGAGATCATATGGAAGAAATGAAAATATAAACTAAATATGACCTTCATGATTGTCCAAAGTTGTTTGAGAAGTTAAATAGTTATGCTAAGAGACCATTGTATACCAGTTTTACTAAATACACAACATTATCAGATGTATTGAAGTTATATATTTTGAAATCCGATAGTGGATAGAGTGACACCGGCTTTACAGAACCACATGATCTCCTGAATGATATGATACCAGAAGAAAATGAACTTCCATATCAAACATATGATTTTAAACAAATACTAATTTCAATGGTAATGATCTCTAAAAAATACATTCTTGTCCATGTGATTGTATATTGTTTCTCAAGTATCATGAATCACTAATAAAATTCTCTTAAGTGTGGTGCAGATCGATACAAGAAAAATGAATCAAGTCCCATGAAATTTATATGGTACTTTCTTATCATTCCATGGTTTAAAAGATTATGTGGATGTTAAGAAAATGTGATAAAATTGAAATGGAATGCAGATTCAATAATTAATTATGAGATCCTACGTCATCCATCATATTCTCTTCAATCGAATAAAAAAATTTATGAGTATCCTGAATTTTTAAATGATCTGGGAAACTTTTTTCTTGTGTTATCTATAGATGAAATAAATCCTTTTGTATAAAGATTAGTACTCACATTACATGGACCTTCATGTTGGTAAATTATAAATTTTTTTAATAGTTATGCATGAAGCACAAATACATTATGTTGTCTCTACTTATATCTTGACCAAAGAAAACCATTAATGATATTGATGTCTATTTAGCTCTATTGATAAAAGATTTGAAATTGATGTAGGATATAGGTCTTATAATTTATTATTCTAAAATAATTTAAGAATTCACATTGAGGTCCATGTTGTATAGAATGATAAATGACTTTCCTACTTATGGTGATTTTTCAGGCTACAACATTAAAGGAATGTTAGGGTGTCCCATTTGTGAAGAATGCACACACTCAGTTTGATTGAAACATTCCTCGAAGACTTTTTTTAAGGAAATCTGAAATTTTTACCTCAACGACATAAATATCAATCCATAAAGACATCATTCAATAGGAATACCAAACAAGGTACTTCATCATCTCCACTAACGGGTGATCAAATGTTTGATAAAGTAAAGGATATTAACATTGTTTTCAGTAAACCATTTTTGAAAAACCTTATGAAGTCATATTGGAATAAGATATCAATTTTTCTATATTACCATATTGAAATTGTTTGTACATAATACATTTTCTTGATTTCATGCATGTATAAAAAAAATATTTGATAGTATTATTGTAACATTACAAAATGTTCCTATAAAAATTAATTATAACATCAATGATAGGTTGGACATGGTTGGAATGGAGATAAGGGAAGAGTTGGCACTAGTAAAGGGTAAAGGGTGGACTTTTCTTCCTTTAGCATATTACATTCTATCTTTAAAAGAAAAATTACAATTTTGAATTTTCCTTAATGGTATGAAATTTTCATAGGGGTATTCATAAAATATAAAGAATGTTGTGTTAATGAATAATTTGAAGTTATAGGGACTAAAATCATACGACTGTCTGGTTTAGATATAATATTTGATTCTTGTTACTTTCCATTTCATTTTCCCAAAAATTTTATGGCATACATTTACCAGACACTCCTTCTTTTTCAAAGCCATATGCAATAAAGTTAAAGACCTGATGAAGTTTACAATCATGAATAAAGAGTTTGTAGTCATATTATGTGAATTAGAGATGTTCTTCCAACCATAATTATTTAATATAATAGTCTGTGTGATGGTTCAATTGGTTAGATATGTTCAACTATGTGTTCATGTTCATTACAGATGGATGTACCACATTGAATGGTATATAATGATTTTTAAAGGGTATGTCAAGAATAAAAGTTGTCCATAATGTTGTATTGAAGACAGATATATTATTGAAGAAACTGTAGAATTCTATGCTGATTACATAGTAGGTGTTGGTAGCATCGGTCTCCTAAAGTCTAGTCATAGTAGATGCCTTATGGGTGAAGGGAGTTTGAGAATTTATGTTGTCAAAATTATAATCATAGAGTAGTATCAAGCATACCTTTAAATTTTACATAATAGTGAATATTTTGATCCATACATTGAATCCCACAAAGAAATTCTTAGAGATTAAAATCCATCAAGGTCTGAAGGATGGATATCAAATAAAAAATCAATAATTAATAGGATGGTTTTTTAGATCAAATTTATAAGGAGTTATCGGAAAATATGAATTCAATTATCGAACGACTTTGTGGGCTAGCCAAGGGAGCAAATGAAAATATTATATCTTACACTAGTTTGGTAATAAATGGTTATATATTCCATACAAAATAACACTATTAATGAAGTACTTTGAAAAATAGTGGAGTTATGCTTGTGACAAAAGTGATTCACATATATGGTTCAAAATATAGAAATCCAATTTATGAAAATATGTTATATTTTGGAATTGTCGAATTGATATACAAGTTGGATTATACAGCATTTCAAGTGCTGATTTTTTGTTTCAAATGGTTTGAAAATAGTAGTGTAATGAAATTTCATTAAATGGGCTTTGTGAAGGTGAATTTCAATGTAGAAAGGGAAAAAGATGATCTATTCATAATATTGTCACAAGTAGTGTAAGTATTTTATGTATTATATTTAGCAAAAAAAATTGGTCAATTGTCTAGCTGGTGACTAAAACAACTATCAAATCAGATGAAAAATCAATTGAGGATGGCCCTTTCATTGGCAAATCACAATCAGTTCATGTGGGTCCCAATATTGACAATGTCTTGTAAATTAGGGGGGGATAAAGAGGGGATTTGGATTCATGATAGGGGATAAAAATACTTAAAACCTTTAAAAAATAAAAGCGAGTTCAATGAGAAGGTAAAATAGTTTTTTAATATACTATGTTTTCCTCATAATATCATATTTTCTATACTACATTGAAATAATATAAATTAAATATTTAACTACTCATGCAGATAATGTCTTCTACCCATCATGGTGTTACTAATCACATGGAAGAATATACTATAATAAAGGAAACCCTTTGGGAAGATGTAATGGTAATATTATGATATACTTTCTCTATTTTACCAAAAAAATGAATAATGAAATGTTTATTTAATTTTCTTTATTACTTGTAGAGTTTGTTTATTTTAGATATTGTTTTCCATCTTTCATGCCTTTATGAATCAAAACATCCATACACTTCTTCTCTCTCAAACTATTTCACCCCAACAGTGTTTTAATTTATCACTTTCCTTTAGGTTCCCTTCACTACCTTTCTAGAAAGAGAAGTAGTGGTTCCATTGATCAATAACAGTGGAAATCTTAATTTTTTCACAGTAAAATAATTATCCATAGAATTATTTTATTATTCTATATTCATGTTTTATTTTTTTTAGTATTACTCACATAAGAATTTTTTTCTTATATAGGTGGATAATTTTGTTCAAGTTGGGGTGTTTTGTTCAAAGTTATCATGCTCATGAGATATTGGACTTTGAGGCTACAACTGAGATAATGAAAACAAGGAAATGGGTCAAGAATATATACAACCATTATGAAAAGGTGAATTCATTCTAATTATTTAATTATTATATTCATCATTTAATCTATTATTTTTAAGTTAATTTCCTTTATATTTTTATCTAATACTTATTTGTTTTTTTTCATAGATATTTTTTGAATTCATATTTTTCTTTCAACTATCTGCAATAATCTAAAAAAGAGAGAGCAAGTTCCTTTTTTATGGAAAGTAAACCACATGTTTCCTAAAACATGAAGTGTTTAAGGGAGCCTGAAGTTTATCTTCCATCATAATGGAACATGTTCTCTATTTTTTTTTATTTTTGTAAATAGTTGAAAGAAAAATATATCTCATATACTCAATCAGCAGCACCTTAATTCGATACATAGTGTTCTTAGTATGACTCGAGCTGTATGTTTTTATTTTATAATTTGCATTTCAGTTTAAAACACACATCACATGCTTAAAACCAAGAAAACGCATTAAGATTATTTTAATTATTTATGAAAACAATCCATATGCCATTTCTTGAAATATAGTAACTTTCCACAGATCAATCTGATGCATGGTATTCCCGGTATGACTCTAACTATGTCATTTTATTTAAAATTGACATTAAGTTTAGTAAAAAATATAAGTGACACACAGAAAACCAAAAAAACATGCTCAGATTATATTGATAATTTAAGAAAATTTTACCTATGTCATTTTTGACATGTAGGAATCAGTATCACATAAAACCAAAAATCAAAGTGACCGATATGACTCAAAGTGAATGTTTCTAGTTTAAAATGACATATTAGTATAAAACACAAGTGACATACTCAAAACTGAGAAAAAACATTTTTATTATTTTTATACTTTAGTAAAATGATCTATAATTCATTTGGTATGTATAATAATCATCCTCACATCAATCTGACGCATGGTGTGAATGGTATGACTTCATGTGCATATTTTGTATTTAAAATTGACATTAATTTTAGTAAAAAAGAAAAATTATATACACAAAATTGAGTAAAATCATTTTTATTTCTTTGATTCCATAGTAAAATGATCCTAATGTCATTTTTGATGTGTAGGAATAATTTGTACCTCAATATGGTACATGATGTGTCTGGTATGACTCAAAGTATCTATTATCAGTTTAAAATTGACATTTTAGTTCAAAAGTTTCACTCAATGAAAACCAAGAAAACAAACTCAAATTTTCTTGATAATTTAGTAAAAAAGTCATATTTTTTCTGAAAAGTAGGGATTAGTCTCACATAAAACCAACACATGATGTAGTCGGTATGACTCAAAGTGTTTTTTCCTAGTTTAAAATGACATTTTAGTAAAAAACACAAGTGGTATACTCAAAGCTGATAAAATTAATTTGGGTTATTTTGATAATTTAGGAAATTGCTCCATAAGACATTTTGGACATGTATGAATTATTCGCACCTCAACTGACGCATGGTGTAACCGGTATGACTCCAAGTACATGTTTCCTATTTAAAACTATATTTTAGTAAAAAAATGACGTACTCATAAGTGATAGAACACATTTGGATTGTTTTTATACACTAAGAACGGTATTTATTATTCATTTGGGATGTGTAGGAATAATTTTTACCTCAATCTGATGCATGGTGTGACTAGTATGACTCCAAGTGTACCTTTTTATTTAAAATTAACATTCATTTTGGTTAAAATGATCACTAATATACTCAAAATAGAGAAAAATATTTTGGATTGTTTTTATACCCGAGTAAAACAATCCATAAGTCATTTTTTACATGTAGGAATCATCCACACCTCAATATGATACACGATGTGACCATTATGACACAAATTGTTTGCTATCTATTTAAAATAGACATTTTAGTTCAAAAAGTGTCACTCATTAAAAAATGATAAAACGTGATCATGTTTTCTTCAAAAATTTCTGTAAATTACTCATAAGTTATTTTTTATGTAAAAGATTCATTCTCACATCAAATTGACACATGATGTGACTGATATCACTCAATGTGCATTTTTTCAGTTTAAAATGACCTTTTAGTAAAAAACACAAGTGACATACTCAAAGGTAAAAAAAATCATTTTGATTGTTTTGATACTTTAGTAAAATTATCCATAATTCATTTGGGACGTTTATGAATCATAAAAACCTCAATATGATGCACTTTGTAACTGGTATGACTCCAAGTGCGTCTTTTTATTTAAAATTAACATTAATTTTAGTAAAAAAGACAACTAACATTATCAAAACCAAGAAAACGCATTCAAATTATTTTTATACTTTAAGAAAATAATACATAATTCATTTTTGATTTATAGGAATTAGCATCACCTCAATATGATACATGTTGTTCTTGATATGACTCAAACAATATGTTAATAGTTTAAAATTGAAATTTTAGTTCAAAAAGTTCCACTCACTAAAAACTGAGAACATGTGCTTGGATTTTCTTGATAATCTAGTAAAACAATTCAAAAGTGATTTTTGATTTTTAGGAGTCTCACATCAAACCAACATAGTAGGTGACAAGTATGACTCAAAGTGCATCTTTTTATTTAAAATTGACATTAATTTTAGTAAAAAATATAACTAACATACTCAAAATTGAGAAAACACATTTATATTATTTTTATACCTTATGAAAAATATCCATAAGTCATTTGGGAAAAGTATTAATTATCATCACCTCAATCCAACACACAGTGTGACCGGTATGACTCCAAGTATGTTTCTCAATATGTAAGTGTCATTTCAATTTCAAACGTGCATCACATCGTAAAAACTAAGAAAATGAGCCTAGATTATTTTCTCATCATTTTATCTACTATTACTTAATTAATTTCCTCATCATTTTTATCTTATAATTATTTAGTAAATTTTTACAAAGATAATTCTTTAAGTTGAACAAAAAATTGTATAAAGTGCAAGAATCAACTACAACTCAATATGATACACATTGTTCCTAGTATGACTCAAAGTTTAGTTTAAAATTAAAACATGTTGTTTAATTTATTTCTTTATATTATTACTAACATAATAATTGTTTTCTTTTACAGGTGCGTTATTTTTCTCAAGTATATGTGGTTTATTCATAAATATCAGGAGTTGGGGTTAGGGGATAAAGATAAATGAACATTGATGTTTTTGAATTTATGTGATCATTTTTACTTATTCGTGTAATTATATAAACGAATATTTTAAATGTCTATAATATATTTTTTTTATTTTATTTTATTTGTAAATTTTATTTCATTTAAATTTTGTAATTGTACATGATTTTTATGTATTCTAAGGTTGTTTATCGTGCTATTGTGAGAAGTTATAGCACACTATAATACTGATATTTCTAGTTTTATAGTGTATTGTTATAGCACACTATATTATTCCCATTTATCATCACATTTATTAGTGATAATAAAGGGGCCCTTTATCAGCACTAAATAAAAGCACTAATAAATGGGGTCTTTTATCAGTGCTTATAAAAGTGCTCATAAGTAGGTTCTTTTATCAGTACTTCTAAAATCACTGATAAAAGCCTAGGGATTTTTATCATTCTTTGATATTCAGTGCTTTTTTAGTGTAGATAAAGTCTAGTTATAGATATTTTAAAGTCTTATTTTGTAGTATTTAATAGATATTGATCTATAACTTTTTTAATGTCTTTAGGATCTCCTATTATAGTGACTCTTCTTTGGGTTTCTTTGGTGGTTTAATTCTTTTAGGGAACAAATATTGGAACTGATCTTGGTCTTCCATCTTTTTTCAATTTTCCTTTATTAATGGGGGTATTTCCAAGGGTTCTTCTTCTTCAGTTTCCTTTTCAGGAACAAATTATTCAGGATTAGTGATATTTTCACTTCTAGTTTCATCATTATATAGTGATTCTTAATTGTTTCCCATATCCATAAAAATCCTTAATTAAATGGAACTAACATCCCCTTTGGGGTTAGGAATTTACTAATCAATGAGGTTACCTAAACCTAATTTTTTCCAATTATTGTGTGTAGTTAAAATATAGTTTTATTGTCCCTATATCTCCTTCAGTGTTAACTCGTGAGTGTTTTTGAACTTTTAAATATATCTTATCAGGTCCCCTATTGAGGTCTCTTGGGATTTCCTTTGTTGATATTTTGTAGAAGGTTTATTATTCTATCTCAATAGTGGTGGTGGTTGGAAATTTTTTTGAAAATCCTACTGGAAGTGTAGGTAAAAGTTCTATTTTGTACGTTTATTTTGAGGTTATTGGTTTCAGGATCCATAATGAATGTTGGAATACTCTCTAAATCCTTGGTAACCTAATATTTTCTACAGGTATTGTATTTAGAATATGGATTCACATATTTATTGACCTTGAGAAAAATCATGTATTTTGTTCTCTAAGGAATAATAGAGTTAGAAAACCTAAGGGGGTGTGGTATATGTGATCTCCTAGATTTTGTACAAAATAAACTATATCACAAGTGACATTATTTATTTAATTCATTTTTCCAATAAATGAGATTTATAACTATTTACCTCATTCACTCCCCTTTCTTTGTTCTCATAATGAATTACTAAGAATTTTGGGAAATCTTCTCAATGAAGTCTCTATCTTTAGTAGGGGACTAATCGGCCAATGATCCTCCATAGGAAGAATCCAGAAGGTTTTGGTCATTTTCCACCAATCCTTGGTAAAATAATTATAGGAAATTATGTTCTTTATAAGGTTGATGTGGGCAGGATGTTTTCAACAACATGAATCTTTCCTAAAATTCATAAAGGGTTTCTCCACTTGCTTTTTTGATTTTTTAAATTTCCTTCCTTAGCTAAGAACTCCTTGATGCAGGGAAGTATTTCTAGAGTAAGGATCGTTATAGTTTATTAAATGTAGTGAAATATCCAAATTAGAGGATTTAAATCCACTCCTTAGAATACCCTTTAACGGATAATGGGAATACTTTCCAAATGACATGTTCTTATGAGACTCCTATTGGTTTAAATTTAAAGAAGAAATCACTAAATTATCAAAAGTGTCAGGTAGGATCCTCTTTTTCCAATTCATGAAACTTTGGAAGTTATTAGATAATTTTAATTTTAAGATGGAAGTTTCCTTGGTTATTGGGCTATTCAAGTCAATTATTGATACTGAAATAAGGTTCATAAAGTTCTCTTAGAATCAAATTCAACTATATTGATTATTTTTCATGTTTTTTCTTCCTACGGTGACTCTACTAGAAGAGAAATATAATAAGGGATAGTCTAAAAATGTAATTTTTATAAACTACATCTCTGCTTCTTCAATTATTTTTAAAGATCTCTATCATTCTAGTACAGTTCATTTAAACGTTTTATCAAAACTAGTGAGGTGAAATGAAATAGATTTGGTCATTTAATGAAATCATTTAAAAATAGAATTAAACACAACATTTCCCTCCACAAAAATAATTCCAAGTTGATGAAAGTATTTTCATGGGGCCACCATCAAAGGATATTTTACACCCAAATTAAATACATTTGTAGTGAGACTCAAGTTTTCTCCAAAGAGGAGAGTGTTTTTTGTGTGTTTTAATCGTGTATAATGGGTTTAGTGTGTGAATTATATGATTAGTATTTGATATTAATTCAATTTAATGGTAGTTTCCCAACCCCAAATATCTTTACATCTCCAATTAAATCATTATTTTTTTAATACACTCATTTTTTCTCTCTAATTAAGTGAAACCTCAATTGATTACCCTCACCTAGAATTTTTGGTTTAATGCGATGAATACAATTATCATTTAAACCTCTAATCTCACCTATCCTAGTTATTAGAGATCTTTAATCACCCTTAGGTCAACTCAATACTCAGGATCATATGCAATGGAGAGAACCTATGGGGCCTATGTGTGAGATCCAGTGAAAGAGGTAAGATTAATATAAAATGCAAGGAAATAATGAAATTTCATAATTTATAAATAGATTGAATAAATCCAGAGTGATTAATAGAATATATAAATCATTAAATCATTAAATTCATTAAAATGGGTAAGGATAATATCCTTGTCTCATCCACTTGGGGAATAATGTTCCATCACTATATTATTATATAAAATGTAACAAAGGAAATCAAGAAAGTGATAGACAACACCCTAGCTTGATCAAGAAATCACAGAAGCCACTCCTTATCCTAATGAATAGTTACTTTTATTATAGTATAATGACTTATTATCTTTTTCACACTTTAAAATTTTCTATGTGAGTAGCATGGTCTTCTTATAATTTCTTGGGTTATTCTAGAACTTTCAAAAAAATCTTTAATTCCAATGTCAAGCTCCTGTGAATTATCCTACCTATGATGATAGACACATGTTCATCTTGAGGCTCATGGTGGTTTTAGTTGGTCATCCTAAGTATTACATCTATATATCATAATCCTCCTATGATCAAGATTAATAATTAATTTGAGATTAATTAAAGCATAAGTGTTTCACTACATCATAGAAATAATGTAAATCAGAAATTAGTTTGAGGGATGAAGATGATGTTCATGATAGGTGAAGTGGAATTTTAATTTTTGGGAATCAATGAAATAATATTATACCTGATTTGGAGACTTAAAAATTAGTATCAATCCTGGGAATGTTCTTTGAGTGGACATGGGTTGGTTGTTTGGTGTGAGCTACTTCTCAATTAATTCAATTATTTCAAACCTAATCATACTTAGCTTGAAAAACTTTTAATGAGAATAAGACCTTGAGTTGGTACCATTGATCAAGTAGAAATAGATTCAGTAAGGCTATGACACCCCCTATTGATAAATTTTAACATTTTATTTATCATCCATTAGCACTTGAGGCTCCACTCATCTTAACTGGACACACTCAAATGGCCTTAGGATTGACCTTTTAGCACAATCAGGTTCACCACCTTGAAACTTATTTAAGGAATTTATCAAGAAGGTAATGCATGTTTGATCCTCTCCTTATAACTGGTATTCCTAGGATCTCAAGTCCCCATCCATCCACTTTTCAACCTTTAATGAATTATCAATTTAAAATAAAGAAAAATTGACCTTATATTGAATAAACTGGATTCACCAAATAATGTGTTAAAACTCTAATTATTCCTGATCCACTTCAATGTGACATTTGATACCATTACAGATTCTAATTTCTAATTCAATAATTCAATATTGAATCATTATATTCCTATAATAATGATCTAACATCTCAAATTTTACAGCCTTGGTTCATCATCTTCATAGCATGATAGGAATTCCTTCACCCCTTGCTTGAAATTTAATTTCTTTAATTCCTCAACAATCAAATATTTTCTTACATTTAGAGTGGAAGAGAAGTAGATTTGGAATAGAATTTTATCTTCGAATGGATATGATCAGATAAAATCCAATATCTTCTAGGTTCTTTATATCATTTGGGTTTCATATACTTTCATTATCATGGGTTATATTCATTGGAGGCACTCGAATGATCCCTCTTCTTGGAAAAATCTAATCTGATTCATCTTTTACATCCTAGTTGATCAAATATTTGTCTTAGTTATTTTTGAGCTTGAATTAAATTATTTATTAGAAATTATAATGGAATGGTATCTTTTTTTTAAATGGTATCTTGTCATTACTTCTAGTCAATCATGGTGGGGGTCTCATTGTGTCTTGTTGGTGATACTTGGGGTATCTTGAATAGTTCTTCCAACAACTTGGGTCTTGGGTGTGATCGATTCATATAGACTCAAGGTCAATTAGTAAAAGGTATTATGGTATCTCATATTCACTAATGGTAGGATTATTATTCATGTGGCAGCTTTGTCCTTAGTTGTGGTTGATTGGGTAAACTTCATACAGTTTCTTGAGATACCATGACTCTTGTAGGGCATTCCTATGGTCAGTAGTGAACAGTATCTTGGATTTATTCATGAAATTAGTGTACTAACCATGGGGACTTAATATGGTCAATCCATAAGAGGCATAGATGATTGTAAACTCTTAAAATATCTTTATTACAATTCCAGTTTGGTCACCCCAAGTACGGTTACTTGGATTTCAACATGTGGAAACTTGCCTTTGTTTTTTTAGCTTCAACCTATACACTGTGAGAACCAAAATTAGTGTGGGTTATTTATTTTTTAAAATTGAAATGATATAGTCAATTAAAATCAATATATTTTATATTTAAAAATTATATCCATAAAATTATTGTATCGATATATGGTTTTACATTAAATTTATAAATGTTTAAAACAAAAATAATTAAAATTTAAACCTTTAATTTCAAATTGAGGTTTCATGATTTAAATTTTAAAGTCCTCATCCAACTCCAATTTATTCTTCAAAAATTCATTTTTATATTTTAAAAACATCAATTTTCTAAAATTATCATCCAAAATAATTTCATGAATAAGAATCTCTTATTAAAAACGACAAATTATCCTCAATTATAAATCTTTCCCAAGAAACATTGGATGACATAAAAATTGTGAATTTTACCTTGGTTTTAAAATGTATTAAGGGGATATTAAAAGTGAATTGAAAGGAAAATTTTCAATAAAATCCCATTTTATCAATGAACTTAAAAGTAGCCTCACATGATTTGTGCATCATGGACTTAATACTATGTGTATTCCATTATAAGGCCATCTACACTAACATTGGACATTCAAATTCATGTCAGGTTTTATTCAACCTGGTTATATAGGAAATTGATATAAATCATTTCTTTTATTAATTTTACTTTCTAATTTTAATGATTTAAATCCCATAAAGTGATCATTTTGTGGTTAATTATGACATATTTAGATTATAGGAGTAATTTGAGATCAATTTCATAACTTTTTTTAAAATTAATTTTCAGTTGTTTATTTTATATTTGGAATTGTTATAATAAAGCCTGAATTTAATTTAGTGCATTTTGATAATTATTTTTTGGAAGATAGAGTTTATTTTGAAGAAATCAAAGTGATAAATTTCATTTGGAGAATTAATCAATAGATTATGAGTTAAAATGGTTACCTATGTAAGGGTAACCTCAATATACTGTAAAATACATAAATTTCATCTCCAACCAATGTATATGTAACCCTAAATTGTAGAAGTTTTGTTAAGGTAATACCAAAATACAGGATAACACATAAAGGTCATTTGATCTATGTGAGCTATGTAAAGGTAACCTTCACTCTTTGTAAAGGTTACTCTAAAGATCCAAAACTATGTAAAGGTCGTTCCTTAGAGAACTAAATAAAGGTAAACTCAAGTATAGAATATATTTAAGACTTGGTGGATCATAATAATTGAGCATATGAATTTGATCATTTGTATATTATTATATGACTTTCCCAAGCTTATCATAATACTTTCCTCATGAGCATCAAACTTTACAAGGGTATGACTTACTAATCGTATGAAATTTTGGGGAAGATCGTATGACTTTGATGTCGACTTTATGAATTCCCAATTTTCAAAATTTAGCCCTAAACATTTCATATTACTTCCAATGCTGCCATAATACTTTTAGAAGTGTTGAGAGTATGACTTTGGGATTCATATTTATTTTCTCATCTGCATCAAATATCGAGTGTACAACTCCAACTGACATTTCATATGAATTCCAAATTTGTGTATAACTTATGATATTTTCTTATGAATTCAAGACTTTTCCCAAATTGAAGGAATATTTTAAGACTAATTTTCACATCAATATGAAACTTTGATCTTCTATATTAGTATTCATGCAACCCCTTGGAGATAGTCATGCATATTATACCCAATAAAACCACTAATAGAGAAACCTTAAATCGTTTTAATTGAAGCTATATATTATTTAAAAGACTGGATCATGATGGAAATTAGAATTCGTGAGGAAAATTAAAATTTTAGATAAATTCAAGTGAGGGTATTACAGAGGTTTGACCATTATCAAAGAAGATAAAAACCAAATCTCATAAAAAGGAACATGAGGTTGGTGCTAGAAAAGGGAGCTCGTAGTGAGTTAATATCAGAATGAATTCTATTGTTTATTAATTTTTATTTAATTTTTTCTTAGTTTCTTAATATCTTCTACTTACCCATTCATATTTGTTACCCTTATCACAAAGGGGAAATCCTAGGAGTTATCAAGGAAGGGAGGGTTTCCCTTTTGTAGGGTTTTATTTTTCACACTATCATTGAATAAAATTATATATCTTCTACTAACTGGTTTTCAAACTCATTAGCAGTTCCTAATATCAATTTTTTTGTATTTATTTTAATTTATTTTACTTTTTATTTCATTGGTTTATTGTTCATCATCTCCTAGCAATAATTTTTTGTCTATATGCAAGGGAATACACTAGGGGTGAGTGGTGAAGTGTTTGGTTATTATCATTGTGTATGGAATGGGTAGTAAAAACTCTTGATTATTTAGGAAGAACAATAACTAATTGGGTATTTACAAATTTAATTGGGGTTGATTCACTATAACTCTTATACACATAGGAAGGAGAGTAGACCAATATGAGATTTCATTTGGGGACATTCTCACTAAAACCATTCATTAAGGGTGATTATGGAAGCAATAGTGAATCAACTCACTTACTATTTAATAAGAAGAATATTAGAATGATTTAAAGATGAGGATGAAATTGATATTGGAAAATCACACCTAACATTATCACCCAATTCAACTTATTGTTTTTAAAACTTTATGTTTCACTACATTCTTTTATTTTTAAAATAAAATAAATTTAAAACACCACCTTCCTCTAACCCTAAGTGAAAAATGATTTTGATCAGTCCTTTCTAAAAGGAATCCTTATGTCATCACTAATGCTACATTTTAACCGAGGAAAAAAATTCCACACCTCATGAAAGTTTGAGTGTCAAAACATAGAATCATTGTCAAGGAGGCGGTGCTAAATCTAACTTATAAGTATTCATGAATAGGTATTCTCACACTAATATTTACCCTTTATAAAATTAAATATAAATAAACTTAAAAACTAAACTAAGAAACTCAAAATTATAGATATATTTTGAGGATATTTCACTTTCAGAATCAAGTAAAACAACCAGTGTTGACCTTAATCCTAGCATCATAGATGGAAACCCAATTAGACATTGAGAGATATTTTTTACCCAAATTCATAAACCAACAAAGAAAAATTTTCTTGCCTTCTCTTCAAAATAATTTTGAACTAAAAAATTTCCAATTCCAATTATTACCAAATTTTCATAGTTCTATAGGCATAGACCCAAATAATAATATCAAGGAATTCACATTGGTTTACTCAACATTGAATCTAAGAGTATATAATGAGGAACCAATTAAGTAGAGGGAATTATCCTTATCATTTGAAGGTAAAGTCAAGGAGTGGTTATTCATCTTGCAACTAAGAGATTTTCATGATTATAAAGACCTAAAAAGATATTTCCTACAAATAATTTTCTCTAACTCTAGGAGAAAAAAATTATAAAAGTGATATATTCCATCAAAAAATCATCCAAAAAACTCTCTATGACTACTAGGAGAGGTTTAAGAAGTTTTATGCCGGTTTCCATCTGGAGAATCCTTGATAGAAAAATCACCAGCAGGAGCCAAGGGACTAATTGAAAATATTTCTTAACAATCACAACAACTAGGAATAATAGGTACAAGTATAAGAGGTTTCCATAAGGTATGAAATTTTGATTTATCACCTTTTTTGTAATTTGAACATGAATATCTAACTAGTCTTGTGAGATATATGGCCTTAAAGAAAACTATTGAACAATTTTCACTAGACAAGGTTACATTCATCCCATAACTATTTTACTAAAAAGTGTTTTGAGGTTCTGGGAATTGATAATTTTTCATCAGTCTTACATCTTAGCTAATATCCATAACAAAACCTAGGAATTATAAATCCTTACTAAGTCCAATTTGGATTTGGGAACTAAAAAAATCAATCAAGATCCCCCCCCCATACACATGCACACCACAACCACCACCACCACCAAAATCAGTACTTAAAACATCCCCCTTATTAGTATAAAACCCAGTTCTAAAATCCATCACTATTCCAACATCCTTACGAGTAGTCTTACAACTAACCTACATACCAAATTCCATCACTTTTCCAATAAAAGAAACCATATGAATGGCCTTAAACTAGTGTGCCACCAGTTTTATTGAAACGATAGCTAAAAGTTGAGAATAATAAGAATGAATTCATAGGGTTAAGAAACCATGTTAGTGGATTGGTGGATATTTTATCCAAAAACACAGGTATATTACTAGCCTTATCATCCCTTAATAAAAATTGGAATGTGAACATGATAAACACCATAAGTAGTAAGGATATTCACCCCATGAACACATATGATTCTAAAAAAGTTAACTTAGAGGTGAAAAATAAGGAGCTTAAGAACCTAAATTGGAATAACTTGGCATTAAAAAGTATATTGTAGAGGAATCTCAAAAAACCATGTATAACTAGTAACTAAAAATTCTTCTAAGATTCCTGTAAAAATATCCTAGTGAAGAAGAAATGGAATATGAGGAAGTAAAAGGTGAGATAACAAGGAATAAATAAGAAACACCTCTATAGAGGTAATAAAGGGGGAATAAATACCTATCACTTCCATTTTTATCAATAATGATTCAGTCTAAGAAGATCCATGAGGAATAATTTCAAAGATAAATTTTAGAAACCTTCCCAAAAGTTGAGACAAACATTTCCATTTTATAAGATCTAAAACAATCCTAAATTATGCCAAGTTCTTCAAAGATATTTTCAATAAGAATAGGAGGATTCAAGGGAATTGAAAAATTAATTTTTTAAGAAGTGTCTCAACTTTGATCACGCCACAGTTACTAAAAAATCTAGATCTATAGACATTTTGTATCCTAGAAACTATTGGCTCTATAACCTTTTCTGATGATTTATGTGACTTAGGTGCTTTAAGATTTTTTATTAAACACTTTATTTTTATATCTTTATATGTGGGAAAATTAAATACAATAAGATTGTTAGTACAACTTGCAAATAGATCCACTTATTTTCCCATGTGAGCCATGTAGGATGTGCTGGTCAGAGTCTAATATCTGATTTTCCCAGTAGACTTCTATGTACTCAACATGAAGAAATAAAGATCACCAAGAAAATCACCAAGAATTTTAGGTTGACACTTCTTAAAGTCCTCAATGACCATTATAAATGTGCATAAAGGAACACTTAACATGGAATTTGGAGACAACATAGTCTATTTCAATATTTTTGACTTCATAAGGCACTCTTAATATGATCCTTAATTTCATAAAAAAATTAACATTGAATATAATTAAACTAGTAATGATCCAATATTTTACAAAAATTTATAAATCTAGGGAAAAATTTATGAATTGAATATTTCTGGGAAAATAAGATTTCTAGAAATCAAGAATATATGCCTTTAGATTTGAAGAAGAGGAAACTTATATGTTTTTTGATGGATTTTATTTTTTATTCCATGAAGAAGAAGGCAATATGTCATGTTCTATATAGAAAGTAAAAGATTTTAAAGTGAGGATTCAAAATTTAATTTCATCACTTGAATAACCACTAAATCAGGAATTACATCTCTTTCCCACTGATTTGAAATATGTGAATCTAATTAAAGGATATAAACTACTAGTGATCATTAATAATAATTTGTGCACAACACAAGAGAATAAATTTATTAAAATTTTGACAGAAAAATTATAGGAAATATTTTATATTTTAGAGGATATTATAGGCATTAATCCAAATATTTTCATTCATATAATCTTACTTGATGATAATTCAAAACCAGTTAGACAACCCCAAAGAAGGTTGAATCCCACCATGATGTAAGTATTGAAAAATAAAATAGAAAGTTTTTTGTAAGTTGAAATAATCTATACCAAGTAGGACTCACAATGGGTTATCCCTGTTCATATTGGTCCTAAGAAACCTTGACTGACCATAGTAAAGGATGACCAAAATGAGTTAATCCCTATGAGAATTAAAAATATCTAGATTTTTAAAAGATTATCAAAAACTAAATGAGGACACCAGTAAATATCATTAACCGATATGATTCATTAACAAAATGTTGAAGACATTGTTAGGGATAACTCTATATTGTTTTCTAGATGTATTTTTAGGTTATTTTTAGGTCCCCATTGCTCTATAGGAAAAAGATAACCCAAAATTTACACATCCCTTTAGAAAATTTTCTTACAAAAGGATGTTATTTGGATTGTGTAATGCCCCAAGTATATTTTAGTGGTGCATGGTAAGTATCTTTTCATGTCACATTGAATACTACCCTAAGGTATTTTTTTATTATTTCACAATTTTTCATAATTAATTATACCATTACTTATAAAATATGTAAAAAATTTCTAAAAATTGCATTGAAAAGATCTTATTTTAAGTTTTTAGAAGTCTCGTTTCATGGTGGAAAGAGTAATAGTCCATCGTAAATTTATTTAATAAAAATTAATTGAGGTAGATAAGTAAAAAAATGAATTGAAAAATATTTTTTCTAACCCAACTTTTGTGAAACACGTTAGATATTTTTTAGGATATGAAGGTTTATATAGGATATTTATTAAGGATTTTAGTAATATTTTCCTCACTCTAACTAAGTTACATCTAAAGGAAGCTAACTCCAATTTTAATGTTGAGTGCATAGTTACTTTTGATGATCTAATGAAAATATTGATCACACCACCAAGGATGTAGCCACCAAACCAGGAGATTCATTTCAAGAAACTTTGTGATGATTTTAACCTAGATATGGGAGCATTTCAGTCCTAACGAATGGAATGAGAATATTAATCCATTGAATATTCAGCAAGAACTGTAGATACTACCAAGATATACTATAAAACAATTGAAAAAGAGTTTTTAGCAGTTATTGTTTCTATAGATAAATTTGGATCTTATTTTCTTGTAAATAAATCCATTGTAATATTGAATCATAAGGCTATTATATACTTGATAAATAATGCTGAAGAAAAAACTAGGCTAGTTATATAGATTTTGCTTATGTGGGAGTTCAACATGTAAATAAAAGAAAATAATGGATATGAGAATCAGGTGTCCGATCACAAAAGTAGACTCCCCATCATAGAAGAAGCTTAAATTTCAAAACAAAAACCCATGAATGACCACATTCCAGGAGAGTATCTTTACTTGATTGAAGGGTAAGTGCCTTGGTTTGTAGATATGGTCAACTATTTGGTAACTTTTCAAGTCCGATATCATTTAAACCTCCAACAAATTCAATTCTTAAATCTAAATATGGATTTCAAATTTGGGAAGATTTATATTTTTGGAAAATTTACAATGACTAGGTGGTAAGAATATGCTTACCAAAAAGTGAAAACCAATTCATTTTTAAATTTTTTTCAAGCTCTAGCTTATAAATTACACTTTGTACATAAAATTATAGCAAAAAAATGTGAAAAACTAGGTAATCCTGTAAATAAATCAATCTTATGATTTATAAGTATTATTTTTATAGATTTATATTCATCATAGTTTTAAAAATAATATTATAAAAGTTTAAATAGAAAAAGGAATAATTTATTTAACTTAATTTTTTTACATTAATTGCATTGTTTTTCTTAAAAGGTAAATTTTTGGATTTAAAAATTTAATTTTATAAAAATAAATTCATATTTTGTAAGGACCCATGTTTTTTCGGACTATAATTTTTAGCATAAATTTGAATTTTTGCCTTCATATACTTATAAGTGGTAAAATATACATTTTACCCAAGAATATGATCTTGGAAAAAAAATTGAACACTTTATTGATACCAAAATAGTGTTTGTACCCTATTATAATATTTTTTTGGAATTATGATCCATTCAAATTTAGTAGAATAATTAATATTTAATAATTAATTAATTAAATATTAATTTATTAGCATAGGTTCATTCAGCCATATCTTTTTAACAGAGCATCAGATTTAGATTCTATATCTTTCATTGAGTCCATAATTTTGAGTTTTTCCTAGGAAGTTCATAATCTCAATTCGGTCACTGAGACTGGGTCGGAACCCTTTTTCTTATCTTTTCTTTTCTTTTCCTTCCATTTTTTTCTTCTTTTATTTTCTAATTTTTTCCCATGGATTCTCACTTATGCCCCTTTTGGGTTCCTTTTCTATGTTACCAAGATAGGAGAGGGATATGGGGAAAGATAAATATGGATAGGAAAATATAGGTTTCACTACGGAGCTCAGGATGAGTCGGGCTATCGTGCGGCAGGCGAGGATTGTGAAAACGGGTGAAGCTTCAGCGGATTCCTCCCAAAGGTAGTCCATTTTAAAAAAAAATCAATAAATCTCCTTAAATTTTTTATTTTTAAGTTTCAAAACCCAATTTTTCTTTCTTGGTACCCCTATTTGGTCGATCTATAGCTTATAGGGAGAAAAGTGGGGTTTCGGGGTGAATTGAGGGTTTTCCTGTTCGGAAATACCGATTATACGATGTGTAGTTTAGGAACACATGTTGTATGTTATTTATGTTTAGGGAAGATTATATTTTTAGAGGTACACACCAAATATGGGTATACACACTATGTTCCAGGACTCATCCACATAGCCGAGTACCTATCCAAACAGCCTATGTTGGGGCACATGGTTGGGTAGAGTACACAACCAAACCCTATTTAGGTCACAAACCATGTAGAGGTACACTTATAGGTAAATTACATGTAAATTAAATGTGAGGTACAATGGTAGGTACCCTTTATAGATTACACACCATGTACATAACGAACATTCCATGTGCATGGGCTTTGACACGTCGTTTTCTAGGGCTAACATGTCGTGTACTCCTCCATTACTACCCTTTCTAGGGATTTTCCTATTTTATTACTTTTATTTGTAATTGTACATATGGGTAGTCCATTTTGAGTATCTTTACACATAGATCTTTATGGTGAATCCCTTGAGGTATTTTAGTACTCCTAATTGGTTCTAAGGGCTTCTATCTAAATAGAGAGTCTATTCCAATAATAAACGAATCTAGTTATCTCCTAAGAGTGAGACCTTTGGTCTCAAAGGGGTCATGGGCTATCGAAATTAACGGAGGCTCTTGTATCTTTTCCCAAAGGGTTCATGGGCTATCTAAATTAACGGAGGCTCTTGTATCTTTTCCCTTAAGTATTTCTTCCCTGTGAGATTTTCATTTCATGCCCAGGGGGTCATATGTTTAGTTGTTCTCAAGGATCCCCTAGAGGATGCCTCTTCTTATGTTTTAATCTAGATGATCCAGTGTAGGATGCCTCTATCTTATTACTTTCTTTTAGGGTCCCATGTAAAATTCATTTTTCCTATGTACCATTCTGATAATCCAGAGTAGTATTGCTCTGTTTACATACCATCAAGGATCCCATATAGGATTCCTTCTTTTTCATTCGCATATGGGGACCCGATTAGGATTCCATTATTTATGTGTAGACCTCTAGGAACCCAAGTAGGATGCATCTCTAGATTTTTTGAAATGAGGGACCTAGTGGGTACCTCAAAGTTAACTGACCTTGAGCCAGTACATCGGGTTTAGGTAGATATGGTAGAAGGTGTCACCTTAGAACATTTTCTAATCTTCTAAGGCCATGGGGTTGTATTAGTAGTGTGGATTTTAGGTGTTCAGACACCCTCACTCTTTTTTATACATTCACCTATTTATACATTCACCTATTCATTGGCCTAGTTGGTGGATAATGAACCAGACATGATGCATCTTTCTTTTCTCTACGGTGTCTGGTCATATTTCTTGGGATCTATTTTATTCATTTATTGGGATTCTTGGATGTATTTCCTTGGATTTATCTTCAAATCCATGTTGTTATTTTTATTATTGAGATACCCATAGGTAAATTCTGGGATATATATGTTGAGCTTGTATAATTTATTATTATATTATTTGGATCTCCATAGGTGATCCCTGGGATCCATCTTTTGAGCCTATGATTATGATATATGATCATGGACTCCCTAGTAATGATACCAATGGATGATTATTCTCTCCCAAGTGATGAGTATAATTCTAATTTACTTGAATTTTTATATGTTGAGTATGGTCAAAATCTCCTTTGATTGACATTTGATTAGGATGATTATGCTCTCCTCAATCTAATGATACATATGGATGATTATGCTCTCCTGATTGATAGGGATGATTATGATCTCCCTACTAGATTACTTGACAGTAGTGTTGGACATGGAATTTCATATTTTTGTATAATGGTAGATGATTACACTCTCCTGATTGATAGAGATGATAACACTCTCCCTGATTATAAACATAGAGGGGTGGGCATGATGTTACATCAGTGATATCTTCTTATAGTTCGCCTAAGGTTCAAACCCTTAGGGTTCATCTGAGTTCCAATGTTATGACCGACTATAGATTGGGAAATAATCATCATACATTAGATAGGATTTACATGGTGAGAATGGTATAGCATCCATCTTTGTTCCATATTTATAGAATTCCCAGATGTATTCCCTAAAATCCTTCATTATAGTGATTGGAAGTGAGTATGAGTGAACCAAGGGTTAGGATGAGTATCCCAATGTGGTGAAGTACCTTTCTCAGAGACATTTCTAGCACTGTCTGAAAAAATTATTTTCAATTAGGATTATAGACCCAAATATCGACTTAATTATACACAGCTTAAGTGGTATGATATTTATCTCAATGCCCTTTGCATATGATTTCCAAGAGATTGGGATTACGGACCCAGGGATCGACCACAATTGATTTATGTTATTTCATTCACCTTACTCATGTATATCTATATTATGTATATATGTATATGTGTGGGAATATATATATATATATATGCATATAAATAAAAATATACACGATGAAACATTTCCCAATTGGTTGGGATCACGGGCTCAGGGATCGAATGTGGTTTCACATTTTTTTATCTTTTCAGTTGAGTCTTGGTTAGGTTGTGCATATTGCATGAGCATGAACTTATGACAACATATTTATAGGTTCATTATTGGGTTGTCCTACTAATATTATATTCTCACCCTTTTACGTGCACCTCGGTGTGCTTGTAGGCCTTATTTTTACTTTCCAGGCTCAGCACATATCCATAGTGGATAGGGCAGAGGCTCAGAGTTGCATGATCGGGCAAAACTACTCATGTGGATTCTTATGATTGGGCTAGTGCAGATTGGTAGTGACTTGGAGACTAGGTATGTGGTCTAGAACAGAGTTACTAGTAGAACCATGTACTTTTATTTCAGTTTATTATAGGTACTCATGTATGTATGGTCATCCTAGTGGCCAACTAGTGTTGTTTGTATGACATGGTTGTTCACGATTCTATAGAATTTAATTTATTATTAGTGCATGTTCTATTTCAATATATTTACTAATTACACACTCTATTTATTTACTACTTGGGTGATATATAGTTATCTCTGTTATTTTTTTCTTTGATATGAGGACATAATCTCTACAGGGATACACCTTAGGCCTTCACTGATAGTCAGAATCCTCTGGTGTATGGAGAGGTGCACATGAGGCCTCATAATGAACTACCTTTGAGAATCGATTTATTGGAATCTGGACCATGGCATTACAAATTTTTATCAAAGGTGTTCCTTTCTTGTTGTATTACTATTTGTGATATGGTAGATAGAAGCACTAGGAATTCTTCAGAACCTGTGATGGATATCATATTGGTGCGTCGATAGCACCTATTCTGGTAAGAATTCCTGGTTTTTAGGGATATGAGATTTTTTTCTAATCTATGATGTTACAATTACATATTATTTTTTCTTTGAGTGAAACACATGTTGTGTGGAGTTTATGATTTATTATGGATCCATGGTTCTCGGCCCATTAGAGAGAGGTCATTGATAGATTTTTGGCACTTGTCCCATCAAAAAGAGGCCAGCGACTGATTTTGACTCTTGGAAAGAAATGGAAAGTGGTACCTCATGTACCATATTTGGAATGTAGGATTCACATGTAATATGCCTTATAGTGTGTGATTATTTTTTAAGATAGAGAAAAAATTAAAAGTGTTAAAAAACACAAATAGTGTTTTACTATATATGTTTTTGGTGGAATTCTGCTCAATTGGAACGAATTACATAAATATTTCCTTTAGATGGTAGGCTATGTGGATCTATGATGATATGTTTTACTATGAGGCTAATGACTTAGTCCTTGTGCATAAGAGGTTCATTGAACCTAGTAGGTTGATATGGCACATGATGCACATGTATTATACCCCTTTGAAGGACCCCGGAACACCCTGATAGGGGATGGATGAATCATGGTGTCAAATTTTTCTTCTAATATGATGGATATTGTTCCCACATATATAGGAACCTATTAAACTTGTTTGATGAGAATTATCAGTAAATAAATAGATATTATACCCCTTTGAAGGACCCCCGGAACACCCTCATGCGTGCACCTCCTTGCTTCCACCAGAACTCAAACCCGCGACCTCCCCCTTGCGTGCCTGCACCTTTACCACTAAGCCATTTATTTTTTTTCTATTTGATGGTATATATATTTATTTATATATATATAGTTATATTTATTCATATATTAATATGTATTTATATTAATATTAATATATTTAGTTATATTAATACATATATATTTATTAATATATTAATATATATTTATATTTATTTATATATATATATATAGTCATATTTATTCGTATAATAATATAGATTCATATTAATATAAATAAATTTAGTTATATTAATACATATATATTTATTCATATATTATTATATATATATTTATTCATATATTAATTTATATTTATATTTATTTATATTTTTTTTTAGTTATAATTTTTTATCCATATATTTATTTGTATAATAATATATATTTATAAGATTAGTTTTAAATACATTTATAAATTATTATTTTTATGTGTGTTTATAAATAAATAAATACATACATACATACATACATACAACACACAAAGAGACACACACAGACACACACACACACACACACACACACATATATATATATATATATTTATGAATAAATACATATATATGTGTATTAGAAAAGCCATAGAGTTTTAAAACGACCATAACATCTAATACAGAAGCCTTTTTCAACTCTACAACAAGTCAAATCAAAGAAAATGAAACAATATTCGATATGATATGTGGTACAGGCCTAACGTACATCCGGATCAGAAGTTATACTTGTTTGAATGTTAACAAATCGAGGTATCCCGACTAAAAACTCAATTTTGGAGGCCTTATGGGCCTTTTTTGGCCTCAAAAAATGTGAAAGAAGCTTTTCTTGGGTCACTAGTGCATAGATTTCGTTGCAGGCTTCGATCTGATATGTTGTAGAGCTCAAATGGACACTCGGGTCAAAATTTATGGTCGTTTGAAGTTTGGGTTACATTTTTAACTTATTTTAGATATTTTATTATTATTTTTTATTTTTTGTGTCTTAAAATTGTTATTAAATGATTTTAAATTTATGATAATTATCAAATTATTAATTAATTATATTTTTTAAAATATTTTAAATCCATTTTCACTAAATTTCTTATATATTAAATGTAATAGTCTATTTATACTTATCTAAAACATATTTAAAAAATATATATTATATTTATATCAATATAAATATACTTATATAACAATATATTATTTTTCATGAAATTTTTTTTTTTGAAACATAAAATTTATCAGCGCTAGGAAAAAGCACTGATAAATCCCCCCTTTATCAGCGCTACTAAAAGAAGCACTCATAAAAGGGTCCCCTTTAACAGTGCTAAAAAACACTGATAAAGGGGGGCCCTTTATCAGTGCTAAAAAGATGCTGATAAAGGGCCACTTTTAACAGTGTTTTTTTAGCGCTGTTAAAAGTGACCCTTTATCAGCGCTTTTTTTTAGCACTGATAAAGACCCCCTTTTATCAGCGCTTTTTTTTAGCGCTGATAAAAGGGTAGAGCTTCCCTTTCCCATTTTTTTAGTAGTGGTTCCTCTGCGAACTAGCCTTATTCCTCCGTGAACTATGTTGCACCGCGTGACTCGAGTTCTACGCGGACCACCTCTTCCTCTATGAACTACCTTTACTTCTACGGACCACCTCTCCTCTGTAGACTGTCCCTAATTCATAGATAGAATCTTTCTATGTAGACCGCCTCTCTTCCATGGTTCATTCCTCTTCCGCATACAACCTCTCCTTTTGTGAACCGTTGTTGCTTCTGTAGAAAAACTCAACCTATACAGAGCCTTCTTCCTTTATAGGCTAAAAATTCCCACGAAACCTCTTTTATGAACTATATTTTCAGAACTCTTTTCCTTTCGTGTAATTCTCCTCATTAACTTATTCTCCTTTGTGGAGTTTTCTTCCAATGAACCACTTAGACTTTACTAAATTCCTCACAGATTTCTAATAAAAAAATTTATCTTTATAATGAATGGATTAGTTCTCTTTATATAGAAAAATATATCTGAAAATATTACTAATCATTTTTACTTAAACAATTGATGTGGTACAATATTCATCGCGTATTACTTCTCCCATGAACTATTTTTCCTCCATGGTCTGCATACTACCTCTCTTCCTTCATAGTGGCCAAACTCTTGTATGAATGAAACCATTCGCAACTCCTCAAATCACCACCTCATTTTCTCAAATGATAAGCCATACCATGTTCCATAAGACTTCCATGAACCATTTTCCTATCATAAACTACATGCCTCCCCACAAACCGTTTTCCCAACACAGTCCGTGTACAATGCTTCGTGGTCTGCATAATGTTGCTATGCGGACTCCTTCCCTTTACTGATTTTTATCATTGTTCTGCGTATCTCCTATGTGGTATATGAACTATCCTTTATATTCTATGTATTGTTCACTCCTTTGTTAAAATACTTCCTTTTCCAAAAAAAACTCTCAATTTTAAGACCCGAATATTTTTCAAACACAAGGAAACAGTGCCACCTTCAACACTATGTTAGCCTAAACTGTAAGATCACTTGTCTTGAAAACTCCTTAACCAACCCAGTGTGGATTAAAAACAAACAAAAACAAACTTCATTACCATCAAAGAATAGTATTGGGTCCAAAACCCTTTTTAGGGGTTGTTTCTCAGGTTCAGTTATTTAAAGTTTCAATAACAAACTATACAGTGTTTTCCTACATACATTGGAATGAAATTCTACTTAACTGACATTTATTTGTGGTTATCTTGTTGTATTTCTGAGTACAATTCTGATAGGTACTAGGATGTTTCTCATGGACTTTACCTAGAGGGGTTATTATCAAATACAGATGTCTGGTGAGTGTTAGTTTAGTATCTCTTTTGCGTTATATCATGACCTCTAGGGAGTAGTTCCTTGTGAGGATGATTGAAGAGGATTGAGGCCCTTGAATGCCATGTTGATAGTTTTGACCCTCATAAGTCAGTCTTATCTTTACATAACTTAGATATTTTTGATATTTTAGTCTAGGTGGTTAGACCTTATGACCCTCAAGTGAGACTTAATCAGTAGGGATATGTGGGAGACCTACAGGATCTTAGTATTGAATCATACCCTTGTAAGTATTCATTTGATTTTGATCAAGGGAAACCTATAAGTGGGGTTGTACCAGGTTTATAAATGCCTATCTAGGTATTGATCTTGGTTATAATCTCATTTTGAGACTGATACCGGGTAGGTGCTTGGGTTTTCTTATTATAGGCATGTTGATGCCTTCATCTTTTGATGAAGAACCTAAGGTGTTTTGGTATCAAGACCAGCTCCGATGGGCAAGACTATTTGGGTGACTGGCCTTGTCGACTAGTGTTTACACTATTACTAATGTATTCAAATCGTAGTAGAGTCTCAGGACTAGAACAACTCTATGTGACATGTGTTCATGGAATAAATTATGGCATGGGTGAGGTGATCGATTTTGAAGAGGAGTTCCAAGGGAGCTTCTAGATTGTTGGACTAACATTCCATGTAGCATGTTTAGCTTGGTTTTATTAGTTGATGAATCTCTAGAGTATGAGTAGGGTTATGAAATTTCACACCGTTTATTGTGGGGTTGTTTAATTATAAATCATTGAATGGTCATGTGTGAGTGGAGAGCTAGCGTTTTTAAGAATTTTTGTGGGAACAGTTTCCTGGAATTTGTGGTTAAAATCGGGAATGTATCTCTATAGTAGAGGAGACATCTATAATCGATCAGATTCCATGATATGGTTGAGATGTGGTCATACCAAGACATGCATTATTGGGAGATGTGGTTTTAGGTGTTTGTTAAATTCAAGTTAGCCTTTTTTTTATTTGAGCATGGCTTGGAGGGTGTTGTACACACCTTTTGATGAAATTTTAGTGTGCTTATATATTTATAAGATCATTTTCTATCTTTATATTATCATAAGTACATTGAGAGAGCATTATCTCTATGCTGAGAACCTTTTGATTTAAATGTATTTATTGGTTGAGGATGAAATTTATTGAGGTTACACTCAAAGAGCGGTATAAGGTAATCCATATGGTGGGGAGTGCACCATTATCCATTTGAGGGTATGACCCCCATTTTTAGTTGAAATTCATCATTTTTTTTGGGCAATTGAGCTCAGAGTTTGGTTTTTGAGATGATGATAAAAGTATTTCTATGGTGGAGAGTATTAGATCATTCACAGTTGGACATCTCTAATATAGGAGATAGTTGTTGATGTTATTATACTGGTAGTTGGAAAATTTAGATAGATTGTTGAGCAGATACCCGGATTGAGATCATGGATATTGGTTTTTCCACCAAGGCTTCTTAGGGATGAGAAGGTTTATGGTGGGGATATTGTAAGGACCCATGTTTTTTTGGACTATAATTCTCAGCAAAAATTTTAATGTTTTCCTTCAAATTATTTTAAGGGTTATGATAGTCATTTTCCCTAATAAGATAATCTTGGTTAATTTTTCTAACCACTTCATTTTTTCTAGAATAGGGTATCTGGCCTAAGAAAATAGGTTTTTGGAATTTTGAGTTGTTTGAATTTTAGTAGAGTAATTAATATTTAATATTTAATTAATTAAATATTAATTTATTTATACAGGTTCATCTGGCCATATATTCTGAACGGTGCATCGAATTGAGATTCCATCTCTATCTTTGAGTCTAGAACAGGGAGTTTTTCTAATCTGGGGCATAAAATCAAGTCAGGAATTAGGGCCAGCCCATACCCCTTTTACTTTTCTTTCCTTTTTCTTACTTTTCTTTTCTTATTTTCTATTATTCTTTTATATTCTTCTTTTCTCCACTGGATTCTCTCATATGCCCCTCTGTGCGTTCCTTCACCATGAAACCTAGATAAGATGGGTAGAGGGATAAAGAGAAAGAGGGAGAGGAGAAGAGAGGTATAGTGACCTAGGCTTAACATACATGGATGTTACATCATTTTATATTAATATTCATTAATTACAAAAATACATACCTGGGGACTGTAATAGTTTAGTGTCTTTATAAACTTGGAAAAATAATCTTGTAACTTGGTGAAAAATCTTCAACATATCCCTTAAATATCTTCCCCTTTATTACCCCTACTTAAAACCTTTCTTCATAATCTTGGAAAAGGAAACATAAGAAAGGGGTGAGCTCATATGCCTCCATTTGGGACTTCGGGCTACCGATTTGGTCCCCGAGTCCTTTAAGGCCTTCAGTCCACCTAAGCCTTCTGGCCAGTAAGGCCTTTAGGCCACCTTAAGGCCTTCGGGCCACCTTAAGTGCAGATGCAAACCAGACAACCTACAAGGAACAAGATCTATAAGGAGTATGAGCAAGGAGCTTTCACCACCGCAGAAGTTATATGGATTGCAAAAATGAGAGGGTATGGAACCTTCCATTAGGACAAGCCTGTGATTTCATGGGATAGACTAGCCAAATATCCATGAGAAGGTGGAGAGCTGATTTCATGATGAAGATGTTGGGGAGGAGCAGTTCCAAGTATTTAGTCTAGGTTGTATGTAATGTTTGAATCCTATGGGCAATGAATTCCTCTAAGGCCTATGGGCCATTTAATACTTATGCCTACGGTCCTTGTAAGGGTTCCAACTCACCCCTTCAAAGGTGGATTATCAAAAAATCAATAAAAAATGAAGGCCTTCGGGCCATTGGATGGATGGATAAAACATGATCATAAGGCTATGATGACATGATCTTAAGATTATAAGATCATACCCTACATATCAAAGATCATAATCAAGATTCATGGCATAAATATTGGTAGTTCATAAGAAATAAATTGTAATTAAATCAAGAGAATAATCCATGAGATCATAACATAGTCATAAGACATGTGATTGTGGCAGGCACATAAACATATAAAATGATTTCCATAGTAGTCAAGGCTTACTACCAAGACCACATTAGGGGGAAAATACCTTTACTAAACCAGTTTCACACCCTATTACATCTCTGTATTAATGAACCAGGTTCACTTCCCATTCTAGTCCTGTACTACTGAACTGGGTTCACTTCCTATTCTAGCCCTGTATTACTAAACTGAGTTTACTCCTTGTTCCAGCCCTGTATTACTGAATTGATTTCACTCCTCACTCCCTACCTACCATACTGAACTTAGTTCACTCCTCATTCCATCCCTTTAATACTCATGAGATATAAATATATACCCAATTCATTATATGGAGATATAGGTCCCACCCATCTCATAATAAAATCAAACATCCATGTTCCACAAAATAATAAAACATTCATCATATAATTACTTAAAAAAGAGTTGGGTTTCATAAATATCATGTCATAACCAACAAAATTAAATGGATATTATAAACACTTCATCCTATAATAACCTATGTAAAAGAGATAGGCTTCATAATAATTTCATAATAGAATAACCCATGAAAAGAAGTGGGTTTGATAAGCATTTTATCATAGAATAACCCATGGAAGGAAAGCTGGTCTTATAAACAACATGTCATCAAATGAATAAACCATTCATCGAAAGAATAAGAATGGTAACCTTGGATAATAACATTATAAAATCATAAACTAAATCAAAGGATTTAATCTTATATATAAAATAATTTTTAATGATCATTTAAAATAATTCTTGAGGAAATTAATCTTTAAACATTTCAAAGTGTCCCAAACCACTTTGAAACATTTGAAACATAATACCCGTGAAATAATAACATTACATGAAGCTTATAATATCATGAAAATAATTATATTCATGATATAACATGTAAAATGGAAGTATATTCACCTCATAAAAGACTATAGGTTCATAATATAACATGTGTCTCAAAGAAGGCAAATTGAGACAACATTAATTTACCTATTTGGTAACTATTAAACCGTAAAAACCATGAAATAATAACATAAATTTATTATTTTAATATCATTAAATAAATAAAATTAATTATATAACATTTAATATGGTATTATATACACCACACACAAAAAATAAGTGGTTAATATAGCATATATCTCACCGAAATAAAAGTGAGATGAGAAAAGTCTTACCTTAAGTCTTGACTTTCTTCATACATACTAAACCTCATGTATAATAAGTATAAGTTTATTATAAATCTAAAAAATAACCATATTATTATATTTCATACCATATAATATTTTATTATGACTTTATATTCCCAGTTTATTAACAATTTCATGTTAAAGTTATGTTATGGGTAATGAATGTTTTATTTTTCATATATGTTTTGACATGTTTTTCTTGATCCTGTTACTTATATCATGATTTAATTATTTATAGAATTTAAAAAATGATATAAATATCATATATATTAATTATATAATTACTTATAATAATCTATAAAGGATAGAAATATGAAATGGGATACACCTTTCATAGAGATGGTAGGTCGTACGTACGCATGAACGATGTTTCTATTTTATTATCTTATTGAAAGAAATAAAGTAAATGACATATATATATATAATCATTAAATTAATATAATTATGTCATATATATCATATAATTTCACTAAAACCATCCTTAATACATTCCATGTCAAGTGTGAACGAATCACATCGCTTTGAGGGGGCGGTAGTCCACACTTTCACAAACAAAGTTATCATATTTACAAAAAATAAAAATCATAAAGGTATGTGTTATATAATAATTAAATAATCATAAATATATCATAAATATCATATATATATAATAAAAATAGTATTTCCATCATAATTCCCAACCATGATAGGTTTAAATGGAAAAAACGAATAACATTATTTCGTGAGGCGGTTGTCCGCCATACACACGAATGGTGAGTTTGTTACCCATTTGACGGACATGTGTGTATGTTTAGTTCTAAAACATATAATAACAAAATACTAGTATATTTATGATATTTATTTTTTTAATATAATCATGGAATAATAAGACCTGAATGGGTGGAGAAAGAAATAAAAAAGAAACACACATTGAAGAATATAACTTCTTTTTCAGGTAACTCCATTTTATTTGCACTAAAAGAGATTCCCTGGTTGGATTTAGGCCAAAATATAGGATTTTAGGGTGATATTAGGTATTTTTTAATCTTATTTATATATATTATGGATGATAAAAAGTGGATTCAAAGGTGTGAGGTAGGGGAAGAGTGGGTGACTTTTTATAGAGGAGGATGAGTGACATTCTTGTAAATACCAAAAGGTAAACACTATTGAGAGATCTAAATTACCAAATGTGATTCCAAAATGGAAACATAATTGATTAAATTGGAATTATGATCTATAAAAACCTCCACCACAAAAAAATGGAATTTTTATAAATTTGTTCCTTAACTTCTATGTTTCCCCACTTTTATCATTTTGGTTTTTATTAAGGTTACTAGTTTTCTACCCTAATTAATTTAACCATTAATAATAAATTAAATTTAGATTTATTATAAAATATAGACCAACTAAATTATAAATATTATATCTAATTTACAAAAAAATAAATCCCTTGTGTGTTGGAAATTAATTTTAAAATGAGTACATGTAACGTGCAAAAACACTACTTTAAGACAAATAGTTCTAATAATGTTTTTACTATTTAAAGGTTAATATGTTCATTATAAATGATAAATTGGTCCATTAATAGAAAATATTTTATATTTATTAAAATTTAAAAAGTATTTGGAAAGTTTTAGTATTTTTTACTAATTTTTAAATCTTTTAATAAAATATCATTTATTTTAAACTAGAATTAAGGTCAATTTTAACATTATTTACATAATATAAATTTAAAAATATAAAGACAAAGTTGGAATTTGAATATATTAATTTCATTCCTATATAACATGATATATTAATCTAAAAAAATTAAATATAATAATTCAATAAATTTAATTCACTTTTAATATTTTTAGTATCATTTATTTTAGTTAATTATTAATTAAATAATTACCACATTTGGCATTCCTTAAGCTGTTAATATAGAAAATTAATCTATAAAAATTAAATATAAATTAATTTGATGAAAAAAAAATCCTTTATATTTTAAAATAATGTGTACAACCTAAATAATGTGGTTTTTTATCCATATCTCAAGGTGTTAAAAATGTTAAAGGTAAGGAAGGTTACTTTTTTGTCTTTTCATTTACTTAACTTATTATATAGCTCAATTTCACAGAATAATATCTTAATAACTCATAATAATATATCCTAAGTGGTGAGAATATAAATATTTCTAGAAAAAGTGTTTTGTAGAAGTGTTGGGTCATTTATCCACCTAATATTCTAAATTTAATCATTAAGTAAGTTTGTTCTTACCTTAATCATTGTAATTAATTTTAACTATTTTCACTAATCCTTTGGGTAAAAAAATTAAGTTGATATTATTATACCAAAAATTTATAAAGTTTAAAAATACTTATATCCTTTTTTAAAAATTCAATTCACAGAATAGGCTAGAGGGGAAAAATGGGCAAGATGGGCACCCAAAAAGATAGGGGCGCGCAAGTCTTAAAAGGCGCGCAAGTCCTGCGGCGGCGTGCAAGTATTGGTCGCGCAAGTATACTTGCGCGACAAATGGTGTACTTGCGCGATTTTCAACCAGCATTGAAATGCTTGAGCGACTCTTTAGAAAACCCTTTACAATCCTCTTGAGGTTCTTCCAGAGAAGGGACGCGCAAGTTATATTAAAGGAATTAAGTCGGCGCGCAAGTGTTTGATAAGTTTCAACACTTAGGCCTTCCTTCTTCTCTTTAGATCTTCCGTTCTAGGTAAGAAATTACCTTAGAAGTGTTCCGGAAGCTTTGAGAAGAGACTTGGGCGTCGGGAGATTTAATCTGAGTTTCTGGAAAAAAGATCCTCTCGAATGGGGGGCCCACAGGGTCTATTTATAGGCAAAAGAAGACCCAGGGCGGTTACCGAGCGGTTACCAATTAGGTCGCGCAAGTCACCTGCGCGACCAAGGTAGTCGCGCAAGTATACTTGCGCGGCAGTGGTATCACTTGCGCGGTTGATTTGTTGTTGATCCTTTGTTCAGGCCTTTGTCGATTTTTGATGTTTTCTTCAAAGGATGAATCACTTTTAGCTGACATATTCCCTTTTCCGATCTTTAGATTCTATGACGAAAGGAGCGTCAACAAAAGTCCCCCCTCAGAGTTGGATCCGGAGAGAAATGAGGATTTGACTCTGAGGAAATCGAATCCCTCCAAAGGAAAAGGGAGGCGCGCAAGTCTTTAGTGCGCAGAGGGAGGCGCGCAAGTCTGCGTCGCGCAGGCCTTAAGCGCTCTGGGTGCGGCGCGCAGGTAGGCTTCCGAGCCTATAAATACATGGCCTCACCTCCGTACAAGTATCCGGATTTCCGGACATCATCCCTTCTCGAGCTCTCGCCGCGCAGGTCACCTTGACCGCGCAGGTTGCTCTGTTTTCTAGTGTTTTCCTCGATGTCGCGCCACTGTAAAGGTATTTGTACTTGCGCGGTTTATACTTGCGTGGAGAAAACTAGCGCGGCACGTGAATACTTGCGCGCCATTTTGTAGACTTGCGCGCCTTAATGCCTTAGCCATTTTTTCCAATTTCTTTACAAAATTTATGAAAAAATAAACCCATTTAAGAGTTAGTTTATTCATTTTTTGTGCAGATTCAGTGGTTCCCAAGGGAATTGGAACGGCTTATGAACTGGCTAGCAAGCGGATTGATGACATGATGAACATTATTGGCCATGATTACTATGATATCTGCGACAACACTTTCCCAGATTTGGATAAGTACTTGAAGAAATATCATCTTAATTTCCCACAGAGCATCTACCTGTCTCTGTGTGTTCATGGTCATCTGCAAGGAGTCAATGTTCCAAATGCAAACAATTATACACCTGAGATGCAGCTGCACTGCTACTTCTCTATTTCGGTTATGCTGTGCATTAAGAGTAACAACAATGGTGTGAATTTTCAAATTCTTCCTCCATGTCATTCCCTTGCAGATATGAAAATGGCAAACCCATGGGCTGAAATGTTTTCCACTGCCGGTTGGTGGAGAGAAGACAAACATGGTTTTAGAGAAATATCTGAAAAGAGTACTCTCTCCAAATGGCTCTTTACTTCCAATGCTCCATTCTCAAATCCATGTATCCATCTTCCAAGTCTCTTGGACAGAAACAGAGTCACTGTTTGATCAGCAGAAAATTTTCTCAAACCGCACTCAAGAACATCCTTTTACAATTGTTCTAAGAAGAGCTGGTATCACTGCATCTCTTATTGTATCCAGTTGAATGAATGAATTCCAAGTGGTTGCTGATGAAGCACGGGATGCCGTAAATAAAATGAAGTGTTATGTTGAAAGCCTCTTGTAATTCTTGAAAAAGAGAAGAGACTCCAATCTGTGGATGTCCTTCTAACTCTTGTGTATCAATGAAAAACACTTTCGTCTCCAATCATTTGTACCTGCATTCTTTCATTACCTGCTTCAAATTTACTTAAGCCAATGGGCCTAGTAAGCATAGTTTGATTTTTACTAGGATTATTACAAATAATCCTACAAACTTTGAACCTTTTAACTGCTCAATATTACCTAAATCATACAAAAAATGTATATTTAGTGAGCTGGAACTTGACTTTTATTCAGAGTTCCTTTGTCTTTTGTGTGGGCAGTTTAAAGTCATGCACGCCGGACATAAAGGGGCTAATGTTTAAGGTCGAAATAGCTTTGACCGAAAATGGAAAAAAAATGGATTCAATTCCTTGACAATTTATCTGAAAACATATTACCATACTCAAGTATGAGGGAAAAAAATGTAAACTATGGCTTAAGAATATTTGAATCTGAGGAATGATATGAAAAATAGCTAAAAGGCATTAGAAGAAGTAGTTTCCAAGAATGAAGTTACTATTATTTAACAAAACCCGTTAGGGGGTTGAAATATGCAGGGCCACCTATGGGCATTGGCTGCATAGTCAAATAAAATAGCATCTTTTGGCTGACAAGTCTGTTATGTGGACTGTTTATGCAAGGCCACCTATGGGCACGTGCTGCATAGTCAGGCAAAAGAACTCCCAGAAATTTACTTTCCTAGTGCTAAAAGCCAGTGGAAGTTTATGGAGATTCAAATTTTCTAAATCATAGAGTTTGTTGTATGGAAAGAGGTACTTGAATATGGAGAAGATATTTCCAAACAAGAATATCGAAGAACTGGATGAATATCACTCCTACGAAGGTCTGACCCACACGTAGGGAAGAAGAATAAACCATAGACTTGAATACTTTCAGATCATGAAAAAGGATATGGGACAAATATGTTAAGGATGGCTATTTTTGCGGATCCCTACATACTGTCGTTTAAGACAAATAAGGACAAAAGAGGCATTCTTCCCAAGAATGAAGTTACTATTATCTAACAAAACCCATTAGGGGGTTGAAATATGCAGGGCCACCTATGGGCATTGGCTGCATAGTCAAATAAAATAGCATCTTTTGGCTGACAAGTCTGTTATGTGGGCTGTTTATGCAAGGCCACCTATGGGCACGTGCTGCATAGTCAGGCAAAAGAATTCTCAGAATTTTGACATTTTTGTGACTAGAAGTCATGAAAAGGGTTATGAAGATCTGAAAATATTTAAGGTTAGGATTTTAATACATAAAGATGGGTATTGTCCAATGTATATAGAGATACATAGGTCAATGAAAACCATAATCATGTTGTGGCTGGGTCCTGAATTGAAACTTGGACTTCACTACGTATCTCATAATAATGAGAATCAAGCCATACGTAGTTCTTGAAATGCAGTTTAACGTCGTGCAGGACGAAATTATGAGTGATCTTAGTTTAGGGTCATAGAATTCGGACCATAATAATGAATACACAGTGTGTGTTTTCATGAGGACTTTTCAGCCAAGGGACTAAAAGTGAAATTTGTGGTTAGGCCCAAAAGACTTGGGACTGGATTCGAGGGACACTCGAATGTTCCTACGTATCCCATAAGGATGGGAATCAAGTCCACGTAGTTCTAGAACTACCCTTTGTACAAATTTGGTTCGTACATGTGAAGGGTGAAAGGGGACTTTAGTGCAATGATGGTTTTAACCTAAGATAAAAAGTTTAGGTATTACCATGTATGTACGTAGTCTTTTGAAAATGAAAACCATGATTGAAAAAGAATCAATGTTAATAATGGTTCCTTCTCAAATGAGGAAATCAAAGAATATTGTAGTTTATTGTCGTACCAGACAAAAGTGTTGTATAGTTTAACGTCATATAACAAGGACGAAAGTGAATCAATGTAAAGATATTGATTCCAGGGGCGGTTTCACAAATCAACATCATATGAGGTTTTGGTGAACCGATGTGAAGAGATTGTTTTTTGGGCTTGAACCCTGGGAGGTTGCCTACATACCCAGCCTGGAGGGCAAGGATCAAAGTCCGTGTAGTTCAATTAAAGAATGAATCAATGATCAAGTTGTTCTTGTGGACAATGATCTAATAAAAAATATTGTTGGGACTTACACATGGTTAGTGGGCCAAAGGGAGTGTTATGGTTGATGTTCGCTCTAAGCTCACGTGAGTCATACTCGGTGTGAGAAACAAGAGGTAATAACAACCTTAACGATGTACAGTTTAATGTCATGTAGGACATAAAAAGGGGACTATGCAGTTTAAAGTCTTGCATTTAGGACTATTGGTGCTGCACAGTTTAGTGTCATGTAGCAGGGACAAAATACAGTTTAATGTCATGTAGGACCTATCAAGGATTTTCTGTACAGTTTAGCATCATGTAGTTAGGACGATGGGGATAAAATAGTTTAACGTCATATTGGACGAAAGGGGGACTGTGCAGTTTAATGTCATGCAGTAAGGACAAAAGAGTGTACCATTTTAACGTCATGTCGGACGAAGGTGCGAATAGTTTAAGGTCATATACATGGACCGTGAATGGTGCAGTTTAATGTCATACTGGACTTTTGAGATTATATAGTTTAACGTCTTTCCGGACGTGAGGGACTTTTATACAGTTTAGCGTCATGTAATTTAGGACGTCACAGTTTAACGTCTTGCTGGACATAAGGGGTTTGCAAATAGTTTATGGTCATATACATGGACCAGGGATGATGCAGTTTAAGGTCATACTGGACGGTTTAGGGAACTTTTTCACAGTTTAATGTCATGTGGGACGAAGTTGCAGTTTAAAGTCATACTGGACCATTGTTGTATATTTTAACGTCATATAGCAAGGATGAACTGGTGCTGTACAGTTTAAAGTCATGTAGCTAGGACTAAGGTGAACCAATATGAGGATATCAGTTCTGGGGACTTTTTACAGTTTATCGTCATGCTGGACGATGAAAGTGCCACACAGTTTAATGTCATGTTGCTAGGACAAAGTTGCAGTTTAAGGTCATACTGGACCACATATAGTTTAATGTCATCTCGGACATTGAAGGTGACACAGTTTAACATCATGTTGGACGAAGTTGCAGTTTAAGGTCATACTGGACCATTGCTGTATGAACCAAATGTAAGAGTCTTGGTTCTGGGAACAATATTTTGTGTTTATACAAAATACTTCTTCAGAAATCTGGCATTAGTTGGAGTCGTGATGTGTTCTCCATCCATTGAGATCAGAGAATACGCTCCATTGGAGTAGACCTTATGTATTGAATAAGGTCCTTCCCATTTTGGTTCAAGCTTGGGAGGCTTCTTTCCTGGTATCATTGGTGTTCTGAGAACCAATACCAATTCTCCCTGAATGAATGAACGAAGACGAACTTTTTTGTTAAAAGCTCGTGCTATCCGATTCTGATAGATTTCCAAGTGGTGCAAAGTGCACAATCTCTTCTCATCTAACTGTTCCAATTCATTCAACCATTTTTGGGATTGCTCATCTGTTGATAACTGATCACAAATGGCTATTCTGAGTGAGGGCAATTGAACTTCAATTGGCAAGACTGCTTCTGTTCCATATACCAATGAATATGGAGTAGACCGTGTTGCATTGCGAGTGGTAGTCTGATAAGCCCATAAAGCATGATAGAGTTTATCAGGCCATGACCTCTTATCTTTATCTACCATCTTTTGCAGTATATTTGAAAGAGTCTTGTTGAAGGCCTCTATCTGGCCATTAGCCGCTGCATGATATCGAGATGAATGGTTAGACTTAATGTTGTATTCTTGATACAATCTCTTTACCTCAGCAGAACAGAAGTTGGTGCCGTTGTCCGTCAATATGGTATGAGGGACACCAAATCTAGTAATGATGTTAGACTTGATGAAGCTAACAATGCATTTAGAACTGACTTCTTTGAGAGGTACTGCCTCTGCCCATTTGGAAAAGAAATCAGTAGCAGTAAGAATGTACTTAAACTGCTTGGTCGTAGCTGAAGGGTAAGGTCCCACCACATCCATTCCCCATGTGGAAAATGGCCATGAGTATTTAGCTGTATGAAGCAACTCTGGAGGTTGATGAATGAAGTTGGCATATACTTGGCATGAATGACACTTCTTTGTGAAATTAACACAATCTTGTATCATTGAGGGCCAAAAGTATCCAAGCCTTCGAATTTGATCAGACAGTCTATGTCCAGACTGGTGGGCACCACAGACTCCTGCATGCACTTCTTTTATGACAGCCATTGTCTCTTCACCATCAATACATCTGAAGAGAACTCCATCAAAACCACGTTTGTAGAGAATTTTCTCGAGGTGGTTTGGACCATCATAAAGAGTAAAATTGACCACACGTCGCCGAATTTGTTCTTTCTCGGCTCTATCAGGTGGAAGTGTTCCATTTTGAAGGTATTCCTTGATAGGTGACATCCATCCTGTAGTATGACCATACGGTTCAGGAATGGGACTAATTTCATTAATTTCCTCTGTTCTGACTTGAACATAAGGTGAAATTGCACGACAGTGGGCAATACTGATGGTTGTCTCGTCCCGATTTGGATCTGCTAAAGTTGTGGCTATATTAGCCAGTGCATCAGCTTGAGCATTTTGTGATCTTGGGACATAAGAAAATGTCGGTTCTGAAGGGAATTCCGACATTAACTCTCTGACGTAATCATACAAAGGGATTAATTCTTCTTTTCTAATGGCATAATCCTCATTGACTTGTTTTATTACCAGGTCTGAATCACCTTTCACCTTTAAGTGATTCACTTGTGCTTGAAGTGCTAACTCCAAGCCTGCAATGAGAGCTTGGTATTCAGCTTCATTATTGGTACCACCTTCCCACAACAAAAAGGAATAAGGTAACACTGCCTTATCTGGAGAAATGAGCACAATTCCTAAACCAACTTTGTTGAATTTAGGATTTTCCATTTTCTTCCCTGTTGGACTTCTAGAAGCACCATCAAAATACATTTCACATGTTTGAGGACTCTCTTGAATAGAAAAAACTTCCTCATCAGGGAGTTCGATATCTGAATACGTGTCTTCTACTGAAGGGTGTTCAGCCAAGAAATCAGCCAGAGCTTGGCCCTTAATTGCCTTTTGAGACACATACTGGATGTCGAACTGCTGTAGAATAACCGCCCACCTTGCCAGACGTCCTGTAAGCATTGGACGACTAAGGATGAATTTGAGTGGATTATTACGAGATACCAATTGGACCTCGTGATGTTGCAGGTAGTGTCTCAGTTTCTGAACTGCAAAGATTAATGCTAGGCAGCACTTTTCAAAACTCGAATACCGGGTTTCTGCTTCAAGCATAGTTCTACTGAGATAGTAGAGACTATTTTCATTTCCAGCATCATTCTTTTGAGCGAGAAAGGCACCCAATGATCGCTCTAAAGCTGTCACATAGAGGATAAGAGGCCTACCCTCTACAGGTGGCATGAGTACTGGTGGACTCAAGAGGTATTTCTTGAGAACATCAAATGCTTCTTGACATTCTTTAGTCCACTGGTAAGTGACTCCTTTCTTCAATAATTTGGTAAAAGGTAAACTTTTTCCTGCCAAATTGGTGATGAAACGCCGAATATAGGCTAAGTGTCCTTGAAGTCCTCTTAATTCTTTCAAATTATGAGGAGGTGACATACCAAGGATTGATTTGGTCTTCTCAGGATCGACTTCAATACCACGATGGCGTACAACAAAGCCGAGGAATTTTCCTGAGGTTACCCCAAAAGCACATTTTAAGGGGTTCATCTTCAAATTATGTTGTCGAAGCTTGTGGAATATGATTTCCAAATCAGCCAAGTTATCAAAACGTTGTTTGGATTTAACCACCAAATCATCTACATAGCATTCAACGAATTTCCCTAGAAAAGGTTTGAAGATACGATGCATGGCGCGTTGATATGTTGCACCTGCATTCTTTAAACCAAAGGGCATCACCCGGTAACAAAACACACCTTGAGGAGCTCTGAAGGCTGTATATTCCTCATCTTCTGGGGCCATTCGGATCTGATTATATCCAGAATATCCATCCATGAAAGAAAGTACTTCATAGCCAGCCGTCGCATCAATTAAGAGTTCTGTAATCGGAACTGGAAAATCATCTTTGGGACAATACCGATTAAGATCTCTGAAATCGATGCAAACCCTAATTTGTCCGTTCTTTTTCTTTACAGGGACAATATTAGCCAACCACTTGGGATATTGAACTTCTCTGACGAAGTTAGCTTTGATAAGCTTATCCACTTCAGCCTCAATTTTGGAAGCATAGGTTGGGTGTGTTCTTCTCGCGGCTTGCTTGAATCCTCGATGTTCTTTTGGAAAACCCAAATGATGGGTGGAAACATCTGGATCAAGGCCAGGCATCTCTGTATAATTCCAAGCAAAAATATCTTTATTTTTCTTTAGAAAAGAAATATACATCTCTTGTTCTTCAAGGGTCATGGCCGCACTAATTAAAGTGGGGCGTGGATCTTTCTCTGTACCCAAATTTACTTCTCTGAGTTCATCCACAGTGGTAGAGATACCCTCTTCAAATGCTGGAGGAGCATCTCTAAGATCTTCCTCTTCCTCTTCATCATGTGTTATTTCTTCCGTTTCTACTTGCAAAGTAGATGAAACAACGAAATTCTTATGATCATAAGAGATGTCAAAATTTTCACATTTTGAAGAAGAAACTTCCATTTCCGACCCTATTGATGAAAAAGGGTCTTCTTTGGGAAATAAAGAGGAGATAATGGGTTGAGAATCGACATCAATATTCACCTCTGGTGTTGCTATAACTTCTTCTTGCCTGATTAGCGAAGTATAGACTTGTTGGATTTCAGCAGACGAAATGAAAACGTCACCACTTATGCTTTCATCACTGCTTGGTAAGTTACCAATTTCTCCCATGTTGTCTGGCTCGATTGCCGTAATTGACATTATGGATCTTTCCATAAGAGTATTTTGATTTGGGCCTATTTTTTCAATTTGACTGATAGGTAACACATAATCTGTACTCACATGTGAAAATGGATTTATTGGAATTTTTTCCAAACCATATGGAGCATTAACTTTGGTAATTTCCTTCATTGTAGATTTTTCTCTTCCCTTCATGTGATAAAATTCCGCCTCAATGTATTGAGACTCACATGTCTTGAACAGGGCCTTATCACCATACAATGTTCCAACTTGACCATCGAAACAGTATTTGAGACATTGATGGTATGATGACGGAATAGCTGCATGCTGATGTAGCCAGGGTCTTCCAAGCAAGATATTGAAAGCTGAGTCTTGATCAACAATCATGAAATCTGAATTGGAAACAAGATCTCCAAACTGAGTTCTGAGCGTAACTTCTCCCAGTGGTTCTTGTTCATTTTTATCATATCCTTGCAACATCATGGTAGAAGGAGATAAATCAGATTCCGTGAGGCCCAATCGACGAAGTGTGCGAATGGGCATGAGGTTAACTCCTGAACCATTGTCAATGAAAGCTCTTCGAACATCTATACCATTGAATTTGCCAGATAAGTACAAAGGTTTTATGTGCCCATGCACAACATCATCCTCATCTTTATCAGTAAAAGATATCACTGCATGGCATTCTACAGGATTATTCTCTATGTGATAAATTTCAGCTGCAGCAATTTCAGCTTCAAACTCCTGAGGACTTGACAATGCTTCGATGAGTGCTTCCCGAAGATCTCTTGATAGATTCAAAGCATCCAAAATTGATAATTTGGCTGGTACTTGGGCCAAGTGTTTCAATATATCATACTTTTGATCTAGAGGTCTGCGTTTCCCAATAGGAATATGCGGTTTAGCAGGTACCTTGGAAGCAGATGCTTTGGAAGCTGATGCATCTTGTATTGAAGTTGGCAACATCTTTGGTTTTGGAAAATTAGACTGATTAGATCCATTTACTTGCTGAGATAAAGAAGATGGAACCTTTAATCGGTCTTCCAAAATAACTGTGCCGAAGCTGAGTTGGTCATTGGCAGAAGAACTTGCTTGTTCTTTTTGAGCTCGCTGAAGGGCTCTACCATGAGTTTCTGCTGCATATACAGTGCTAGCAGGGGTAGAATTAGAGTAGTGGCTTCGAAAAGATCCACGTCTTCCCCTATATCCTGAACCTCTAGAACTTCCTCGGGTTCCTTTATTTGATACAGGGAATTCAGGCTCATCAAGACTGGAATATGAATCTGTTAATTGAATCATATTAACAGAACCAAATATTAACTCTTCGTCTGATAAAGACTCTGCCTGGTTAGCCTGTTTAGGCTGTGCCGTTTGGTGGGACGGTGCCCGTTGCTTTGAAGTAGATGGCATGAAATCTGCCAGAGTCAAAGACAATTTAGGCTTTGATGCATACTCATCTTCTCCTGATTCCTCTTTCTTCTTTGAATTGCACTGCCCTTTTGAGGATTTGTCCTTTGATGGAGGCTTTACTGCAGCTTTTGTAGGAGACACAATTGGCTTCTTCAATTGTGTTCGCAAAATGGAATGGGTCCGATTGATTGTCTTTCTGACCATCCAATCATCATATTTTTTCGCAGTTTTGCTTTTGACTTCCTGCCACTCGCCTCCTTCTTCTGGATCTGTAGCGGTAATACACGCTACATGAGCTGAAGAACCCTTCAATTTGACTTGTCCCAAGTCAACCATCTTTTGCAGGAGGTCTTTAAAGACAAAACACTCCTGGATGGGATGCCCCAACATTTGATGAAAGGGACAATAATTGGGACGGTCTTCATCTCCTTCCTTGTTTGGCCTCTTGGGCACTGGTAATTGAACCAAATTATTTTCCAGAGCTGAAATGAAGTAACCAGGAACTTGCTCACTTCGGAAAGAGTATGTTTTACTCTTCATATCCTCAAATTGTTTTCGTCGTTGATCTTTTTGACCATTTGGACGAAATAGCCTTTGTTGTTGGCGTTCAGGAGGTGGAGCTCTTCGAGAAGATGAAGGTTTTGAAGTAGAAATAGGTACAGGTGCCTATTTAAGCATAACTGTAGCAGTTTCTGCTTTACCCATTCTTCTTCCTGGAGCTGATGGAATTACACGAGATTTAACCTTAGCCTGTGTAAGGGAATCTTCAATCTGTTGAGCGATTGAAGTAAGGTCTCGAAACCCTCCTGTGTATTTCACAGGGATCAATGGCGTGCGTAATTCGTCATGCAAATTTGCCACACAGATTGGCAACAATTCCTCCTAAGGGAGTTATAAACTCAAGGAATACATTAATCCCTTCCAACGAGCAATGAAATCAGAGACTCTTTCATTCTCCCTTTGCTTGCAGTTTGTAAGATCGAAAACTATCGTTTTTGGCAAAGTTGAGCTAAACTGAAGAAGGAATTTTTGACGAAGATCCTCCCATCCGATGACTGACCGGGATTTCAAGCTTGTATAACAGACAAAAGCTGGTCCTTGCAAGGTTCGCACGAAGCATATGAGTTTCACTGCTTCTTGCTGCTCTGGAGTTCCCATCATAGGATCACAACAAGATACATAATGCGTAAAATGTTGTTCAGGGTCGCCTGATCCATTGAAAGTAGGGAAAATAGGGTTTCCAAAACTGGATGGAGGAGAAATTGAATCTACCCATTCAGGGTAAACTTTCTTTTCAGGTTGAACTTGTGCCCGTTTCCCTTCCATAGTTTCTAACCGAGCTGTTAATGACTCAATAGTAGTTATTAACTTTTGAGAAACGTCAGGTTGAACTTGGTTTTGGGTAGGTGCAATGAATGGAGCTTGGACAGACGTGGTGGTTGGTGCTGCAACTGATGGTAGTGCTGCCAACCGTTGTTGCGTTTGACCCGTAGGATTAGACCTATGTGGGTGTACTGACAAAGGAGGATATTCTTGATCCATCTCAGTAGTTACAACAAATTCCTTCGGCTGTCGGACTTCAGCATTCTTAAGAAGAATACTATTCTGAAGTAGTTCTACATTCAACCTTCTTAATTCTTTCATTTCTTCCTCCTGTTGTGCAAACCTTTGCTCTAATGAGAGCGATTGACATCCTTCAGAGGAAGGGTGAGAAGTAACCTGATTCTTACCTTTCCCCTTATTGGATCCTTTTCGGAGAGGGGGAAGTGGGTTACTTGAAGGAATACCCAGATTTTGGGTAAGCCTTTGATTACGTGTGCGCACACCTTCTTCATTTAGGTCTGTGTGCGCGACTTCTTGAGCAGGAACCTCTTCGTCTGATCCCTCTGATTGAGCCTCATCTTGTGAATCAGCAGCAACGGCATTGATGACATTAATGGATGCATATTGCATGGAATCCTTTCTATCAGCATTTCTGTGATATTGTCTCCTTCTATGTCCATGATGAGACATGGCATTCTGTTGACTTGATCCCTCAGGAATTTCTTGGAGAACCGTCACTTGGAGAGAATCTCCTGACATCTTGGCTCTTCGTTCCTCTTGAGGCTTATTCCCTAATCGAGAGAATACTGACTTTCTCTGAGGGAGGGATTGAAGATTTGAAAAAGTCCCCAGTCCGGTGGACTGGGGGTGTTCCTGTTGCTTCCACTCAACTCCTCGAATCCCATTCGTTGATTCTAAGGGTTGGGTTAGAGAAGTCCCTAGTCTGGCAAGCTGGGGTGTCTCTTGACATGCTATGTCTGAGATCTTTTTGAAATCTCTCTTGATCTTGCGAATCTTAGTTTGGAAATTAGCTGGATGCATTAACCTGTATCCACTTTTATCACCTGGTACAACAGACCGTTGGATGATTTCCGAAACTTCTGTCATTTGATGACGTGTTTGCTCCAGACGAGAGGCTTGTGCAATATTCTCGCCTGCTTGATGTAGGAGCAATTCAACAATCTGTTCTCTATATACTTGATTTTGAGAGGAACTAGTTGAAGCTTGTTCTCGAGCAATCTTTTGATTATGAACAAAGCCCATTGACTGTGGCCGGCCATGGGCAATAACATTGCATGAGACCATTTTCGGCGGGCTTTGCTGACCGGAAAGCACTGTGAAATGTAGTGCTCCGTGAACACCCCATCCTCTGATATGAACATTAGATGGAGCATTGGAAATTAACTGACGCAATCTTCTTAGTGCGCCAAGGCATGAACGTTGAAGGGTTCTCTGTTGCTTTTCAGCCTTCGGATACCGAGAGACTGATAGAGATGCCAAATCAATCTGGCGTTGTAACCCTTCTATTATCTTAAGATGATTTTCATATTCATCGTAAGATAATACCTTCTTCTTTAATTGACAAAGAGTTTTCCATATGTTGAGACGAATATCATGGATTCCATCATCCGTCAACATCTTTGGAATGTCGTACTGGGAATCAGCCAAAGGCCAAAACATGACTGGTACTTCACCTTTTGCCAGTTTTTTCCTCATGTTCAGCATTTCCTATTTATCATTAAATGAAGATTCTTCTACCTGTTTGGACCAGAGTTGGTGTTTCCTTGTTGCTTCATCGGATTCAACAAGATTGGTAGAGAAATCACTATTCATGCTGGAAGATGAATGACCCAGGAAAGGTTCGGAGAATAACCTGAACCCCAGGCTATCTTCTGATGGAGAAAGAGTTTCACCTGCCGATAGTAAACCATCAGACATGACTGGTTTTACGTTTTCAAGTGCCTCGAGATAGGAGGGCTTTCTCGTCACTACATTGCCTTCTGAAGAATTTTCGAGACAACGTGAATCACTACTGCGGAGAGGACTTTCGCAGCGAAGTTCATCACCATGAGGAGGACCGTCATGATGGGTTACAGCAAAAGATGAAATCTCTTTCTCCTTGTCCTTCTGACCACACAGAGGGTTCCTGTGGCTCTCATCTGAAGAAGAAACTTCAAGATTGACCGAATTTTCATGAAGCAAGTCTTCATGAGGAAGTGTCTGTTGAAGACCTTCAGAATTAATGTTCCTGTTATTGGGAACTGAGGGAGTAGAATCTTGAATTCCGACAGATAAATGTCTGAGGGCTTCAAGAACTCCAGCATCGAGCAAGGCTTGGTTGCAGATTGGCCTTTGATCTCCTGACTGTGTTGGGCGGATCTTTTTCTTAGATGCCTTCTTACTCGCTTTAGAAACCACTTGATGACGAAAGTGATTGCTCTGAGCAGGTGTATGTGCCTGATCAGGAAAGATGGTCAGGTTAGGCTGACGATCATCGCTCAAATCAGGTGTATGTGCCTGACTTGGTTGTCCGTATGATATGGGGGAGTATGCCCCATAACCCTCTTGGACTGGAACAGATGTGTGTGTCTGTTCCGGAGTGAATCGTTGATGTGTCACTCCATTGCTAGGGATAGATTTATGTGTCTGTCCCTGAGATGATGCTGAAGCTGTTATGATATCCTGGCAAGCATCCAGAATATGAGCAGGAATTTGCTTCTGCTCTTTCACCATTGACAAAATATGTTTGGTGACTTCAGCCGCCGGAACAGGGATATACGTCCATTCTGGGCTTGGAGTAGGTGTATGTGCATGCTCCTGTCCTCCTTTTCCTGTCAGTGAATCCTGACAGTATTCAAGTGTGGAGGCAGAGAGTTTAGTCTGCCTCCTGTTTTTCGTCGGGACTTTCCGACTGGCTTCTCCGGGTGCTACCAAGCGAGACTGTTGGTAGACCTGATTAGTATTAGCAGGTGTATGTGCCTGCTGATTACACTTCTCCAAACGCGGTTGACGAGATCCACCATATGTAGTCAGACGAGCCTGCTGACTAACTGGTGATGTATAAGCAGGTGTATGTTCCTGCCTATGGTACTCTACCGGAATTGCCTGGCGGGATCGGCTTGATGCTGTCAGACGAGTCTGCTGGACAGCTGAATTAAAACGGGAAGGTGTGTGTGCCTGCTCGTTGTTTGCCACCAAATTAGGTTGGTGGACTTCTCCGGAGATGGCAGGGATGACAACTTGCCTATTGTTAACCGGATTCCGTCTCTGGCGGTTCATCTTGTCTGCTCGGGTTCGAGGAACCTGAGCTGAATGCCTGGAGTCGGTACCCTCATCATGTTGAGGGCGCACTACCGCACGAGTCTGGCGGCGATTGTTGATGGGATCCCTTGAGAAGGACTCCTGTCTTTTTGAATTAAGGCCCCGAGGGACCTGCTCATTCACTTCCTCGGAGTAAGGGAGTGAATGGAAATTGCGTTCTGTGGATAATGACCCGAAACGGTTGGAGACGGTAGTCAGCACCGCCTGCTTCTTGATTGCTGGCCGCCGTTGTCCGGACGACCAGGTAGAGTTGTTAACTTGGAGGGCTTGACGAGCGGCCTCCAGAGTTGGGATAGTACCGTTGCGACGGTACTCCTTAACCAGTGCATTAGAAACACAGCGTTGAATACGCTGAGTTGGTGATGTCATCATCAGAGCGGATGACGTTCCAGCAGGAGTAGCAGCATTGGTTTTTACAGCAGCAGACCTCACAGTAGAGGTGTTCACAGCAGCAGTATTCATAGGGGTGAATTTAAGGAAAGCCATTTCTGCAGAAGATCTTGAGAAAAGAGTTCTTGTTCCATGTAACAGACATAATCAAGATGAATCCGGCTACTGCATCTTTTGGATGATCATATGTCAATGATTGCCTTGTTGGCCCAAGGGGCCTAACAGATAAGAATAACATCACTTTAACTTGGTTAAGGATTCACGTCGGGTTCACCATTTTTGTTTCGCGCGGAATCCGGGGAAGACCTCCTGGACGGGAGATTCAAACGTTCTGATCGGTTTCTAACGGGTTTGTTCGTAGAACCGGAAACATCCAATGATTCCACATCCGTTTGGACCTACTTTCCAAAGGAAGGCGCTCATTAGCTTGTGGACTGATGAGGCTTAGGAATTTGCATTGGTCGAGAGGATGGGAGGTCGGACTCATCACACCTTTTTGAGGGGAATTATTGTCTACTCTGAGACTCTCTTTATAGATTTAAGTTATGTTCGTGAATCCTTATTATATTACCAAGTATAAAATGAGATTTTCTTTAGTTTTAACAATCAATGATAAAATATGCAAGAAATTTAGAGAATCTTTTATATGTATTCGAGGTTCTTCATCAATAGAGAATCATCTATATCTGTTTAGAGATTCTTGGTCAATGGTATCCTTCAAAATATTTATATAAAAGTCTCTTAGTCATTATGAGGACCAGGCTGGTTTTAAAGCCACTCAGTGGGGCACTTGAAGTTTATCGTCATTCAGAAGGACATAGATTATTTCAAAGTTGGGATCGAACCCATTAATGGGCTACCTATGTATCCTTTGTTTTGGAAAAGGAATCAGAACCCACGTAGTTCGAGGAATGGGGTATGATGTTTATGATTGATGGCTCAAAGATGAATGTCATAATTACTTTTACACTCTAAGCTCACGTGAGTCATGCTCGGTGTGAGAAACAAGAGGTATTGGTAAAATTTAGACAATTATGCCATGAAAGATGCAATCATAAGAATTTGTTTGGGGCTTATGTATGGATGACTGCCCAGATAGATGAAGGTTTAGGATTTACTTTTAGGGAGAAAATCCATGAACAGGGTTCATAAAGTTATATGTGCTTCATGGAGATTTGAATACTCTAATCTTGGGGCTTACTCCTAAGGAGGATGCCCAAGTTAGAAGGGGACTTATGATTGGGTTTTACTCCTGAAAAGGAAACCCAAATCAAAGGTAAATTATGACTGGTTAAGAGAAGTTTAAGGGGACTTGGGGCTTTATTCCTGAAAAGGAGACCCAAGGTTATGACTGAGTCTTATTCCTGAAAAGGAGACCCAGGTTAAGGGACTTGGGGCTTACTCCTGAAAAGGAAGCCCAAGGTTATGACTGAGTCTTATTCCTGAAAAGGAGACCCAGGTTAGGGGACTTGGGGCTTACTCCTGAAAAGGAAACCCAAGGTTATGACTGAGTCTTATTCCTGAAAAGGAGACCCAGGTTAGGGATTAAGGTTTGGGGCTTACTCCTGAAGAGGATGCCCATATTTGAGGTTGGGGCTTATTCTTAAAAAAGATGCCCAAGATTAGAGGACTTGATTGGGGCTTACTCCTGAGGAAGATGCCCAGATCAAAGGTTTTATAACTGGGGATTATTCCAGAAAAGGAGACCCAAGTTAGGATTTTCTCATCTTAAAGGATGAGGTTGAATGAATGAACTCCCCGTATTTTAGTGACATAAGGATATTTAAATCACTAGACTTTGAGAGAGATTTCACAGAATTCCTTTCAGATAAGAAAGTCAAATCAAGAATTCATGCAATAAATGGTTTTGAAGAGTGTCTTGAAGACTGAATCTTGAATAGGAAAGGTGAAATGGCTTAAGAGGGGAAAAATGGGCAAGATGGGCACCCAAAAAGATAGGGGCGCGCAAGTCTTAAAAGGCGCGCAAGTCCTGCGGCGGCGTGCAAGTATTGGTCGCGCAAGTATACTTGCGCGACAAATGGTGTACTTGCGCGATTTTCAACCAGCATTGAAATGCTTGAGAGACTCTTTAGAAAACCCTTTACAATCCTCTTGAGGTTCTTCCAGAGAAGGGACGCGCAAGTTATATTAAAGGAATTAAGTCGGCGCGCAAGTGTTTGATAAGTTTCAACACTTAGGCCTTCCTTCTTCTCTTTAGATCTTCCGTTCTAGGTAAGAAATTACCTTAGAAGTGTTCCGGAAGCTTTGAGAAGAGACTTGGGCGTCGGGAGCTTTAATCCGAGTTTCTGGAAAAAAGATCCTCTCGAATGGGGGGCCCACAGGGTCTATTTATAGGCAAAAGAAGACCCAGGGCGGTTACCGAGCGGTTACCAATTAGGTCGCGCAAGTCACCTGCGCGACCAAGGTAGCCGCGCAAGTATACTTGCGCGGCAGTGGTATCACTTGCGCGGTTGATTTGCTGTTGATCCTTTGTTCAGGCCTTTGTCGATTTTTGATGTTTTCTTCAAAGGATGAATCACTTTTAGCTGAGATATTCCCTTTTCCGATCTTTAGATTCTGTGACGAAAGGAGCGTCAACAATATCATAATGTATCTCTGAGTTGTCGCATACCAAACATATGAATACATTCATCATATATTCTCTTAAAACATGGTAATAACCTAAATTATCAAAAATGATTATTTAAACATGCATGTTTCTTTATTCCAAAGTTTATTGGATATATTCCTTAAATCCAAAAATGTTGCAAACTTTAGTAATGATAGAATAAACCACTTATCAACAAATCCTTAATTAGTTATAAGGTAATCAGTACCATACAATTTACTTATTCATATTAATTATCTCTTTATCCATTCAAAACACAATTTTATCAATATATTGAACACATTAAGGGTTACCATCCCTTAATATAAATATCAAATTTCCAATAACTCGCTTTTCTAAGTCTTCATTTCCATTCAAAATATACTTTAAAATCCTTAATTAAAAACTTATATTGAAAATACTTATATATTTCATGATTCATAAAACATAATCATAAAATTCAATAACATAAATACCTCATTCATCCCACTTCTCAAAAAATTAACTAATCTTCATAATATTTTTCCTTAATACCCCTTTTCTAAAATATAAAATATGAATATTTTTTTAAGGTTTATTAACCTCAATTTAGTCATAATTCTTACCTCTAATATAATTATATTGTTAAAACAAACCCTACCTTTCACATGTATTTCGCAATATCTTTGTCTTTAGAAGTATAACCAATACTCATGGACCTTCCTAATTATGTTCATGAGATTTACACTTATAAAATCTATTTTTATAATTCACATGATTTACATATATGAAAAATTCAATATTAAACATGTTTCTTCTAGTTCCCACCATTGATTAAAACTAGAAATCATAGTGTGAGAAACACTTATCATAATGGAAAACCACATAATCATGAAAAAATAATTATTGGATGCCTAAATTATGACACCTACTACTTTAATATATGACACTTTAGGTTTATCCTCGGTTATTTATATTCATATTCTATTTAAATCATTCTATATGGTTTATAAAGAGTTTTTGAATTTCCAAATAATATACCCCAGGAGTGTCAAACCATGTATGTCATAAGGCCCATTTTCATTCACCATTTCCCGATCGAGTTTAGCTCAATACAGTGTTTTTGGTGTTGTTATACCTATGTAATTATGAGCTATATCCAAATAAAATATTAGTATCTATATGGGGATGTATTTCTAGGAAACCACTCACTCTATCATTTACCAAAATTCTAGTACATTTTCCTAAACATTAACTCATCATTGGACTTATCCTTAGAAACATCCCTAGAAATATCTTTATAAATATACCTATAGATATCACTAAAGTTTTCCTATCCTAGTTTCCAAAGGTTAACTAAAATTTTCCTTTGATACCAACCATAGAAACCCAGGCTTAACGTATTTGTATATTACATCATTTTAGATGAATATTCATCACATTAAAAAATACATGCCTGAGGACGGTAATAGTTTAGTGTCTTTTGAAACTTGGAAACATAATCTTCTAACCTGGTGAAAGATCTTAAATATATTCCTTAAAGATATTTTCCTTTATTAATCCTACTTAAAACCTTTATTCATAATCAGGGGAAAGGAAATATAAGAAAGTGGTGAGCTTAGATGCTCCGTAAGGGTAAATAAGGGATATATATAAGTATAACATGAGCATAAAGATATGATAACATGATCTTGACATTAGAAGTTCATAACCTACATATCAAAGACCATAATCAAGAGTCATGGAATATATAATGGTATTTTATAATCCATGAATCATAAGTAAATCATAATAATAATCCTTGATATCATAACAAAATCATAAGACATGTGATTGTGGAAAACACATAAATATATAAAATGATTTCCATTGTAGTCAAGGTTTACATACAATTCCATATTAGTGGAAAAAAGTCCTTTATAGAACTAGTTTCATTCCCTATTCCATTCCTGTATTACTGAACCAGGTTCACTTCCTATTCCAATCTTGAATTTCTGGATCGGGTTCACTTCCTATTCTAGCCCTGTATTACTGAACCAGGTTCACTCATTCAATCCCTATATTACTGAACCAATTTCACTCATTGCTCTATTCTTGTCATATTTAACCGAGTTCACTCCTCATTATATCCCTATCATACTAATGATATATAAATATATACCTAATTAATTGGAGGTACATATAGGTCCCACCTTTTATATAATAAAATCATACATCTATGTGCCACAAAATAATAAAACATTCATCATATCATGACCCATAAAAATAGATAGGTTTCATAAATATCATATCATAACCCATGAAATGAAATGGATATTATAAATACTTAATACTATAATAACCTATGGAAAATATATAGGATTCAAAATAATTTTATCGTGGAATAACCCATGAAAAGAAGTGGGTTTTATAAGCATTTTACCATGGTATAACCCAGGGAAGATAAACGGGTCCTATAAATAATATGTCATCAAATGAATAAACCATTAACAAAAAGAATAAGAATTTTACCATGGGATCATAACCCCAATAAATCATAAACTAAATCAAAGTATTTCATCTTATGTGGGAAATAATTTTAAACACTCATTTAAAACAATTCTTGAGTAAAATAGTCTTTAAACATTTCAAAGTGTATCATACAACTTTGAAACATTTAAATCATAATCCTCATGAAATAATAACATTACATGAATCTTATAATATCATTAAAATAATTATATTCATGATATAACATGTTAAATGGAATTATATACACCTCATAAAATACTATAGGTGCATAACACAACATGTGTCTCAAAGAAAGCAAATTGAGACAAGATTACTTTACCTATTTGGTAACTTTTGAACCGTAAACCACATGAAAGAATAACATAAATTGAAAATTTTAATATCATTAAATAAATTAAATTCATGATATAACATTTCATAGGGTAGTATATACACCACACAACAACAATAAGTGGTGTATGTTGTATATATCACACAGAAATAAAAGTGTGACGAGAAAACCCTTACCTTAAGTCTTGACTTTCTTTGTACACGTTAAGACTCCTGTATAATTAGTGTAAGTTTATTATACATCTAAAAAAACTATATTATTATATTTCATACCATATATTATTTTATTATGACTTTATATTACCCTTTCATTAATAATTTCATTTTAAAGTTATGTTTCATTTAATAATCGCTTTATTTTTCATATATGTTTTGACATGTTATTATTTATCCTATTACTTATATAATTATTTACTTATTTATAAAATTTAAAAAATGATTTTAATATCATATATATTTATTATATAATTATTTATAATAATCTATAAATTATATAAATATGAAATGGGATACACTGTTTAAGGAGATGGTAGGTCGTACCTACACATGAACGTTGTTTCTATTTTCTTTTTGTATTAAAAGGAAAAAAAGGAAATGAAATATATGAGTTTGTATATATATATAATATCATTAAAATAGAATTATTATTTCATATATATCATATAATTTTACTAAACTCATCCTTAATACATTCCATTTAAATTGTGAATGAATCATATCACTTTGAGGAGGTGGTAGTCCACACATCCACAAACAAAATTATCATATTTACCAAAAATGGAAATCATGAAGGTATGTGTAATATAATAATTAAATAATCATAAATACATCATAAATATCATATATATATATAAAATAAAAACATTATGTCCATCATAATTACTAACCATGAGAGGTGGTAAAATAAAAACGAAGGACATCGTTTCGTGAAGTGGTAGTCTACTGTACACACGAGTGGTAAGTTCATTACCCATTTGATAGAGGTGTGTGTATTTGTAATTAAAACCATTATATTAAAAAAAATAAGTATATTTTGGATACTTATTTTATTATATAATCATTTAATAATAAAAACTGAATGTGTGGATGAACAAATAAAACAGAAACACGCGTTGAACAATGTTACCTATTTTTCGAGTAACTCATTTTGGTTTTCACTAAAGGGATTCTTTGGATGGATTTATATCCAAAGTGAGACATTTAATATTATATGAGAGATTTTGGGAGATTATTTTGGCATATGTTTTACATTCCAAAGTGTATTTAGAGGTGTGAGTAATGGGAAGAGTGAATATCATTTTATAGAGGAGGAGGACTCGCATTATCGTAAATACCAAAAGCTAAACACTATCATTAGGTATCCTTGGCCTAATGTAATTCAAAAATGGAAAAATAATGGATTATAGGGGAATTATGGTTGATAAAAACCACCAAAAAAACAAAAATAATTGAATTTTTATAATTTTTTATTTAACTTCTAAGTTTCCCCACTTTTATCACTTTGGATTTTATTAAGGTAACTAGTTTTATAAACTAAGTAATTTAACCATTAAGAATTAATTAAAGTGAGATTTATTATAAAATATATAAAAATGGAATTATAAATATGATATATAATTTAAAAAAAAATCATGTTTGTTTGAAATTAATTTTAAAATGATCACATGTAACGCGCAAACAAACTGATTTAACCTAAACCGTGCTAATAATGTTTTTACTATTTAAAGGTTAATATGTTCATTATAAATGATCAATTGGCCCATTAATATACCATATTTTATATTTATTAAAATTTCAAAATCATTTTACAGTATATATTATTTTTATTAAAATTTAAATCTTTTAATAAAATATCATTTATTATAAAATAACATTAATGCCAATTTTGACATTATTTACATAATTTAAATTTAAAAATATCAAGAAAAATATGTAATCTGAATATATTAATTTAATACCTCTATAACATGATATATTCATATAAAAATTTAAATATAATAATTCAATCCATTTAGTTCGCTTTTAATGTTTTTTGTATCATTTATTTTAGTTAATTATTAACTAAATAATTACTATATTCGGCATTCCTTAAGCATTTAATATAACTAATTCATCTATAAAAACGAAATATAAATTAATATGATGAAAAAAACTACTTTTCCTTTCAAAATAATTTTTACATTTGAACTAATGTGGTTTTTTTCATTTCTCAAGGCTTTATCAATGTTAAAGAGAAGGAAGGTTCCTTTTTTTTTGTTTTTTCCCTTACTTAACTTATTATATAGGTAACGTTCATGGAATAAGATCCCAATAACTCATAAAGATAGATAATAAGGTGTTTAGGGAATAAATATTTCCATAAATAGTATTTTGGACAAGTTTTGGTTCATTTATACACCTTATATTCTAATTTTAATCATTAAGTAAGCTTGTTCTTAAAATAATCACTACAATTAATTTTAAATGTTTTCACTAATAATTTCAGTCAAATAATTAAGTTTATATTATTAGAAAAATTATTTCATACTATTTCCAAATATATATATCCATTTTTATAAATTAAATTCACATAAGTAGCTAGAATTAATTTAAAATTAATCTCAGAGATGCTGCGAGACACCGAGTTTTTAAAGAGAACAGTTGAATAGTTTAAACTGTTTTTATTTCCAATTTCAATGTGAAATTAGTTCCAATGACCTGAATTGGATTAATTTATGTGAAATTGATCTAATTACACGTTAAAATTAAATTATAATATGATTTAACTATATAAATAAATTAGACAAAAAAATAGTTTTCAATTATAATTCAGTATTTTTAACTATTCATACAAAAAAAGAAATATTTCAAAAAAATAAAAAAAAATCACCCTAATATATTTTTGAAATTATGAATTCAAAATTTATTTTTATTTTGTATAATTAAATTTAAAAAAATTTCAAAAGTTAATTTTATTACTGTTCACATAAGGACATAAAAATATGTTCTTTTGAGAAAATAATATTTTTTTCAAAACATATAGACTTTACGGGAATTTATATATTTCATTATCAATATGTTTTATCTATATAAAAATATTAAGAATAATGTTTAAAAATTGGTTATTGTTATTCATATTACTATTTTTTATGGCTATATAATAATTATCTTGTTTAAAATAACAAAATGCTCTTTCATAGAAACTCAGTGTTGCATATAACGCAAGCTAAGTCGATATTTTGTGTAGTACAAGTTTAACTTGTTATAGTGTATAACATAAGTTTACCTTAGTGTAGCATGAAATTAAATACATCATAGAAATTTATTTTACTCCCAAAAAAATAATTCACAAAAACTCGAGGTGTTACAAAAGGTACAACCATGAAGCTTGAGACAAGTATGGCTGTCGTGCAGTAGCTGTGGACTACAGAAACGAGTGAAGATTCATTGGATTCCACCAAAAGGTATAAAACTTTTATTTTTCACCATAAATCCTATTAGGTTTATTATTTTATAGTTTTAAAGCCCTATTATGCTTTCTTGGAACCCCTAGTGGTTTGATCTATTACTTACGGGGAGAAAAACGGGGTTTTACTGTGATTTGAAGGGTTTCACATTAGGAAATCCTGATCATATGGTGTGTAGTTCAGTAACACACACTGTGTGTTCTTTATATTTGGGGAATATGATCTCTTTATAGGTAAAATCCATTTATGGGGTATACACGCAGTGTACCGGGACTTGGTTGCATAGTCAAGTACCCGTCTAGACAGCCCATGTAGGGGCACATGGTCATGTAGAGTACACAGACAGACCCCATTTGGGTCGTATGATATGTAGAGGTATACAGTAAAGTGAAGTACATGGCAATACCATGTGAGTTACATGGGTAGGTACCCCATGTAGGGTACACATTATTTACATATCAAACATGTCGTGTATGTGGGCTTTTACATGCCATGTTCAGTTAAAGTACACTCCATGGTGGGGCCAAGAGGGTACATGTCATGTGCTAGGGATGACATGTTGTGTACTCCTCCTTTTCTATACTTTTTAGGTTTTTCTCTGTGTTATTCCCTGGAGTCGGAATTGGACATATAAGTATTCCATTTTGTGTATCTTTCCATATATATCGTGATGGTGAAACCCTTGAGGTGATTTGAGGACTCCTAATGGGTATTTTGGGATTCTATCTAAATAGAGAGGTCATTCCTCTGATAATTGAATCAAGTTGTCTCCTAAGAGTGAGACCTTTGATATAATATATATTGTGATATCTCTCAATTGACTACGGCTCCAGTATATTTCCCCTTAAGGACATATCCCTTATAAGATGTGCCTTTCTTTCCTAGGTGTTTATGAAGTTAGTTGCTCCCAAGGTTCCCATGTAGGATACATATTCTTAAATTTTAATCTAGAGGATCTCATATAGGATGAATCTATCTTCTTACTTCTTTTGAGGGAACCATGTAGGATGATTTTTTCCTATGTATCATTCTAAGTATCCTGATTAGTATGCCTTTATTTACTTACTCTCAAGGATACAATATAGGATTCCATATTTTTCCTTCATAGCTAAGGATCCAGAGTATCATTCCATTTCTAATGTGTAGACCTTGAGAATACCAAGTAGGATAACTCTTCAGTGTTTTTACTTAAAGAAACGTATGGTTTCCCTAATGTTTACTGGCCCTAATATAGTACATCGGGTTTGGGTATAGATGGTAGCAGGTGTCACCTTATAACCCATGATAAACTTATAAGCTCATGGGGTTGTGGAAGTAGTGTTGGGTATAGGTGTCCGGCCACCCTCACTCTTTTATTTATAAATTCACCTATTTAATGAAAATACAATGATGATTTTGATATGTTCTTCTTGTTTGGTGGTTTATTATCCTAACATGATGTGTCATTATTTTCTTTGGGATGCCCGGACATGTTTCCTAGGATCCTACTTATTTTTTTATTAGGAAGCCCGGACGTATTTCCCTGTATCCAACTTCTAAGACACATTATTATTTTTATTATTGGGATGCCCAAGGGTATGACCTAGGATCTAACTATTGAGCCTATATTTTTCATTATTATATTACTGGGATCTCAATAGGTTCTCCCTAGGAAATGGATTTTGAGCCTATGATTATGATATACGGGCACAGCGCCCCTAATAATGATACTTGTGGGTGATTATGATATCTTAAGTGATAAAGATGATTACACTCTCCTAAAATTTATATATGTTTAGGATTATCATGTTCTCATATGATTAACATGTTATGATTATTATTACACTCTCCTAAAACTAATGATACTTTTGGATGATTACACCCTCCCAAGCGATAAGGATGATTATGCTCTCCCTGCTCGATTACTTGACCTTAGTGTTGGACTTTGAATTTCACATCATTGGATACTTGTGGATGATTGTACTCTACTGAGTTATAGGGATGATTATTTTATTCTTAATTAGAGACATAGAGTGGTGGTAATGATATCTCACTAGTGAGCTCTCCTTATAGTTCACCTAAGTGTCGGACACTTAGGGTTCATCAGAGTTCAAAGTTGTGACCGCCTACAAACAGGGACCTGGGGCTCAAACATTAGACTATATTTATATAGAGATCATGGTAATACATCCATAAATGTTCCATATTTATATTTCATCTAGATATATTCCATGGAAGCCTTCGTTATAGTGATTGGAGGTTAGTACGGGTGAACCCGGGGTTAGGACAAATATCCCCCTATGGTGACGTAGCTTTCTTAGAGGCATTTATGATAATGGATGAAGTAGGTATTGTCGATTGGGATTATGGACCTATAGATTTAATTAATGATAAATCTATTGAGTAGTACAATATCCAACTCAATTCCCTTTGCATAGTATGTCCAGGAGATTGGGATTATAGACCCAAGGATCGACTGTTGTTGATTTAGGTTATTTCATTCACCTTACTCATTTATATTAATATTTATGTATATATGTATATGTATGGGAATATACATATATATTCATATAAATATAAATAAACATGATGGAACATTTCCTATTGACTGTGATCATGAACTCAAGGATTTATTGTGGTTTCACTTTTTTTAAATTTTCGATAGAGTCTCGATTAGGCTAAGTATATTACATGATTATTCAATTATGATAGCAGATTTATAGGTTCTCCATTGGGGTGGCCTGCTAAGATTATATTCTCACCCTTGTATGTGAACCTTGGTGTGTGTGCAGACCTTATGTCTTCTTTTCAGGTTAAGTATGGATGCATGGTGGATGCGGTTGAGGCTTAGAGTTACATGATCAAGCTAATCCACTCGTCTGGATTCTTATGATCGGGATAGTGAAGCTCGGTATTTTCTTAGAGATTAGGTATGTGGTATGGTTTAGAGTTAGTATTAGATCCCTATAATTTTATTTTAGTTTCTTTTATGTACTATTGTATGTATGGTCGGCCCAGTGGGTGACTACTGTTGTGTGTATGACATGGTTGTTTGGGATTTCATAGCATTTCATTTATTATTACATAATATTTTATTTTAGTTTATTTACTACTTCCTTGACCTTTTTATTTACTTCTTGGATGATATCTAGTTATTTTTTCTATTTTTTATTCTGATATGAGGGCATAGTCTCTCCACGGACACACCCTAGGCCCTGCCTACTAGTAAGAAACCTCTGGTGTATGGAATTGTGTGTTTGAGGCCTCGTAATGAACCGGAATGGAGCGCCAATTTAGTTTCATTCAGTTTAGGACGTTACATTTTTTAATCAAAATATAAAATATATCTTAGGTTTAATTTTTTGTATTTTTTTGGAAATATTTTTTTTAGTGAATAGTGAAAATGTCAATTTTCATAAAACTATCATTTTCTTTATTTAAATCAAGTAATTTAAAAGAAACACTATATTTTGGATTTTTTAAAAGTAACATAAGATCTATTTTATTAAACAAAATATAAATAATTCTATGTTAATCAATATTATATTTTATTTTGGTATAAGTTTATTTTTATACTTAAAACACAATTTTCTAAAAACTATTATTTATTGTGTTTTGCACACTTATATTAAAATTAATTTATAAAAATTAAAAAAATAATCTTGAAAAATCAATTCCATATTTTTAATCATGAATTTATAATTTATTAATGAGGTTAATTTCATTTTTTGTCATTATGAATAGTAACCATGGTAAAATAGTAACACCACAATAAAGGGTAAATCAGGTTAATTAAGGTAAAAACTAAGTGATAAGGCCCAAAAAACTTATATTGATTCTTATTGGATGTTTTTATTTCTAACCTAATCACCATATCCTTTAAATTTTATAGTTTTTAAGCCACTTTCATATGATTAATAATTTATAGTATTTTAATGTTTAGAAAGATTATAAGTGTGCTACTCCCTTAACGTATAAAAGGGAACCTCCACTCCTAACAACTTTTGAGAATTATAGTTCAGTAAAGACCTACCCAATACTCTCCACAAAATACTTCCTAACATCCTAGATTTCCTAGTCTTCTAAAAATACCAATCCTAGAGGGATTAAGGTGTAATCTAAAGGGAGATATCTGAGGAGAAGGTATAAGTCCTAACCAGCCTATTAAAAGTTTTTTTATTCTTATACCTCCTTTAAATATTTTTTCAACATAATGAAATAATAATAAAATTATCTTATATATAATTAAATGTTATTATGATTATGGTATAACCCTTTTCCATCTCCTTTTCCATCTTGTGAGAAATCAAAACGCCACTTGTGTGTACATGTGGAATACCAACTCTATGAAGCGATATGTTTTTTTTAATCACTATATCATATGGATGGTTAAAATGATTTAAAAATTACTATATATATATATATATATATATTAAAAAATTATGATACTAAAAATATAATATATTACTTATCTTCTTACCCATTCCATTCTTTAGAAATTGATAACATCACTCTTGTGTACCTGTCGAATACCATCTCCACAAAATGATGTGATTCATTTTTTATTTTCACCATATAAATATGGTCATAAGGATGGAAATAATGAATAAATATGAAATTTATAACATATTTATGATCCTATATAAGTAAAATATTTTCTAGTTTATTTCTTTTCCACCTGTTAGAAAAATAAAAACGTTGTCCATGCGTGTATATGAACAACAATCTTCATGAAATGATGTGGTTCATTTTTCATAACCACCATATATGGTTGGTTTTAAAAGTTTATATAATTTATAAATATGATAATATATTGTTTTGGGTTCTGGAGATAATGTAACCATAAATCCTTTGACCACGGTCAATGCATCGATGAGGTTTTGAGGTTATAAACCGAATGACCCCCAAACTCCCAACGTGAACTTAACCATATTAGTGACTAATTAAAACATGGTAATAAATGAAATAAAAGTAATAATAATAATAATATGAGAATTTAAAATGTTCTTAATAAATCATAAAACTAATATAAATTTATTATTTAGGATTTATAGAATGTATGCAGAATGACAGGACATAAGTTAACAGAATTTTCCTTAAAACCTTGATTTAAGGTATTCCTTTAAAATCATTTTCATCCATGTAAATTTTATTTAAAACATTTTAAATATATTATTATTTATACTTCAAATTATTTTAAATTACATTTTAAACTACTTTGAACTTTCTTTTTAATGGATTAAAAAGGAATCTTTTAAAATTTTACTGAACAGGCCATTTAGAATGTTTTTAACAAAGTACAAAAAATAATGTTTTTTAACATATATGGATTTGGTTATTTATTACAAATTCATATTATAGATTCATTATAAATATTTAATTATAAGTTTCTATAGTTATTTTCAAATAAAATCTCTCTCATTTTTTTGTGAATTTTCAGTTTGAAAAAAAATATTTGGAAATGAGAACTTTTTATCATTATTATGCATTTTGGAATAAAGTAAAAGTTAAGTTTTGAATTTATTATCCTATATGAAATTATGTAAAATTTAGGTCCAATTTATTTTAGAATATCTTCACTATATATTTTATCTATGTTACATGATGTGTTTTATTTTTTGTTTCTAAGAAATTACATACCCAATGCATTTCATATTTTAAGCTCAGAAGTGGTACAGGTAGAGGAGAATATCTCTTATGAAGAAAATATTGTTTAGATTTTTTACCATAGATATTGGTTATTATAAAATAATTTGATTCACCAGTTAAAGTTTTTATGTAATAACCACTAGATTTTGGAAGCAACTTGTGAATCAGAAAATGTTCTGAGAGAAAAATACCATCACTTGTTTAAGTAATGAATAAAATTGTGAGGATGAAATTTCCTCAGGGGGGGAAGAATTTCGAAACCCGGGTAATATTTAAAATAAATATATATTATTATTTATAAATTTTCATTTTATATATTTATATTTATCACCATTTTATAAATAATTTTATAAAAGTTTTTAGTCAAAATGGAATTCTTTTATTTAACTAAATTGTTTTTCCATGAATTACATGGTTTTATTTAAAAGTTAAATTTATCGATTTTATAAATTGAATTTTATAAAAAGGAATTATTTTTTATAATCAATATATCAAATATAACTTAGTATTAATTCCTGTGATTTCTCAAAAAAATATTGATTTTTGAGTGAATAGTGAATAACGTCGACTTTTGCAAAACTATCATTTCATTTCATTAAATAAATTAATTTAAAAGTATTATTCACTTTTTGGAGTTAGTTTCCAAGAAAAAAAATATAAATTTAATTAAAAATAATATAAATATTCCATATTAATTGACATTTTTTTCGTCCAAGTTCATTTTTATGCCTTAAAATGTAATTATCTAAAAACTATTTTTTGTTGCATTTTTTGAACTTATATTAAAATTAATTTATGAAAATTATACAAATTTAATCTTGAAAAATGGGTTCCAAATTTTTAATAAATATTTTTAAATTTATTAATTAGTATAATTTCATTTTTTTCATTATAAATAGTAACCATAGAAAAAAATGTGACACAGTGGTAAAGGGTAAATCGGGTTAATTAAGGTAAAAATGAAGTGATAAGGCCACAAAAACTTATTTTAATTATTATTGGATGATTTTATTTTTAATATTATCACCTTATATTCATATTTTTATATTTTTGGATCCACTTCCTAATATTAAGACTTTTTAATATTTAATTTTTTGTAAAAATTACAAGTCTGTCACTCCCCTCACTTATAAAAGGGAACCTCCTATCCACCCTTGATCACACCTGTTGAGCACTATATTTAATAAAATACCTACCAAAATCTATCCCCAAAATCCATCCCTATATCCTATAGGTAATTTTATTCGCAAAATACCATTCCTATAAGGATTAATATGTAATCCAAGGGGAGATTTCTGAGGAAAAGGTATAAGTTCTAACCAACCTATTTCAATTTTATTTACTCTTTAAACTACATAAAATATTCTTTAAACAAGATAAAATAATAACATAATTGTATTAAATATAAATAAATTTTATAATTATTATTTTACAACCATTTTTCATCACTGTTTTCAACTTATAATAAATGAAAACATCGCTTGTGTGTACGTGTGGAATATTACCTCCTCGAAGAGATGTGTTTATTTATTCATAACCAAATCATAATTCTAGTTATAATGATTGAAAATTGAATATATATGATATTTATGAAATAATTATTATTCTATAAAGATAATATATTTCTTACCTTCTTACTCTTTCTATCCTTTATAAATTGATAATGTTGCTCTTGTATAAGTGAGGAATACCACCTTTATGAATCGATGTGATTCATTTTTCATTTTCACATTATAATGATGTTAATGATGATATAATTGATGAATAATTATTAAATTTATAAAATATTTATAATTATATATAATTAAAATATTATCTATTTTATTTCTTATCCACTAGTTAGAAAAATGGAAATGTCATTAATGCGTATATATCGATTACCGTCTCCATGAAATAATGTGGTTTATTTTCCAAAAATGTATCAAATTATTTGATTTAAAAGTTTATAAAATGTATAAATATGATATATATAACATTTTTTATATTTTTTATATATTGTAACTATAACCCATTTGACCACGATCGATGCACTAATGTGGTTTTGATATTATAAACCAAAGGACCCCAGAACGTCCAACATGAACTTAACCATTTTAGTAACTAAATAAAATATGATAATAAATGAAATAAAAGGGAAAATAATAATGAACATGAAAATGAAAAATATAATTAATAAATTATTAAATGAATATAATTTTATTATTCAGGAGTTAGAGAATGTAGGAAGCTAGATGGGACATAAGGTAACAGACTTTTCTTTAAAACCTTATTTTAAAGTATTCCTTTAAAATGCTTTTCTTCCCAGCTAATGTTCTTTAAAATATTTTAAAAAATATATTATTTATACTTAAAATGATGTTAAATTTTATTTTCAAATACTTTGGACTTTATTTTTAAATTTTTAAAATAGAATATTTTAAAAATTTATAGAATGGTCATTTTAACATTTTTTTAATTGAAAAAAGAATGTTTTTTTAATTGAAAAAAGAATATTTTTTTAATGTATATGGATTAAATTATCTTTACCGCTATAATATATGTTATTCATTATAAATATTTATTTATAAGTTTCTATGATTTTTTCAAATAAAATATTTCTCTTAATATTTTTTAAATTTTTATTTTTGAAAAAAAAATTCTAAGGAAACATAAACTTTTTGTCATCTTTATGAGATAACTAAAAGTTTTATTCCTTAAGGGATTTAATGCTAGATAAAATTGGTTTTATGATTATATTGGAATATATGTGTGTTTTAGTCATGTTATTTTTATTTTAAATTTTATATGAATGATGTGTAAACCCAAAATTGTTCTGATGATTGGTGATCCCGATATAGCTCTCTAATGCATTGGGTAAAATGATAGAGTTTATAGATTATAGATTACTCCTAAGAGATATGGGAAATATCGAGTTATGTTATTTCATTGTAAGGGTTAATATAAGTGTAAATTTAAGTATAAGGTGTCAAGGTACCTACAAGTTATGTTTTTAATGTTTTATATTGTAAATCTTTTTATTTCAAAAGGTAAGTGAATTATCTTGTATTTATAAGGAAGGTTTATGAAATTTTTTATAAAAGTTAAAGGATTATTTTCATGGAAAGGTATTCATGAGGTTTGATTTTCCCAATGAACCCTAATGATCATGATTTTTCCTTTATATGAAATATTGTCAGGAAAATTATTAATAATTTAAGTTGTTTTTATGGAAATTTTAATGGATATTTGAGATCAAAAGTTCATTGTGAAAAGGAAAATTTTCTTATAGATTTTTCAGGTTTACAAATAGACTAATGAGTTTTTTTCTTTTATTTACATTATTGAGCATTGTTTTTATCATCCCATGTTTTAATATTATTTTATCATGGTTTAAGAATGTGTAGAAAAGTTAATAAAGTTAGAGTTCCCGATATGGGAGTTACCTTGAACAAATCAAGATTGTGTTTATAAAGAAATTTTTTGTGTGAAAAATGGATAATTTTTAGAAGTTTCCAATTTATTAAGTAATTTTTTATAAAATTATCTAAACCTATAAACTGAAAAATATCCTTGAAATATTGGAAAGTGAAACCCTTGTAAAAAATATTGTAATTATGGTTTGTTTAAGGTTCATGATGTTATAGGAAAAAAATTTAAATGGAATTTATTGGCCAAATTTTTTTAAAGATTCACAAGAAATTTGAAAAGGATGTGAGAAATTTAAATTTTTTGGAAATATTTTAAAGTGATAAGAAATTTCCCAAAACCACATAGGTTTTATGATTTTTTTTGAAATATATTAAATATATTTTAGGGGACCATTTCCCATTTCATTTGGTAATTATGACATATTTCTTTTTGTGGATTATGTTTCAAAATGGGTGGAATCATATGACATTAAAACTAATGATGTTAAAGGTGAGTATTATTTTCTTAGGACTAATGTCTTTTGTAGGTTTGGAGTCCTAAGGACTGTCAACAATGATCAAGGAACCCGCTTTTGTAATAAAGACTAGGAGGATATAATGAGAAAGTATAGAGTGCATCATAAGACATCAACACACAACCACCCACCAACAAATGTACATGATGAAGTGTTCAATAGGGAGATCAAAGGTATTTTAGAGAAAACTATTAATTAAAAGTAGGTAGATTGCACCAAATTTTAAAAGACACCTTATAGGATTATAGGTGTAACATCTCACACTTTCATTAAATATTTTCCTCCTAGAGAAATTTTGATGTATTCAATATATTTTAAAGCATGAAACACCAAATATAATTGAATAATGATTTATAAAAATAAATAATTAAACACATTACTAAATAGTCAAACTAAAATGATAAAATTAATGATTTTAAACCATGGATTCTATAGAAACTATTTTGAACCATTACAATAAATTATGTATTTTTATTAGATTTAGTACATTTTAGGAATGATATCAATAAATTTATTATAAATATTCATGTAAAATAAATTTTTAACATCCGTGAAATAATTAAGTAGTTATAAGGAATACTAATCTGACGATTCTTCACTAAATAGAATTTTTTTGTTTAAAAATATTATTTTTAGGTTTTTATTTAAAAAATAAATTTCTATAATTTAGAGTATTATATTTTTTAAAATTAATATCTATAAATTTTGAGAAATGAAAAATCATTCATAAAATGATTGTTAATTGGTTTGAAATAAATATAAAATCATTTGAATGTAAAAAATATATATTTTCAAAAAACTATTTTTTATGTATATAATGTATTTTCATATTAATAAATTAAATTAATCACTAATGATAAATTGTTTTAATGAAATTTGAAGATAATATATTCAATAAAAAAATTAACATTAATTAAGTGGTTTTTACTATGATAATAAAGAGAATAAAATCTTTTTTAGGCTTTAAGATATGTTTTTTATAAAATGGTCTTTATGTGATTTGTACATGGATATTAGAATTAATTTATACCACCTTGAAAAATTGAATATGATTAAATGGTTTCTATATTAAGAATAATATCATTAAAATTATTTAATAGTTTATATTTTAGTCTTAGTCAAAAAAATAAGTTACCTAGGTAAAAATTTAGTTACTGTGTTTAATGTTAAAAGTGGTAAATGGTAAATCTAAGAGATACGGCCAAAAATATCACTAAAACATGTATAAATTTGATTTTTTGAGTGTATTATGATCCTATATTATCTTATAATCTACAATTTGGCCACTTTTTCACTTTCCTTTGAGAATGAAATTTATATTATTTAAAGTAAAGAGTATTTACAAAGGTGGTACTCCTCTAAATTGTAAAAGGAAACCCTCACCCCATCACTTATGAACACAAATTGAGAAATTCATATTAACCAAGATATACCCAAATAAACTATAAACATATTTATTCATGTCTTGGAGGTTATTGAGTTCCCAAAAAACCAATCTAAAAATTATTAGATGTTTGTCAAAGGAGGTTATCCAAAGATAAGGTATTTGTTCTAACCAAGTTCATTCAAGTTTATTTCTTCTTAAACCTTATATAAATATTCTATAAACATATTAATATAATTAAATTAGTATCATTATATTAATAATAATTTATTATGTTGATGGTACAACCATTATATGCCATCCTTTCATACATTGAAAAATGAAAATAGTGTTCATGTGTACGTTTGGACAACCGCCTCCATGGATGACATATTTCATTTTTCATAACCACCTCACATGGATTTTTATAAAATATATTAAATAAATAATTATTATATTTATAAAATAATTATGATTTGGAAAATATAAACCATTTTTTACCTTCTTTCTCTTCCATCCATTGCAAAATGATAACATTTATTGTGTGTGTATGTAGACGACCGCCTCCATGAATAATGAATATCACTTTTAAACACTTCCAAAATGGATATTTATAAAAATATATTTAATAATTAAATATTATCCTTATAAAATGATTTATTTTTTTAGATTATGAAACCATGACCAAGGTGAAAGGATCAAAACTATCAAACCGGAGCATGCATGGAAAACAGAACAGTTAACACTCAAATATTGATTTTAAAAAAGAATTCTTAATAAATAGGTAAGAATAAATTATAGGTGAATGGTATAAAGTAAGTTAAAAATAAAAATGTTTATAAAATATATGTGTAATAAATCTAAATTTATTATACTGGATATTAGATTATGTTTGGCCAATAGAAAGTCTGAAGTGAGATTTTATGTTCCAATTTCACTTTTAATCAGGATTTTTTATGTTTCAATTTTATTTATATGAATTATATGATATTTATCTATTAAAACAAATATATTTTTATTATCATTTTTTATAATTTTTTTACATGACTTCTTATCTTTTACTTCTCCTTTTGTTCAATAATCAATTGAAAATAAATCTTACAAGAGAAATTGACCTTATCTATTATTTTGGGTCGAGAATATTTTTCATCCATGTCTGTATTATTTATATATTATTCACTATAATTTGGTGATTTTTTAAATTCATTTTAAAATATCTTTTAATTTTATTATAAAGTTTTTAAAATGAATATTTTCAACTTTTTTTGTATGTTTCACTTTTTAATTTTTCTTTTTTGAAGTGTAAAAAGATCATTTTTAATGTCTACCTATTGAAGACCATTTCCCATGGTCATGAAAATTACTTTTTATCAGTATTCAATTCCAAGTGTTCATGGTTTTTCAAATAAAATCATATTTTCATTATTCTGTGAAATTTTCCTTTTAAAAGGTTACCAAAAGGAAAGGGTGTTTATTATTTTTTTCAAAGAAAAATTCTAATGATTTATTGAAAGTATTTTCAGTCTAGATCAATGTCCTTTAATGATCTTTATGCTTTCTTGGGATATTCATTAATGATATCATCCACCTTAATTATGTGGGAAGATTATGATGATGTTTTAAGGAAATTTTCATGATAATTGTTTCTTTTCATGAGTTAATTATGATATGAATTAATAATGGATGTTTTTATGTTATTATAGAACACATATACATTATTTTCATTACATGATGGTTGGGCCTAGAATTATATCACCCTCGAGTGAATTAGGTAAATTTATATCTCATGAGATTATTGGGAATAGAGAGTTAACCCAAAACCCTAAAAAAATATGTTTATTAAGTGATGGGTGGGCCCATAATTATACATCCATTGAATGTATTGGGTAATGACTTATATATCATGACCAACATGTTAGGGATTTGGGAGAAAATACAATCCATTAAGGGACTATGTCTACTATGTGATAATGGTCTTGGTAATAAGAATTTATAAAGGAGATGATTTATTATGCTTATGTATATTCCACATTGTAATTCCATATTATTATGTATATTTTATGATCACATGGATCCAATTTGATGATTGATGTTTTATCACTCTTATGAATCATGTCTTTTATTATGAAAAATCATTATTCCTTGAGTCGTGATTTATTATCTATGAAAAATAGGGTGTTATTATTGTGTGTTATGATCAAGATATTATTCCCTTATGCTAACCTTATACTCACTTTTGAATTTCAATTTTTATATCCCATATTTACCCTTAATAAGCATATGATATCACCCTTTATTATGTTTAAATTTCCCAAGGTTATGAAGAAACATATTAAGTATGATAATTCTAGAAGGGTTCCATAGGTGAAGAATGATATTGGGATATGTTGAGAATTTTTCTTCAATAAGTTGATTATGTATTTAATATCCAAATTCACTAAACCTTTATAGTCCTTGAGCAAAAAATATTATGAGAAGTATTAGGTTTTTATTTAAAATGATGAAATATGTATGTATGTTATGATCGGGTTGCCTTAGTTGGTATCAGAGAAGGGTTTAGTTTTTTGGTGGGATTATTTTATAAATAATAGATTAACATAACTTAAAATGCATATGATAAAACAAAATTACTATAGGATGAACCAATAGAGTCACGGGTTGAAAGAATGTGTCATAATTTAAGACATATTTGCAATGATTTTCATTATCATTTGATTGGTCGCTTTGATTATTACTACTTGATACTCACACTAACCTTTTTTATGAAAGTAAATGATGAGAACCATAATCAAATGGATAAAGTTATTATTATTATGAATTCATGAACTCTAAATTTCTTTTTTTATATGGTTTTACTCACTCTTTTATATCTAGATAATTTTCTTATATTATCACATCACCGCCTCAATAACTATATATTGATCTATTAGTTAATACTCTTAATGATATGATGATTGTATTTCAAGTATATAACTCTTCTAGAACAGAATTTTTTGGGAATGTGCTTCGAAAAAAGTCTTATTATTTTCCATATATTCAGAACCACCCAATGTATCCCGGGCCAAACCCAACTTGTGATCAGTATCACTCAACAAATATCTGAGCCATTCCTAACATAACCCAAAGGGTTCCAGCATATGAAATGACACGTATCACATATATAATCAAATTAAATACTTAAATAGGCAAGACAAACTAAACAGTTGAATTGCACTAGCCAGGTGTTGTCCAATACCAGCACAAAGATCTTGAAAGCCTCTAACAAGTCATATCAATGTTTAATAATCTAAAATCATTAGTTTTAACCAATAAAAATCAATTATAACCATTCTGGCATCCCTCATCCAAAATGCCTCAATGAGAAATGGCCACTCACCTGGCCCCGCTCAAGAAAAACAGGTAAAAGTCCATACCCAAAGGCATCCCATATGTCAAATAACAATTAAACAGGCAATAGAAGATAAAACAGGGTCACGCTCAAAATTCTCAAAAACGCACCAAATTCACACCACCCAAAAGTCTGAAAAAACAAAAATAGAGGTATGCACCACCTACCTAGTACTAGTATAGTGATACTCCTCCAATAACAGCCTCCAATTAGGTCTAAAACATGGTAGATATACAAAAGAATCAAAACCGCTCAAACCCCTATAACTCATCTTAGAACAGAAATCAAGAAGAACAGCTCAATGGGAATCAAGGCATTACCGAGGGGGTTCCAATGAATCAAACGGTGTTTGAATCCTACTTCGAACAAATTAAAATGAAGTTATTGAAGTCTCAGCTGGCTATTCGCATCTCCCGAATGAAACTCACCGCCCCTTGACTCAAAACTAGTCTACTGCCCATTTTAACAAAAAAAAAAAGAAAATACACGGTGTGTACTTAGGACTACATGCCATGTATCATTTTATTGTTCATATAACGGCTGATATTTCTCCCAGGACTTTCCAACTAACTACATAGAGTGTACCTATAGTACACGATGTGTACCTCTCTACCCAGCTGACATCCCCAACACGCTATGTATATCCCCATACACGGCCCCTCTACACAACGCGTACAAATAGTACATGGCGTGTACTTGCTAAAAACATTCTACTGAACCAATAGGCCAACACACCATGTATAGCCTCCTCATTGTCAAGGGTACATGGCGTGTCGAGCAACACTACACTCCATGTAGTAGGAAATTACAACATGTTCATTACATGACATGTACTCGGCAAGCACCTAGCCGGTACGCGCCTAACTAATACACAGAGTGAACTTTAGTGTACATGGTGTGTAGTCTGGAAATTTCCAAAAATTCCAAACCTGTCCACATGCCTGGAACTCCTTTAGATGCCTATCACACTGAGCCTGAACTTGTCCTGGTTGTCCACACTAAAAGAAAATCACTAAAGAACTGATATGATGTGGTCTAGCTGAGTCCTTGGCCTGACTACCATACTGGAACTCATACTGTCCTCTCTTCCTATTGTCTGAACCATCACCTGAAGCCATTTCCCAGCCATCCTAGGGAATATCCCTTCGGTTTCCCTCCACTGTGAGTGCCTAATTTGCCGCCTCTGAAAAAGAACTCACCCGAAATATGTTTAGCTGGATCCGAATGGCATGTCGTAAGACATCCTCGAAGCATCTTACCCTTGTCGCGTCATCGCTTACCATTCCAGGTGCAAAGCGAGACAGATCAGTGAAAGTAGCTACATAGTCCATGACGGACATGTCTCCCTTCTGAAGGATAAAGAACTCTCGATCTCTCTCTGCCCTTAGTGTCTCTGGGAAAAAGTTCTCAAAAAACCTGTCCTTGAAGTCTTTCAATGCTAGTCCCTCATGCCTGTGAGCCTGAACCAGCACATCCCACCAGCACTTTGCGGGTCCTCGCAGCATGTACGTCACCAGCTTGACCCTCCACCCTAGAGGTATCTCGAGCTAATCAAAGATCATTTTCAAGCTCTCTATCCAGTTCTCAGCTACCTGCAGACCACCCTCACCCTGAAAAAGTGGAGGGTGTTGTGACTGGAACTCCCGTGTCAGATATTCCATAGATGGATCTGTACCATGCACACCTCTGTCAATCCCCTGCAAGAAATGTACGAGGCTAGCTCAGAGCTGCTCATCGAGTCATGGTCTGAATGATTCCAAACCAAGATGTTGTCCTGCCTTCAGGGGATCCTGGGCTTGTTCTTATCCCTGAGCCTTTACCTACGGCTCACACTCTGCCTACACCAGATACTGAACCGGACCCTGCTCCTGCAGCACTATACCATCTCCCATCTGACACTCCATCTGAGTCGATTAAAAGTAACATGTTGAATACCATAAATATTCAGATAGCCAATATATATATATAGTACAATATATATTCAATGCAAGTAAGGAAAGCAGTAAAGAGGTAGTATAAAACAACTACCCTTACTCTCCTCTATCGCAACCCAAGCCCACGGCATCCCGACCTCATGGCCTCCTTACCCGCCCTCAACAGATCCAAGTATCAAAAGTACCTTGGGTCATGCTCGTCCTAAAAACTAACGTTGCCTCAAACTGATGATCAAGTCACCCAATCCTGGTGATCAAAATCACCTCAACCATAGTACTTTCCTGCTCGTTTAAGAGCCAGACCCAAATACCCTTCCACATGCAATTATACAAATATATAAACCATGGCATAACACATTGAAATCAACAAGCAATTACATCAGTAATTTCACCAATTCACATTTCAAAGCATAAAAATCATGGCAATTTGATATTATTCACATGGCATTATCACTTCACAAAGCATACTTGCAGTTATGAAATTGAAATACCCTATAATGTGCCTATCAAAAGCCAAGAAAATGAGCCTTTCCATACCGGGCCAAGGTCCAATTCTCGCTTACCACGCCGGGTTAAGGGTTACATATCACAATCAATAACAACATACACCAAGTGATCCACCGAGGTGGAAATCATATAAACTGTAATCTGAGAAAAATCAAATAGTAATTCCCACCCATGGAAACTTGGTCCATCCCTCTTACCTGGGGCTGTAGGCACCCAAGAACAAGCAAGAAACCCAGTTCTAGTAACAACCTATCTCTAGTATACCATATCCCAAATAGTAAAATGAGAAAAAATTAAAAATAGAAGCCTCAATCTCATTAGTATCCAGTAAAACACTACTACTAAATCCCTATCAAGCACTCCTCTGATACCACTTTGTAACCACCTGGACCTGAACAGCCACCCAAATAGTGCTAAATGGGTCGGGTGTTGTTAGCTTAGGCGCACCTACCCAAATGCCAAAGGATGCCAACTAGCAGCAAGGGTCTTATAGGAATAGTGGAGAGGTTATATCCTCTCGAAGGATGATAATAGTAATGGTCCAAGTGTAAAAATAAAGATGCAGCAGAATAAATGAATCACCAGAATCGAACCAAACCTGCAGAGCGGAAGCACATTCAATATAAATAAACAACAAAAGAAATAAATATAAACAACAGCAGTGGAAAGTAAACACAATAGCATGTTGATCACTTGTAACTACTACTGAAAAAAAACATACATCCCAGCAGGTCATACATATCCATATGTAAATTCACAAATGGCTAACCAACTATAGCTACAAAATAAGTAATCATGCTGACATGGTAAAGAAGTCAAAACAAATTAAACTCCAGCTAGGAAAGACCTCAAGGTTCATACCATCTCCATGCAATACCTAATGCAGTACAGATCCTAAAGTTGACCTCTTTCCTGCATGTAAATCTATAAAGTTTTCACGCATCCCGAAGGTCCTGTGCAGGGTGTCAGATGAATCTCAGTAGGATACCACCCAATGGTGCGTACCTAATATAAGTGTTTAAGTAGGCATGCATTAATAATGAAAACAGTAAAATGTATGATGCACACAAACAAATAAAAAACTCCACTGGTGCTCAACAGCCACTATTGAGTGTCACCTACTTCGGCCAACACCGGAATCTCTGTCATGTAACCCGGCACGATGTGCCCCCTGACACCGTGTGTCTCAAGTACCGATGACCCGAAGGCATGCCCAGGAAATTGTAACACGAAGGAATAGAGATGTCTCTCCTCAAATAAATAACCATATAGACAGCAATGTCTACCCTCAAATAATGTAACCATAGGGATAGTGGTGTCTTCCCTCAAGTAGAGTAACTGGAGGTACAATGATGTTTTCCCTTAAATAACGGTGAGCCTCTTCCCCCAACCCGATAGCCTCAATGATATCCCCAGAAGGCTCTTCACCTTTCACATGACTTCCTATGGTAAGCACACCCCTAACAAAAAGTACCTAAACCACAACTAATAGGGGCCTCTACCCACATGAGTGGTCAAGATCACCTCATCACAGAGTCTCTCTGTGTGCACACTACTCAAAGTTCTAGGTGAACGGTAATCACCAAAGTTGTACCCAAGACATAACACCTATGGCACCTCATGTCCCTACGACCAAGCCGCTCAAGTCTGACTATAAGGCCCCAGCCTTAAACCTTACTTAATCTTGAGTTATTACAAGATTACACATTGAGGATCTTTTTGGGTTTAGAGTTTTAGAGAATTAGATCATAAAACTTGCATTACATTCCACATATAAACAAAGTGGTTACATAAAGTAAGTATTCTTCATTCCCATCAATGGAAACATATTTAAAATAAAACATGGATTCATTCTTGACACTTCGTTGACACTATCATCATATCATGTACCTTTACCTTGACCTGTGAAAAACATTTCAAAAAAACTTGGGACGAGCATAAAAAGCTCAGTATGGGTTATAAAAACATGGAAAGGAAACATGGGTACATATATACATAAGAGTGAAATCATACTTTACCCATAAAACATAGGCACTTTAACATACCGCATAAAATCATGAACAAATCATAGAAATCATAAGACATAAAGGTAACTTGAGGCATTCATAACATTCTTACGTAGGGAGTAACCCTCTTGGTTACGTTCGGAATACCCATCATAGTATATTCCCTAAAATATCTTCGGAGAAACCTTAACGTTTCACTCCTTCGCGTTACCCAATGCATTGTAGAGCTATATCGGGCTCACCCGCCCTTAGTTTATCACGGAACCACCCGTCTTCATAATAATGCCCAAGAACCACAACATAATCGTATCACATAAAACATGCATAAAGGAAACATAACATTTCCACCTTTCAATCACAAGATATCAATACAACACATTGATATAAAAACATTATGAAAACCATTTTCAATACCAAAATAAAAGAAAAGTAAAACATGGTATTTATTTTTCTTTTAAAAAGAAGGTATGGCTTGTAGAGGAAGCCGAAACTCAAATAACGGTCATGACGGCGGAGAAGTCATTGTCGCCGCATACGTACGACAAAAACATTCCGTTTTTTCATTTAGTAAAACTCTTCATATAAAAATGATTCCTTTTGGATAAACGTAAAAGTCAAAGGGTTTTATACACCGTATAAAAGAAGGTTGTGTATGAAACAAAATATGCCTCAACGAAAGGAGATTGAGACGAAGTCCCATACCTCGTATCCGACTTGACCTGACCGTTATTTAATCTCCTGAATAATAAACTTGAGTTAATCTCTACTTGATTAAGAACCTTTTTCAAGTTCATTATTCCTTTTATACCATGTTATGAACATCATGTAATCATTTAAGTTAATAATGTTCATTTTGTCGGTATTTGGTTCTTAAGTCAAAAATTGACTTCTTATACTTACATGTTGTTAATTTGGTCAAAGTTTCGTTATATCCAGAATTATATTAATGATTTGGATAACATATATATCATATATATTCATCATATACATGTATTTATAATATTACATCACATTTAGAGGTAAGAAATGAAATGCACCGTTCATGGAGACGGTAAGTCGTACGTACGCATGAACGCTACTTCCATTTCTATTTCGTATTTTCTGGAATGGAATCATAATTATATAAGATTATATTATAATTACAGTATAATAACATATATAATATCATTAACTTTATCCTTTACACATCCCACATATGGTATTAATGAATCAAATCACTTTCAGGGGGCGGTAGTCCGCACTTCCTAAAATGAAGATATCGTGTTTACCCATAATGGAAATCATAAAGGTATGACCAAAATGAAAAAAAACAGAAGCTTAATGAAAACATAAACATATTATATATCATATATAAAAATATTTACATCATAATGGCCACCTTTTAAGGTGTTAAATGAGTATTGAACAATCATCGTTTCGGGAGGCAGAATTTCGCCATCCACGGAAACCGTATGTTCTTTAACCATTTGATGTAGTTTTGTGAGAGTGTAGCTCAAATAAATCTTATAAAAACATCCTAGTATATTGAAGATACTGGTTTTATTACAAAATAAGTAAATAAAAAGAGTTTAAGGGGTTGGAGGAGCAAAATAAAACAAATGAACATGAGAGAATGAATTACCTTTAAAAGTGTAACTTCTTTTGATTTGAGCCTAAAGGCTTCCTTTGAAAGGATTCTGACCAAAGGGAATCATCTAGGATGAGGATAGGGATGTGGATAGAGTAAATGGGCAGGGGTTGGCCGAGCCAAATGCTTGAGGAGTGTGTGAAATGAGGTAGAGGTTGGGGCCTTTTATAAGAGGAGAGGAGGGGCACTTTTGGAAAGTAAAGATAAGTTACTTTATTTTAAAAAGAGTTTCGGATTCAAAAGGTCCCACATTGCTATAATTCAAGGATAAGGTGATAAGTCTTCGAAATCCACTCATTCAATTGGTTTTTTCCATGTGTAGGTTTTAGATTTTTCATTATCTTTCCATTTTATTTAAATCGTTAAATAATGAGGTCATCGCTGCATCATCATGATGTCATAAATAATTTAATTTATTTAAAGTCTAAAAATTATAAAAAAAATACTATGATGTAGGAAATCTTTTTATCTTTCCAATGAATATTTATAATCAAAACTCTGACTTGTATAACCCCATGTAAAAATTGTTTTAGTAAAACATCTCTTGTTTGTGTCATTTTTACTTTAACATTTAATAAAAAGTTATTTATGTAATTTCCCAACCAAAGTGTCTCCATGGGGTCCCCAAGTTGACCCATGTCTTGTCTTGGTAGGCCATGACACAACCTATAAGGTTGGGACATGTGTCTAGGTCATTTCATATTATTAAAGCATTATTTATACCTTAAACTATCCTAATTACCACTAATCGCGATTAAAAAACTTAATAAGTTACTATTCACCAAAAAATTATTTTAATCCCATTGAACCACATTTTACTTCTTAATGACAACAATGTATGTCGGATTTTTGAAAATCAAAACACAATGATGGCAAAATTTCATTTAAACGGAAAATCAGTTTTTATAAGTACCACTTAGTGGTTTCACTATTCATCAAAAATTGAAGTTTTTCAGAAAATTACCAAAAATTCACCCTAAGATATATTTGATTTTCCGAATTAAAAAATGAAGACTATTTTAAAAAAAATCAATACATATAAGTCACATTAATTAATTTAATAATTAATTGCCGCTGTCAGAGTAAATAGTGTGTTTTTATGAAACAATAAGTATCAAAAGATTGACACCAGTTTAAGTCCAATTTCAAAGTGAAATTGATTCCAATGACCACCATTGGATTAAATGGTAAAAATATATTATAATTTCACTTCAAAACCAATTCAAAAGATAATCTAATCATATAAATAAATTAGATTAAAAAGCAGTTTTGATGTAAAATGCAGTATTTTTCACTATTCATTAAAAAATGAACATTGTCTGAAAAATACCAAAAATTCACACAAAGTAAATTTTGATGTCCCAATCATAAAGAATAAGTTTATTTTGACAAACATAGTTTATAAAATTATCAAAATATAGATTTAAAAAGGGTTTTCCATCATAAGGCAGTAAAACAATCTTTTAAGAATATTAGTGTATTCCATGCATAAGATTGTATTTATTTTCATTTTAAGCCTCTAAAACACTATCATAATCATTAATAGACATAGATAAAAATATCTATTATTCATTACTTGCTTGGGATGTTACATCCTTCCCCCCTTTAGAAAATTGCGTCCCCGTAATTTATTTACTTATCAAATAAATGGGGGTACTTATCCCTCATTGCATTTTCAGATTCCCATGTTGCCTCTTTAATCATATGGTTTTTCCACAAAACCTTTACCTGGTGAATCACCTTATTCCATAACACTTTCTCCCTGTGGTCAAGAATCTGGACCGGTTGTTCCTCATAAGATAGGTTCTCTTCCAGCTGAACTACCTCTGGACTCAAAACATGAGATGGATCTGGCATATACTTTCTCAACATCGAAACGTGAAAAACATTGTGTACCTGAGATAAACTCGGAGGTAAAGCCACTCAGTATGCAACTGATCCAACTCTCTCCAGAATTTCGTATGGTCCAATGAACCTTGGACTTAGCTTTCCTTTCTTACCAAATCTCATCACACTTTTCCAAGGAGAAACCTTGAGAAACACATGATCACCTACCTCGAAAGATAGATCCTTCCTCCGGTTGTCTGCATAACTCTTCTGCCTACTCTGAGCTGTTCTCATGTGCTTCTGAATCAGCTGAACTTTTTCTGCCATCTCTTCTACCAATTCTGGTCCCATCAACTTCCTTTCACCCACTTCATCCTAGAAAGCTGGAGTTCGACACCGCTTCCCATATAATGCCTGAAATGGTGCCATCTATATACTGGAATGAAAACTGTTATTATATGAAAATTCAACCAAAGAAAGATGTTGGTCCCAACTTCCCTGATAATCCATAGAACAAGCCCATAGCATATCCTCCAATGTCTGAATTGTTCGTTCTGACTGCCCATCTGATTGAGTATGAAAAGTTGTACTAAAATTTAATTCAGTACCCAACAACTTCTGAAGGCCTTTCCAAAAGTTAGAAGTGAACCTGGGATCACGATCAGATACAATGGAGAGAGGAACTCCATGTAACCTGACTATCTCTTTAAGATACAAACGGGAAAGTTGATCAAGAGAGAAAGTATCTCGTATAGCAAGTAAATTAGCAGATTTAGTCAAGCGATCAACAATAACCCAGATTGCATTATTACCTTGAGATGTCTTCGGTAATCCAACAACAAAGTCCATGGATATATTCTCCCATTTCCACTCTGGCACTGGTAAAGGCTGAAGCATCCCTTTCGGTAACTGCCGCTCTGCTTTAACCTGTTGACATGTCAAACACTTTACAGTAAAATCAGCAATATCTCTTTTCATTCCATCCCACCAGTAATACTCCCGTAGATCTCTATACATCTTAGTACTGCCCGGATGAACTGAAAACGTAGAACTATGAGCTTCACATAACAACTCTCTCTTCAACTGTGAATCACAAGGCATGCACAATCTCTTCCCAAATCTCAAAACACAAACATTATCAATGTTGAATTCAGGAAACTTACCTTTCTGAACCAGCTCTACCTTTTTCTGCAACTCACTGTCTTTCTTCTGTGCTTGCTTGATTCTATCTGATAGAGAAGATCTCACTGATACCTGAAACAAAACAGAAGGACTTCCTGCACCAACAACTTCTATGCCAAATTTCATCAAATCCTTAACCAAAGGATCACGTTCCAAATGCAACATTGTTAATGAAGCATTACTTTTTCGACTCAAAGCATCAGCCACTTTAATTGCTTTTCCCGGATGGTAATTAATTGTACCATCATAATCCTTAATTAATTCTAGCCATCTCCTATGTCTCATGTTTAACTCTTTCTGAGTGAATATATACTTTAAACTTTTGTGATCGGTATATATTTCACACTTTACTCCATACAGATGATGCCCCCAAATTTTTAAAGCAAAAACAACAGCAGCTAATTCCAAATCATGTGTAGGGTAATTTACCTCATGAGTTTTCAACTATCGTGAAGCATAAGCAATTACCTGATCATTCTGCATTAGGACGCAACCAAGTCCTTTCAATGAAGCATCACTGTATATAACAAACTCACCATTCCTGGAAGGTAGTGCCAAAACTGGAGCATTCGCCAATCTTCTTTTCAATTCCTGAAAACAATCATCACATTCTTTTGTCCAGATAAACTTAACACCCTTCTGAGTTAGCTTAGTCATTGGACTAGATAACCATGAAAAATTTCTAACAAACCTTCGGTAATAGCCCGCCAAACCAAGGAAGCTACGAATCTCGGTTACATTTGTGGTTCTTGGCCATTCTTCCACAACTTTTGTTTTTGCAGGATCAACAGTTATTCCATATTTAGAAACAATGTGACCAAGGAAATAAATTTGTTGCAACCAAAACTCACACTTGCTGAATTTCCCATACAGTTTCTTTTCTTTTAAGGTTTGCAAGATAACCCTTAAATGTCTTTCATGCTCCTCTTTACTTTTAGAAAACACCAAAATATCATCAATGAAAACCACCACAAACTTATCCAAGAACTCATGGAAAATTCTATTCATTAAGTCCATGAATACAGCAGGTGCATTGGTTAGCCCAAAAGGCATTACTACAAATTCATAATGGCCATATCTCATATGGAACGTGGTCTTCGGAATATCTGCCTCCTTTACCTTCAGCTGATGGTACCCCGATCTCAGGTCAATCTTTGAAAAAAACTGAGCTCCCTGGAGCTGATCAAACAAATCATCGATATGAGGCAAAGGATATTTGTTCTTAACAGTGATGTTATTCAAGGATCTATAATCAATGAAAAGTCTCATAGAACCATCTTTCTTTTTAACAAACAAAACAGGAGCACCCCATGGTGATGTGCTAGGTCTAATGAAACCTTTCTCTAATAAATCTTGCAATTGCTCCTTTAACTCTAAAAGTTCAATTTGTGCCATTCGATAAGGGGGTTTTGAAATTGGCTTAGCATCAGGAACCAAGTCAAAAGTAAACTCAACTTCCCGATCTAGTATTATTCCAGGCAACTCATCAGGAAAAACATCAGGATACTCATTTACCACTGGCACATCATTAATCTGAATAGTTCATTTATTTTCAACAACGTGTGCAAGGTAACATTCATTTCCATCTTTTACAAGTTTCTCGGCCTCTTGATATGTTATCAAAAGTACGGGTTCATTATTGTAAACAAACTGAAAGTCTTTATGAAAAGAAACTTCTTTAGCTCTATAGTCAATCTTAGCATGGTAAATAGAGAGCCAATCTATACCCAGGATAACATCAAACTCTACTATAGGTAGAACAATAAGGTTTGCAAGTAGGTTCTTTCCACAGATAAGGATAGGAAGATTCTTATAAATTCTTTTTTCCTCAACATTTCCCCCATGTGTTTTTACCAAAAGTTCAGGAGTCATTTCTTGAGATGGTATTCCCATTTTACTAGAAAAGGTTTCAGAGATGAAAGAATGTGTAGACCCCGAATCAAACAACACACTGGCATAATCTGAAAAAACAAACAAAGTACCTGATACAACTTCATTTGATGGCCCGACATCTGCTGAAGTAGTTGCAAAGGATTTCACCACCCCTTTCTGCTTGTAGTCTAACTGCTTCCCATCACTCAAGCTCTTTTTCGGACACTCATTTGCATAGTGACCCATCTCATTGCACTTATAACAGTTCACTAACTGTAAATCGAATTTGGCCTTACCTTCACCTTGATCCTTTTCAGTGCAATCACGGGCCTTAGGTCCCATCTTACCACATCGGTAGCACTTTCCAGAATTCAGAAGACATTCCCCAGCATGCCTTTTTCCACATTTATCACAAACTGGAAACTTAGTTTTCTTACCATCAGACTTTTTTGAAGAATTCTTACCTTTCTCCTCCCACCTCGGTCTCTTCTTCTGTTGGTTGTTATAGAACACTTGATCATCGGCAAACTCCATTTCCACCTTCTCAGCACATCAAACAAGCTTTTCATAACTTTTAAACTCACGAGAATCTAATGCCCTTCGATATTTTGGCTTTAATCCTGAGTAAAAATGATTGATTTTACTATCAAGGTCTCGGATAAAATTTGGAGAATACCTTGCCAATCGAGTGAACCTTTCTTCATAGGCAGCCACTGAGTCTTCCTCTTACCTCAATTCCAAGAATTGTTTTTCCATCCTAAGTCGAATAGCCTTAGGAAAATACTTCTCAAGAAACATACCTTTGAATTCATCCCAGTAAAGAGCATCAATCTCATCGGCATCCCTGATATTTTTAACCATAGACCACCACTGATCTGCTTCACCCTCCAAACGGTAAATAGCAAGACTAACCTTTTGATTTTCTGAACACCCCATGACATCAAAAATCTTCTCCAGTGATTTAATCCACCCTTCAGCTAGCACAGGGTCAGATTATCCTCTGAATGATGGTGGATGTTGCCTCATGAAATGTTCCACCACTGACATGTTCCTCTACGGTTGATCTGGCTGATCTCGTGCATGGATACCACCACCATTTATCGCTTGAGTCAACTGCACCATTACTGCAACAAACTATTCAGTTCCAATTCCGACCATTTCTGGATGCTGATTCGGAAGGTTATTTCCTTCTGTATGCCTTCCTAGCACTGCTTCCCTGTTTCCTCTGCGGAAAACCATTCTGAACAAACATGTCTTAGATGAAGCAACATCGTAATCTTCAAATGCTATATCATTTCAATTATAATTTAACACTTTTCTAACTCCTAAAGTTGTCTAAACCGACCTTTGATGCCAACTATAAGGCCCCAGCCTTAAACCTTACTTAATCTTGAGTTATTACAAGATTACACATTAAGGATATTTTTGGGTTTAGAGTTTTAGAGAATTAGATCATAAAACTTGCATTACATTCTACATATAAACAAAGTGGTTACATAAAGATAGTATTCTTCATTCCCATCAATGGAAACATATTTAAAATAAAACATGGATTCATTCTTGACACTTCCTTGACACTATCATCATATCATGTACCTTTCCCTTGACCTGTGAAAAACATTTCAAAAAAACTTGGGATGAGCATAAAAAGCTCAGTATGGGTTATAAAAACATGGAAAGGAAACATGGGTACATATATACATAAGAGTGAAATCATACTTTACCCATAAAACTTAGGCACTTTAACATACCTCATAAAATCATGAACAAATCATCGAAATCATAAGACATAAAGGTAGCTTGAGGCATTCATAACATTCTTACGTAGGGAGTAACCCTCTTGGTTACGTTCGGAATACCCATCACAGTATATTTCCTAAAATATCTTCGGAGAAACCTTAACGTTTCACTCCTTCGCGTTACCCAATGCATTGGAGAGCTATATCGGGCTCACCCGCCCTTTGTTTATCACGGAACCACCCGTCTTCATAATAGTGCCCAAGAACCACAACATAATCGTATCACATAAAACATGCATAAAGGAAACATAACATTTCCACCATTCAATCACAAGATATCAATACAACACATTGATATAAAAACATTATGAAAACAATTTTCAATACCAAAATAAAAGAAAAGTAAAACATGGTATTTATTTTTCTTTTAAAAAGAAGGTATGGCTTGTAGAGGAAGCCGAAACTCAAATAACGGTCATGACGGCGGAGAAGTCGTTATCGCCGCATACGTACGACAAAAACATTCCCTTTTTTCATTTAGTAAAACGCTTCGTATAAAAAATATTCCTTTTGGATAAACGTAAAAGTCAAAGGGTTTTATACACCGTATAAAAGAAGGTTGTGTATAAAACAAAATATGCCTCAACGAAAGGAGATTGAGACGAAGTCCCATACCTCGTATCCGACTTGACCTGACCGTTATTTAATCTCCTGAATAATAAACTTGAGTTAATCTCTACTTGCTTAAGAACCTTTTTCAAGTTCATTATTCCTTTTATACCATGTTATGAACATCATGTAATCATTTAAGTTAATAATGTTCATTTTGTCGGTATTTGGTTCTTAAGTCAAAAATAGACTTCTTATACTTACATGTTGTTAATTTGGTCAAAGGTTCGTTATATCCAGAATGATATTAATGATTTGGATAACATATATATCATATATATTCATCATATACATTTATTTATAATATTACATCACATTTAGAGGTAATAAATGAAATGCACCGTTCATGGAGACGGTAAGCCGTACGTACGCATGAACGCTACTTCCATTTCTATTTCGTATTTTCTGGAATGGAATCATAATGATATAAGAGTATATTATAATTCTAGTATAATAACATATATAATATCATTAACTTTATCATTTACACATCCCACATATGGTATTAACGAATCAAATCACTTTCAGGGGGCGGTAGTCCGCACTTCCTAAAATGAAGATATCGTGTTTACCCATAATGGAAACCATAAAGGTATTCCCAAAATGAAAAAAAACAGCAGATTAAGGAAAACATAAACATATTATATATCATATATAAAAATAGTTACATCATAATGTCCACCTTTTAAGGTGTTAAATGAGTATTGAACAATCATCGTTTCGGGAGGTAGAATTTTGCCATCCACGGAAACCGTATGTTCTTTAACCATTTGATGTAGTTGTGTGAGAGTTTAGCTCAAATAAATCTTATAACAACATCCTAGTATATTGAATATACTGTTTTTGTTACAAAAGAAGTAAATAAAAAGATTTTAGGGGGTTGGAGGAGCAAAATAAAACAAATGAACATGAGAGAATGAATTACCTTTAAAAGTGTAACTCCTTTTGATTTGAGCCTAAAGGCTTCCTTTGAAAGGATTCTGCCCTAAGGGAATCCTCTAGGATGAGGAGAGGGATGTGGAGAGAGTAAATTGTCAGGGTTTGGCCGAGCCAAAGGCTTGAGGAGTGTGTGAAATGAGGTATAGGTGGGGGCCTTTTATAAGAGGAGAGGAGGGGTACTTTTGGAAAGTAAAGATAAGTTACTTTATTTTAAAAAGAGTTTTGGATTAAAAAGGTCCCACATTGCTATAATTCTAGGATAAGGTGATAAGGCTTCTAAATCCACTCATCCAATTGGTTTTTTCCTTGTGTAGGTTTTATATTTTTCATTATCTTTCCATTTTATTTAAATCGTTAAATAATGAGGTCATCACTGCATCATCATGATGTCATAAATAATTTAATTTATTTAAAGTCTAAAAATTATAAAAAAAATACTATGATGTAGGAAATCTTTTTATCTTTCCAATGAATATTTATAATCAAAACTATGACTTGTATAACCCCATGTAAAATTTGTTTTAGTAAAACATCTCTTGTTTGTGTCATTTTTACTTTAACATTTAATAGAAAGTTATTTATGTCATTGCCCAACCAAAGTGTCTCCATGGGGTCCCCAAGTTGACCCATGGCTTGTATTGGTCGGCCATGACACAACCAATAAGGTTGGGGCATGTGTCTAGGTCATTTCATATTATTAAAACATTATTTATACCTTAAACTACCCTAATTACCACTAATCGCGATTAAAAACTTAATAAGTTATTATTCACCAAAAAATTATTTTAATCCCATTGAACCACATTTTACTTCTTAATTACAACCATCAATGTCGGATTTTTGAAAATCAAAACACAATGATGGAAAAATTTCATTTAAACGGAAAATCAGTTTTTATAAGTACCACTTAGTGGTTTCACTATTCATCAAAAATTGAAGTTTTTCAGAAAATTACCAAAAAATCACCCTAATCTATATTTGATATTCCGAATTCAAAAATGAAGTCTATTTTAAAAAAATTCAACACATATAAGTCACATTAATTAATTTAATAATTAATTCCCGCTGTCAGAGCAAATAGCGTGTTTTTATGAAACAATAAGTATCAAAAGATTGACACTAGTTTAAGTCCAATTTCAAAGTGAAATTGATTCCAATGACCACCATTGGATTAAATGGTAAAAATATATTCTAATTTCACTTCAAAACCAATTCAAAAGTTAATCTAATCATATAAATAAATTAGATTAAAAAGCAGTTTTGATGTAAAATGCAGTATTTTTCACTATTCATTAAAAAATGAACATTGTCTGAAAAATACCAAAAATTCACACAAAGTAAATTTTGATGTCCCAATCATAAAGAATAAGTTTATTTTGAAAAACATAGTTTATAAAATTGTCAAAAGATATATTTAAAAAGGGTTTTCCATCATAAGGCAGTAAAACAATCTTTTAAGAATATTAGTGTATTCCATGCATAAGATTGTATTTATTTTCATTTTAAGCCTCTGAAACACTATCTTAATCATTAATAGACATAGATAAAAATATCTATTATTCATTATTTATTTGGGATGTTACACTGACTGCCTCACCACCCAAGTAAATCGGGCCATGCCCAATATGACAGTCACCCCACCTCAAGCCGACATCCATGATGCCCAATCCCGTGGTCAGAACCACCCAATGTAACCCGAGCCAAACCCAACCTGTGATCAGCATCACTCAATAAATATCTGAGCCATTCCCAACACAACCCAGAGGGTTCCAGCATATGCAATGATAGGTATCACATATAAAATCACATGAAATACTTAAACAGGAAAGACAAACTAAACAGTTGAATTGCACTAGCCAGGTGTTGTCCCATACCAGCACTAAGATCTTGAATGCCTCTAACAATTCATATTAAGGCTTAATAATCTAAACTCAACAGTTTTAACCAATAAAAATCAATTATAACCATTTTGGCATCCCCCAGACAAAATGCCCTGATGAGCAACGACCACTCGCTCAGCCCTGTTCAAGCAAAAAAGTTAATAGGGAATACCCAAAGGCATCCCATAGGTCAAATAAAAATTAAACAGGAAATAGAAGGTAAAACAGGGTCACTCTCAAAATACCTGAAAACGCACCAAAATCGCGCCACCCAAAAGTCCACGAAAACACAAAAAGATGTATGCACCACCTACCTCGTACTAGTACGATGATACTCCTCCCATAACAGACTCCAATTAGGTTTAAAACATGGTAGATCTACAAAATAATCAAAACTGTTCAATCCATTATAACTCATCTTAGAACAGAAATCAAGAAGAATGAATCAAAGGAATCAAGGCCTTATCGAGGGGGTTCCAATGGATCTAACGGTGTTTGAATCTGACTTCAGATGAAGGAACGAGAAGGAATTGAAGTCCCAGCTGGCTATTCACGTCTCCCGGACAAAACCCACTGCCCCCTGCCTCAAAACGAGGCTAAAACCTATTTTAACAAAAAAAAAATATATATATATGGCATGTACCTAGGACTACATGCTGGGTATCATTTTTCTATTCATATGATGGATGATATTTCACTGAGGACTAGCCTACTGACTATACGGTGTGTACCTATGGTACACAGCATGTGCCTCTCTACCCGACCGATATCCCCAGCAGGCCATGTATATCCCCATACATGGTGCGTAAAAATAGTACACAACATGTACTTGCTAAAAACATTCTACCGATCCAACAGGCCTACACGCCATGTATGGCCTCCACACGATCAAGGGTAAATGGCATGTCATCCAACACTACATGTCATGTAGTAGGAAATTCCTACATGGTCATCACATAGCATGTAATCGGAGATCACATGGTCGGTATGCGCCTAACCAATACACATCGTGTACTTTAGTGTAAATAGCGTGTAGTCTGGAAATATCCATAATTTCCCAGATTTTCCCAGATTTTCTCAGAAACAAGTCAAAATTCAAACAAGGTCTGAATTTTGACCCATTCTAAAAACCTGGGTTCTTACAATCTCCCCACCTTAACATAGCTCATCCTCAAGCTATCAAACGAAACCCGAAGATGGAACCAAACATACCACCCTGATCAAAGTAACCCAGACTCTCCTAATCTCAGAGATTCTGGCTAAATTTCTCAAGGGATCCCCACCTTAGGAATTGCCTAAATCGGTCTCAACCTAACAAAATTCAATAAAGCAAGGGTTCACTAACCTATTTCCAGACTCATGGTCCTCTCGTGATGCATTGTCACCCCTGCACCTCATTGGTGCTCCCGTGTCATTTTTGACACCCAACATATCCCAAACTGCATCGGTGTCCGCCTCCACGAGGTCATGCATCCTATGGATGCTCAAAAACAACTTAGTTCCCAGAACCTCAAGTAACATGCATCCTCGATGCCCTAATGCCCACAGCACCTCAAGTAACCTGCATCCTCAATGCCCCGATGCCAGAAATCCCATACATATATATAAATATATCACGCACCCGATATAGTTCTAATCCTAGTGACCAGCATCTAGTCAGTCCACATAAATCTTGTGCACCTTGTGCACTTAAAACAGACATACCTCAACAGGTCATGACAAAAGAAAACAAAAAAGTCATGGCCACACTCTCGGTGTACCTCTAACCATCATCAGCTCACCAGCCTGCTCAGCCCCTAGTAGCTCCATGGCGTGCACCTGGACTGAAGTACGGCTTCCTGATGTCTGACCTCCCTACGGTGCTACTCCAGTCACCAGCCACTAACCCCTCAATTGGGTCCCATTGTCTCTGTCACATCCTCCACGTGCAGCTGAAACTCAGCTACCCTCTCCTAGTACCGAACCTAAACCAATTCCAGATGCCACAGTCTGTCCTAGTCCCTGTCAACCGGTTATCTGAGAAGGATTCCTCTTTAACCTCTCAAGATTCCCAAACTATCCACATGCCCCGCACTCCTTTAGAGGCCTATCGCACTGAGTCTGAACATGTCTTGGTTTTCCACACTGAAAACAAATCACTGAAGAAATTATACAAGGTGGTCTATCTGAGTCCTTATCCTAAATTCCCTGTTGGAACTCATTCCATCCTCACTTCCTACTATTTAAACCATCACCTGAAGCCATTGCCCGGCCATCTTGGGGCATATCCCTCTGGTTTCCCTCCACTATGAGTTCTTGACTCACCACCTCTGAAAAAGAACTCAGCCTGAAGATGTTCACCTGGATCTGAATGGTGTGTCGTAATCCATCCTCAAAGTGTCTTACCCTTTCCACGTCATCGATTACCATTCCAGGTGAAAAATGAGACAGCTCAGTGAAAGTAGTTGCATAGTCCATGACAGACATGTCTCCCTACTAAAGGCTTAATAAATCCCGAGATCTCTCTACCCTCAGTGTATCTGGGTAAAAGTGCTCAAAAAACCTATCCTCAAAGTCTTTCCATGTTATTCCCTCGTGCCTGCGAGCCTGAACCTACACATCCCACCAGCACTTTACTGGTCCTCACAGCATGTACGTCACCATCTTTACCCTCCACCCTGGAGGCGTCTCGAGCTACTCGAAGATCATCTTCATGCTCTCTATCTAGTTCTCAGCCAACTGCGGACCACCCTCACCCTGAAAAAGTGGCGGGTACTGTGATTGGAACTCCCACATCAGATATTCCATAGATGGCATTGTGCCCTGCGCACCTCTGTCAATCCCCTGCAAGACACGTACCATGCTAGCTCAGAACTTCTCATTGAGCCATGGTCCTAATGCTATCAAACCCTACTATTTTCCAGCCTGCACGAGATCCTGGGCTTGTTCCTGTCCCCGAGCCTGTACCTGTGGCTCATGCTCTGCCTGCACCGGATCCTGAACCGGACCCTGCTCCTACGGCACTGTACCATCTCACGCTTAATGCTCCATCTGAGTCGAATAAAAGGAACCCGTTGAATACCATAAATGGTCAGACAACCCATATATATATATAGAACAATATATATTCAACACAGATAAGGAAAGAAGTAAAGAGGAATCATAAAACAGCTACCCTTACTCTCCCCTATCGTAACCCATGCCCACGGCTTCCCGACCTCATGGACTCCTTACCCACCCTCAATAGATACAAGTATCAAAAGTAACTTGGGCCATGCCCGTCCCGATAACTAACGTTGTCTCAAACCGACGATCGAGTCTCCCAATCCTGGTGATCAAAATCACCTCAACCATAGTACCTGCTTGCTCATTTAAGAGCCAGACCCAAATACTCTGCCACATGAAATTCTAAAAATATATAAAGCATGGCATAACACATTTCAATATACAAGAAATTATATCAGGAGTTTCACCAATTCACATTTCAAAGCATACAAATCATGGAAATTTGATATTATTCACATGGCATTATCACTTCACAAAGCATACTTGCAATTATGAAATTGAAATACCCTTTAATGTGCCTATCAAAATCCAAGAAAATGAACCTTGCCATACCGGGACAAGGTCCAATTATCCCTTACCGCAGCAGGTTAAGGGTTACATATAAAAATAAATAACATCACACACCAAGTGAGCCACTGATATGGAAATCATATAAGCTGTAATCCGAGCAAAAGAAAATAGCAATTTACACCCATGACTACTTGGTCCATCCCTTGTACCTGGGGCTGCAGGCACCCAAGCACAAGCTAAAAACCTAGTTACAGTAACAACCTATCTTCAGTCTACCATATCCCAAATATTAAAACCAGTAGAAATAAAAAATATAAGCCTCAATATCATTAGTAGCAAGCCAAACATTGTTACTAAACCCCTATCAAGAACTCCTCTGATACCACTTTGTAACGACCTGGACCTGAATAGCCACCCAAACAGTGCTAAACGGGTTGGGTGTTACTACCTTAGGCACACCTCCCCGAATTCCAAAGGCTTTCGACTAGAAACGAGGGACTTATAGGTATAGTGGTAAGGCTATACCCTCTTAGAGGATGATAATAGTACTGGTCCAAGTGTAAAAATAAAGATGCAGTGGAATAAACGGCTCAGCAGACTTGAACCATACCCAGATAGAGGAAGCACATTCAATATTGATAAACAACGGAAGCAATAAATATAAAAAACAGCAAAGGAAAGTAAAAACAACAGCATGTTGATCACTTTTAACTACTATTGAAAAAAAAACATACATCCAAGCAGGTCATACATATCCATATGTAAAGGCGCCAATGGATAACCAATTGTAGCTACAAAACAAGTAAGCATGATGACACATGAAAAAACAAAAAACAAAGTAAACTCCATCTAGGCAAGACCTCAAGGTCCATACCATCTCTATGTAATAGATAATGCAGTCCATCTCCTAAAGCTGACCTCTTTCCTGCACGTAAATCCATAAAGTCTGTAAGCATCTTGAGGGGCCCCTATAGGGTGTGAGATGAATCTCAGTAGGATACCACCCAACGATGCATACCTAATATACGTGTTTAAGCAGGCATGCATTAATAAGTAAAACAGTTAACAGTACAATGCACACAAACAAACACAAACTCCACTGGTGCTTAGCAGCCACCATGGAGTGTCACCTTCTTCATCCAACACAAGAATCTCTTTCATGTAACCTGGCACCATGTGCCCCCTGACACCACGTGTCTCAAGTACTGATGTCCCAAAGGCACGCCCAGAAAATAGTAAATCAAAGGAATAGTGATGCCTGTCCTCAAATAAATAAACAGAGGGACAGTGATGTCTACCTTTAAATAAAGTAACCAGAGGGACAATGATGTATGCCCTCAAGTAGAGTAACTTGAGGGATAGCGATGTCTTCCCTTAAATAACGGTGAGTCTCTACCCCCAAACTGATAGCCACAACGCTATCCCCAGAAGGCTCATCACCTTCCATGTGGCTTCCTACGGCAAGCACCCCCCAAAAAAAAGTACCTAAACCGCAACTAATGGGGGCCTCTACCCACATGAGTGGTTAAGACCACCTCATCATGGAGTCTCTTTGTGTTAACACTACTCAAAGTTCCGAGTGAGCGGTAATCACAAAAATAGTACCCAAGCCACAACACCTTTGACACCTCATGTCCCTACGACCATGCCTCTCAAGTCCAACAGCCTCTCTATCCAAGTAAATTGGGCCATGCCCAACCTGACAGTCACTCTACCTCAAGCCGACGTCCATGACGCCCAATCTTGTGGTCAGAACCACCCAATGTAACCTGGTCCAAACCCAACCTGTGATCAGCATCACTCAAAAAATATCTGATCCATTCCCAACACAACCCAAATGGTTCTAGCATATGCAATGACGTGTATCACATATATAATCAAATGAAATACTTAAACAGGAAAGATAAACTAAACAGTTGAATTGCACTAGCCAGGTGTTGTCCCATTTCAGCACTAAGATCTTGAAAGTCTCTAAAAAGTCATATCAAGGTTTAATAATCTAAACTCTACAGTTTTAACCAATACAAATCAATTATAACCATTTTGGCATCCCCCAGCCAAAATTCCCTAATGAACAATGGTCACTCGCCCGGCCCCGCTCAAGAAAAATAGGTAACAGGGCATACCCAAATCCATCCCATGGGTCAAATAACAATTAAACAGGAAATAGAAGGTAAAATAGGGTCAGACTCAAAATACCTGAAAACGTTCCAAAGTCACGCCACCCAAAAGTCTTCGAAAACACAAAAAGAGGTATGCACCACCTACCTCGTACTAGTATGATGATACTCCAACAATAACAGCCTCCAATTAGGTCTAAAATGTGGTAGATCTACAAAAGAATCAAAATTGATCAAACCCTTATAACTCATCTTAGAATAGAAATCAATAAGAACAGATCAAGAGGAATCAAGGCCTTACCGAGGGGGTTCTGATGGATCAAACTGTGTTTGAATCTGACTTCGAAAAAAGGAACGGGAAGGAATTGAAGTCCCGGCTGGCTATTCATGTCCCCTGGATGAAACCCGCTTTCCCCTACCTCAAAATGAGGCTACTGCCCATTTTAATGAAAAAAAGAAAATACATAGCATATACTTAGGACTACACATTGTGTATCATTTTACTATTCATATGATGGCTGATATTTCACTAAGGACTTGCCGACTGACTACACGGCGTGTACCTATGGTACACGGTGTGTACCTCTCTTCCCAACCAACATCCCCAACACGCCATGTATATCCCCATACATAGACCCTCTACACATCATGTACAAATAGTACACGGCGTGTACTTTCTAAAAACATTCTACCGAGCCAACAGGACTACACGCCATGTATGGTCTCCACACGTTCAAGGGTACACGACATGTCGAGCAACACTACATGCCGTGTAGTAGGAAACTCCTACATGGTCATCACACAGGATGTACTTGGTGAGAACACATCGTGTAATTTAGTGTGCATGGTGTGTAGTCTAGAAATTTCTAGAACTTCCTAGATTTTCCCAGTTTTTCTCAGAAACAAGTCAAAATTCAAACAGGGTCGAGATTTTGACCTGTTCTAAAAACCCGGGATCTTACAAAGTGTTTGATAAAATTATTTAAAAGGAATAATTATTTCATGAAAATTAATTGGCATGGTATTTATAATAATTGGTTTGGATTGATTTTAAAGAGGATGGTTTATGGTTGTAAGTTCCACTATCAAGGTCGGATGGGTTATGGTTATGGAGTGCCACCATCAATAGTAACATCAAGCTTGTGTGTATATAGATGGGTGTGTGTGGGTGTGTGTTTGTGTGAACATGGGAAAGGTTATGAAAATTTTGAATGGATGGAAATAATGTTGTTTATTTTTTTTCTCACATGGATTTATATTATGTATTTATATAAACTTTTAATTTGTTTTTCAACTATTTATATAAAATATGATAATTGGTTCATGTCTTAGTGGCGTGTGTTGGGAATTATATGGGGAATTCCTAATGATTTTTTACTCTCCACCTTCTTGGGTGATTTGGTGAGTTTTTAGATGTAATATACTAAGATATAGGTAAGTAAAAGGTGTCTTATTTCTCTATAAATGCATCTTGATACCATAGGCATGGTATGGGGTATTGGATCTTGGAGCTCGTTCGAGTGGTGCTTGGGATCATGTCACATAATGTCTCTAAGTCATGTTGTATTTTGGATTTTTCATTTGATATTCCATGTTTCGTTATCACTCAGATATAGTGGTTTTTTTAGTTTTATATTTGGATTTTATTACTTTGACTCATGCATTATATAAGAGGATTAGATGTTTATATTTTATGTTGTTAGGTTGTTTTATCTCTAAAAGGTAAAATCATCCCTAAATTTTTTTCATAATCCCTTGGAATTTATTTCCATCCTTTGGTGTCTTGGGAATTTCATCTAAGGTTATTTTCACTTTGTCTCTTCTCAAGCCACTAGGTTAACGTGGGATATTATAAATGGTACCAGTCTCGGTCGGTACATTTGTATCTTGTGATGGTAGTAAGGAGATAGTAATATTATAACTTGAAAGGTATAGATTAAAGATACATAGCTAACATTTTTTCTATACTTTAAGTTACCAAGGTGGTTTGGATATAAAAGTGTTTTAAGACACTTATAGGTGTTTTTCATTTCATCAGCATGCGTCTAAATGATGAGTGTTGCATATCATCCATTGTTAGTGAGAATTCCCACTAGGACTACATTATTCATTTTGAGGTTAATGATTTATAAAAATGGTTAAAACTGTTTATTTTTGGAAATTATGGTTGTAATTCTTGTTACTTATGATGAATTGGAAGTTTTTAATCCTTTAGTAACTATTGAGTGATGAATAAATTGAATTTTTTTTCTATTTTTAGATAATAGAACCAGGTGGAAGTTGTAACAATCAGCAAGAGGAAACTACTGAAAATGTGGTTTTAATTAGTCCAAAGTTGAACCAAGAAACTTTTTTGAAGAATCATTTAGGATTTTAAAGACATTGATAGAAGAAATGGTAATGAAGAACCCATAAAAGTTGACCACTCCATATAGTTTTAGAAGAAGAATTCACCTATCTTTTGAGGGGACTCAAAACCTAAAAGATTAGATGTATGGATGAATCGAATGAACAAAAAATTTAAATTCTTGGGTGCATAAGATGAGTTGAAAGTGATGTTGTAAACTTATATGTTGGAAGATATTACACTCTAGCGGTGGGATTTATCTATTCCAGATAAAGTTGAACAAGGAATTACATGGGAGTAATTTGAATAATTTTATAACAAATAATTCTATCCTCACACATTTTGGATCATAGTAAAAATAGATTTATTTACCTTAAAGAAACAGAATCTATCTATGAAAGATTATATAGCTAATTTTATGAACTTATTCTTCTTTTACCTAGAATTTTCTACTAGTTCATCCTTGAAGGCAAGCATATTTGAGTCTGGGATACGATCGATGATTCACTCTAAGATATATTTTCTTTTTATTGTGTATTATACAAAGATGGTCAATATAGAGATGGTGATAGAAAGGGATATTTATGGAAATTTGACTGGAGGGAGTATGTTTATCACTATAGGAATAGGTGGGAACTCAAATACTAGGAATAATTAGAAGAGGTACACCAACATCCAAGGTGGTGGAGTGTCTTAGAATTAGACCATGGGATCAGTTAATTTCCCTCCACAACCTAATATAAATTTTGGATATTTATAATTTTTTTATAATTATCAAAAGAAGAAATTATATATGGAACAACCCAGTGCATTTTATAACAGTACTCAAATGGTACATCTCCATCCTTACTATAGTGCTCCAAATTCTGGTGTTGGAGGTGCATCTTTTGTTTCTCAAAAATCTTATTATTTGATGGGGTGATATCATTAGAATAACTCTCAACCTCGGAATTGATTGAACCAAGGTGATTCTAGGAACACAAATCCTTAGGTTGTTCAACATTAGTAATGAATCAAGGATCATGGAGGGGCTAGTAATTAGATTTATGGTGCTGAATAGGTGATCATGGATGATCAATCTAGACCTTTAATGATGTGAGGTGCGATTATTTTGAATTTAAACCTTATATAAGACTTTTTCGATATAGTTGAATCCCACACTTTTATCGCTTCTCTTTTTGGGGATTGTATGGGCTTATGTGCTAAAATGATACCTTCTATTTCCAAACATCAAACACCTCTAGAACAATGGGAGTGTTGAGCCTTTAAGTGTGTAGTGTGTTCTATAACTATCAATGGGGCTCAATTGGTTTGGGATTTATCTATTCTAGAGATGGATATTTATGACCTGATTTGGGTAATGGATTAGTTGACACCATTGAAGGACTACGTTGATTGTTATGCATAACGTGTCAGTTAAACATCTCTTGGTGGCATTAATCATCTACTTAAAGGGGATTATGATGTAAATATAAGTGTTAAAGGACCTCTAGTACCAATTATTGGGACTAACTCTTGTTAGTTGGTAGAATTTACCTTGGAATCTAGGGATGATATTAGAAATAGAGATTTTACAAACATCATTGACCACTTTACTTATATCTTTCCTGGTAATTTCTCTAGGTTTCTACCCAAAAGAGAAGTGCAATTTATGACTGATCACCCACTAAGGACTAGTACTATTTCATTTTTATCTCATAGGATGACACCAATAGAATTGATGGAATTGAAATTCCAACTAGAAGAGTTGTAAAGAAAAGGGTTCATTCGCCTGAGCACATCCCTATGGGAAGTACTGGTTCTTTTTATAAAGAAGGTCGATGGAACTCTAAGGCTTTATGTGAATTATCGTAATCTCAACCAAGTTACGATAAATAATTTTTATCCTTTTACATGAGTCAATGATTTATTTGATCAATTTATAGGAGCATAGTGGTTCTATAAAATTGACTTATAATCAGGTTATCATAATATTTGAGTTCATAAGGAGGACATTTTGAAAATAGCCTTAAGGACCTGTTATGGACATTATGAATACATGGTTATTCCCTTTGGTCTGACAAATATACTAGTAGGGTCTATGGAATTGATGAATTAGATCTTTAAAAGGTATATTTATTCCTTTATTGTGGTGTTTATTAATGATATTCTGGTGTATTTTGGGACTAAGTCCAATCATGAATAACAATTGGCTATAGTGTTGGGAATTATGATGGAAAATCACCTTTATGCTAATCTTTTAAAGTTTGATTTGTGGATAAAATAAGTACATTCCCTAAGTTATCTAATTTCTAAAAATGGATTTTTGGTGAATTTGGAAGAGATAGAAGTTGTTTTCTCTTAGAAACTACTGAATAATGTTTTAGATATATATAGTTTCCTTAGTATAATAGGATATTATCAACACTTGTTCGTGATATTTCATGTATTGCCTCACTGATGAAAAAATTGAAAAGAAAATGCATTCCTTTCTAATGGAGTGATGAATATCATGAATATTTATAAGATCTTAAGGTTCTATTAACATTAGAACATATCCTTACATTTACAGAGTCATGAGACGGATATGTGGTCTATTATGATGCATCATGATATGGGTTGGGTTGTGTTCTCATGCAGTGATATCATATTGTTACTTATAGATCATGATAGTTATGGGTGCATGAGAAGAACTATCCAACACATGATTTGGAATTGGATGTTGTTGTTAATGCCTTAAAGACTTGGTGTCATTATATTTTTTGTGAGAAATTTATGGTTTTTATAGATCAGAGTATCTTGAAACACATTCTATCCCAAATGTATTTAAATCTAAGGTAATGTATATGGATGGAATATCTATAAATTTTTGAATCCAACTTGATGTATACACTAGGAAAAATAAATTCTATAGGAAGTTCACTGAGTATAAATTTGTATAATTTATAGGATAAAGAGGCTTCAGATCAATGGTAGTTAATGTTAGTTATAACTTATATGCATTTGGATTGTAAAGAAAAAGATGATGTTGTGGTTTTCTTTTTGGTTTCTCTTGTTCATGATTTGGTTGATTGGGTTACATATGCTCAAACATCCAATCCAAAATGTTTAAATTTGAGGTAAAAACTCAATAGTGGGGAGCACATTGAAGGAAAGAAGCTAGATGAGAGATATGTGATGTTTTTTATAGGTGGTATTGAAGTTCCTAAAATATATCAAGAATATATCCATTTTAGATGGGTTGTTCATCCTAGAATCCATAAAATGTGTAAAGAAATTATATCACAGTTTTGGTGTGATGCAATGAAGAGAAAAGTGTAAAAGTTTGTCTCGAGATGTCTCACATGTCATTAGATCAAGGAAGAGCACCAACATCCAGCTAGTATATTCCATTATTTAATGATTCCCATGTGAAAATGGGAATAAATATGTAGGGATTTTGTCATAGGTATACCAAGAATAGTTATAAAACATGTTTCCATATGGGTGATTTTGGATCAGCTCACAAAATCGACTCACTTTATCCCTGTTCATGAATCCAATAAGGTGGAAGACATGTCAAAACTCTACATTCAGGAATTTATAAAGTTGCATGGATTTCTAGATTAAATTGTCTCTGATCTGAACCATAGGTTTACATCTTAGTTTTTGAAGTCCTTATAGTAATCCCTTGGAACCGAGTTGACCATGAGTATAGATTATTTTCATCAAACGGGTGAACAATAGGAATAGACAATTCAAATGTTGGAATACATACTTGGAGCATATGTTATGAACTTTAGAGGCTCATGGGAAGAGCCTATATTGTTATTAGAGTTATCATACAATACCAGTTATCATGCCACAATATATATGGATCCTTTTGAATCATTGTATGGTCATGCTTATCATTATCCACTTCATCTAGTATAAATAGTTGATACTTCACTTATTGGACCAAGCCTTGTGCAAGAGATAATGAAGAGGATTCAAATTATCAGAAAGATGACAGAGATGGCTCAGAATCATCAAAAAACATATGTGGGTCATTATTGAAGACCATTATTGTTTGAGGTGGTTGATCATGTTTTCTTGGGAATCTCTCTAAGGTTAGGGAATCATTATTTTGGAATGCAAGTAATCTTTTCTCCATGGTAAATTTTCCCTTTTGAGATACTTGAATGAGTTGGAGATATGTATTATCAGTTATCTTTACCACTATCATTTAGTTCTATGCATAATGTAATTCATGTATCTCAATTGAAGAAGTACCAGCCTGATCCTGACCATGTGATTTGATGGGACCATATTGACCTTGAATTGGATGCTACATTGATTCATTTATTGTTTCAGGTTTTGGATAGGCAAGAGAAGCTTGTACATGGAAAAAATCATCATTTTGGTATGGGTTTTATGGTAGCATGGTCAGATTTAGGAAGATACATGGGAATGGGAAAATGAAATGTTGGATCAGTGGACCGACCTCTTCCAAATAAACACCAATATTCCACTTTCTAAGGGTAAAAAGACCAATGGTGGGGAGAATGTAATACCTATAGTTTTAGGTACTTTTCCCTTATTTTGTGTGTTTTCTAGTTTTATAATGATTGGGTTAATTTTTAGGAGTTTATGGAAGGTTTTGGAGTGTTTTGGATGTGTTTCTGGAGGTTCACAATTTGAGCATGGTGATTAGATATCATTAATTATCTCTAGGAAACTGTGCAACATGGTTTGGGAGTCACTGGGCAGACACACAATTGGAGCATGGTTTGTCCAAAACACGCGCATTCAATAAAAAACCATGAATTTAGATATAGAGGTAAAAACATGGTTGGTGCGCCATTTTTCAAACTCTGTGATCCAACCATGCAAGGTGTTATCCTTGAGATAATAGCACCACACATTTGGTGTATGGTTTTCCAAACTATGCGACACAACTATGTGACTACCTAGGTTTTCCCCAGTATCATAAGTATGGTTGACACATAGTTTGACTAATTGTGCGACCTAACCATGCGATGTGTATTTAATGCTATGAAAATATTATTTTAATTAGGATTAAGGCCTTAAAACCCTCATTTTCCCTATTCATCTAGGTACTCAAACTCTTCTACCTCCATAAGATCCCTTGGCAATTCCCTTTGAGATGGAAGTGTCCTTTAGGTGAATCAAAGTGCATTGGGGACCTAGAATTGTCGATAAGTCCTTTTTACTCCTTATTCTTTTTAGATCTTCTATTCTTCACTCTCTCGAATACATAGATCTAGTTCGTTATGGATTGATCTATGTGTTATGATGTGAATCTTGTTGGGTTTATTGAAGAAAAGGTGTTTTGAGTTGAGATCTCGAAATTATAAGTGTTGTTCTTCATTTTCACCATCCGTTGAGTGTTAGGTGGCTTCCCTTTCATCTCCACTATTGAGAATCAGAATTCTTATACATGTATATTACATCTTTTTAGATGAATATTAAGTATATTACAAAAACACACACTTGAGTAGCATAATAGTTTAGTACCTTTGGAAACTTGGAATAAAATCTTCTTAATTCAGGAAATATCTTCAACATCTCCCGTAAATATCTTCTCCATTTGTACTATTCACATACATAAACTACTTAAAACCTTTCTTTATAACTTGGGGAAGGGTAATATAAGGGTGAGATCATATGCTCGGTAAGGGTAAACAAGGGAGATATGTAAGCATGTCATGAATATAAGAGTATGAGAACATGATCATGGCATATGAAAACCATACCATGCAAATCAAAGATTAGAATCTTAATTCATGGCATAAATATTAACAGTTCATAAGACATGAATCATAATGAAATCAAATAACATGAGCTATGAGATCAGAACATTAGCATAATACATGAAATTGTGGCATACACATAAGAATAGAGAATCATTTCCATGGTAGTCAGGCTCAATACCAATGTTATCATAGTGGAATAGGTACGCGCCCCAAACCATCATAGTATTCAAGTTTAACTCCCAAGACCATCATAGCAGAAAACGTCTCATACTGAATAGGTTTCAATCCCTATTCCAATCCGATCTATCTCATGATATATAAATCATTACCCAATTCATTGGAGGGAGATATAGGTCTAACCCATCTCATAATAAAAACCATATTCATGTGTGTCGGTAGGGTGACATTTGTGACGGGACCCACCGCAAATAATTTTTTTTACCGACAGCAATTAATGTGGGTGGTGGGCATTTGTGACAGGTCTCGTCGCAAATACAACTATTTTACCGTCGCAAATAATCTAACATATATATACCCACATCTGTTTTTCCTCTCATTCTACTTCTTTCTCAACTTCCCTCTTTATCTCTTCTGAAAAATTTTCTTCTAAATTTTGTCATAGTTTAAACTTTTAAATCAGAGTGTAATCCGCAACTTTTATACTCTGAAAGCTTCAGTTTCAAGGTATTTATCTATTTTTTTATTATTTAGTTAATTTATTTTATTTTAAATTATTTCTAATTTTTGTTAGTTATTATTTAGTTAATTTATTTTATTTTAAATTATTTATATTTTTTGTTAGTTAGATGCAATTAAATTCAATTAGAATTAGATATTTGTTTTTCAGTATTTATTTTTATGAATAATTATGTCTAAGGGTTAATTATAAATAATTTGTAATAATTTGTAATAATTTATTATAATTAGTAATAATTTATTATAGTTAGAAATAATTTGTAACCATTAGAAATATTTAGTAACAATTAGTAATAATTATCAACAATTAGGATTAATTAGTAATAATTAGGATTAATTAGAAATAATTAGGATTAATTAGTAATAATTCTCAATAATTAGTAATAAATTGTAATAATTAGTAATAAATTTTAATAATTAGTAATAAATTTTAATAATTAGTAATAAATTTTAAGAATTAGTAATAAATTTTAATAATTAGTAATAAATTTGAATAATTAGTAATAAATTGAAATAATTAGTAATAAATTGTAATAATTAGTAATAAATTGTAATAATTAGTAATAAATTGTAATAATTAGTAATAATTTGTAATAAATGGTAATAATTTGTAATAAATCGTAATAATTAGTAATAAATGGTAATAAATGGTAATAATTTATAATAAATGGTAATAATTAGTAATAATTATAAATAAATTGTAATAATTAATAATAAATTGTAATAATTAGTAATAAAGTGTAATAATTAGTAATAAACTCTAATAATTAGTAATAGACTGTAATAATATGTAATAAATGGTAATAAATGGTCATAAATGGTCATAAATGGTAATAAATTGTAATAATTCGTAATAAATTGAAATAATGTGTAATAATTTGTAATAATTAATAATAATTGGTAATAATTAGTAATAAATTGTAATAATTAGTAATACACAATAATAATTAGTAATAAACTGTAATAATTAGTAATAATTAGTAATAATTAGTAATAAATGGTAATAATTAGTAATAAATGGAAGTAAATTGTAATAATTAGTAATAAATTGTAATAATTAGTAATAAATTGTAATAATTAGTAATAATTTGTAATAATTAGAAATAATTTGTAATAATTAGAAATAATTTTTAATAATTAGTAACAATTATTAATAAATGATAATAAAGGTTAATAATTAGTAATAAGTGGTAATAATTAGTAATAAATTGAAATAATTAGTAATAATTTGTAATAATTAGTAATAATTAGTAATAATTAGTAATAATTAGTAATAAACTATAATAATTAGTAATAAATTGTAATAATTAGTAATAATTAGTAATAAATGGTAATAAATAGTAATAAATTGTAATAAATAGTAATAAACTGTAATAATTAGTAATAATTAGTAATAAATGGTAATAAATAGTAATAAATGGTAATAAATAGTAATAAATTGTAATAATTAGTAATAATTAGTAATAATTATTAATAATTAGTAATAAATTGTAATAATTAGTAACAAACTGTAATAATTAGTAATAATTAGTAATAAATGGTAATAATTAGTAATAAATGGTAATAATTAGTAATAAATGGTAATAATTAGTAATAAATGGTAATAATTACTAATAAATGGTAATAAATTGTAATAATTAGTAATAAATTGTAATAATTATTAACAATTTGTAATAATTATAAATAATTTGTAATAATTAGAAATAATTTGTAATAATTAGTAATAATTTGTAATAATTAGTAATAATTATCAATAATTAGGATTAATTATCAATAATTAGTAATAATTAGAAATAATTAGGAATAATTAGTAATAATTAGCAATAATTAGTAATAAATTGCAATTATTAGTAATAATGAGTAAAAATTTGTAATAATTAGTAATAATTAGTAGTAATTAATAATAATTAGGATTAATTAGTAATAATTAGGATTAATTAATAATAATTAGGATTAATTAATCATAATTGGGATTAATTAATAATAATTAGGATTAATTAGTAATAATTAGGATTAATTAGTAATAATTAGGATTAATTAGTAATAATTAGTAATAATTAGAATTAATTAGTAATAATTAGTAATAAATAGGATTAATTAGTAATAATTATGAATAATTAGTAATAATTATGATTAATTAGTAATAATTATGATTAATTAGTAATAATTAGAATTAATTAGGAATAATTAGTAATAATTAGTAATAATTAGGAATAATTAGTAATAATTAGGATTAATTAGTAATAATTTGGAATAATTAGGAATAATTAAGATTAATTTGTAATAATTAGGATTTATTAGGATTAATTAGTAACAATTAGCTACAATTAGTAACAATTAGTAAAAATTGGGATAAATTAGTAAGAATTGGTAAGAATTAGTAAGAATTAGTAAGAATTAGTAACAATTAGAATTAATTAGTAATAAATTGGAATAAATTCGAGTACATTGACAAACTAGCATAATTTACAATGGATTGGCGGCATTCCTTTTGATTGATGCCTCAAATCCTTGCAACTTTTTTCCATAGAAATCAGTATGAAAAATCTGTTTGGACGTATGTCAGAGCAAATTTTTCATACTGATTTAAGTCGGAGAAAGTTGCAAGGAGGTGAGTCATCGGACAAAAGAGGCTCTTTTTCCCAATGACTCATCCCCTTGGAACTTCTCTGACTGAAATCACTATGAAAAGTATAATCTGACGTACGAATATCAATTTTCATATGCACGACCATAGAGAGCAGCGCAGTGAGGCCTCCTTGCTCTCCATCCTCATGTATACGAAAATGGATATTCGTAAGTCGGAGCAGACTTTTTATAGTGATTTGAGTCGCAGAAAGTTACAAGGGGATGAGTCATCAGGAAAAAGAACTTCCGCCAATCCGTTGGAAATTTTTCCACTGTTAATTAACAATAATTAGTACAAAATACTTGTAATTAATAATAATTAGTGGTAATTAGTACAAATTTTTATAAATGGGTGCAGATTAGTATAAAATCTTAAAAAATAGTATAAATAACTATAAAATAACATAAATTATTATAAATTACTAGAAAAGAGAATTTAATTGTCTTCTATTTTTTGGATAGTGTTTATTTTATATCTAATTATAAAAAATAAATAATTATTTCATATTTTTTTAGAAAAATATGGAATAAGGAAGTCAAAAATAGTCATTATTAGATAATATTTCTTGGATAAATCAGTGCAGGAATCTAAACAGTTCTAGTTTAAATCCTGAATATATTGAGGGTGTTCAAGATTTCTTATCATTTGCATCATCACAACCAAAAAAAATTCAGAAGGGACAATTAAGTGTCCTTGTAAAAAATGTTATCTAAGGACGTAAGACACATTTGAAAATGTTGGTAGTCATTTATTGTATTTTGGTTTTCAACCAAATTATATTTTTTAGTATCAACATGGTGAACATAGCTATAGAGAAGATACTAATAATTTGGTTTCAAACCCAACATGGTTTCAAAATTTAGTACATGATATGGCAGGTTCATCTTTTCAAAAAATGGAAACTCAGGATGATATTGATATAACTCTTGAGTTGGAACCATCTCATTTATATGATTTGATGAGGTCCACTTAGGATTCCTTATATCCAGGTTGAGAGATAAGAAACTTTGAAGCAGTTGCTAAATTTATGGATATTAAATCAAATAATGTAATGTCAAATAGTTGTTTTGATAAGATATTCTCTTTGTTAAAAACACTATTACCAGAAGGAAATGTGTTGCTTGAAAATTTCTATGAGATCAAGAGGTTGGATCGTAATATGGGTCTTGGTTATCAGAAGATTCATGCATGTTCAAATGACTGCATCTTATATTATGGTGAAAATGGGTTGTTAGATAGTTGTCCTACATGTGGAAAATCAGGGTATAAAGAAGATCAACTAGGGAAGTTTAGATTTGTTCCTACAAAACAATTGAGATATTTCTTGTTCACACTCAAATTGTAGCGTTTATTTAGGCCTCAAAAGGTAGTATCATTGATGTCATGGCACAAAACCAACTTTTCAACCAGTAAAAGATTAAATCATCCCTCTGATGGTGATTCATGGAAACATTTTGACCAAGTGCATCCGTATTTTTCTTTAGAAGCCCAAAACATGTGATTTGATCTTTTTACTAATGGTTTCTATCCATTTGGTTCTTACTGTAGTTAGTATTCATGTTTTCATGTCTTTATAACTTCGTATAATTTACCTCCATAGATGTTGATAAAGGATCCATATATCTTTTTGACCTCATTAATTCTAAGTCATCTGAAAAAGAATATCGATATTTATTTGAAACTATTTATTGATAAGTTTAATTCACTGTGGAGTAATGGTGTCAGTACATATGATGTTGCTATGAAACAAAACAACCTATTGAAAGCTACATTGATGTGGACAATTAGTGACTTCCCAGTATATGGTATGTTATCTGGCTGGAGTACACATGGTCCAAAATCATGTCCATATTGTATAAGAGACAGAAAATCATTTATTCTCATCAATGGAAAAAAACCTTGTTTTTCGACTGTCATCGCATATTTCTTCCAAGAAATCATCTTTTTCAAAGAAACAAATATCATTTCAGAAAAGGAATAGTTGAAAAATATGGGACTCCAACAATGATCTCAGGTATAGAGTTAAAATCAATTGTCTCTTCATTACTTCTCGTCACATTTGGACCAGCAATAAACCAACAGAAAATTAATGGGTTTGGAAAAGAGCACAATTGGATAAAATGGAGCATTTTTTGGGATTTTCCATATTGGTCTGATTTGTTGGTCTATCACATGATGGATGTGATGAAAATTTAGAAGAAATGTTTTGAACATTTATTTCATACAGTTTTGGATACACCAGGTAAGACCAAAGATAATGTAAAGGCACAATTAGATATTTCCCAAATTTTCAAGAGATCAGAACTTGAACTGTTTGAAAATGTTAGATCACAAAAGTTAATGAAGCCAAAAGAAGCTTATACACTGTCCCAAGAGTGTCACTTATTATTTTTATGGCACCTCTACGATGTCGGTGTCCAGCTCGAGAGGAACTCACGGAGAGTCATCATCATATCATGCAAAGTTTGAGGAGTATCTCTGAGCTCATAGTGGACTCATAGAGACTATGCGTAGGGAGTATGATAATATGCGTAAGTGGAAGCAGTTGTTATAAGAAGAGTTCCTACAACAGTAGCAGTAGAAGATGAAGGATAAGATGTGTCGATGGTGGCAGCAGCATGAGTAATAGAAGATAGAATACATGTGACATCTGACTCACAGTTTAGGGATGGAGTTCCCTCTACCATCTCATCCAGCTCCTCCAGATGACCCTCCCCCTCAGTGATGTATTTTTATTTTATAATGAAACATTTGAATGGATTTTTTATAATATTAACTATTTAAAGTTTTAAATAGTGTGTTTTTTATATTGTCTCGACTATTACAGTTTTTTATTATTTATTTAATTTTTTTATTATATTTATTATTTTATTAATTAATATATTTTTATATTTTTGTGAATAGTCAGTTTTTTATTATCTTACTAATATTATTATTATTATTTCATTAATATTAATAATAATATTATTGTATTATTTAATTAATTTTAATTAATTTTATTTTAGGAATATTATTATTATTATTTTATTTATATTATTATTATATTATTATTATTAATTTATATATAATTTTATGTTATTAATATTAATATTATGATTTAATTATATTAATATTATTTTATTTTATTTATTTTTATTTATTTTTTCAACTATTTGCGACGGTCTATCGCAAAAGGTATAGTTTTTTATATTTTTAGTAGTAGTTGTGACGGTCCATCGCAAAAGGGTAAAAAACGAGAAACTATTTGCGATGGGAGGTCGTGTAACGTCTCGGTTTCGAGAGCTGCCCAAAGGCACCTTGTACCAGGTTGGTCACATGGCCTCAAACACATTTCCCTGAATTCTAGAGGCAACCGACTAGCAGTGAGGGCCTTGGGTGTGATAGTGGGGAAACTATTCCCTAATTGGTGGAGTAACACAGCGAAAACAAACTAATAACAGTAGCAGAAGCAGTAATACCATACAATAAGTAAACAGCAAAAGACAGAAAGTAAATAAACAACTGTGCACATATATAAATGATGCATGTCACATATATCTAGGAAATCATCCAAACAAGTCACAATGCTGAAATACAATACTAAACCAAAGTATAAATAAAATGAGTAAACTCCACCAGCATCACAAGCCTTAGCCTGGTCTCATGCTCTCCTGCTCCACAACAATCAAGTACCTGAGGTAGAAGGGAACTTTCCCTTATCTATACTAGCAACAATATAATCGGTTTGGGCCCAAAATCATGACCCAAACAGGGTGTGAGATGAATCCCAATAGGTAACCACCCAAAGATTTGTGCCTAACTGTCAGGGAATAATTATATAGCAGGAAATATGAAAAAGAAGTAATAACCAAGGAAGTACTAAAAATTAAATAATTCTACATTTTCAACTACATTCATTTACATTTATTAATTAATCAACCAATCAAACACAAGAAACCCTCTAGGAATTTCTCACAGTCTAACCCCTCTGGTTCAGCCTAGAAAAAGACTCTCTGAGGAAGCACTCACCTTCAATTCCTCATGTGGTATTTTAAAGGTAAACTATAGACTCTTTACGGATGAAATCAACGTCCAATTACCCCTTTAGTCTCACAACGGTATACTACAGACACTCTGAGGGAGAACTCAATGTCCACCCCCCCTATGGTCTCACAACATGAAAGGTAACAGACACTCTAGGGAAGCCCTCAGCATTCATTCCCCCTATGGTCTCACTACACCAAGTTCCCACAGCCCTGTGTAATATAATCGTGCACAAATGAGATCCATCATCCAAATTAAAACTCAAATACTACTTGGTTAAACAACTACAATGCATATCACAAGCATGTCATATAAACAACAACTCCATCCTAACAGCACTAGGCATGGAAAACAAAGTAACCTAATAGGAAGTTCTAGACCCAATTTCCAATATCAAAAAAAACATGGGCAAACACATCCATAGCAAGGTAATAAACTCTATTCATAATCAAACACCCTTACTCAAGAAAACAAAGAATAGCAGGCAGTAACAAGGTTAAATTCCCAAAACACGCAATACCCTAAACTAGGGTATTGGGCAGTTTTTGCACAAATAATTCAAAGACAACTATGTAAAGTCACAAACCACCTACCTTGACGTTGTACGATCGATATAGTTGAATATAAACCTTTTATTCAACATATAATGTCATATATCTACAAAAAATTCAAAAAAAATCAACCTCGAATATCTCATGAGAGAAGAGAAAATAGGAGTAGATGCTCTAGAAGAATGAAGAACTCACTGTGGCGATTCTAACGCAATCGACGGTGTTTGATTCGTAGGATAGACGACAAGTTGGTGGCTTAGAGAAGATTCGGTGATTTCTGTTACTCCTGGATGAGACGGGGCTAGAAGAAGGTGTTTTTGTCGATTAAACATGACCCTGGTCCATTTAATGAAATAAAAGAAAAAGTACACCGCATGTGCTATTAATGAACACGTCGTGTATTCGCTTTAACTGGCCCTCGACATAAGCGGTCTGCCACATCACCCCACACAGCCATGTCTTGTCCATTACACGCCCAAGACACGGTCCTACGTGGTAACAGGGTACATGTCATGTACTCCTAAGTACACAGCGTGTACTCTTAAAATTTCTAAAAACTCTATTTTTCCTCAAAAACACCAGAAAATAGGATCCATACCTAAAAAGAATATTCAGATTCTTACAAAATTATCCCCTTAAATAAATTTATCCCTAAATTTCCCTAAGAAGGTGGCAAAGAAGAAGAATCCTCGAATAGCTCCAGCCACTGCGATCGCACATCAGCCTCCCTCTCCCAAGTCTTGTTCTGTACTCGCCCATGCTGCCACAACACCCGTACCAGAGGAACAGACCGGCCATGGAGAACTTTCATGCTACGATCAAAAATCCGGATAGGATGCTCCTCAAATGATGTGTCCACCTCTAACTCAACCTCCTCAGGTTGGAAAACATGATATGGTTCTGATAAGTAATTCTACAACTGAGAAACATGAAAGACTTCATGCATAGATGGTACCTTTGAGGTAACTGCAATCGATAGGAAACTGGACTGACTCTCTCCAAAACATCAAACGACCCAACCTATCTCAGTGAAAGCTTACCCTGTCTCATAATCGTCCTTTTTCCCAACCTCGGTGTGACACATAGGAAAACCTGATCTCCAACCTCGAACTCTAGAGGTCATCTTCGTTGATCAGCATAAGACTTCTATTGTGACTGTGCAGTATTCATCCTCTTCCAAATAAACTCCACCTGCACTGTGGTCTCTTGGGTGAGATGAGGTCCCAGCATAGCTTCCTCTCCTACTTCCAACCAACATAGGTTTGATCGGCATGTCCTACCGTACAATTCCTCATAAGGATCCATCTGAATAGTTGCTTGAAAACTATTATTGTAGGAAAATTCCACCATAGGTATATGTTTCTCCCAATAACCTCCAAAATCTAGGACGCATGCTCGAAACATGTCCTACAGCACCTAAATCGTACGCTCAGACTGGACATCTATCTGGGGATGGTAAGTTGTACTCAGAAGTACCTGTGTACCCAAATCTCTCTATAGTCCCTGCCAGACCCAAGAAGTAAAATGGGCTTCCCTCTTTGAAACGATGGAGTGTGGAACTCCATGTAAACGTGCAATCTATAGGATGTACAACCTTCCCAACTCATCCATGTTGAGTCAATAAGGTTTCCTTATGACTTTTTCATTCCTTTATGTTTTGAAAATCACAAACACTCTATCTCATGGAAAATTTTATTTCCCTGAAAATATTTATTTTATAAGGAAACTTTTCCTTCCCCAAGGAAATTTTCTCCTTACCTTTGTTTTCATTGTTCATGATTTAGTTTCTAACTCTTTTTATTTCTAAAGTGTAAAAATAAGTTTCATATCTAAAACCTCATAATCTTATAAATACTTAGATATAGAGTATTCTATTTTTAGGTTTTGAATTTAGACTCTGAATTCTCTGAAATTGAGATTCCAAATTCTCTAAAATCCAGACTCTAAATTCTCTAAAATTCAGACTATGAATTCCTCAGAATTCAGACTCCAAATTCTCTAAAATTCAGATTCCAAATTCCTTAGAATTCAGAATCCAAATTCCTTAGAATTAAAACTCCGAATTCCTTATAATTAAGACTCTGAATTCCTTAGAATTCAGACTCCGAATTCCTTAGAATTCAGGTTACAAATTCCTCAGAATTCCGGTTCTTAATTCCTTAGAATTCAGACTCTGAATTCCTTAGAATTCAGACTCCGAATTCCTTGAAAAACATAATCTAAATATCCATGTAATATAGAATCCAAATGTTTTCCTCTTAGACTCCGAAATTTATTTTTCCTTAGACTCCAAAAAATAGATTTGGTTGAGAAACCATATTTTACTTACTCTTGTTGTAGTTAGAAAACGATGTCGTGCATTCTGTTTCTAACTAACCGTTGTTTGAGTAACACATGTACAGATCCCTCTGAAATTCAAGAAAAAATATGACTATTGGAGTAGGGATCCAACCGTTAGAGATGTTCCTATAAATAGGATCTCATTTTAACGAGCTCAAAAATACAGACGTTGATCAATCTAGAGATTACATGTTGCTGAAGTGATTTCTAGAGAGATAGACACTAATGCTTTGTTCTTACTGAACATCTTGTTCATATTTATTCATGCGACTCTGATTGTTGTTGTGTACAATAGAGGGCTTCTGTGGATAGGAAGATAGAGGTGCCAACTACCATAAAGTTTAAGGACTTCCTTGATAAGGAAGACAGAGGTGCCGACTACCTTGAAGTTCTAGGGCTTGTAGGGATAGCAAGACAGACTCTGATATTCCTATCAAGGGCTTACCCTAGTTTGGGTAAGATAGAATTTCTTGAAAGTATAAATCAAGGGACTTTTATCCAAGGTTGTCGGATACCCTACTCTTTGGGTTAAAAGATTCTATACTTGTTACTTGTATTGTTTCAAGTTCGTTTTCCGCTGCATTTTGATTATTAAGGAAAGTATAACTATCTTAAACTTTCTTATACTTATATACTCTAATTAGTAAGATTCTATACGCTTTAAGGTAGAATATTTATCCTTGTAAACTTCTCTTAAGTTTCATTTCCAGAACCATATTTCCAAAATCTAGCAAGTTTGTAGAACTAAGAGGTCTTGTGAATTTACCTTGTTTAACATTTTTAAACAATATAAAGTTTTATATCATCTTTAAAAGTTCCAAAGGAATTTTTAAAGTATACAATTCACCCCCCCCCCCTCTTGTATATTGAGCATCTAAATCATATTTCAATCCTATAATTGGTGTTAGAGGAGGTCTCTGAAATACTTATATTCACATATAAGTTTTCTTGATCAAGTTTCATTTGTTCTATATTTTCCTTGCTTAGTATTTTTATCCTTGTTTACAAACTTTTATTACTAACAATATTATGTGGAAAGATATTTTCTTTTAGATGGCAGGAATGAATTTTGGTTTGATTGAAAATCTTAATCCTTCTATACCACCTATATTTGATGGAAATGATTATGAATATTGGGGAGATTGTATGAATACTTTTTTCATTAACACTGGAGTGGAAAACTTTTTTATTCTTACTATAGATTACAAGATTCTTGATAAGTAAGTCAGAACTTTTAATAATCAAGAAAAGTCAGAATATCAACTAAACTACAAGGTATGCAATACTTTGTTGTGTTTCATGACCAGGAATATATATAGCCATATTTCTTCTTGTGAAGTTTCAAATTGTATTTGGAAGAAATTGGAGGTTACTCATTTTGGAACTTCCAAAGTTATTGAAACTAGAAGAGCTATGATTAGAGTAGAATATCATGGATTTATATTTCCTTATGGAGAACCAGTGTCCAAGGTACAACAGAGGTTTATGACTATTGTTAATATTTTACAATCCATGGGTGAAAAGGTTTAGATGATGAGGCACTTATGCACAAGATTATAGATATCATCTCTAATGAGTGGGAATCAAAGAGAACAGTTATTGATGAGAATAGGAAAGTCTCTCATATTAAAATTGATGAGCTTTTTGGAACTCTTATTCAACATGAGACAATAATTAAAAGATATTATGATCTAAATAATAAGAAGAATGTAAATGGAAGTGTTTCTTTTACAACTACTTCAAATCATATGAAATCCAAGACTCTTGAAAGGATTACTAGATCCAAGTCGAATAAGGTCACTGTTTTATCTGAATCAAGTGAAAGTGAACATTCTAAGAATGAACTAGATAATCTTTCTCGAATGATAAACAAGATAGTTGGGAAGAAATACTTTCAGTATATATATAAGAAGAAATAAAGAAAGGACAAGAAAGACTCAGAAGTCACTTGTTATGAGTGCAAAAGAGCAGGGCATATAAGTCCAGATTTTCCTATGCTTAAGAGAAAGGATAGAAAGGAAAATCATTATGAGTGGAATAGAAAGAATAACTACAAAGATAAATCTAAGAAAGTATTGAAAGATAATGACACCTAGAGTACAAGTGGTGGAGACTCTTCTGATGAATCCTCAGAGTATGAATATTCTGGTCAGAAGAATCTTGGTTTACTTTCTAAGTTACCTATTTAAAATCACAGTTTAATGGCCAAGGTACACAATGTCAAATCCATAAATAATGTATCCTTGAACACTAATTATAGTGATAGTAAATTTTATGAATCCTCATATGAATAATCTTCTTCTGATGAAGATAATACTTTACCTACTTATAAAGAAGTGTCTAGGTTTTCTAAGCTCCTTGAGAATGAAAATTATAAAGTCAAGAAAAATATTGATAAGGAAAATTATAGAATTTATATTCTTACTAAAGAAGTATCAGATATTTCTAAAGATCTTGATAAGAAAATTTATGATTTTAAAAGTATTTCAAAAACCATTGAGGAAGTTAATTCTGAGAAGGATAATCTTTCTAAGGATCTAGAAAAAGTAATTTCTAAGAAAAATGTTTTAGATACTAATTCTAGTTCTAAAACTAATGCTTTTGAGGATAAAAAATTAATTATTAGACTGAAGTCAGAAATATTTTCCTTGAGGAAGTGTTTTTCAAACTTTACCTTAGGTAAGGAAAATTTTGATAAGATGTATTCCCAAATTCAACCTCTAAGTAATAATTCTGGATTTGGCTATACTCATTCAAAATCGATCTTTAGTAACAATTATTTTGAACCTCAAAGTGCTCCATTCTGCACTAAGTGTCACTGTGGTAGGAATTGGGAAAAAATTGTTCCTTAAACAAAACTCAGTATTTAGGTTTTCATAAAGCTTATTTTTCAAAGAAAATGTGGATTCCTAAAATTTTTCTTTCTGAAGTTTTTGGATCCAAGAAAGTTTGGTTTCCCAAAGTTTAACACTCTTATTTTCAGGAAAGTTAAGATAGTACCAATAACAATATATGGTACATGGATAGTGGATGTTCCTGGAACATGACTGGTAACAAAAAAATTCTTTGAAAACATTATCAAGATGAAGGGATAAAAAGTAAATTTTGGAGATAATGCTCAGGGAGAAATTATTGGTATAATTAATATTATTTTTCTTGGAAAAACTTTGATTTCAAATGTTTTATTCATTAAGGATCTTAGGTACAACCTTATTAGCATAAGTCAATTATGTGATGAAGGTTACCTTGTGAATTTTAGGAATGATAAGTGTTTAGTACACAATTCCAAAGAAGAATTTATTATTTCTTCCCATAGGTAAGATAATGTTTACACTCTAAACTTAGAAGACCTTAGGATCCAAGATCTACCTTGTATTAGTGTAATGGAATATCATTCTTGGTTATGGAATAGCAGGTTTGGAAACTATAACCTTAGAAACCTATGCAAACACTATAAGAAAAAAATAGTTAAGGATCAACCAGAGCTTAGATTTGATTCTTCAAAAGTTTATTATACTTATCAATATGGTAAGAAACATAAATAAAGTTTTAAATTAGTTAGTGAAGTCTCAAACACTGATGCATTATAGTTGGTGCATATGGATCTTTTTGGTCCAACACAAACTAGAAGCATTGGAGGCAAATATTATGTATTTTCCTTAGTTGATGATTACACTAGATTTACATGGGTATATTTTCTAGGAAAGAAATCTGAAGCTTTTTCTCATTTCAAACGTTTTAGATCCCAAGTTAAAAATGAGAAAAATCTTCCTTTGATAACTATTTATAGTGATCATGGAAGAGAATTTCAAAATTCTGATTTTGAAACTTTTTGTAGTAGAAAAGGAATTACTCATAACTTCTCAGCACCAAGAACTCCTCAACAAAATGGTGTTGTTGAAAGAAGAAACAGAATTATTCATGAGATAACAAGAACCATGTTGAGTGAATATTTAGTAGTAAAAAAATTTTGGATCGAAGCTATAAATACTGCTTGTTATACTATAAATTGTGTTTTTATTAGACCTTTTCTTAATAAAACTCTTTATGATTTGTGGAATGGTAAAAAACCTAGAATTTCCAAATTCACGTTTTTTGGTTACAAGGTATTCATTCTGAATACTAAAGATAATCTACACAAATTTGCACTAAAATGTGATGAAGGAATTTTCTTGGGCTACTCCACAATTTCTAAGGCTTATAGAGTTTTAAATAAAAATACTTATACTATTGAAGAAACATTACATGTTAAACTTGATGAAACTACTCCTTTTGTTTTTAAACAACCTCAACCAACATCTTCAGATGTGTTTTCAAAAACTGATTATTAACCCTTGATAGAAGATCCTTCTGATAAGGAAAATGTCCAAGAAAATTTTTCTGAAGCATTTACCCCAGAATATTTCCTACCATATGTTGATGAACAGGTTTTAAAAAACCCAAATTAGTTTTTTCTTAAGAATTATCCCAGTGATAGTATCATTTGTGGTGTAAATAAACCTGTAAGGACTAGAAGTTCCTTAGGAAATGAAGTAGAACATCTAGCATTCCTTTCCCAATTAGAACTAACAAGCACTGATGAAGCTTTAGGTGATGATGATTGGATAAAAGCTATGCAAGATGAGATAAATGAATTTGAAAGGAATAAAGTATGGACCTTGGTTAAAAGACCTAAGGAAACTTTTGTTATTGGGGTAAAATGGGTTTTCAGAAATAAGTGTCATGAAAATGGAATCATAGTAAGAAATAAAGCTAGATTGCTTGCTAAAGGCTATAATCAACAATAAAGAATAGACTATGAAAAAACCTATACTCTAGTAGATATAATTGAATCCATTCATATTCTACTTACCTTTACAGCATTCTTCAACTTCAAAAATTTTCAAATGGATGTTAAATGTGCTTTCCTTAATGGTTATGTTCAAGAGGAAGTTTTTGTTGAACAGCCTCCTATTTTTGAAGACTCAAAACATCCTGAACATGTTTTCAAACTTAACAAAGCTTTATATGGACTTAAAAAAACCCCTATAACTTGGTATGATATACTTATAGGGTTTTTATTACAAAACAATTATATCAAGGGAAATTTTGATCTAAACCTTTTTATAAATAAAGATAAGAAAAATGTTTTAATTGTTCAAATTTATGTTGATGACATTATATTTGGTTCAACTCAACAATATTTAACTGATTCCTTTGTGAATCTAATGAAATCTAAGTTTTAAATGAGTATAATGGGTGAGTTAACATTTTTCCTTGGTTTTCAAATTTCATAAAAACCAGAAGGAATCTATATATCCCAACATAATTATATTAAATATCTTCTTAAAAAGTATGGATATGACAACACTAAGAGCATAAGTACTCTCATTGGTATCTCAAATTCACTTGATCTTGATGAAGCTGGGAAACTAGTTGATTAAACATCATTTAGAGGTATGATTGGAATTCTACTTTACTTTATAGCTAGTCATCCAGACTTAATGTTTTTGGTATTCTTATGTGCAAGATATCAATCCAATCCTAAGGAATATCATTTAAAGGCAGTGAAAAGGATTTTTCGCTACTTAAAGGGAACCATGGATTTAGGACTCTTCTATACTTCTGGAAATGATTTTGTTTTAAAAAAAAAATTGGATGTTGACTTTGGTGGATGTATAATGGATAGAAATAGTACATCTAGAACTTTTTATATCTTAAAAGACTCATTAGTTTCTTGGTCATACAAAAATCAACACTCAGTAGCACTTTCCACTACTGAAGCTGAATATGTAGCAACTGGAAGTTGTTGTGCTCAAGTTTTGTGGATGCAACACTTACTCATAGACTATGGTATGAGTTTTGCCAAAACAAAAATATTGTGTGATAATACTAGTTCCATTGCCTTAAGTAAAAACTCTGCACATCACTCTCATGAAAAACATATAGATATTAGGTATCAATTTCTTAGGGATCACACACAAAAAGGAGATATCATTCTTCAATTTATCAGAGCGTAAGATAAACTTGCTGATATTTTCACAAAATCTTTACCCACTGATATATTTGAATACATTAAACAAAAGTTAGGAATGATAACCATAAGGTAATCTTCCATATTAACTTCTTGTTGAAACATATCTTTTTATAGTAAGAAACTCTTTTCATAGGGGGAGTACATTTTCTTATTAGCCAAAATTTTTCATAATCAAATTTTTTCATAGTCAAAATTTTTCATAATCAAATTTTCCCGTAGTCAAAATTTTTTGTAATAAAATTTTTCCATAGTCAAAATTTTTCGTAATCAAATTTTTCCGTAGTCAAAATTTTTCGTTATCAAATTTTTCTATAGTAAAAATTTTTCATAATCAAATTTTTCCATAGTAAAAATTTTTCAAAATCAAATTTTTCTGTAGTTAAATTTTTTCATAATCAATTTTTTTTCGTAGTCTAAATTTTTTTTTCAATCAAAATTTTTAGAATCTAAAGTTATTCAAGAATTTTTTTTCTCATTACGAATAATCTTCCTAGAAATCCGTAAGGTATGTTTTCTTTCCTAAGATTTCATAATCATATTTTTACTTATTGGTATTTTTATCTTATTTAAGAAACTTTTTTGGATTTATTTTTCTTAAATCTGAATGTTTTTATCTTAAAAAACCTCAAAATATTGAAACCTATCAAATTCCTTCTTCGGTTATCATCTCAACTGTCAGATGTGATCATAAATTTTACAAATGTTGGATCAACCATGGAAGCTGAACCATCACCTATATCGCCTATATAAAGCCCCCCCCCAATGGTTGTTACACATTGGTTTTTCAAGATTTTGTGTGTTAAATATCTGCCTCCGTATTTTAAGGTCGTTCTGAATCTTCAAAAGTTTCCTGAATTATATATGTCTACTGAAGCTTCTCCTCAGAAAGAAATGTCAATTGTTAAGGAAATATCTGAATGGAATATATACCGAGAGAGTCTAGTTTATCATAAATTCCTCAACAAGTATGATTCTTTTGTTTCCAAAAATATTAAGCTGAATGGTTGGGAGAGTCTTTGTATTTCAAATCCAAAGGCACAGGATCCGGTGTATCCGGAATTGGTGGTGGAGTTTTATAAAACAATTAGTTTTTTCAATGAAGGAGGGAAAGATAAATTTTCATTCAAGTGTTATGTAAAGACCTACTCTCTTTAATACAACAAGGATGTAATTCTGATTGGTATTCCTTATGAAGGGGAAGCAAAGTTTTGTACTCACAAGTTACCCAATGAATCAAGATCTTTTAACAAGGAGAAGAAAATAGAATGTCTTGGATTGAAACGAGTGAAGACTCTGATGATCATTCATCTTTCTACAAATTTGCGGATTCTTGAATTGTGGGTTCAAGGATTTATAATTCCAAGGAAAGGGGATAAGGATAAGTTGAAGAAGAGTGACATCTATGTTTTGGATTTCTTGGTGAATCTAAGGAAGATAAACTTGGTTGAGTATATCATGGTAATGATTTAGAATATTAAGAATGGAAATCTGAAGTCTCAGATTATTATGTATCTAGACATTCTTTCAAAGATTATTGTTCTTTGCCTTCAGTCATTCAAAATATCATGTAGTTCCAAGCTGAGAAATTACAAAGTTATGTTGCTAAGTGATGACACCTTATGGAGAATGAAAATAGGATTTTCCATTGAATCCAGACAATTCTATGATCTTTCTGAAGATGAATTACAATCTTTGTCAAAGAAGCTGGAAGTGGATCAAACTTCTAATAAAGGAGGAAGGAAGAGAAAGGCTAAGGATCCGGAAGAGAAAACAAAAACTCCTAGGGCTAAGCAAACTTAGTCAGCACCTCAAAATCCAAAGAAGCAAAAATATTATCCTCATGAAGTAGTGTCTAAGTGGAGAGAGGATAAGAAAAACTGGAAGGAATGGGAGCTTAAGTTTGGTTTATACCCTGCTGAAGCAAAATCATTAAAGGAAAAAACTACTGATAATCTTGAAAAGGAAGAAAAATAAAAGAAGAAAAGGAATAAATTTTCAAAATATGAAGTCTTTCAATCTCTTATCAAGTCTACTGAAAGCACCTCTAAACAAATTCTAGTACCATAATCCTTTTTGATAGAACCTTTGCCAGAGACTCCAGGGAAGAAAGTGGTGATTACAGAATCACTTCAAGAAGAATAAATTGCTCAGGAATTGGAAGAAGAAATAGAATAATAGGAGGAGGTGGAAGAAGAAGGGAATGAATCTGATGATATCATAATGCAAGTCGAAGAGTACCATGAGAAGGAAAGTCCATCTGTAAAACTATCAATCTAGACTTCCCAAGCTGAATCCTCAAAATTTGTTACACTAGGAAAAGATGAGAAGGGTGAAGAAGAAGTAAATAATCCAACAGTTTATGAAAGCATTAATCATGACTTTATTCATCTGGAAGATCTAGTGGCTAATGCAGAGAAAGAATATGTTGAGGAAGAAAAGATTGTTCAGCTATCGGATAATGAGCATGAATCACCTAAAGAATAAGATATTATTTCAAGACCATATAAGGGAAAGTGGGTGGTTGTAGATAGATCGAGTAAATCCATGGTGAAGAAGAAATATGTCAATGCTTCTTCAAAAAGGAAAGCTAGGGATATAGAAAAAGAATTCCCACCAACCAAAAATTCAGATTCAGAATCATCTTCACTTGGACATGATTTTGTTATCCAGTCATTGAAGAAGCTCATAGTTACTATTCCATTATTTCCAAGCATAGATTCAAGATTCCAAATGCTTTAGCATACCATAAATCAGAAGTCTGAATCAGTTTCCATGGTGATGGATAAATATATTGCACTAGAGAAAAATTTCAAGACCTTCCTCATTGGTTCTAAGGCACAAAAAAGATCATGCAAGAAGATGAAAAGCTGGTCAAAGAAGGTTATTTAAGAAATGATAATTTTTGATGAATTACATGATAATTTCAAGGATTCTTTTGATACCAAATATGGGAAGATTAAAAATCTTTCAAATAGTTTTAAGTAAAAGTTAACTCTTGAACAGACTACTCAGAAGCAGAAAGTTAATGATTTGAATGGAAAGATTAACTCTGTGGCCATGAATTGGAAAAGGGAAATAGATCTTAGAATAGAGATTGAAGACAAGATTGTTAAATAATAAAAACTCTTGAAAGCTCAGGCAGACATTCTTAAGGCTCGGGAAAAGAAAATTCAATCCTTAGAGAAGAAAAGTGAAGATCGGGATCAGTTGCCAAAGCGAGCAGAAGAGGACCACAAAGAGCTCAAGAAGCTAAAAACTATTGTGAAGAAGCTGATGCCAAAAGAGAAAGAGGGATAATTTCATTACAATATGATATTTTGTTGTATTTTCCTCTTTGTACAAATACTTCCAATCTTAATGAAATTTTTTTTATTCTCCATATTTTTTTGGTTGTTTAGTATTAATGTTTTAGGTACCAATTTTTCCATTCCCTCTATTACTTTTTGAAAATCATAAAGGGGGAGAAATGAATGCTAAAAATAATCCAAAGTAAATAAGAGAATTCTCTAATTAAGAGGGAGTTTATCTAGAGGAATGTTCTCATCAATGATGATTTTTGAATGCAAGAAAATGAAAAATATCATTCAGGAAATCTAGAATATGATTCTTAGTGATTCTAAAGCCTAAGGGGGAGTTAGTCGTATTCGCTTGGATCCATAAGTAAAGGGAGATAAGTTTTTTACTTTCAAGTCCATAAAATTTCTAAGTCCTTAGATTCTTTTTAATAAGGATGTTTGTGCTTTCCAAAAGGGGGGATATTTTTGAGTCAATAAGGTTTTCTTATGACTTTTCCATTCCTTTATGTTTTCAAAATCAAAAACACTCTATCTCAAGGAAAATTTTATTTCCCTGAAAATATTTTTTTATAAGGAAACTTTTCCTTCCCCAAGGAAATTTTCTCCTTACCTTTGTTTTCATTATTCATGATTTAGTTTCTAACTCTTTTATTTCTAAAGTGTAAAAATCAGTTTCATATCTAAAACCTCGGAATCCTATAAATACATACATATAGAGTATTCTTTTTTTAGGTTCTGAATTCAGACTTCGAATTCTATGAAATTTAGACTCTGAATTCTCTGAAATTAAGATTCTGAATTCTATGAAATTTAGACTCCAAAATCTCTGAAATTAAGACTCTGAATTCCTCAGAATTCAGACTCTGAATTCTTTGAAATTCTGATTCCTAATTCCTTAGAATTTAGACTCTTAATTCCTTATAATTCACACTCTGAATTCCTTATAATTCAGACTCTGAATTCCTTAGAATTCACACTCTGAATTCCTTAGAATTCAGACTCTTAATTCCTCAGAATTCAGGTTCTGAATTCCTTATAATTCAGACTCCGAATTCCTTTGAATTCGGACTCTGAATTCCTTAGAATTCAAACTCCGAATTCCATGAAAAATATAATCTTAATATCCATATAATATAGACTTCGAGTGTTTTCCTCTTAGACTCCAATCTTTATTTTTCCTTAGAATCCAAAAAATAGATTTGGTTGAGCAACCATATTTTACTTACTCTTGTTATAGTTATAAAATGATTCCATTCATTCTGTTTCTAACTTACTATTGTTTGAGTGAAACATGTACAGATCCCTCCGAAATTCAAGGAAAAATATGACCATTGGAGGAGGGAGTCGACCGTTGGATATGTGCCTATAAATAAAAGCTCATTTGAACGAGCTCAAAAATACAGACGTTGATCAATCTAGAGATTACATGTTGCTGAAGTGATTTCTAGAGAGAGAGACTCTAATGATTTGTGTGTACTGAACATCTTATTTAGATTTCTTCATGACACTTTGATTGTTGTTGTGTACAATCGAGGGATTCCGGGGATAGGAAGACAGAGGTGCCTAATACCTTAAAGTTCGAGGACTTCCTTGTTATGGAAGACAGAGGTTCTGACTACCTTGAAGTTCGTGGGCTTGCAGGGATAGCAAGACAAACTCTAATATTCCTATCGAGGGCTTACCCTAGTGGGGGTAAGATAGAATTTCTTTAAAGTATAAATCAAGGGACCTTTATCCATAGTTTTTGGATACCCTACTCTTTGGGTTAAAAGATTCTATACTTATTTTTTGTATTTTTTCAAGTTTGTTTTCTGCTACATTTTTATTATTAAGGAAAGTATAACTATCTTATAATTTCTTATACTTGTATAATTTGATTATTAATATTCTATACGCTTTAAATTAGAATATTTTTCCTTGTAAACTTCTATTAAGTTTCATTTCTGAAACCATATTTTTGGAATCTAGCAAATTTGTAGAACTAAGAGGTCTTGTGAATTTACTTTGTTTAACATTGTTAAATAATAGAAGTTTTATACCATCATTAAAAGTTACAAAGTAATTTTTAAAGTATACAATTCACCCCCTCTTGTATATTGAGAATCTACATCATATTTTGATCATACAATACACACTGAAGGTCTCCTTGATTAGTAAGAAGTGTGAAACCTTTGTGAGTCTGTCAATGACAACCCAAATTGCATAATTCCCTCAAGGAGACCTTGAAAAACCTGTCATGAAGTCCATCGCAACATCATTCCACTTCCACTCGGGAATGAGAAACTGCTAAAAAATCCCCACTAGTTGCGAATGCTCCGCCTTCACCTTATGACAGGTGGAACACCTCATCACAAAACCAATGACATCTCTCTTTATACTTGGCCACCAATATTAATGATGTAGATCTCAATACATCTTGGTGACACTGGGATGAACTGCCCAAACTGAAGAATGAAAAACCCACAAAATCTCCTCGTGTATGTCTACTGACATCCATACACATCCATGGAAGCGTAAGATCTCATCCTTTCCTACAATCCATCTAGGAATAGGTTTCTCTCCTAACACACTCTCTCATAGAACTAGGCCATTAGAATCTGATAGCTTCCTCATTTTCACTCGATCAAGAAGAGTAGTGGTAACAACTACATAAGAAAGAAACATCTTCCCCTATCTGTCATGCACCTTTAAATGCATCTCACAAAATAGATCCATAAGCTTCCACTCACTACTGGCCTCTTGAACTACCTGTATTTGAGTCCTCCTGCTCAACGCATCAGCCACTGTGTTTCCATTCCCAATCGTGTAGGCAAGATCAATGTCAAAGGATTGAAGGTACCCAACCCACCTTCTCTATCTCAGATTCAGGTCATGCTGGGTAAAGATATACTTTAGAATTTTGTGGTCAGTGTACACCAAAAAATTCTCTCCCAGGAGGTAATGTCTCCAATAGTACAAGGCATGAACAACTGCTGCCAACTCAAGATCATGTGTTGGGTAATTCTTCTCATGTGTCCTCAACTATCAAGACCCATACACAAAAATGCCTTCCCCCTGCATAAGCACTACTCCCAGCCCGATACATAATGTATCATAGTAAACAGTATAACTCTTGACCAACTTTGGAAAAACTAGTATCAGTGCTAAATTAAACCTCCCTTTAAGCTCCTGAAAGGCTGAATCATAGTAATTTGTCCATAGGTACTTCGCACCCTTCTTAGTCATACATGTAAGTGGCACTGCTAAGTGTGAAAAGTCCTGTATAAAGCACCTATAGTAACCAGACAGCCCCAGAAAACTCTATACCTCAAAGACGGTCTTTAGCTGCTCCTAGGAAACTACTACTGTCACTTTCTCTAGGTCTACTGATACTCCTGTCCCTGATATAACATGACCCAAGAAGTGAATCTGGTTCATCCAAAAGTGGCATTTTGAGAGCTTAGCATATAACTGATTCTCTCTCAGTGTACTAAAGACGATCTCAGTATGTGTGGCATGGTCGTGTCGAGTATGAGAGTACACTAAGATATCATCCACGAAGACCACCACGAAAGAATCCAAGTATGGATGAAAAAATCAGTTCATCAGTGCCATGAAAACTAAAGGCACATTCGTGAGACCGAACAGCATAACCACATATTTTTATAGACTATAACTGCTCTAAAAGGCTGTGATAGGTATATCTGATGGTCTAACGTGCAGCTGATGATGGCTGGATCTCAATTAAATCTTTGAGAACACTCAGTATCCTCAAAGCTGATCAAATAAATCATCAATACCTAGTAAGGGATATTGGTTCTCGACCGTCAAATGGTTCAGCTTCCGATATCCACACAAAGTCTGATGGTACCATCCAACTTCTTCGCAAACAGGACAGGTGAACCCTAAGGAGAAGTACTAGATCGAATGAAACCCTTTTCCTGTAACTCCTCTAACTTCTTCTTCAGATCCTATAACTCTAGTGTAGTCATCCTATAAGTAGGAATGGACACCAGTGTCGTTCTTGGCACAAGATCAATAGAAAAATCTACCTCTTTCTCCAGAGGAAAAACCGAAAATTCCTCTATAAAGACATCTCTGAAATGATCCACCACTGGATGAAATTTCATATGTGAAGTCCCCTGGTCATCCAGATACAGACTAGAAATATGGGCTATAACTCCTCCCAACCCATGATGCTCAGGTTCATCTCTTCTCACCTGAACATCCCATTCTTCCTTATGTAGAAACGACATGCCCTCTGGTGATGTGAAACTCACCCTATGGAGATAGAAATCAAAAAAAAATCCAATAAGGCAACCAACCAGTCCATTCCAAGAATAAAATCATATCCCGTCATCTCTAGGACATAAAGGACCCAAAAGAGGTGACACCCGCCAACCTCAAGAGGGAACTCCTTGCACTGATGTACACTAGCTGTTTTAATCCCCAATAGAGTGTACAGCGTCCTGATATCAGCATAAGTAAAGATATAGATCCCAAGACTCTCCACAACACCAACAAATAAGAAACTATGGAAATCCCCTGTATCAAAAAGTGCAGAAGCTAAAACCAAGGCAACTAGAATCATACCTCTAGCTGTAGAGGTTCTGAGATCCTTCTCCTGATGGGTCTTCCCTATCGCAAAATCTTGACCTGCACCATGGCCCTGTGAAGATATATGTGATCCCTAAGCTGATCCACCCTATGGTTGTTGAAAACTGTAAGAACCCAGATCTTCTTTTTAGGTATATTTTTCATTTTCTGAAGTTTTTGAGAAAATATGAGTTTCTGGAAATTTTTGAAGTACATGTCATGTACTTTAGGAGTACACATCATATACTTTATGAGTACATGCCATGTACTTGGTTACCACGGGTAGTCGTGTGTTGGCCATGTAGCGGCCTTGCACATGTCCGTGTGGGGTGACTTGGAGACTGCCTAAAGCGAAGTATAGAAAAGGCAAGTACACATCGTGAACTTCTAAAGTACACGCTGTGTATTTTCTTTTCTTTTTTCTTTAAACACATCGGGGTCGCATCTTTTCGATAGAAACATATTCTTCTCTACCAAACTCGACCGAGAGCATCCGTACGGAATGGATCTTCACCGAGCCCCCGATCGAGCATCCGTTCTCTGAATCAAACTATGTTGGTTGCGTTGGAATCCCATCGGTGATTTCTCTCTTCTTCTTGAACACCTTCTTCTGATTTCTCCTCTTTCAAGAGTTATCTTCGATTGAATGTTTTAGATGTTTTTGTAGATCTACGGTGTTATTGAGCGATTCAAGGCTTGAGGTCCACGTATATCAATCTCCCAACATCTAGGTGGGTATTTTGTGCCTTTTTGTTGAAATTATTGGAGTTATATGTGCAAAATCGTCAATAACCTTGAACGGGGTATTGCGTGTTTACTATTTTATCCCTATTGTTTGACTGATATGCTTGTATGCTTGAGTAGAGGTTGATTTCATATGAATATGGTTAATTGTTATGCTTTGGAGGTGTTTTCCCATGCATGTTTTTTTATGGCTGTTTGGTACTACTTAGCCTGTTAGGTTTCCTTGTTTACCCATGCCTAGTACTGTAGGATGGTGTGACTGTTGTTCTAACATGATGTTGTTGTAAACTGCTAGCCAAGTAGTTCTTGAGGTTTACTTTAGCCGATATGTGTTGTTATACTTGTTTGACTTACACAAGGCCATGAGAACCTGGAGTAGTAGACCATAGGGAGAATGGACGTAAGGGATTCTCCAGAGCGTATGTTTTAATATTACAATGCGAGACCATAGGGGGAATTAAATCAAGTGCTTCCTCAAAGTTTTTGTAGTTCCTTGACGTGGGCCACAGGGGGAATGTGACGTAAGTGCTTCCCCAAAGAGCCTTTAGTACTGATATGATACTATAGGGGTAATTGACAGTGAGTGCTTCCTCAGAGATTCTATGCTTAAGCTAAACCAGAGGGGTTAGACTGAGTGTATTACCCATAGGGTTTCTTGTGTTTCTAGGTAGGACCAGAGGGGATAGGTTGTGAGTACTTCCCAGAGGGTTACCTGTTGTGTTATCTGCTTGCTTGTGTTGTTTTGGTTGAACTATAGGGGTTAGGTTGAGAGTACTTCCCAAAGGGTTACCTTCTTTATTTAGTTTCTTACTTGATATGTGGAATTGAATGCAATTGAAACTGTGGATTGTTTACTGTCAAGTACTTCCTTGTTTACTGCTTTATTTACTTATTACCTTCCATATATTCACTGAATGTTAGGCACAGATCTTGTGGTGGTTTACTACTGGTATTTAGTCTCACACCCTGTTTGGGCCATGCTTTTGGGCCCAAACAGATTATATTGCTGCAGGTATAGACAAGGGCAAGCACCCTTCTACTTCAAGTACTTGACTTCTTTGAAGCTGGAGAGCATGGGGACAAACTATAGCTTGCGATGATGAGGAGTTAATCACTTGTTTTTATTTTGTGCTTTGGATTTGTAATGTATTCAGTATTGTGACTTGTTTGGCTATTTTCCTAGAAATATGTATCATGCATCATTTATATATGTGCTCCAGTTGTTATTACTTTCAGTCCTCTATTTTTTACTGTTGTATTTCATTATTACTACTTCCTCTATTTTATATATGTTCCTCTTCTACTGTGTTACTCTACCAATGAGGGCATAGTTTCCCCACTATCACACCAAAGGCCCTCACTACTAGTCAGCAGCCTATGGAATTTAGGGAAATGCGCTTGAGGCCATGTGACCAACCGGGTACGGGGTGCCTCTGGGTGGCTTTCGAAACTGGGATGTTACAAAGTGGTATCAGAGAATTATTTTCTTCTTGACTTACTGTTTGGAGCCTATAGCCAGGGATAGGATAGAATAGGTACTTGGTAATCAGATGTATCTGGGAGTATCTAACCCATGTATAGGGAAAATCCAATTCACCTTGTTAATACAATTTTTCTAGTTTTGCAATTTTACAGTTGATTTTATTTCACCATCAGGTGATTTACCTGATTTGTGTTGTTATGATTGATGTGATTGAGGTTCTATTTTATTCTCAACCTGATGATATGAGGGTATTCTATCTCATTCATCATATAGGAACTTGTTATAAGTCACATGTCATGCATTCTTGCCAGGCCATTTAGGGTGAATTAGTGATTGCATGTTGTTGTGATAGATGTTGTGCTAGATATGCATGCTGTTGTGATAGATGCTTGATAAAATACCTACTGTTTGATAAATTATTTCTTTGTGTAAGGCTTTCTTTGAATGAACACCAAAATTTGGTTCCTGAGGTGTTATGGGCCCTCATGGACTGGAATTTGGTAGATCATTGCCTTTTTTTCCTTGTTATAACATGTATAGAATGCCAAGATTTAATTTTTGGGGAGTATTGGCCCTCACGGATCGGAATTTGGCATTTTCAATGTTCATTTTAGTGTTTTTTTGGGTTCCGGAGTAGTTTCTAAGGCTTACTATCTGGAAAAACTCAGAAAACATGGCGTGTAATGTTGAATACACTCCATGTGTTCTTCTGTTCGGGAAGAAAGTGTTTTTATTAAGTACACACCATGTACCTTATGTACACACTGTGTAGTCTCTAAACGTGTCTTAGACCGTGTGGGTAGGGACACAGGGTTTAGAATCTTTGTTAGGACATGTCGTGTAGAGTATGTACACATCATGTTGTAGACCGTGTAAACTGGTTGTGTCACTAACAACACGGGTCAGTTGAGTCTCATCTTGTACATGTCGTGTCTGTCATAAACACGCCATGTAGTGTGAGTCGTGTACTCGGTCGTGTCACTAACAACACAGGTCAGTGAAGCTCGTCTAGTACATGTCGTTTCTATCTTAAACACATTGTGTAGTCTTCTCTTAGGAGGGTCGTGTGGCTTAGCCATGTAGAAGAAATCAGGTAGGGGAAGAGGATTCAAGTACATGTCATGTGTTAGGACAACACGTCATGTGTTTGGGGCATTACACTACCTGGGTTGGCAGAAGTACACGCCCATGTGAAAGGATTAAGGGGACATGTCATGTAGTAATTATACACGCCATGTATCCATGTTTAAAAAAAATTGGAATGCCCTCTCTATCCAATCCACTTCTTATACATCTATGTTTCGGTCCCTGTTAATCTTGATCTAAGGTGTGCGCTTGACCTTGCAGAGTCATGTCACCGAGACGTCCTCCAGTTGTTTTCCAATTGCAAGGCAGTGATCGGACACTATACATGGCTGATCAGGGACTACCTGTAGATCCTCCTGTTGTGCCAGTCTTGGCACCAGTAATTATACTAGATACAGGTGTTGATGCACATTTCAGGGAAGGCTTCATGAGGATGATGCAGTCATTCCAGGGAGCACCATCGACTACCTCGTCTATGGAATATTTGATGTGGGTATTTCAGTAGCAGCATCCTCCCACTTTCTCAGGGGATGGAGGACCCCAGGCTATAGAGTCATGGTTAGAAGTCATGTTGAAGATCTTTGAGCATTTGGAGACACCACCAGAGAAGAGGGTCAAGCTGTCTACCTACATGCTTATGGATTCTGCCAAGAGATGGTCGGATGTGATCTCACAGGCGAGACACTGGTAGGTTATGGCTTGGGATGAGTTCCAACAAGCCTTCTACGACTACTTCTATTCGGAGACTTTAAGGGACAATCGATCCTGAGAGTTTATGAGTCTGAAGCAGGGTACTCTTTTTGTTATGGAATATTCCTCTCATTTCACTGAGCTGCATCACTTTACACCCTTTCTATAAGGAGATGTGTTGTTCCTGGCAAGGAAGTTTGAGGATGGTCTCAAACAGGACATCTTCTCTTAGGTGAACATATTCAGGTTGAATTCCATCACTTCTATATTCAACCAGGCACTGATTATGGAGCGCAATCTGAGGGATTCTGGAGTGGTGAGAAAGGAGGCTCAACATCTGAAGTTATTATCCCTCCTACTGATAGCAGGAAGCGCCTCATGGAGTCTTCGTGCAGAGATTTGGGGAGGCGAGAGATATCATCTGGTAGCTAGGTGGTGTGCTACCGGTGCGGGAAGAGTGGGCATGCGAGGCCACATTGCCCGAGAGACCCAGTGGTGTGCCGATATTGCAACAATATGGGCCATCTTCAGCGCTTCTTCCAGATCTTCTCACCAGCAGTTGATGACAGGGGTTCTTATATGACTCTTCATTCAGGAGCAGCACCACCAGTTTCACCTTAGCCAAGGAACTGGAGTTCTTCCGGCCATTCAGGCTGAGGTGGAGGTCGCGGGTGTTGTAGTCAATCGCCAAAATTTCAGCGACATTAGGGTGGATCAGCTCAGAGTGGTCAGACAAGGTCACAGGGCCACAGTATAGGCTAGACTATTATAGTGGAGCGGACCCAGTAGGAGCAGGATCCCAAACCCTCTACAGTTTTAGGTACAAAATTAGTTGCCTCAGTTTTAGATTCTTCTCTTTTGGATACAGGGGCTTCCCATAGCTTTATATCTGTTTCTTTTGTGGAGAGCCTTGGGCTCTATATATTTTCTTCTGCTGATTTCTTGATGCTAGACACTCCATTGGGGACTAGAGTGGCTTGTATACGTCAGTGCAAGGAGTTCCCTCTAGATTTTGGTGGGTGTCACTTTCTATGGGACCTCTATGTCCTAGAGATGACAGGCTATGATGTCATTCTCAGAATGGATTGTTTAGTTCCCTTCTAGGTTGTTTTCGATTGTTATCATCATAGGGTGAGTTTCACATCACCGGAGGGCATAACGTTTCTTCATAAGGTAGAATGGGATGTCCAGGAGAGCAGAGAAGGACCTAAGCATCTTGGGTTTGGAGGAGTTATAGCCCATATTGCTAGTCTTTATCTGGATGACCAAGGGACTTCACAGATGGACTTTTCTCCAGTGGTGGATCATTTCAGGGATGTCTTTCTAGAGGACTTTTCAGGTTTTCCACCGAAGAATGAGGTAGACTTTTCTATTGAGCTTGTTCTAGGAGCAGCACTGGTGTCCATTCCTCCTTATAGGATGGCTACACCAGAGTTACAGGAGCTCAAGAAGCAGTTGGAGGAGTTACAGGAAAAGGGTTTCATCTGACCCAGTACTTCTCTTTGGGGTTCGCCTATCCTGTTTGTGAAGAAGGTGGATGGTACCCTCAGTATTTGCGTAGATTATTAGAATCTAAACCAGTTGACTGTCAAGAACTGATATCCTTTTCCAAGGATTGATTATCTCTTTGATCAACTTCCAGGATCCTGGGTGTTCTTGAATATTGACTTGAGATCCGGTTACCATCATTTGCGCATTAAACCATCTGATATACCTCTTACATACTTTAGAGTAGGTATGGTCTATATGAGTATATGGTTATGTCGTTTGGTCTCACAAACTCACCTGTAGTTTTTATGGAACTAATGAACTGAGTGTTCCATCCATACTTGGATTCTTTTGTGGTGGTTTTCATGGATGATATCTTAGTGTACTCTCACACTCGACACGACCATGCTACACATCTTTAGATCATTTTGAGTACACTGAGATAGCATCGGTTATATGATAAGATCTCAAAATGACACTTTTAGATGGACCAGATTCACTTCTTGGGTCATGTTACCTCAAAGACAGGAGTATCGATAGACCCAGAGAAAGTGAGAGCAGTAGTTTCCTGGGAGCAGCTGAAGAACTCCTTTGAGGTATGAAGTTTTCTAGGGCTGGATGGATACTACAGGCACTTAATACAGGACTTTTCATGCTTAGTAGCACCATTTACAGGTCTTACTAAGAAGGGTGAAAGGTTCTTGTGGTCAGATTCTTGTGAGTCATCCTTTCAGGAGATGAAAGGGAGGTTGACTTCAGCACCGGTACTAGTTTTTCCATATCCGGGTAAGAGCTATACTGTTTACTGTGATGATTCAGGTATCGGGCTGGGAGCAGTGCTTATGCAGGGAGAAGGATTCGTTGCGTGTGGGTCTCGACAGTTGAGGCCACATGAGAAAAATTATCTAATGTATGATCTAGAGTTGGCGGTAGTGGTTCATGACTTACGATTTTGGAGACATTATCTTCTGGGAGATCATTTTTTGGTTTTCACCAACCACAAGAGTCTTAAGTATATCTTCACTCAGCATGATCTGAATTTGAGATAGCGAAGGTGGTTTGAGTACCTTCGGTCCTTTTACTTTGAGATTTCCTACATGCTGGGGAAAGGTAACATTGTGGATGATGTACTGAGTAGGAGGACTCAGATACAGGCAGTTATGGATGCCAGTAGTAAGTGGAAACTTATGGTTGTTCTCTAAGATGCATTTGTAGGTACACAAAAGATGGGGGAATACGTTTCTTTCTTCTATATTTTTTACCTCTACTATTTTTGATCGAGTGCGAATGAGGAAGATATCCGATTCTGAAGGCCTAGTCCTACGGGAAATCGTGTCAGGAGAGGACCCTATTCCTGGATGGACCATAGGCAAGGATGAGATCTTTCATTTCCAGGGGCATGTATGGGTGCTAGAAGACATATGTGAGGAGCTGATGCAGGACTTTCATTCCTCAGTTTGGGCAATTCATCCTGGTGTCACCAAGATGTATCGTGATCTACACCATCAGTATTGGTGGCCAGGTATGAAGAGAGATGTTGTTGGGTTCGTCATGAAGTGTTCCACCTACCAGTAGGTGAAGGTGGATCATTAGTGACCAGTAGGGCTTTTGCTGCATTTATCCATTCCCGAGTGGAAGTGGAATGATGTCCTAATGGATTTTGTGACAGGGTTTCTAAGGTCACCTCAAGGTAATGATGCGGTATGGGTTTTCATTGACATACTCACAAAGGTTTCTCACTTCTTAACGATCAAGGAGGCTTTCAGTGTTGATGATCTGGGAAGGTTGTACATCTGAGAGATTGTACATCTACATGGAGTTCCACACTCCATCGTTTCAGACAGGGATGTTCATTTTACTTCTCAGGTCTGGCAGGGGCTACAGAAGGCTTTGGGTACACAGCTACTTTTGAGTACAGCATACCACCCTCAGACAGACGGTCAGTCCGAGCATACAATTCAGGTGCTTGAGGACATGCTTCGAGCATGCATCCTGAATTTTGGATGTTCTTGGGAGAAGCGCTTACCTCTTGTGAAGTTTTCCTACAATAATAGTTTTCAAGAAACTATTCAGATGGAACCTTATGAGGCTTTGTACGGTAGGCCATTTCGATCACCCTTATGTTGGTTGGAGGTAGAAGAGGCATCTATGCTGGGACCTCATCTTGTCCAGGAGACCATAGAGAAAATAGAGTTGATTTGGAAGAGGATGGTTACTGCACAGTCGCGACAGAAGTCTTATGTTGATCATTGGAGATTCCCTCTAGATTTCGAGGTTGGAGATCAGGTTTTCCTGCATGGAACATCGAGGTTGGAATATAGAAGGATTAGGAGATAGGGAAAGCTCTCGCTGAGGTACATCAGGCCATTTGAGGTGTTTGAGAGAGTTGGTTCGGTTGCCTATTGGTGTATTTACCTCAGAGGTATCGGGCTATGCACGACATTTTCCACGTTTCTCAGCTTCGACGTTACTTCTAAGACTCATCTCATGTTTTCCAAGCCGAGGAAGTCGAGTTGGAGGTAGATGCATCTTTCGAGGAGCATCCTATCTGGATTTTTGATTGAATTACGAAGGTTCTCCATGGATGGTATGTTCCTATGGTATGAATTCTATAGCAGCACGGGTGAGTACAGGATGAGACTTGGGAGAGGGAGGCGGATGTACAATCACAGTGGTCGGAACTGTTTGGGGTTTCTTCTTCTACGCCGCCTTGCTAGGGAAATTTGGGGATGAATTTATTTAAGGGGAGAAATTTTTAAGAACCCGGGTCTTCTTTTTAGGTATTTTTTCTTTTTCTAGATTTTTTGAGAAAATAGGAGTTTCTGGAAATTTTTTAAGTACACGCCATGTACTTTATGAGTACATGCCATGTACTCGATTACTGCAGGTAGCCGTGTGCTGTCCGTGTAGTGGCCTTGCACATGGCCATGTGGGGTGACTTGGAGACCACCTAAAGTGGAGTACAGAAAAGGTAAGAACATGTCGTGTACTTCTAAAGTACATGCCATGTATTTTCTTTTTTTTCACTAAATGCATCGGGGTCGTGTCTTTTCGACAGAAACGTCTTCTTCTCCGCCGAACTCAATCGAGAGCATCCGTACGATAAGGATCTTCATCGATCCCCTGATCAAGCGTTTTTTCTCTAAATCTAACTCCTTCAGTTGCATTGGAATCACATCAGTGAGTTTTCTCTTCTTCTTGAACACCTTCTTCCGATTCCTCCTCTTTGAAGATTTATCTTTGGTTGAACATTTTAGACATTTTTGTAGATCTATGGTGTTCTTAGGAAATTCAAGGCTTGAGGTTCACATATATCGATCTCCCAACACTAAGGTAGGTGGTTTGTGCCTTTCTGTTGAAATTATTTGAGTTATATGTACAAAATCACTAATACCCTTGAACGAGGTATTGCATGTTTACTATTTTAGCCCTATTGTTTGCCTGCTATGATTGTATGCTTGAGTAGAGGTTGATTTCATATGAATAGGGTTAATTATTATGCTTTGGAGGTGTTTTCGCATGCATGTTTTGTTATGGATGCTTGGTATTTCTTAGTCTATTAGGCTGCCTTGTTTACCCATGCCTAGTACTGTAGGATGGTGTGACCGTTGTTCTGACATGTTGTTGCTGTAGATTGCTATCCAAGTAGTTCTTGAGGTTTAATTTGGCCAATATGCGTTGTTATACTTATTTGACTTACACAGGACTGTGAGAACCTGGTGTAGTAGACCATAGGGAGAATGGACATAAGGGCTTCTCCAGAGTGTATGTTTTACTATTATGATGTGAGACCATAGGGGGAATTGACGTAAGTGCTTCCTCAAAGTGTTTGTAGTTCCTCGATGTGGGCCACAGGGGGAATGTGACATAAGTGCTTCCCCAGAGCACCTTTAGTACTAATATGAGACTATAGGGGTAATTGACGGTGAGTGTTTCCTCATAGAGTCTATGCTTAAGCTGAACTAGAGGGGTTAGACTGAGTGTACTGCCCAGAGGGTTGCTTGTGTTGCTAGGTAGGACTAGAGGGGATAGGCTGTGAGTACTTCCTAGAGGGTTACCTATTGTGTTATCTACTTGCTTGTGTTGTTTTGGTTGAACCAGAAGGGTTAGGCTGAGATTACTTCCCAGAGGTTTACCTGCTTTGTTTAGTTACTTACTTGATATGTGTAATTGAATGCAATTGAAACTGAGGATTGTTTACTTCTGAGTACTTCCTTGTTTACTAATTTCTTTACTTATTACCTGTCATATATTCACTGACTGTTAGGCACAGATCTTATGGTGGTTTCCTACTGAGATTTAGTCTCACACCCTGTTCGGGCCTTGCTTTTGGGCCCAAACAGATTATATTACTGTAGGTATAGACAAGGGAAAGTTTCATTCTACTTCGGGTACTTGACTACTTTGGAGCTGGAGAGCATGGGACCAAGCTATGGTTTGCGATGTTGAGGAGTTTCTCACTTGTTTTTCTTTTATGATTTGGATTAGTAATGTATTCAGAATTTTGATTTGTTTGGCTGTTTTCCTAGACATATGTATCATGCGTCATTTATATATGTGCTCCATTTGTTATTAATTTCAGTCTTCTACTGTTTATTGTTGTATGCCATTATTACTACTTCTGCTATTGTATATATGTTCCCCTTCCACTGTGTTACTCTGCCAATGAGGGAATAGTTTCCCCACTATCACACCCAAGGCCCTCGCTACTAGTCGGTAGCCTCTGGTGTTTGGGGAAATGCGCTTGAGTCCATGAGACCAACCGAGTACGGGGCGCCTCTGGGTGGCTTCTGGAACCAGGACTTTACAAAAACCCTGTGTCTGATCATTGCGGCCATGAACTCCACCTCGGCCGGAATGACCTGAAGAACTCTAGTTCCCTAACTGATGTGGAACTGATGATCCTTCTCCGGTACGAGGATTCAAAATAGAACCCATATCACCAGCTTCTAGTGATAGAAACTAACAGAAATTCTCAAGATGGCCCATCTTTCCACAAGATCGGCACTCAACTGGGTCTCTCAGAAAATGTGGCCTCATATGCTTGTTCTTACCACATGGGTAGCATACCACTTGGCTACCTAAATAAGTATTCCACCTACTCGGATTTCCACATGTAGACTCCCTGCGGCACTTCCTGCTGTCAGTCAGAGGGGTACCAATTCTAGATGCTAAGCCACCCTGGCTCACAGCTCCAGAATTTCTCAGGTTGTGCTTTGTGATCAGTTCCTGATTGACTATAGAAGTGATGGAAGTCAACCTGAAGATGTTTAACTGATATCGGATTTCATTCCTGAGACCATCCTCAAACTTCCTCGCCAGAAACAACTCATCAGCCCCTAGAATGTGTTTTAAGTGCTGCAGCTCTGTGAAGCAAGAAGAATACTCCATGGATGAGAGATTACCCTTCTCTAAACTCATGAACTCTCAGGCTCAGTCGACCCTCAAAGTCTCCAGGTAGAAGTAATCATAGAAGTCACATTGGAACTCAACCCAAGCCATAACCTACTGGCGTCCCACCTGTGATATCACGTCCCACCATCTCTTGGAGAAATCCCAAAGCATGTATGTAGAAAGTTTCACCCTCCTCTCTGGAGGCATCTCCAGATTCTTGAAGATAGAAAACATGGCTTCTAACTATGACTCTGCATCCTGAGATCCTCCATACCCTGAGAAAGTGGGAGGATGTTACTGTTGAAAAACCCGCTTCAACTCTACCATAGAAGAGATAGGATGCGGTGCTCTCTGGAAGGTCTGCATAAACCTCATGAAGCCTTCTCGGAACTGTGCATCAGAACCTATATCCAGAATGAAGGCTGGTGCCAAGATAGGCACGATGGGAGGATATGCTAGTAATCCTTGATCTACCATGTCTAATGTCTGATCGTTTCCCTGTATCTGGTGTACAACTGGAGGATGTATTGGTGGCATGACTCTGCAAGGTCAAGCACACACCTCAATTTAATATTATCAAGGAATGAAACTTAGAAGTACAAGAAAGGAATAAGAGAAAGAAAACATTCAGGATTTATAAACATGGATACACGGTGTGTATAACCACTACAAGGTATGTTCCCTTAAGCCTTTACATGGCATGTACTTCTGCTAAACCTGGTCATGTAACACCCTTACACACAGTGTGTTCTCCTTGAGACACAACGTGTACTTGAATCATTCCCCCCTACCCGAGTTCACTTACACAGAAAAACACACAGCCCCTTCCTGGGTAACTCTACATGGCATGTGCGCCCTGGACACGGCATGTACCCCTTATGTTATAACCATCTGTGTTGTTAGTCACACGGTCGGTGACACGGTCGACTCTACATGGAGTGTAAGAACAGAAAACAGCGTGTACAATATGAGTTTCATCCACCCATGTCATTGGTCACACGGCTGGATACACAGATCTTATAATGTGGTGTGTACTCCTAGTACATGGCGTGTTCCACCAAACAATTCCCAACCTCGTGTTCCTGCTCACACAGTTAGTCACACAGTTAAGTACTACACAGCGTGTATATACAGTACACAGCATGTACTTAAGAAACGTTATTCCCTCTCGAACAGAAGGATAAATTACGTGTATTCATGAATACATGTCGTGTATTCTGGGTTTTTTTGGACAGTAAGCCTCAAAAACTACTATGAAACCCCATAAAAACACTGAAATGAACATTAAAGTGCCAAATTCTGATCTGTGGGGGTCCATAATCCCCATGAATCAAATTTTAGCATTATATTTATGTCACATAACAATTATAACAGTGCAAGGAAACACGTGATCCACCAAATTATGATCCATTAGGGCCCATAACACCTCAAGGACCAAATTTTGGTGCTCATTCAAATGAAACCTTACAGAATTAGAAATACCCTATCAAATAGAAGGTATTCTATCAAGGCATCTATCATAACAACATGCATATCTAGCATAACATCTATCACAACAACATGAAATTGATAATGCACCCTAAATGGCATGACAATAATGCATGACATGTGATCTCTAGCAAGTGACTATACGATGCATGAGATGGAATACCCTCATCTCATTGGGTTTCAATAGAAATAGAACCTCAATGATATAAATCATAACAGCAAAAAACATGTGAATCACCCAATGGTGAAATCAAATCAACTGTAACAATTGGAAAACAAAAAAAAATCAATATTTGAGGCATATTGGATTTTCCCTATACACGGGTTAGCTACTCCCAGGCACAGCTAATTACCAACTATATATTCCTTCATATCCCTGTCTATAGTCTCCAAACGGTAAGTCAAATAAGAAAATAATTCCTCTAATGCCACTTTGTAATTTACCAGTTCTAGGAGCCACCCAAAGGTGCCCCGTACCCAGTTGGTCACATGGCCTCAAGCACATTTTCCCAAATGTCATAGGCTGCCGACTAGCAGTGAGGGCCTTGGGTGTGATAGTGGGGAAACTATGCCTTCATGGGCAGAGTAACACAGTGGAAACAAACTGATAAAAGTAGTGAAAGTATTAATACCATACAATAAGTAAACAGCAGAATATTAAAATTAAATAAACAATTTGAGCACATATATAAATGATTCAGGTCATGTATGTCTAGGAAATAATCCAAAAACGTTACAATGCTGAAATAAAATACTAAATCAAAGTACAAAGAAAATGAGTAAACTCTAGTAGCATCGCAAGCCTCAGCCTAGTCTCATGCTCTCCTGCTCCACCGCAATCAAGTACATGAGGTAGAAGGGATATTTCCCTTATCTATACCTGCAACAATATAATCTATTTGGACCTGAAATCATGACTCAAAAAGGGTGTGAGACGAATCCCAGTAGGCAACCACCCAAATATATGTGCCTAACTATCAATGAATATATATAGCAGGAAATATTAAAAAAGAAGTAATAACCAAGGAAGTACTAAAAGTAATCAATCATACAGTATCAACTACATTCATTTACATTTATTAATTAATCAACCAATAAAACACAAGCAACCCTCTTGGAAGTTTTCACAGTCTAACCCCTCTAGTTCATCTTAGACAAAGACTCTCTAAGGAAGCACTCACCGTCAATTCCTTCTGTGGTCTTTTAATGGTAAACTATAGACTCTCTGAGGAAGTGATCAACGTACAATTCCCCCTATGGTCTAACAATGGTATACTACAGACACTCTGAGGGATCACTCAACATCCATCCCCCCTATGGTCTTGCAACGTAAAAGGTAATAGACACTCTGGGGAATCCCTCAGTGTCCATTCCCCCTATAGTCTCACTACACCAGGTTCCCACAACCCTGTGTAATATAATCATGCACAAATGATATCCAGAAGCCAAAGTAAAACTCAAATACTACTTGGATAAACAAATACAATTCATATCACAAGCATGTCGTATAAACAATAACTCCATCCTAACAGTACTAGGCATGGAAAACAAAGCAGCCTAACAGGCAGTTCTAGACCCAATAGACAATATCAAAAAAACATGGGAAAACACATCCATAGCAAGGTAATAAACTCTATTCATAAACAATCACCCTTTCTCAAGCAAAAAAAGAATATCAGGAAGTAATAGGGTTAAATTCCCAAAACACACAATACCCTAAACTAGGGTATTGGGCACTTTTTGCACAAATAATTAAAATAAAACTATAGAAAGGCACAAACCACCTACCTTGATGTTGTACGATTGATATATTTGAATCTCAGCCTTTGATTCGACCTAGAACATCATAGATCTACAAAAACTTGAAAAATGTTCAACCTCAAATATCTCACGAGAGAAGAGAAAACATGAGGAGAGGCTCTAGAATAAGGAAGAACTCACAGTGGTGATTCCAACGCAATTGAAGGTGTTTGATTCGGAGGATGGATGGAGAGTTAGTGGATCGAAGAAGATTCAGTGATTTTTATCCCTCCTAGACGAGACGGGGCTTGAAGAGGGTGTTTATGTCAATTAGATGCGACCCAAGTCCATTTAATGAAATAAAAGAAAAAGTACACAGTGTGTACTATTAATGAACACACTATGTATTCGCCACAATCGGCCCCCGACATAAGTGACCTGCCACATCACCCCACACGGCCATGTCTCAACCGTTACATGCCCAAGACATGGTCGTACGTGGTAACAGGATACATGTTGTGTACTCCTAAGTACATAGTTTGTACTCTTAAAATTTACAAAAACTCCACTTTTCCTCAAAAACACCAAAAAACAGGATCCATACCTGAAAAGAAGATCCAGGTTCTTACAGGTCGGCCCATCACAATAGAGTTTCTTAAAAATTCACTGAATTTTTTTGTGACGGTGCTACTACCCATCGAAAATATTAACTTTTTCGACAAATTTTCATAAAAAGTAATATTTGTGATGTTGTTTTCCACAACAGGTCATTTGCATCAGGATCTCGTCACAAAAGACCATTTGTGACGGGAACCCATTTCAAATGACCCATCGCAAAAATCTATTTTTCCATTAATGATTGATTATTCCTCAAAGCGAGAAATATTTTTCATGTCATGCATGTTAAAAAAATATTCTTTTCACATTTTCAATAAAAACCAATGGGCATTGTTTGGAAAACAACATGAATATTCCTTTCAAAACATTTTGTAAAAAAATAAAACATGGGTAAAAAATTATTTAATAAATCATTTGAATAATGTTAAAAATATTTTCAAAAACATTTTTAGAAAACATGGTTTTGGAAGAAAAAGGGTTTTTTACCGAAGAGATAAACAAAGATGTTTTTTTATTAAAAAAAATATTTTGAAATATTGAGTACATAAAGAGAGGAAAATGAAGGGAAAACATGTGTTCTACATAAATAACTAGAATAAAATAAAATTCATATGTTTCTTGAGAGATATATCATAATATTTCATCATTGGAATCATAATCATAAACAATCTTGATAAACGATGATATTGTAACATAAAACTCTTACCACATTAGTAACATTGAATCATAATCCCAATGAAAGAATAATGTTAAATGAAACTTATAATATCATGAAAATAATTATATTCATGATATAATGTGTAAAATGGTAGTATATACACCTCACAGAACAAGAAAGGTGTATAACATAACATATGTCCCGAGAAGGAAAATTGAGATAAAAATCTCTTAACTATTTAATATATTTTAATCGTAAAGCCCATGAAAAATAGATCGTAAATTGGATATTTAAATCCCAATAATTTTCAGGTGAATAATCATAAAATACATTCATTTTCATTATATACACTATATAAAATAAATAGGTGGTGAATATAGAATGTGTCTCACAGAAGTAAAAAGTGAGATGGAAATCCCTTACCTTAAGTATCGACTTCCTTCATAAACGTTTGAACCTCCTATATAATAAACATAATTTTATTATACATATATTAAAACCCATTATTATATATATCATAATATATATGATTTAATTATGTCCTTTTATTCCCCATTTATTACAAATTCCATGTTAAAGTCATGTTTCAGGTAATAACCGCTTTGTTTTTTGTATATATTTTGATTTGTTATTTTTGGTCCTCTTACTTTGGTAATTGTTCCATTATCTCTAGAATATTAATAATTAAATAATTATAATATTTATACATAAATTATAATATTAATATCAATCATTAAATATGGTTTTGAAAATGAATTATATAACGAACATGGAGACGGTTGGTCATGCATACGCATGAGTAACGTTTCCATTTTTCGACGATCATTATAGAAAGAAGGTAACTAAAATATTATATTTCTAGAATTTTCATAATATCATAAATAAAATATTATTTTTTTAAATATACTTATACATATCATCCATGTTTCATGGTGATAAAAATAGAGTCACATCGCTTTGTGAAGGCGGTGGTCCACTTGTATAAGAACGATGTTATCATTTTTTAGTTAGTGAAAATATAAGAAATAAAATGATAAATTATATTTTAAAAATTATAAATATGTCATTAATATCATAATTATATCATTTATATCAAATATATTTATCTATATTATCTTCCATGTAAAGTGTTAGTGAAAAAAGAATCACATCGCTTCGCGAGGTGGTAGTCTGTCGTACACACGAGTGACGTTATCGTATCTCCTACATAATGAAAAGTAAAAAAAGGTATATATGATATAATTAATCAATATGTATAATTATTTTATTAATATAATATATATACTTTATATTCATTATAATACCCAACTGTGAGAGGTGGTAATGGAAAAATGAATGACATCGGTTCATGAGGTTGTAGTCCGTCGTACACACGAATGATGATTTTGTAACCCATTTGATGTAAGTGGAGATGTTTGTAAGAAATTAAATTAATATAAAAACATCTAATTATATTTAATATATTGATTTTTTTATATTATAATGGTTTAATAATAATTTAAAGAGTTGGAGGAATAAATAAAATAAAAATGCCCGTTGAAGAACGTTACCTCTTCTTCAGGTAAACTCCTTAGGTTTTCACCGAAAGTCATCCTAGTTCAGATTTATGCCCAAAATAAGGATTATAGTATGAGAGGAGGTAATTTGGGAAGTTATTTTGGTAGTTATTGGCTGAAAATTTTATTTTAATGTGTGAAAAATAGAGGATATGGGTGGCCTTTTATAAGTGAGGTGAGTGGCGCACTAGTAATTTTTTGAAAAGAAAAAAGGTGTACCCATATTTTTCTCATTAAAAAAGGATCCAAAATGAATTATTATTGAGTATTATAAATTTTAGGTTTGAAATATGGCCATAAAATAGAATGTTTACAAGTTTTTAGGTCTTTTTAAACCTTATTTTTTTAGTTTAACCCTTAGTAATCCCTTTTTTACCTTAATCGTGGTAATTAATTTTTACTGTTTTCACTATTAATTTTGATAAAAAAAATTAATTTGAAACTATTAGATGATATAAATTACTCTAATTTGAAATATGTAACACATTTTTTCAAATTCAATTCACATAAGGGGAAAATGTAATTTTTAATTAATCCTGCAGACACAATGAGAAATCAAGTTTTTAAAGAGAAAAACGTTCAAAAGTTTACAAAGTTTTTACATCCAATTTCAATATGAAATTGATTTTTATGAAATAAATTTAATTAATATATATATATAATTTTATTAATTTTACTTTAAAATAAACTTAAAATATAATTTAACTTTATAAATAGTTTAAACAAAAAAGGCAGTTTTCAATTAAAATTCAATATTTTTTACTATTAATCATAAATATAATATTTTCTAAAATTTCTCAAAAATTAACCATAAGATAATTTTAATATTATGATTTCAAAAATTAATTTTATTTTTTATAATAAATTTTCTAAAAGTTTCAAAAATTATTTTTAAATTAAGTTCACAAAAAATGTGACAAAACTTTTTTTTAGAAAAATACAGTTTTTAAGCATAAAATTGGATTTATTCTTATATATTATATAGAAAACAAATAATATGAATGTTAAATAGTTTATTGGATATATAATATATAAATTTCATTAAAATAATTTACCAAAAGTGTTTTTTTAAATTTATTGAGGTAAATCATGTTTGTTTTCATAAAAATAGTTTTTCAGAAAAATATTTCCTTTATTTTAAAATGGTTTTTATTTTCATTTTTAATTAATTAGTCACAAAAAAAATGAATTTTATACACATTTGTAAACCATATATTTTCATAATTTATGTAATCCTATTCATATCCACCATTCCAATTATTAGGTGATAACTATCATATTAAATAATAATATTTTAATAATATGTCACTTTTTATTTAAACTCAGTGTTACGTGTAATGCAAGATAAACTCAGTGTTATGTGTAATGAAATCCAAACTCAGTGTTGTGTGTAAAGAAAGATAATATTGATATTTCAAGTAATAAAAAATATATAATAGATTAAATTTATTTGAGAAAATATATTTCACAAAATCTTAGGGTGTTGCATTTTACCCCCTTAAAATGAATTTACCCCTTCAAATTCATCTCATCCATCAAAAGTTTAACTTTTACAAATTATTTCATAGAAAATCACATCATGAAAAAGTTTAATAAGAAATCCTCTTTATAAAGAGAAAGGGATGAGATAAATTCATCTATAATAACACACACTAGGTTTCCAAATAGGATAACACAGTTGGGGAGTGAAAAACATAGACATATAAGAGAAAACTAACACCCAAATACTGATGGAGAGTGATAAATAACATGGTCAGGAGAAAGTTAATGACCAAAAATCCATAAACCAAAGATTAATTAAAAAGGTCATTGATATCATTAAAAATTATGGTAATAGGAAAACATTTTATTTCACGATCCTTTTCCTGATTTTGGGTAATTTCTTTTCCATCTTGACTGAGAAAAAATGAAAATTAACCTACTTGATATATTTTACTTTCATAGGTATAATTTCATCCTTTGGTTGTTCCTTAATCAAATTTCTCTTTATCTCTTACTCTAATTGATGATTTTTTTTCATATCTAAAGCACTAAATAAGATTCATAATAGAATGATAAGTCATTCCTTCTATCTATAGTAAAAAAACATTAACATTGGTTATCCAATATGGATAAATATTTATATGGTGGTGTATTATTTTAATCTCTAAAACCTCATCCAAAGTTTAACTTATACCATTACATGAATGGATAACCTTGTAAACCTTACCAAATTCAAAATTTATAAATAAGGTTTCTAAATTACACAAAATCTACTTAACATTAATCCCCCATATATCATAAAGTATATCTTGATTATCAAATACCAAACATGTGAATAACTTCATCATGAATTCTCTTGAAACATGGTAATAACCTAAATTACCATAAAACATTATTTAAAACATACATGCTTTCTCATTACTTATATAAAACATATATTATTGTATGTATTACTTAAATACAAATATATTGTAAACTCCATTAATGATGCCATAAAACACTTTATCAAGAAATAACTAATTAGCTATAAGGTAATCAGTATTATCCAATTTACTTAATCATGTCCAATATCTCTAAATCCCAACATCATTATCTCAAAATTAGGAACATATTATGGGTTATCTTCCCTTAATAAAAATATCACCTTACCATTAAATTACTTTTTTAGTTCATCAGTACCATTTAAGATATTTTTTAAAATCCTTAATGAAAAAATAATCCTGAACAATCCCTATATATTTCATGATTCATATAACACAATCCTTGGATTCCAATACATTAATACATCAATCATCCCACTTTCTTCTCAAACCGTTAACTAGGATTCATCATCTTATTCCTTAATAACTCTTTTCTTTCATATTTCATTCATAGTATCTTCATCATCAACAGTAAAATCATTACTCGCACAACATTTCTGATTCTCTTTTTGAGTTTTCCCCTTAGGAAATTAATTTTTATAATTCTCTTACATTCCGCATTTAAAACATTCAATAGTCGATGATTACTTAGGTAGAACATTATTCTTATATATTTCATTAATTGAAATTTTCATTTTTCATTTACAGTTACTTGCTTTGTGTCCTTGTTTTCCATACCCAAAACATCTTCCCATCCCTATGAGACATTCCCTTGATTTCTTCCCATGTTCTTGACATATAGGAAGCTGAATCTTCTTTCCTCCATAGTCTCCACTAATTGAACTCTCAACAAACATTATCCTTGTCTTCTTTGGTGAGTCTAAGAGTTGGTTAAGGTGCACATTATTAATTATGTTTCATGATAAATGATTATTCATAATTAAAACATCCTTCACTTCAGTCATCATCCCATTTATATGATCATTAGTAAATTATCCATCAAATTCAATGTTAAACTAGTTCCTTCTGGTTCCCTCTACTGATTAAAACCAAAAATAATAGTGTGATAAATACTAATCATAGTAGAAAACCACATAATTATGAAAAAAATAACTTATAGGATGTCAAAATCATGAAACCTTATTTTTAATCTATGAAACCTTAGGTTTATCCTAGGTCATTCATAGTTGAAATCCCTTTAAATCCTTTATGATGGTTCATAAATAGTTTGTGTATTTCTAAATCATATCCCTTAGGAGTGTAAAACCATGTGTGCAGTAAGACCCATTGTCATGCACCAGGTGACGATTGAGTCTATCTCAATGCACCCTTTTGGAGTTATTACCCCTAGGTACCTTTGTGCCAGATCCACATCCACTTATAGTATCCAGACAGGGATGTAATTTCTTGCAAACCACTTGATCTATCCTTAACTAAATTTTAAGGACATTTTCCTATACTTTGACTCATACTTAGACTTATCCTTAGAGACATCCCTAGACATATCCTTAGAAATATATCTAGGTATCTCAATGAAATTTACTTATCCTAGTTTCTAAAGGTTAAATAAACCTTTCCTCTAATACCAGCTATAAAACACAGGATTATCATACATGGATATTATGTCTTTTTTATGAATATCCATTACATTACACAAACACATGCCTGAGGGTCGTAATAGTTTAGTACATTTGGAAACTTGGAACATAATCTTTTTAATTCATGAAATATATTCAAAATATCCCATAAAGATCTTCTAATTTAGTAATCTTCACAAACGTACCCTACTTGAAACCTTTCTTCATAACCTAGGGAAAGGAAACATATGACAAGGAGAGCTCAGATGATCAGTAAGGGTAAACAAGGGAGATATGTAATCATAACATAAACATAAGTGTATGATAATAAGATAATAGCATATGAAAACCATAATCTGTATATCAAAGATTGTAATATTGAGTCGTGGAATAAATATTGGAATTTTATAAGACATAAATCATAAGTAAATAAAAGAACATGCACCATGAGAGCATAAAAATTATTTAAGATATGGAATTGTGGAATACAAATAAGTATATAAAATCATTTCCATAGTATTCAAGGCTCACTTCCAAGGATATCATAGTGGAATGGGTTCACTCCCCAAACCATAATAATAGTCAAGGTTCACTCCCAAGTTCATCATAGTGGAAAAATACCCTTACTAAACTAGGTTCACTCCATATTTCAGTCTAATCTATCTCATGAGATATAAATATTTACCCGATACATTGGACAGCGACATAGGTCCCACCCACCTAATAATAAAAACCATATTTATGTGTAATATCTTGTTACTATTTTCAGGTACTTATTAATCCCTCTTTTGATCATGATTTGTTTGGGGTTTATATTGAGTTTTTTCAAGGAGAAATTTCAAATTTTTTGAAGGCTCTTGGGCTATTTACGGTTGGTGCACGGTTTTCCCAAACTGTGTGCCCTACTAGTGAAAATCATGAAAACCCAGGTAGTTATGGTTTTCACGATTGGTGTATGGTTTGAAAAACTGTGCTCCCACTTAGTAGAAACAATTCACCCCTTTATAGGGGTGTATGGTTACGGTGCACGGTTTTACAAACCATGCATTCCCCTCTAGGAAATCGTGTGCGTTGACTTTTTAATTCCAAAAAATGATTTAAAATTTCCCAAAGCCCCCATGTGAACCCTTGCTTGACCTAAATTGGGATTGGACATCCTCATAGTTTATTGGAGCTCTCAAGGACCCATTTTTTATCCTATAAACCCCTTCCCAAGTGAAATAAAGTTTGGTGAACATCGTTCAATCTCTCCCTGATAAGAGTTATTCTTCTGTTATTTATTTCTCGATCTCTTCCCTTCTCCTTCTTAGGGTTTAATAGATCTTTGTGTTGTTGGAGGATATAATATTCATTATTTTAGATCTTGAATCTATGTTTTATTCTCAGATATACATTTCTAACATTCTTCATTGGAGTTTCCTATTACAGGTGTTGTGTTACATAATCATGTGATTCCAAAGAAGGTGGTTCTGTATAAGCTTTGCTAATTAATTTAACCTCGAATTTATTGATTATTTTGATTCCTTTTAATTATATTTTTAAAACCCAGTTTAGTGTTAATTGGGATTTGAAATTTATTTGGAATTAAATTGGGGAAAACCCCCAATTACAGTGAATTGGGGTATGATTTAGATTTTATGGAAATTTTGGAATTTAATTGCAGAATTAAATTATGAAATTAAATTTTGAAATTGATTTCAATTTTTTATTTGAGAAAAATGGATTAAATTTTTTTAATAATAAACTTGGTTAGTTTTATCTTGAAAAGGGAATGATTTGATTAAAAACTTGTTTTGGGTTTTAAATAGAAATTGTCATATTGAAATGGGAAATGGGTTAGTTGTATTTTGAATAGTTTTGAAATAAATTTCTCATTATTGATTGTTGTTTGAGCACATGAAAGCCTAGGTAGTTAGTGAGTTATTTGGGATAAACATTCTAGGTTGTAATTTCCCTATCATAGGATTAAGGATTTACAACTCTAAAATAAACTTTTGGAAAATATTATCCCCAGTGGGATGTTGGTTAGTCCCATTTGGCCAATGTTGGAGGGACATGTATGCACATTGCCATTATCACTATTTAAGTGTGTGAGGTTCCCATAACCTGGAACTATCATACCTCTTGGTTGATAAAATTTTTTCTCATTTTTGATTACTTTTATATATATTCCATTGATTTTTAAAATTGTTTCCATGCCTTGTGAATTTATATAAAATGTTTATTAATCCATTATTGAAAATATTTCCATTAATTGAAATGAAAATCATGATTTGTTTTAAATATGATCATGTACTTCCATTCCTATTTTATTAAAATTGAAATCATTATTTGGTTAATTTTTATGGCGTATTATTACAGAACACGAGGTGAGACCCTACTGGGCTTTTAGCTCACACCCTGCTTGTGCCTTCAGGTGTTTGTAGATTATCTTCTTCTAGATTTGATTAAGTGGAAAGAGACACTTGGAGGTTGTTCTTATTATTGATCATTGAAACTTAGAGATTTGTGTCCATTGGGACTTGGGTTTTTTATTTTTATTTTCTGGTACTTTGTGGTTGTAATTTGGGTTTATATACCCGTTTGACTTTTGGTACAGTCTCCTTTGGTAGTTTTCTTTGAGCATACTGATTTGTTTTTGTTTCTTATATTATTTATGTGTAAAAAATTTCCATATTTATCTTTTATGATGCATGGTGCTTATTTCCGAACCCTAGGTATCGAGAACACCCTTCAGGCTATGTCATAACCAGCTCAGGTATCAAGGTACCGAGGTATCTAGGCTGGTTCATGAAATTATGTGTTCCACAAGATCATAAAAAATTCATTATATCATAACCCATGAAATTTAATGGGTTTTATAAACAATTCATCATGTCATAGCCTATGGAAAAAATATAGGTTTTATAATCATTTCATCATTTCATCATATCATAACCCGTGGAAAAAGAAGTGGGTTTCGTAAGAATTTTATCATGGTATCACCTATGGAAGAGAAATAGGTTTCATAAATATATTTTCATTATAAACTATTAAGATAAATAATAATAATGTTATCCTTGGTTCATATATCCAATAAATCATAAGTTACATCAAAATATTTCATCTTATTTGGATAATGATTTTAAAAGATAAATCACTTAGAACGTTTCTTAAGGAAGATAAATTTTATCTGAAAATAAATTTTCAAAACTAGAATTTCATAAAATATTTTGGAAATCATTTTATTTTAAAATAAACTTTAAAACTTATAAAGGAATATTTAAAAATAATTTAAAACATTTCTTGAGGGAAATATCCTCTCCACTTTCAAAAAAATAAAACATAAAACATTTTCAAAATCCTTTTCACTTTGAAATAATTTATTTAAAATATAAAAAAATCTAAAATATTAAGGAAAAAAATTTCTTTGGAAATATATTTTAAAACTTGTAAGATAATCTTTAAATCATTGAGTGGTCATGACATCGTGAAATACTATTCATGTCATGTTTGTTAAAAAACAATGATTCTTTTCACATTTTCGGTAAAAGCCAAACGGGCATTTTTTGGAAAATGGAATGAAGGTTCCTTTCAAAAAAAAATTAAAAAGTAAAACCTGGGTAAAAATATCTTTAATAAATCATTTTAATAATGTTGAAAACATTTTTTAAAACATTTTTAGAAAACATGGTTTGGGAAGAAAAGGGGTTTTCAATCAAAAAGAAATAGACATTTTTTTATTAAAAAATTATTTTTAAATATTGAGTAAATAAAAGAGTAAAATGAAGGTAAAACATGTATTATCCATAAATAACAATAGTATAAGAAAATTCATGACTTAGTGGTGGGCAGGTGGGCAGGTGGGCAGGTGGCGCGCAGGTGGGCAGGCCAGCCCTATACCTCGTTACCCATACAACATGTTGCTGCTTCGGCGGTGGCGTAGTGGTGAAGGAGAGGGGTACAACAACGTCGTTCTTTGGGAGGTACAGGGTTTGATTATTGGGAGTCCGCTTTTGGGGTGAACCTCTCCCCCGGGATCCACTCGCCTTGCCGGGTCACCCGGTTTCTGACTGGGTGGGCAAAATGAGGCGCAACCCACCCGTGCTGACGGATTGCTTGACGAACCATCGTCGCCCGGGTTGTCACCCTCCGGGACGCTCTGCCATCTCGGATGGCAACGGCTCCTTCCCGGCTGGGGCTCTCTCTGGAGTGTCCTCTTCGTGGGAAGGGGGGTTTCCTTTTTTGGGGGTTCGAAAAGGCCACACAAGGGAATTCCCTCTATAAAAATTAATAAAAAATAAAAAATAATAATAAACAATCCTGATAAACGATGACATAAAAATATTACCACATTGGTAACTTTGAATCGCAATCCCCATGAAAGAATACAATTAAATAAAACATAAATATTAATAAAATAAGTATATTCATGATATAACATGTCAAATTTCTATTATATACACCTCATATAAGAAGATAGGTGCATAACATAACATATGTCTTAGGAAATGTGACAAAAATATCTTACCTCTTTAGTATATTTTGAATCGTAAACCCCGTGAAAGAGAGATAATCAAGTGGATATTTAAATCTCAATATTTTTTAGGATAATAATCATAAAATTAATTCATGGTTAGTATATACACCACATAAAATAAATAGGTGTTGAATATGGCATGGGTCTCACATAAGTAAAAAAAGTGAGACAGAAACCCCTTACCATAAGTCTCAACTTCCTTTGTACACATTGGAACCTTCTATATAATAAATATAAGTTTATTATAAATATATTATAAAACCATATTTATAAATATCATACCATATGTTATTTACTTATGTCATTTTATTACATGTTTATTAATAATTCCATGTTAAAGTCATGTTTCGGGTAATAACTGTTTTTTTATATGTTTTGATTTGTTCTTTTCAGTAATCATAATTTGATCATGGTTACATGATATCCAGAATAATAATCATGAAATAATTATCATATTTATACAAAAATTATACTCTTAATACCAATCATGAAATATGGTTTTTATAAATGAAGTATGTTTCAGTCATGGAGACGGTAGGTCGTATGTACACATGAGTAATGTTTCCATTTTTTAGTGATCATTATGGAAAGGAGGTAAGTAATATATTAAATTTACAGAATGATAATAATATAATAAATAAAATATTATTTCTGTAAATATACTTATACGTATCTTCCATGTTGTTTGGTGATGAAAATAGAGTCACATCGCTTCCTGAAGGTGGTATTCCACACGTACACGAATGACGTTATCATCTTTTAGTGAGTGAAAAGGCAAGAAATAAAATTACATATTATATTTTAATAATGGTAAATATTACATTAATATCACAATTATTTCATTTATATCACATATATTTAAACTTATTATCTTCCATGTAAAGCGTTATTAAAAAATGAATCACATCGCTTTGTGTGGCGGTAGTCCGCCGTACACACAAGCAACGTTATCGTATCTTCTATGGAATGGAAATTAAAAATATATATATGATATAATTAATCTAGAGGTATAATTATTTTATAAATATTATATATATATATATATTATCCATCATCATACCCAACCGTGATAGGTGGTTATGGAAAAACGAATGACATCGGTTCGTGAGGTGGTGATCCTTCGTACAAACAAATGTTGATTCCATAACTCATTTGATAGAAGTGGAGATATTTCTAGGTAATTAAATTAATATAACAATATATAAGTATATGGATAATACTTATTTTATTATATCATCATAATTTAATAATAATTTAAGGATGTGGAGCAAGAAATAAAATAAAAACGTGCATTGAAGAAAGTTACATCTTCTTCGGGTAACCCCTTAGGTTTTCATCAAAATACTTCCTAGGTTGGATTTATTCTAAAAATAAGGATTCTAGGATGAGAGGAGTGATTTTTGGAAGTTATTTGGGTAGGTATTTTCTAAACGAAAAAGTTTTTAAGGTGTGAATAATAGAGGATAGTGGGTGGCTTTTTATAAGTGAGGTGAGTGCCACACTTGTAATGTTTTGAAAAGAAAAAGTGTACCCATGTTTTTATGATGAAAAAAGGATAAAAATAGAGTAATATCTATCCTTAGACATTATATGGTATAAATATGGCCATAAATTTTATTTTAGACAATTTTTTTTGTTATTTTAACCCTTATCTTTTTAGTTTAACTCCCTGGTAATCTCATTTTTACCTTAACCATGGTAATTAATTTTTAGTGTTTTCACTATTTATTTTGATCAAAAATTAAGTTGATATTATTATATAATATAAATTATGATGATTAAAAATATTTAATCCATTTTTTAAAATTCAATTCATAGAATTAGTGAAATTTAATTTAAAATTAATCTCGCAGATGCGACGACAAAGTGGGTTTTCAAAGTGCCTGAATGGCCTGAAGGCCGTCATTTTTTTATTATTTTTGATAATCCACCTTTCAAGGGGTGAGTTTTAACCCTTACAAGGCCCTAAGGCTTAGAGATAATTACATGACCTGTAGGTCTTATAGGAAATCACCCAGACAAGACAACTTGGAACTGCTCCTACCTAGAACATGTCATGATATTAGCACTCCACCATCACAAGGCTGGTTAGCTAGCTGTCCTGTGTAGAGTTGCATAGTCCCAGTACCGATGTAAATTTAATACCGACTCATTCTTCCAAATCTGGTTAGCTCTGATCTAGTGAATGCGCCTACTCTGAATCCCCATCTGGAGGCTTGTCCCTTGTAGTTTGAATGATACATCTGCATAATCATGTGGTCCAAAGGCCTTGGGGTGGCCTGAAGGCCTTGAAGTGGCTTGAAGGCCTTGAGAGACAACTGTCCTGAAGGCCTTGGGTGGCCCGAAAGCCTTGCAGGACCTGAGGACCAAACCGGTGGTCCAAAGGCCCAGATGGATGAATAGTTATGGTTGCTACAGTACCGAATAGTGTCTGTTATAGTTCCTACTACATTACATACTGAAGTGCTGCTACATTAACCTGGAAATATGTCTCTACCCAGATTTGATCTCAGGTCTCTTGGATGCACTTGTTGAGTCCTCACCAATTTTAAAAGTTTAAAAAGTTTTTATACCCAATTTCAATATGAAAATGATTATAATGACCTAAATTGGATTAATAGATATGTAATTTTATTAATTTTATTTTAAAATAAATTTAAAATATAATTTAACTTTATAAATAATTTAAACGAAAAGACAGTTTTCAATTAAAATTCAATATTTTTCACTATTCATCAGAAAAATTAATATTTTCAGAAAATTATCAAAAAATAACCCTAAGATAATTTTTATATGATTATTTCAAAAATTAATTTTATTTTTTCATATAAATTTTATAAAACTTTCAAAAAATAGTTTTAAAATAAGTTCACAAAAAAAAGGTGACAAAGCTACTTTTTAGAAAAATACAGTTTTTAAGCATAAAATTGGATTTATTCTTATTTATTATTTAGAAAACACATAAGATAAATGATAAATAGTTGATTAAATATAAATACTATATATATTTAATTAAAATAATTTACCAAAAGTTGTTTGTTTAATTTATTGAGGTAAAACGTGTTTGTTTGCATAAAAATAGTTTTTCAAAAAAAGATTTCCTTTATTTTCAAGTGGTTTTTATTTTCATTTTTAATTAATTGGTTACCAAAAAAATAATTTTATACACATTTGTAAACCATATATTTTCATAATTTATTTAATCCTACTTATATCTGTTATTCCAATGGTCAGGTGATAACTATCATATTAAATAATAATATTTTAATAATATGTCACATTTGTTTTAGAGTTAGTGTTTCATGTAACATAAGCTAAACACAGTGTTACGCATAACATAATACAAACTCAATATTGCGTGTAATTTAATATAAAATCAATATTGCTTTCAATTAAAAATATAGAAAAGATTAAATTTATTTGAAAAATATATATTTCAAAAAATCTCAAGGTGTTATATCCATTATTCTAGAACTTGAAGGGTTAGTTTGTTTAAAGGTTTTTCTTGGATTTTATATGATAATGTTGTGTTATTTCATAAAGTAACCCATTTTTGATGTGTTTTTGAAATTATATAAAATTAGATGGCTTTTGGAAAACCCCTTTTCTTGTAATTTTAAAATAGTGATTTTAAAATCATAGAATGGTTTTGATGCATGAAAAGTGTTTCATAAAATTATTTCAAAGGAAGAATTATTTTATGGAAATTAATTGGTAAGTATTTTTTTCATAATTTGGTTATAATGTGTTCAAAGTGTATGGATTGTGATCGAAAGTGCCACTATCAAGGTAGGACGGGTTATGGTACTGGAGTACTACTATCGATGGTAACACCAAGCTTCAATGTATATGGATGGGTGTGTGTGTGTGTGAACATGGGAATGGTTAATACAAATTTGAATGGTTTGAAATATGTTTTTTTATGGTTTTCTCACATGGATTTCTCTTATGGGTTTATATAAACTGTTCAAATAAATTTAAACTATTTATACAAAATGTGATAACTGGTTCTTGTCCTAATGGCGTGTGTTGGGAAATATCTAGGGAATGCTTATTGAGTTTATAATCACCCTCTACTTGGGAATTTTAGTGAATTTATAGATTTCATATGCTAAGACATAGGGAAGGGAAAGGTGTCTTATTTCTCTAGTGATTTATCTTGACACCATGGGTGTGGTAGGTGGTATTGGATCTTAGAGCTAGTTTAGGTGGTGCTTGGGATCATGTCACTTGATGTCTCTAAGTCATGTTGTATTTTGGTTTTGTTAGTTGATATTCCATGTTCCATTGTCACTCTGATATCCAATTTATATTGGTTTTATAATTGGGTTTTATTACTTATACTGATGCATCATATAGCAGTAATGGATTTTTATATTTTATATTTTCAGGTTCTTTTATCTCAAAAAGAGAAAATCATCCCCCAATGTTTTCCTAAGCCCTTATAATTTATTCCTAGCCTTTGGTGTCTTGGGGATGTTGCCTAAGGTTAGTGTAACTCTATCTCTTCTCAAGACACTTATTTGGGGTGGGATGTTACACTATAACACATCAAAAGGAAGGTAAATACTTCCTAATCTAGGGCTATATAGAACTCATTCCCACAATAAGAAAATTCCAAACTCTCTATTTAACTTCAAGAGTAAAAAAAAGTAAAATAAAATTCAAAACCCATTGAAGGAAAAAAAAGAAAGGAATGTTTGTTAGAGATAAAATGATAATGGGTGTAGACTGTCTCGTCAAAACTCAAAGGGTTGGATCTGTTTCAATAGAATAGAAAGAGAAGGGAGGAATCTATTCTTGAATAAAACTAAAAAACATGCATTACTCTTTAACAAAAAGCCAAACCTCCTAAATATACATCAAAATTTTCTCAATATAAAACACCAAAATTAATATATAGAACAACCTTGAAAATACCTCATGTTATGCACAAATATTTGAATCATTGAGAAGATATGAATAAATTCATCAAACCTATGGTGAAACTATCATGAATATGGAATGAGAAGAAATTTTCTTAAAATTCATACTGGAGTTTTGAGTGAAATATTTTTGAAAAGGTAGGTATAAGTGTGAATTGTAGTATAAAAGAAGTGTAATTTTTTTATATACTTAATGAAGAAAATATAACTAAGAATATTAAAGAGGAATGATAATAATGAGGACCATGGTGTTGAAAAAGGAAGGCCACATTGGCTAATGTTTGAATTTTTCTTGAATAATCTTATTAAAGTTCACTTGTTTGGGAGTCCAAGGATTAAATGTGGGAGAATTATTGGAGATAATTTATTCATTACTTTTAATTTATATTTTAATGATTTAAATCCCACAAATTTATCATTTTGAGGGTAATTATCGCATATTTAGATTATAGGAATATTTTGGGATCAAATGAAAAAATAGTTTAAAACTAGTTTTTTAATTGTTTGGTTTATCTACAGAATTTTTAGAATAAAGCCTGAATTTAATTTTCGGTGTTTTTATAATTATTTTAGGTGGATGGAGTTTATTTTATAGAAAACAAATTTATTGATTTTATTTGGATAAGTTATCTTAAAATTATGAGTTGAAATGGTTACTAATGTAAAGGTAACCTCAGTATATTGTAACTTGTGTGAAATTCATCTCTAATATAGGTATAAGTAACACTAATGTGTATGAGCTACATCAAGGTAATACCAAATTCCAAGAGGATACATAAAATTCATCTAATCTATGTGATCTATGTAAAGGTAATTCTTAATTTGTGTAAAGGTTACTCTGAAGATCCAAAACCGTGAAAAGTTCATTCCTTAGAGAACTATGTAAGGGTAAATTCAAAGAGATTCCATAAAATAACCAGTGGATCATAAGACTTGAACCTAAAAATTTGATCATGTGTATTTTATTATATGACATTCTTGGTCTAATTGTAATACTTTTCTCCTGAGCATTGAACTTTCCAAGATTATGAGTTGCTGAGTGTATGACTTTCCCATAGAGATCGTATAACTTTACTGCTAATCATAAGACCTTATGATTTTCGGAATTAAACCCTGGAAATTTCATATGAATTCTATTATAGTCATAAGACTTCGAGAAGTTTTGAGCCTATGAATTTGTTTAGTGTATGACTTTTCTCAGTTTCATCAAACTTTGAGCATATAACTTTAGCCACCATTTTATATGATACCCCATGCACATATGAATTCTGAGATATTTTTATGCCATCATGACTTTCCCAAAATCAAAGGAAGATCATAAGACTCATCTAAACTTCAAAAAAAGTCTTTAAGCTACCACATCATCATTCATGTGGACACTTAGAGAAAATCACATGGATTATACTCAGTTAAATCATAGCTAAGTAAACATGAAATTGTTTGAATAGAAGCTACATATTTTCAAGAATATTGGGTCATGATAGTGATTTAAATCCATGGGTAAAAAAGAAAAATTCATAGAAACTAAAAATCAAGGATCTCAGAGCTTTGACCATCAATGAAAAATATGGAAACCAAATCTCTTAAAAAGTAACACAATGCCAGATCTAGAAAAGAAATCTTGTGGAAACTTTCTAGAGGACCAGTTGCTTCTATTTACTAATTTTTTTTTACTATTTTATTAGTTTCATAATTTATTCTTCTTTACCTTAATCTTTTATACCCTTTACATAGAGGGGTAAACTTAGGATTTATCAGGTAAAGGAATATTTTCCTTTTTAAATTCTTTATTTTTTTCACTCTTATCGGTTTCGACACTCAGTAGCAGTTCTTAATATCAGATGTGATTGTATTTGTTTTTCATTCTGTTTAATTTTTATTGACTTTATTGATTATCCATAATCTCCCTAAACTTATTTTTGGTCTATATATGATGGAATAGGTCAAGGATAAGTTGTGAACTATTTATAAATTGTCAACATGTGTGGAAGGGGGGGTAGACACTCTTGATTGTTTAGGAAGAACAAGACCCAATTAAATATTTCCTAAGTCAATCAGAGGTGATTCAATAAAACTCTTACACTCATAGGAAAGAGAGTAGACTAATCTAATATTTCATTTAGTGGAATTATCACCAAAACCATAAATTATGGGTGAGATTGGAAGCTACTATGATTCCTTTCACTTACTAGTTAATAACAAAGAGTTGAATGATTTAAAGGATATGATAACATTCTAATTAGAAAACCAAACCAGACTTGATCACCTCTTTCATAATATTTTTTTCGAACCTTTTTTTTCAGTAGTTTATTTTATTTTAAAAATCCAAAAAAAATCCAAAACTCGTCCTTCATACAACCCTAATAAAAAGTGACAACTAATTTTGAGCACTCCTCTCTATAAGAAAACCTTATGTTACCACTAATACTACATTTTAACCTATAAATAATTGTTTTTTCCACACCACATGATAGTTTTGAGTGTCATTTATCTCCTCCTTTGGTCAAATAAATATGGCCTTAAGTTCTAGAATACCCCTCATTTTGAGATACATAACCATAAACTATTTATCTTCAAGGATCATGTTGGTTCGTCCAAGGAATTGTCAAATTATATTCTCATTCTCTTTTATGGTTTTTGTGGTTGTGTTTGGATAGAATCCACAATGCTCGGCATGACACCCCTCATTCATTGATACATTCCATAAATATACAAAATGTACAGTGAGGTAGCCCCTAGAGTTTCTAAACTCTACTTATCCATCACCCTTCCTTTTTTCATCACAGTTTAGGCTTCCTGGGAATGAATCCCCATTAACCTTCCATTTTCAAATGGACTACCCCGTGGTGATGAAAGAGTGCCCCATGTCCCACCTCATGTCCAGGGTATATTACATTGAGGAAACATTATTAGAAACTATATAATGGATCCCATATTTTAAAAATGGTCAATAGTCAAACTCAACTTTCTTTCCCCCATACTTAATAGTATAGTATTATAACCCACTCTTCATACATGCTTGTTAGTCATCCTTATCTTGTCTATCACTCCCCCCTCGTGGTTTGAACCCTAGAGGTCACAATTTACCTCACTTCCACATTTATTTGATCAATAAAAGTCTTGAAACCCTTGGTGTTACCTCTTAATTCATACTTTTATGTTGGAAGAGAAAATCAATCTCATGGAATCCCACCTAGTGTTCCTCCTCATTTTTACGGGTCTCCTTAGTGGTCGATGCAACATTCTAACCTTATCTCATCAATCCTTGTTTGATGCTCACATGTGATATGATTAATTTTATATTTCCTCTTATTTATCACATTTATCTTGAATCATGTAAGCTTAAGAGTTTTTGTTGGTTTTTTTTTATCATTATTAATATGCATCAAAATCAAAATCATAGAAACGCCCTTTTTCTAATAGTATGACGTTAAACTACAATACCCCTTTCAGTCCTAGTTTCCTGAATTTAAAATGAACAACCCCATTCATCCTCATCATGTGACATTAAAATGTTTCTCCATGGTTCTAGTTTCCCAACCTTAACATTCATTCTCCTACTTTTTTTCTATAACCTTAAACTAGGAACAACCCTTTGGTCAAAGTTTTATAACCTTAAACTCCAGAATCTCTACAGTCTAAGCAATATGACTTTAAACCATAAGCCCTTATTTTGTCAAATATATGATAATGTAAACTAAAATGCCTTAGATATTTTATCATTATCCCCTAAAAAGCATGATCAAATCTCATTCCTTTGAACCTCATACGATTTGTAGCACCTGAGCTTCAATTATGGTAAGTAAGATTTTCTTTCTAAATAACCATAGCAATATGCACATAGATTTATTCAAGAATACAATTAAAACCTAAATTATCGAGTTTTATAAATTTAATTTTATCAAATGAATTTAAATTTTGAATTCATTATTTAAAAATTAGCTTAGGGTGAATTTATTTTCAGGAATAATTGATGTTTGGGTGAATAGTGGAAATACCAATTTTACAAAAAACTGTCACTTTTATGAAATTATAACAATATAAGAATAAATTGAAAGTTTATTAAACATTTTTTATAGACCAAATATATATTAAATAATTAATATAATTGATATAAAAGTATAATTTTGAACTTATAAATCTTTTCTTATCATTTTGAAAATCTAAGTAATGTTTTTGTTCAAATAAAAAAATTAGTTCATCTCTATTAATAAAGTATTTACAAGGTTCCATTAATTTTTTTCAGTTTTAAATAAAAATAAGTCTCATTTTATTTAAAATAATCCAACTAACTCCATTGGTATCAATATTATACTTTATTTTTTTGTTAACTCATTTTAGGATTGAAACATGCTTTTTCCTAAAAATGGTTTTCATTATGTTTTACAAAAATATATTGAAAGCAATTTTTAGCAATTATATAAATTGAATCTTGTAAAATGGATTCCATATTTTGAATCATAATAATTCATATTAGGTAATAATTTTAACTTAATTTTTATTCATAATGAATAGTAACCATGGTAAATATTTATCACTTTGGTTGAAGGTAAAATGAGTTAAAGGGGCTAAAATAAAGGGATAAGGATTCAAGATAAAAAAACACTTGATTATACCTATTTATTTGATTTTATTCTGAAATTTACCTTATCATATTTGAATATATGATAATTTTTAGCCCTTTGACTTGAGAAATACATATATTATATAATAATTTTCAAGTATTTACAAGTTTTTCACTCACCACACTTATAAAAGGGAACCACAAATCCTCTATTCTCTACACTACTTGATCCACTTATCTCAAAAAAAATACCTAAAAAATAACTTTAAAACATACCTATTCACTTTCTAGATGTCCTTTCCTCATTAAAATGCCACTTTAATAAGGTTTAAGGTGTAAGCCGAAGGTGGTTACCAAAAGAATAGGTATATGTTCTTACCGAGCTTTTTCAAGTTCCTTTCTTCTTAAACCTTCTCCAAATATTAAATGACCAACATAACATAATTAAATTAGTATATTAACCATAATAATATGTTTTTATGTTAATTTTTCATCCATTTTATATCTCATTTTCATCCTATGGAAAATAAAAACATCGCTCATGCATACATATAGCCTATCACCTCCACATAGTAGTGTAATTTATTTTTCATCACTACTTTACTTGGATGGTTATAAATATGGGATTAATTAATATGAAATAAAATAATTAAATAATTATGATTATTTAAATATAATATATCATCTAACTTCTTACCCTTCCATCCATTTTAAAATGATAACATCACACGTGCATATGTGTGGACTACCACCTCCATGAAACAATGTGATTAATTTTTCTATTACTACCATGCATGCATGATTTTAAAATTTTATATCATTAATAATTGTATTAATTAAAAAATTAAAAAAATATATGATGAAACCATTTCATAAATCCTTTAACCATAGACAATATACCAAAGTAATTCTGAAGGAATTGACTGAACAACCTTAAGTGGTCAACATAAGCAAGAACTATTCAATGAATGGATTTCAGATTATTATAAAAGGAACTTAAATGGAATATATATGAAAAAAAATATTAATAAATTATTTAATAATTTAAATTCATTATACGGGTGGATCAAATTCATATGACTAAGTTGATACCCAGGGTAATATATTTTTGTTACAATCTCCCATTATTTTAGGATTGTATATGTTTATATTTCCTCTGAAAAAATTATATGATCCTAATCACTTAAACCCCATATATTTTCTTCTAATATGGTTCTATTTTGGGTATACATGTTTTTTTTCTTTTTTTTCTTTTTTTTGATCAATAATCAACAAGTGAGTTACATGTAAGGGGGTTTTTTTAAAAAAATCATGTTTTAATTTTTTCCCTTCTAAATCTTTTTCTTCTATGTCATGATTATTTTAAATGTTTTAAGAATGGTAATTTTTATACTTAAATGATTATTTGATGTCATTTTAAACCATATTTTACTTTATTTACAAAGTTTTAAAATTAATATTCTTAACATTTTTCAAATGAGTTACTTTTGGAATTTTTACCAAAAGTGTGAAATGAATCTTTTTTTTAACATTTACAGCATGAACAAAATTTATCATCATCAGAACTGATCCTTAATTTTAAGCTTACTTTATAACTTTACATGGTTATTTTTAACTAAAATATTTTTCTAAATATTTTGGGAATTTTTATTTAAAATTTTATCAAAATTAAAAGGCATTATTTTCTTAAAGGAATGAAAAGAATTTTGAAAGTGATTTATAACTTTGTTCTTACATAAAGTTACAATGATGTTATTTTTAATTTCTTTATTATATTTCCTTTTCTATTTTTGAAAGTATTAGTTTTTTAAAAAAACCTTCATTTCTATTGAATTGATTATCTTCTTCATTTTTACTAATTTATGGTTTTGTGGTCATTAACTTTTTCATGATTACATTTCCTATCACTCAATATTATTTCATTGGATATTATTTTCTCCTCCATTTCCACATTTCAATTATCATGTATTTATATGTAATTATTTCCACCACTTTGATGTTATCTCAAATATAAACCATTTCTATATACAATATTAGTTAAAGGAATTTTAAAATGAAAGTTATTTCATTGACTGGAGAAATATTCCACATTTTTTATTCAATGTAAATAATTGTTTATTTATAAGGCATTTTGAGAATGAATTTAAAGGATCATTAAATATATTATGAAATCATTAGACATGAAAGTGATGGGTGTGGACCAGTTATAGATATCCTATCAACACATCAATAGGTCTCAAGATACAAAATAGTAGGCATTTCATATTATATGGGTATCTAGTTTACACCTACCCATTTATTAAGAATTTCTTGGATTAGACCTTGATGGAAAGATTTATGATATCTTATTGATTCCTTGATGGTAATATCATGAATTTTTATAATTATGCATTTATTTTATTGAGAATTTAGTTTCAATTATCCATGTTATTTCTATATTTATATTAGTTATGGATGTACTTTGAACTCAATTTATTGATTTAATGGAATGTGTTTTGATTATCCACTCTTCCATATTGAGTATTTTTTATTTACTTATGATATCTTCTACTGTACATAATCCTTATTGAGCATTTGATCTCACCCATTATTTTTTTCCTTTCCCTAGGATATGAAGAAGGATATTTTGAATTTTTTTAAGGATAAAAGAATGTTTTTTATGCTATGTTTTTATATTTCCAGTGTAATAAGGGAATCATACATGTACCTAGTTTTCCAAGACTTCTAAATTGATTGATAGTGTGTGGTGTGAACCCTTGTATCTTGTACTAATGTAATAAAGTGAACACTGTATTTGGGTTACTAGAGGTAGCATCATTAAATGGTTTTTATTCTTACCAAGCCCACTGACCCATGTGTATTTCATCTATTTGGTTCACCTCTTAGATATTCTCAATGCATTGCAATCCAACTCTAATAGTTCTTAAACTCTTCTTGAGAATCCCTATTTTCCATAGGCACACTTTTTGTTCCTTTATTTGGATCGATTTCCTCACTCAATTCTGAATAGAATACCCTAGGTTTATGGCACAACACCCTATGGACATCTCCCTTCTAGGGTACACATCCTAGAGGAACCGCTCTTAGCATTTCTAAATAGACTCCCCTACAGTGATGACATGGTGCCTCATAGCCTACCTCTCATACAGGGAACATTTTATGAAGTAAGAATCCATTTATGTAATGTAGTGAAACCTATGTTTCAAACTTGGTCAACAATTATCCTCATCCTATAAAACCCTTTTCATCTATCAATTCAAACTCTTCGAGTTATAACTTTCCTTCTTTCCCACTTCCCTTGCTCAAGTTGGATTCTAACACCCTTGTTGTTACACACTCGTGCATCCATGAATTCTGATAGGATAAATCAAACCTTTGGAATCACACCAACCTAATTCCCTAATCCTAATGGTTTTCCATTAATGGTCAATGTGACATTTAGACCATGACCTGTCTATATCTATTGCACACTCTCACGTAATTAGATAGTATTTTATTATCACTTTATTATCACAATGATCATGAATCACATGGGATTAGATGTTTTAGTTGATTATTTCAATAATTCAATTGAGATGAATTTAATTTAATAAAGGCACTTCAAAAAAGTAATTTTATTTCTTTGAAAGTGAAAAGAAGAAAATTTACAAATTTGGTGTATTCCTTAAATTTCAATCATCATCTACACCATCAGACCCAATTATGAAGGAGGGATTTGTTGGTGTTAGAAAAACATTCAAGAATTATCTGAGAGGAATTATGGCTAGGAGAAGTATCTATAGATAAATGGATAGATTTTCACACAATATAAATTTGTGTAAGTCTACAACCAAAGGTGTCGTGAAATTCTAGAGTTGCATGCGCATGCGATACTTCTGTGAGAATTCCAAACTTCCATAATCTATTCATCTTAAGCTATCTAGAGGCCTATAAATTCTTCTTATATCTCTATTTCATGGATCTTTGATTGGGATTCTAGATTTTGTGGAATCCAAATCTCTCTTCTCATATAGCCAACTTCTATGATTTGTGTAACCCAAAAAAACCTATATGGATCCTTATGAGTGAGAATGTTATGAAAATTAATTTTTTCAAGTCCTTTAAAGAATTTTATTTTTCATGATATGTTCTCACAAAACTCCTTTTAATGAAGAACACACTTCTTTCAAAGGCTAAATCTTCAAATAATTCAAGTTTTCATGCAACATCCAATGTGTGCGAAACCCATATCATGGACACCCATTTGATATCCTCCATTCACGAAACATGATTTCACAAAATTTGTAGGAACATGGGACCCAAAAACATTCCATAAAGGTTTATTAATTTAAAATTTATATGCATAGCCCGTATTGTGGGCTCTCACCCCCAGCCCTTTTGTACCAATCATGGGTTGGGAAACATCCATACCTATTGCTCCCAAACACGGGTTGGGGAGCACATACACATATCCTTTCTAATTTCTAGTAGTATTTGGTCATCTTAATACATAAGACCCACTCTATCACTTGATGTATCCCCTTCTGCAACACAAGCGTCCTTAACGCACGATGTTAAACTATACAGATTAGTCTTATCATGTGACCTTAAACTATGTAATTCAAACTATATTATTTGTGATTAATTCTCTAACAATATAAGTAGGATTCATCTTTGAGGCTCAATACTAACACTCAAACAACCCTTACATCCCTTCTCCCTTTCAAGAGACAATAAAACTTGTACCTCATTATAAGACTAATGATCCTTCCAAAGCATCCTCATTGGAATTTAAACTATTCCTTCCCTTATATGATGAGTGTAAAAGGAGAATTCCCCATTTAAACCATGAGCATGCCCACTAGAATTTAAATTTTTCCTTCCCTTTCTTGATGAGAGTAAGAGGATTAGTCTCCATTGAAATTTAAACTATGAGCATCCCCACTAGAATCTAAACCATTTATTCTTTTTTGTGAAAAGTGTAATTGGATCATCCACTCTCATGTGATGAGTAATAGAGAAACCCCTTCCCTTATGTGATTATCATAAGACACCCCATTTGATGAGAATAGAATGACCCCTCACTGATGCAATATAAATCCATCTATTCCTAGGTGATAATCCTAGGATTCTTATGTGAAAATCATTATATTACTCATGTGAAGAGCATGTGATTCATTTGGTAAAGATCTTAAGTTTCCTTGTATGATAAGAATAAGACACCTTAGGTGACAAGACTATTTTTCCTTAGGTGATGAGCCTAAGTTTCCTTTTTTTAGTATATGATGCCTCGTGATAGGAGAATGGTATTCCTTAGGTGATTATCCTAAATTTACTTAGTTGATGGGCCTAAGATTCCCTCATGGGATTATATGATGAAAATGAAATAGCCTTCCTATTAATCCCTAAACTACAAACCCATATTCTTTCCTTGTGTAACTAGTACAATATTCCCCCGTGGATTGATAGTAGGAAGATAGATAAAGAAACACCTATATTCCCAACATACTTGATAGAATCATCCTCTCCAACAAAAGGTGTTTACCCTATTAAGTAATCAAGTGAAGTAATTAATTGAAGTACACATGAATATGGAATCAGATATATAATTCATGAGCATATCTTAAATCTATGATGGATACCTAAAATAAGAAATAAAATCCTTGGAGGGAAGTTCCAACATCCCATCATCTCGTTCTGATCAAGGTTTCTTCATCATCACCCTGATATTAATGGGGCACCCACCTTCGGGACTTGGATCGTGACCATCAATAGTGAAATATGATGTTGCAGTATCAATAGAAATCATAAGAAAACATATATATTAATACACTTGTTGAATCAAGAGATGTTATCTTTGATGAATCTAGGTTTACCTATTTACCTAAGCAATCCTAGATTTAGGAAACTAATTTAAATAAAAGAGTGTATCAAGAAGATACGGTTGATGAAATTTATTAAATTAAATGAACTTAGATACCCAAGGCATATGGATATAATTTCTCTACATACTTACTAGAAGGAACTAATAATAGTATTGTTACACAAACTCTAGTTTTTATTAATATATATTTTGATCCAAAAAACATTTAGATAATTTATGTAATCTTATAATATATCTCTTTGGAAGGAAGCTATAAATGATGAAATAGAATCAATAATCTGGAAAAAAAATTGGATATTAATTGACATTACTCAAGATTCACAATCGATGGGTTGTAATAGGGTATTTAGAAGGAAATGAAAATTTTATAGTATAGTTAAAAAAATATAAATCCAGATTGGTAGTCAAGGGGTTTACTCAAAAGGAATGGATCAATATGCTCTCGCAACTAGAGATGCTTCTATTAGAATCCTTCTCACCTTAGCTTCTATATATAATTTTTAAATTCACTAAATAGATGTTAAAATAGAATTATTAAATAGTGAATTAGATGAATAAAAATATGTGGAATAATCAAAAGGATTCATAGTACCTGAGGTTTTAAAATTGGTATAACCCCTATATAGTTTAAAACAAGTTCCAAAACTATGGATTGAGAAATTAAATGAATTAATTTTATCAAATGTATTTGTAGTTAATTTATCTGATAAATACATTTATAGTAGGTTCAATAATACTCATGGTGTTGTTATTTAATTTTATGTTGATTACATGTTAATATTTATAACTGATATGAATCGAGTAAATGAGGCTAATTCTATTTTGTCTAGAAATTTTGATATGAAAGTCTTGGTTGAAGCAAATGTTATATTGGGAATTAAAAATTTTATAAATAATAATTCTATATTTATTTCCTAATCTCATTATATTGAAAATATTTTAAAATTGTTTGAACAATAAGATTTTTTACTGGTTTCTACCACATATGCGTCAGGGAGTAGGATGCTACCAAATCCTGGTATGGTAGTTGATCAACTATAATATGAAAAGTTTATCAGGTGTATCATGTATTCCATGACTATCATAAGACATGATATTTCATATGTTATTATAAATTTGAGAAGTTATACAAGTAATCCAGGTTATACACAATGGGATGTAGTTAAAAGAGTACTTATGTATCTAAAGGGTACTGTGGATTTATTTATATATTGTAGTTGAAACCCAAGTGTGTTGAAAGGATTTTATGATTAATTCTATAATACTAATATATAGGATCACTCTCCTATGGGTGTTTAGGTTTTTACACTTATAGGTTGAGCGATATATTGGGGATCAAAGAAAGTATTAGGTTTGACTATGAAAACCATTTTATGGCTAAGGAATTAAATTTTTCAAAATGATTGATTCCTAAAGTCTAATTTCCTATGATCGAATGGAGATTAGAGAGTGTAAATGGCTAATGTATGAAAGTCCAGAAGAAGTTATAATGGATTATATTAGTCAAAAAATTCAATAGGGTCTTATCCCATTGGTAGTCTGATGGTGGAGTGTGTATACTCAAAGGACTTGCTTAAGTTTTTCATCTAAAGGATGTGTAAGAAATATGCCTAGTAGTTCTAGGGAAAAGGGAATACATAAGTATATTTAAGGAATATACATAAGATTATTTTTCCCAGGTTTGAAAAAGTTCACACTATTCACCTAGAAGAGTTAAGGTGGTATACATCTTTTACTAAGTATAGGGAAGCTCATGAAGATCAATCTGATGTGGACTCACTCTTCATGGAGATCAGAATATATAACAACCAATTTAATTGGTTGGGTACTGCTATATTTATTATAGTGCATTCGTTTTTTATTGATAGATTTATACATTATAATCATCTTTTGATTCCTTGAATAAAAGAAAAGGTAGTGTTTCCACACAGAGTAGGACTAAGTACGAAGCATCTAAAACCTTTTTTGTTATTTGAATTTTTTTTATTTCAATCATTGACTTTTAGAAGTTTTGTTTGGTTCACTCAGAAGTTGTGTGTTTTAGTGTGGTGAATTAGGTATGGCATGTCTTATAAATTTTGGTTCATCATATACACTAGTTCATTCCAATTATTTATTCCTCTTTATATGTTTTGGAGGCATAACTTCATATGTTTTAACAAAAAAGCTACATCAGAACCATTAAGTGGTATATGAACTTTGATTGTAGAGTTTTGGATGACCAGCACCTAGAAAAGGTGTTTCATAGATCAATTTAGTTTCATCATTATATTCTTTTCCTTATAGGATAATTCCAATAAGTAGTTCCTAATAAATCTTACAGGTTCTAGAATAGAGTGGGAGTTCATTAATTTCTGAAATTAATGGCATTGGATGTCAGTATGTTCTGGGTGGCAGGGTTTGGTGAAATGGGTTTTATATTACAGAGAATGAAGATGGTGGATTTTCTACTACATGAGGATCATAATCATCCATTGATGAGTACCAATATAAAATAGATGAATAAAGAATAATGAGAGTGGTTGGGTAAAAAATTATTGGCATTGATCCAAATTTCATTATCCTGAATGTGTCTTATAACATGCAGGAAGTGAAAACTACTTTAGGACTTATGAAGACTCTAATAGGCATGTTTGAAAATCCAACTAAAGTGAATAATATATTCTTTTTTAGGAGTCTATTCAGTATGAGGATGTTGTAGGGAAAACTAAAATATGGTTACATCAATGACTTTAACATGATTCAGGGTCAATTGGAATTAGTGAAGCTAAACTTTAGAGATCCAAAGTGAGTTCTGTTGTTACTTTCATCATGCCCAGAATCATGGGATGCAATAGTCACTATGGTGAGTAACTTAAGGAAACAAGAAATAATTAGTATTTTTATATGTTAGATATATTATATTGAACAAATAAATTCATTAGAATGATATAAAGTAATATTCCAAAAATGTATATAGTTTGAATGGAAGAGGAAATTCTATAACCTGAAAGATTCACAAGAAATGAAAAGGAAGAAGAAGTTGCAGTTGGAGTAGATCGATGGAATGTCATCTCATATGTTGGCATTATGGGAAGAAAGGTCACCCAAAGAAATATTTTAGTGAATGAAGGGTAAATTATAGAAGATATGTTTCCATAAGTTCATCTAAAGACCTTATATTGGAAGATAAGATAGGTATACTATTGAGTATTTCCATCTCACTTGAGTCTTGGATTATAGACTCAAAAGTTTCATTTCCCTCAACATCTAAGAAAGGAAGTATGAAGAATTATATTTCCAGATGATTCAATAAGGTAATCTTGTAGATGTTGAAGCTCTTGAGATTGTGGGAAAGGGAGATATATTGTTCATACAAGGAACAAAATTATGATGGAGTTATAAGTTTTGTGACACATACTAGGTTTAAGGAAGAACTTGATTTTTTTTGAACATCTTGATGATGTGGTTTTTTGTACAATGTTTATGTATAGATCATGGAGAATAAAACCTGGATCCACTATAGTGTCCAAATGGGTGAAGGATAGAACAGTGTACTTGACAAGAGTTTCGAAAGGTATAATGCATACTGGGAATATAACTTCTGCAAAGTTATGGAATAAATATATGGGCCACTTGAGTGAGATGGGGATGAAAGTCCTAGTCTCAAATGGAATGTTGAAGATTGGAAGCAAGGATTATAGATCAATATAAGAGTGAATACTTGGAAATAATCATAATTTTTCATTCCAAATGGAAGGTAAAACACCAAAGAACCAAATGTTAGAGTTGGTTCATATGGATTTATGGGGTCCATATTTGTTTCATTCTCATAGAGGGTCATTATTCTATGAAAATTTCACTGATGATGTGAAACTAAAGGTGTAGGTATTTTTTATAATGTGCAAGTTTAAGGTTTTTTTAACCTTCATATAATATATATCCATGTTGTAAAAGGTGACTAAATGAAAAATAAAGTGTTTGGGGTCTGATAATGGTGGGGAGTATGGAATTAGAGAGTTTTGGAGGTTTGACTAGAAGAGGATAATATAGTTTGAGAAGACCATACTAGGTACTCCAAAACATAACAGAGTCGTGTAGAGGATGAATCAAAAATTAATCAAGAATGTGAGGAGCATGATAATTCACATAGGATTCCCCAAGGTGTTTTTAGAAGAAGTGGTGGATTTTTTAGCCTACTTGGTGAATATGATTCCATCATCTTTGTTGGGGAAGGAACTTCTGAAGATTTTTTGGTCTGGAAGAAATATGAATATCAGCCATATCAAATTATTTGGTTCACTCTCCTATGTATAGTTTTATGCCAAAGAGAGGGGAAATCTTGAGGATAAGTCCTAAGAGTTACTTTGTAGGGTATAGTGATGAAGAATTTATTTTTTGATTCTGAGATAACAATTCTTAAAAGATTTTCAAAAATTGAAATGGTATCTTCAATAAAGATATATTATGGAAAGATAAAAAACAAGAAGATATTTATTATGAGATCAAAGTATCATCAGAAGATGAGATTTGATTGAATGTAGGTTTATAAGTTACACATGTTTTGTAATATTTATGGAGTATGTTAGTTTTGGAATCACAAAATAGTCTATAAGAAGGTCAAGTTTTGATTGTGTTTCCATGGATGGAAGTACCAGAGAGCTTGGGAACTGTGGAATCATGGGGAAGAGCTCTAGAAGGTGAATCACTAGAAGAAGTAGTTGAAAATAGAGCGGAGACTCAAGGTCAAATGCAGAGATATTCTAGGATTTGGCACCAAGTGAAAATATACAGAAGTAGATTGAACTATTTACTACTCACATATGATGGCGAACCCAAGATCTGAGAGGAGAGTGAAAGTATAAAGAACTCAAATCAACAGGATTTATCCATGAGGGTTGATATTGATTCCTTAATTTTTTATAACATGGAAGCTAATGGGAAGGCCTATTAGGAAGAAAGTTCTTCAGAATAAATGGATTTATCGGATGAAGGAGGAAGTAGATGGTAGATGAAGGTACAATGATTTCTAGTTGTAAAGGGTTTCAAAAAATACAATGTGTGTATTTTTCTAAGATATTTTCATAGATTGTTGAACACAATTCTATTAAAATGGTTCTCAATATGTTTGTAATGGAAGGACTTTATCTAGGGTAGTTGGATTTAAATACTACATTTCTTCATGGAGACTTAGATGAATAAATTTACATAGAGAAGCTAGAAAGTTTCATGAAGAATTATAACCGAGATCTTGTGTGAAAGCTAAAATAGAACCTTTATGGATTTATGTAAGCACCAAGAGAATGGAAACAAAAGTTCAATGCCTTTATATTGATCTATATTGATGACATGTTTTTCCCTAGTTTGGTAAAGAATGGAATCAATGAGATGAAGGATGAATTTTCCAGAATTTTTGAGATGAAGGATCTTGGTCCAGCTAAATGAATCTTAGGGATATGGATTATAATGGAATTAACTTCTAGAACTTTGTTCCTGAGTCAATCTGACTAGATCCAGAAGGTAGTGGAATGCTTTGGAATGAGTATGGTGAATCCAATTACCACACCTTTGGAAATCCATTTAAATTTGATTAAGGGTAAGGAGCTATGAAAGGATGTTGAGGTAGGGTATATAGTAAAGGTTCCCTATGAATCAATAGTTAAAAGCTTGATGTATGTCATGGTTTATACTCGACCAAACATTGCACAAGATGTGGGAGTAGTTAGAAGTTTCTTGGAGAATATGGGAAGGGAACATTGGGTGGTAGTAAAGTGGATTTGTAGGTACTTAAAGTGTTCTAAAAATTTTTCACTTTTACTTGGAACAAGCAAATTTTTGCAAGGATTTTTTAATTCAAACTTTGGGGGAGATGAAAATACTCATAAGAGTAACACATGTTATGGGTTCACTTCTTGGTGGTATGGTTGTGATTTGGATTTCTATGTTTCAACTAGTAGTCTCACTTTCAACAATTGAAATGGAGTACATTACTTTAACAAAAGGTGGGAAGGAAATGATATAGCTAAAGGGGTTGTTGGAAGGTCTTGGAAGAAGGCACGAAGTTGAAACTTTGTTATATGATTCAAAAGTGTGATCCACTTGGCGGGTAAACTAATGTTTCATTCCAGGACAAACTATATTCAGTTGAAATATCACTTAATCCAAAATATTTTGGAGGAAAAAGTGCTAGATCTTCAGAAGATAGATGAAGCTTAGAATTTGGAAAATATATTGATGAAGGCTGTAGATTGAGATGTGCTGAGGTGGTATTGTGTCTCAATCGGGCTAAGATAACTGGAAGCATGGTGGGGGAACCATGCAGTTGTAAAGGATGTTTGAGGAATGGAAGTATGTATATGGATGTTGGTGGAGGATTTAGTGGTGAAGCCTAAAAATGATTCTCAAGTGAGAAATTGTTAGGTTTGGCTATGAAAAACATTTTCTAGCCAAGGAATTAGATCTTTTAGAGGGGGTGATTCTAGAATTATAACTTCTTATGGTCGGATGGATATGGAAGAGAAGCAAGGAATAATATCTGGAAGTCTGGAAGTAGGTAGAATAGATGGTATCAGTCAGAAACAAGCAATCATATCTTATCCCTTTGGAAGTCTAGAGGTGGAGTGAAAATATGCGAAGGAATTGAATAAATTTTTCCTCTAAAGGATGCGTAAGAAATTTCCCTATTAATTTTTGAAGAAAGAGAATACATAAGGATATTCAAGGAGCATATATAAGATTCTTTTTGGGGGGTTGAAAGTGTGCATTGTTCACCAAGAGGAGTTAAGGTGGTGGAAGTATTTGAAAAAGTCAAGGGCTGCCCATGCAGATCGGTTTAAGGTGGGATCCGTCTCTATGGAGATGAGAAGATAGGGAAATTGGTTATACCGGTTGGGCACTATTATATTTAGTAGAGTGGATTCGTTTTTTTTAAGAATTTTACATTATAACATCTTCTAATTCTTTGAATAAAAGAAAAAGAAATGTTCCCCTATGGAGTAGGACTAAGTTCAAACCATGTAAAACTTGTGTTGTTATTTTTTCCTTTGTTTCTTTGAATTGTTATCTTTCAAGAGTTCTTGCTTGGTTCGTTCAAAAGTTGTGTGTTGTAGTGTGGTGACTTAGGTGTGGCCTGCCATATAAGTTCATGTGCATATTGTATACGCTGGTTCATTCAAGTTCTTTGTTCCTCCTTGTATGTTTTGGAGGTGTAACTTCTAGTGGTTTAATCAAAAGTTTCATTAGACCCAACATAAATAAATTTGTATTACATACTCCATGATGGCTTTTGAGTTTGCTGTTTTAGCAACTACGGGAAAAGAATCGAAATGGCTTAGATCTCTTTTATCAGATCTATCATTGTGGCATATGTTCATGTCTTTGGTTGCTATAAATTGTGATAGTCAAGCAATGTTGGCTAGGGAATATAGCAATACTTATAATGGAAAATCGAGACACGTTGATCTTAGACATAGCTATGTGAAACAGTTGATACAATATGGTATCATAACTGTAGATTTTGATAGATTGAGCCAAAATTTGACTGATCGACTAACAAAGGGATTTTCAAGAGAGTTGGTGTACAAAACTTTCACAGGTATGGATTTAAATTCATTTTCAAAAAATCACCAATGATGGGAACTCAACTTAACATGTGATAACTTCGCATATATAAGTTCAATATAGAAAATTCTATTATATGTGTGAAGGAATCACAAAAAGAAGTTACATACCTATGAAAATGGTATTGGTGGCCATGAGAAAAGGAGGGTGAGTTAAAACTCTTAACAAACCAAGGATATCAAACAAGTCTTGAAACATTAGAACACTTTTTGGTTCCCCTATGTGAAAGTAAGAGTGGGGTCACTCCAATGAGCTTATGATTTTGGTTTTCAAACATTCATGAAAAGATAAGTGACACATTATCATAATGGTTTCAAGGGGTAGATGGCGAATTGAGGGATTTGGACATACTTGTGTGAGATGAATTTGGTTGATAACAAGAGTTGCTTGTTCAAGGTAGTGTGCGCTTGTTTATCTTTTTAGATTTGATTTTTCTATACTATATAGTGGTCTAAATTGAGAGATTCCTTTATTTATGTAAGTTATTTTCTAGTGAGTATGATGCTTGATTTTCAAAAGGTGTTTTTAAATATTTTAAAATGGTAGTGGATTTTTAGGTTTTAAAGTTTTAAAAATATTTAAAATAGATTATTTTTTCAGAGTGGAAGACTTATTGAAATCTCTCATTGAAAAGTGGGATGGAATGTGGTCCCTTTTATGTAGAGAAACACTTTATCATTATTCAAAATTGATAACGGAAATAATCCTATGGGGGACGGAGCACTGTGACATTCACACAACGTCGTAAGGTGACTTTCATCTACTATCGTCCAAAGAAAGTTTGTGTCATCGCTATCCATATATATCTCCAACACACACATGTATATAGAAGATGCATGTAAATATTATAAACGACCCAAATTAATCAAATTTTTTAAGTCCAATCCAATTGTCAATATTTATGAATAAAGTAAATAAAGAATTAGTGGTATGAAAACTTAATATAATAGCAATCCTTCGAGGAAATGACGAGATTATGAGTTTAATAATACCATGTAGGTGGGAAAAGTCGTTCGAGACGTCCAAGCATCACCAATTATTAGTCCATATATTTTCATGTCCCAACTAATCAATGTTGATAGTCATGATTTAAATTCAAAAAACAACTGATTAGATGTTTTTAGGCGGAGGGACATTTAGAATAACATGACCAGTAAATAAATACTATTTAAATTCCCAATCATTATACTGTTGTGATTTAGAAGTTAATTATTTTAATAAAGTCTGAACTCGGAATGTATTCATATAAAAAATAATGGAAATTATGTGGAATTTTGAGATTCTGCGTGGACGGCACAGTAATCATGATCTCTGGATTGACACGTTTTTCACCCATCATTTAATCTACATATTTTAAATGAATTTACCCACCCGCCCCCCAACTTTCATCAATTATTACGTTTTTCCATGATTTTGCCCAGCATATGCATCCATGCCCGTTACATGAAGAGTTGCCTTATCTTTTCTCACACTCATAAATTCACGGGTAGGCCGGGTAGGCCGGGCAGGCGGGGCTTAAGTGTTATTTAACTAATTTTTCTGGGGTAATTTTGGAATTCGACGAAACCAATGGACGGCCCCAGCAGACTTCGGCTGCATCGAGATTAATAGCCCCCTTCCCCCCTCTCTCCCACTGGATCCATGGCGGCCACCTCCACCTCAAACACCGCTGACGTTTTCGATCTCCGGTCGAGGCGCGGCGGAGGGCCGGACTCCCGGTTGCAGAGGCCGTCGCCGGCCTCCGGGTGTAGCAAGGCCGACGGCGTCGCCACCTGGCTCGTCCACAGCTTGTCCCACGCCTTCTTCGCGTCACTGGACCGGTGCTCGTGCATTCGGGTGGCCACCGAGGACGACAGCGACGACGGCAACGAGCTGCCGCTGATTTTAAACGTGGGGGGTAATCCCCAGCAGGGCGGCGGCGGCGGCCGGAGAAGGGCGAGGAAGGAGAAGGTCAAGAGAGCTAGAGATCAGTATCAGTTATGATTGTGGTTGTCTACTTTTTTGATCTTGCATTTCTGATTTTTTTTTTTTTTTTATCTTCTTCTGAATGGTGGATTTTCAAGGGTTTTAAAGTTATGATTCAAAAATTATTCTGAGTTCTTGAATAAATGCAGCGCACTGTCATGTGTGGTATATATGCTTTGGTTTATGGGATTGATGAATGAAGGAATAATCTATCAACTATTTTTAATACTGGAAACTTATAGAGCTCGGGATATTTTCATGTAAGGCGTTATTTTTTAAATTTTATAATAAATAGGGGAAATTTTAAGGTTGCCAGCCCCACCTTCAATGTAAAGTGATATTATAATCATTATGTTTCAATTAATCGAAGATTACAAATTTTTTCCACGAGCGTGAATGATGGTGTCGGATGAGATGGATGGCGATGGGATTATCGTATGCTTTTACTTTAGCTTTATCCGTGATGTATAATGGAAGCAGCATCATGCATTTGAATGGTGAGTGCGTGATATATATATATATATATATATCATACGACTGTTTTGAAATGGTATGTGAATTATTTTGAAATCCGATCTTGTTGTTCCAAAACAAAATGCAATGTTGAATGTAGCCGAACAATGACAACTTAGGGTAACATGCAATTACAAATTCGCATCTAAGTGGTGGCAAAGATCACATATTTTAAACATTAATACAAAATGTGTTTTTATTAGCGCTAATAATGAGTTTTATTAGCACTAAAAAAATAACATTGATAAAAGGATAGATTTATTAGCGGTTAGTTCACGTGTGTGTGTGGTGGAACCAAGTGGGTCGGGTTTGGTGTGTTGTGGTCCTGCTATAGTTTTTTAACCAATTTTTTTTCCAAAAATATTCATTGTGTCTATATCTTTAACAAAAAATGATTATAAAAAATGACTTTATCGGTTACTTTTCTAGTGCTAAAAAAATCAGCTTTTATCTGCGTTTTTTTAGCATTAATAAAAACACTTTAAATATTTTTGGAAAAAACGGACAAAAAACTACATCGAGACCACAACACAGACGCCCCCCCCCCCCACGACCCCAACCCATTAGACCCACCACACATGCGACATGATATTACATTCATTGGTCACTATTACAGATTTTGCTTTCATCAACGATAAAAATTGTCTTTCTCAACGTTAACATTTCCAACAGTGATAAAGGTCGTACTTTATCAACACTACTATAAGAACACAATTTTACCAATGCTAATAACGAGCTTTATCAATTCCAGAGAAAGTGATGACAATTCCATCATTGATAAAGGCCATACACCTTTTATGAACACTAGAAACTATTGTTGATAAAAGAGTGACTTTAACATGCTGGGATCACGTGTGTGGTGACCTGAGTGTTGGAGTTGGTGCCCTAGAAACAAACTTCTTTGTACTTTATGATAAACCTGTATTCATTGGATAAATATTAATAAACTCCTTATCACATCATGTTTGTTCTTCTGCGTGACATAGTATGCGATAACGTCTTAATAATAATTATCATACTAAAAGGTCATAGCGGATCTCTGCTATGATGAGAACCTAGAAGTGTCACGACACTGATCTTGAATATATGTTCTATGACCAAATAATATCATTTGAAGGGACGCAAATGATACAGGCTATCAAGGGTGGGGACTCATGAAACTTTGAGACACCTTCTCATAGTGTGTGTCCTTGGTAATATCCAAAAGGATATTACGAGAACAAGACCCTCTAGTAGGAAATCCACATTCAAAGGTGTCATTGGATGTTTCTATTTGCGGACGTGTGTATTGGTTCTTAGACTAAGATTATTATTAATGAGTATTATAACTCACACACTTAGATGTATTGATGAAAACCGTAACGACAAATATTCGCAGCGAGGTAGGATATGTTGAGTGTGTCACGAGTAATACTACATTAATGAATAATGCGAGAAAAAATTTGTCACTTATACGGAAGTAGATATATGAGGCTCTTTGATGAAAATGATATAACCTAACTAAATCTATGGTCATAGTGTTCTCTAGACAAGTTCAATTCCGGGAAGTCAAAGAATGAGAAATCGAGCACATGAGTTGATGACACTTGCATGCACCCCGTTTGATTGGAGATATCGGGACAAAATGATTATATTAAACGATAAACGTTCGTATGATGTGACATGTCGTTGCAATATCAACTTCTTTCTATTGGATGCCTTGACCCGTTGCTAAACAGTAATCTTGGACTTTATGCAAACCCGCTTAATGTCGATGAGAAATAGCCATAGATGGTCACACACTAAGTGTAGCAAGTATCTCAGTTAAATAATTTATTTATTTAACAAGTTGAATAAATATTATTATCGATTGTGGTTTAATAATTATTTCAAGCATGTCTGATCACATTTATTTTGTCACTAGTTATTCGAAAGAATATATTGCGGATAGAATATTTATTTATCGGTGAATAATGCAATTATATTTATTCAATAAATAAATAGTCACTATTCAAGTCCCGGTAAATATTGAAGAGAATTGGCGAACCAAGTTATGAGTCCGATGAAAAATAATATTTAAATATAACGTGCACATTAAACACATGTCATGGAAATAATAACATTGCTATTATTATTTGACATGGGGTTTCACATGGAATAATAAATTAACGACAATTGTGCTAATTATTTATTATTACCTGGTGAATTAAGTTCCATGTTATGTTATTATTCTCTATATTAGCTATGGGGTCATTCCTCTGGTTAACTAATCGTTGTGCGTACAACATCCTTGGAGAAAAAGCTCTCAAGTCTAGATAACTCTTCCCTCTCCAAGAACGCTCTCAAGAACGAGAGAGATCCTCCTCCACCGAATCAAGGAGAACGTTTTGGAAGCGATTCTCAAGACGATCGAAGGCGGACATCGCAGACGCAAGGATTTTCCACACTAACACCCGGAGACTCTTTCGGCGACGTCCGAAGATACGTGGAGCACGTGTGGATCGCCACTAGATGATTTCTATCCTTGGATTTTACATCACAACGAAGCCACACCTCGGGATCCGCGGTTGGACGCATCAACGAAGAAAGAATCACCTTGGAAGTAATTCTATAATTAAATTAAATTATTTATAAAGATAACATGTCGATCATCTCTTATTGGTTCCAGGTTCTCTCTTTTGTTTTTTTATCTTTGATTAAATTTTGTGGATACTGACGTTCATCGTCGTAGTGATCCCAGATTAATCATCGATTATGACAATTTGCAAAGTTGGGTGCACGTCCATCTTGCGCTTCCGCTGCGCCCAAAACCTACAGGTGGTATCAGAGGGGTCATATTTTCATTTATAATTATTTAAATAATTCGTTGATGATTTACGCTTTAATAATTTAGTTTGTCAATTCATGTTTAATCGTTCTTGTAATCTGAATTTCGAGATCTATTCCTCCCTTATCGTTTCTCGCAGATCTAATATAAACAAATAATTTTATGATTAAAATTAAATCGAGGACATCATCAGGAGGCACTGATAGTTCTGTTCAGATAATGCAAGAATACACACCGTGTAGTCGAATCTACATGTCATGTATTTGTGTCAAATGGATCAGGAGTAATTCAATAATTAATCAAGCCGTGTGCATTAATGACACGCGATGTAGTTAATTCTTACACCGCGTGTTGATTAGGACAGACTGACGCACGGTCAGCCAGACTACACGCCGTGTGACCCACTGGACACGGTGTGTAGTCCCTTCGGGTCAGGGTCAAGTCGTGTATCCCATACACGACTTGCCCCGCTGGAGACCATGTAATGCGGAGTCTACACGGCGTGTGACCCATTGGACACGCTGCATACTCCAAAGAGTTCCAAAGTACACCTCACACGCCGTTTCCTTTGGCGTGTGCTTCAGATGGATAGTGAGGAGGGTACATGCCGTGTAGTCGGATCTACACATTGTGTACTGTTTCCATATTACACAAATTTAAAAATTTATTATTATATTATGTAAACCCTTAAGACATGTACCTTCATGTGGGCATAAAGTTGGGACACAACATGTGACAGTTGTTTGATATATAAATATATAAATATATATATGTTTAATTAACATTTGTGTAATGTTCAAAGATCTGCACATCATGTATGAGTTGTATTACAATTATAATTCTGTGTGCATGATATGCATCACAAAGAATAAAGTGTATACAAGTATAAATACATGCTGGGTAGTTTTGGATGGGTATTCACCGGGTTGCCTCCAAGGTACAAGTTATGTACATGGTTATGGATGAGAATCTCAAAGAAATTCAGAAAAAGGATTAAGATAAAAAGGATTGATTAATTAAAGATAACGATTAATCGATTCGAGCATAATTTATCTTAATAAGAACGATTAAAGAATTGAATGCTAGTTTTATTAAATGCGTAATTCGTTGCATATATGTGGATGATCATGCGCTAGACCAAACCTTTGTATGTGATTGGTTCCCTTTTAATTTATTTATTAAATTAAAATTGTTGGTCTGAGTGCCTTCTCCTCATTAATATGTAGGGCTTGCATGCTTATGGTTTCTTTTATGTAAACCCCTTTTTACCCCTCACCTACGTGTGAGTTAAAAGCACATGTAATGGATGGAGCTCCCAAGCTAGTGGAGGAGGTTAAAGTTAGGAGCCGAGACGAAACCAATCCAAGGAGATACAAAGTTGGACAGGTGGAAAGCTGTAAACATGAACCTTAAATGGTTCAAGGTGCTTCTCCCCTAGGTCAGGGTTAGTTTATCAACCGCTAGATAAACTAACCAATAGTAAATCTCATGATCATACCCTTTATTTATTTCTGTTAGTTGTATGATTATTCATTATGGATGTTTGACGCGATCACATAATCAATGAACTAACAAGCATACAAGATGGAACTAAAATAATAGGCTTATGCATAAATATTATCTATACATGGTTAGTCACTTAAGTATATCCCACTAAACATTAACAAGAATGTGAAAAGATAATAAATGTAAATTTATGCATAAAGGATAAAATTCCTCAATTAAATATTAAGTCAGTATAGTCATCCACTACTTCGGTTAGAATCGAACTATAGTTCAAAGTGCTTAACCAACCCTAGTTGGGGTGCTTTTAATTATCAGAGAATTCTAATTTAAAATTTTGGGTTGATTTAACTTAGTTTACATCAAGGGTTGACTGCCATAGCAGGACTTGGTGTAACTAAGAGGCAAAGGTTGAGGAAATCCAAAATTAAGGATTTCAGGATTGGAGAGTCCACTCAACAGATCAAGGAGATGTGAGTTAATGCACCTGGCATTTGAAATGCCTATCTAAAACCTTTCAAGTCTCTTGACCAATCCTAGTTGGGGTAATGTGAAGGACAATATGGATCCTTGCCGCTAGAATGTATAAGCAACATGATATTCCGAAGCCAATAGTGAGGGCTATTGGGTTTTAAAAAAATAGTGAGAGAATAATAAATATTACTTTATTTATTTGTCTATATTTATCAAGATAAAGTACTAAAACTCCATTCATCTTAATTTGTAGAAATAACAATCAAAATGGCATCAAACATATCATTACAATCCATACTTGAGAAGGAAAACCTTCTCACCAGCACTAATTTCTAGGAGCGGCAAAGGTGCCTTCGGGTTATCCTTCACCATGAGAGGAAACTTTATGTGTTGAAAGTACCTTTACCAGTTGCGCCTGGAAATAAGGCGAGTGATGAGGAACTCTCTATGTATGAGAAACATTTGAATGATGCTATGGATGTTTAGTGCCTCATGTTATCATCCATGATCAATGAGCTCTTGAAGCAACATGAGAAAATGGATGCTTATAGAATGATGCATCACCTTCGAGATCTCTATCAAGAGAAGGCGAGACATGAGAGGTATGATATCTCCAACACTTTTTTCACTACTAAGCTTGGAGAGTCTATGCCAGCTGGACCACATGTAGTTAAGCTTATTAGCTATATTGATCATATGGACATCTTAGGGATTAAACTCCCAAATGAGTTGTGTACAGATCTCATACTATCATCGCTGCCTAAGACCTTCTCTAGTTATATCGTGAATTATAATATGAGCAATAATGAGAAGAATCTATCAAAGCTTCTTACCATGATTCACCAAGTTGATAAGGACATGGGGCATAGAAAAACCGCAACCCTTATGGTGAATAGGAAGAGGAAGGATAAGGCAAAGGGGCCTAAGATTTATAAATAATCTATAGCCTATGAGCACCGTCCAACCAAGAAGAAGAAGATCCAGAGGAAGGGCAAGGAAAAAGAGGTAGTATGCTTTTCATGTGGCAAGTCAGGCCACTGGAAGAGGAACTGCACCCAGAGGTAAGGGGAAGCCAAAGGTGCGTTCGTTATCAAGTGAAATCTCTCCATTTCTACACATTGGGTATTAGATACAACTTATGGGGCTCACATCTCTATTCAAATGAAGGAACCAAGTAGATTCTGAAAAATTGCCAGAGGAGAGGTGGATCTGCAAGATGCCAATGGTGCGAGGCTGGTTGCTCTTGCCATTGGTGACTACCACCTCACATTGCTGATGAGAATGATTTTTGGTTTTATATGGCTGTTATTATGTACCTAGTGTTACCGAGAACACAATTTCTGTATCGAGTTTAGATACAGATGGATTTATTTTCATGTTTGGAAATAAATGTTGTTACTTTTATAAGGATAACACATGTTATGGTATGAAACATTTAAATAACTGTCTGTATGTATTAAATTATGAGAAACAAGTGTTGACAATTGATAACGAACCAAGTTCACATGACTCATATAACACCCAGTTGTGGCATCACCACCTTGGTCATGTAAACGATAAGTGCCTGACAAAGCTCTATTAAGATGGTTATTTAGACTCTTCTGAGCTAAAACCACTTGATAGATGTCACACTTATTTACAAGGGAAAATGACCAAATCACCATTTGGTGAACCGGGTGAAAGGGCCACAAAGATTCTAGGATTAATGCACATTGATGTGTGTGGACCATTTCTAGTAGAATCTAGAGGTGAATATTCTTACTTCATTACTTTTATTGACGACTTGAGTAGATATGGATATGTCTACTTAATGAGGTACAATCCCAAGTCATTTGAGAAATTCAAGGAGTTTAATAATGAAGTATAGAATTGTCTTGGTAAGAAGATAAAGAAGCTTCAATCAGATCGAGGTGGAGAATATCTTAACCAAGAGTTCATCAACCTTTTACAGGAGTCTGAGATTCTATCTCAACTCACTCCACCTTATACACCACAATACTGGTGTTAGTGAAAGGCGGAACCATACCTTGTTGGACATGGTAAGGTCGATGATGAGTCATGTAGATCTTCCATTATCCTTTTGGGGATATGCATTGAAAACTATGACATAAACATTAAACCAAGTACCAACTAAGGCGGAAAATGGGATTCCCTTCGAGCTATGGAGTGGAATGAAACCCAATTTGTTGCATACATGTGTATGGGGTTGTAAGAAATTTATTAAGGCTTTCTTAGGCAACAAACTAGCACCCTTGGGCATGAAGTGTATCTTTATAGGGTATCCCAAGGAAATAAAGGGATACTATCTATACAACACCTCAAACAAGAAAGTGATTGATTCTATATATACAGTCTTTATTGAGAGGGAGCACATCCCCCAAAAGGATAGTGGAAGAAAGATTGACTTTGATGAAGTTGATGCTCAAGATACATAGGAGTTGGTACATGAACAAGTTCCACAGGTCCCTGTTGAAGAGGTAGTTCCTAAAACAAAAGTATTGCGTAGGAGCAGAAGAGAGGTAAGGTAACCAGAGAGATATGGTTTCCTTGTCACCAAGGAAGGTGACTCATTATTATTGGACAATGATGAACCACTCTCCTATAAGGAAGAAATAGAGAGATCAAAAGCTCCAAGATGGCTAGAATCTATGAATTCTAAGATGGATTCCATGTATCAGAACTAAGTCTGGGTTCTGGTCGATGCACCAGTTGATGTAAAGACTGTTGGGTGTAAATGGGTATTCAAAAAGGAACTGGACATGGAAGGTCAAGTTAGTACCTATAAAGTAAGGATTGTGGGTAAAGGTTTTAAACAACATTAAAGAATTGACTATGATGAAACCTTTTCACCAGTTTTCATGTTTAAATCCATAAGAATCATAATTTACATAACATCTTTCCATGACTATGAGATTTGGCAGATGGATTTCAAAACTACATTTATTAATGGGAACCTTCAGGAAGATGTCTATATGACACAACTAGAAGGGTTTGTGACACCAGGTCATGCTAAAAGGGTATGCAAGTTGCAAAGATCTATTTATAGATTAAAGCAAGCATCAAGATCATGGAACATTCAATTCGATGAAGCCATAAGAGAATTTGGTTTCATTAAGAATGAATGTGATCCATGTGTTTACAAATGGTTTAATGGGAATGCAATCATTATCCTAGTAGTGTATGTTGATGATATCCATCCAAATCAAATTTTTATTAAAGAGTGAAACAAACAACAAGACAAACTAGGGGGTCTATAGTAATGAAAACCAAGGGCATCCCCTCTGATCAAGTTAACGCATTATGACTTTAAGCTGTGAAGCTGAAAAAGACAACTATTGGTAGTGTATGTTGATGACATATTACTTATTGGAAATGGCATACCAGTCTTGCAGTCAATCAAGGATTGGTTGAACAAGTTCTTCTCCATGAAGGACTTAGGGGAATCATGATGCATTCTAGGGATCAAGATCATTCGTGATAGATCTGAGAAGCTTATTGGACCAAGTAAAAGTACATACATTGACCAAATACTAAAGATATTTAGTATGGAACAATCCAAGAGGGGATTGGTTCCAATGTCACATGGTATACATATTTCCAAGAAAATGTGTCCCCAGACACAACATGAGAAAGATAGGATGAGTAAGATTCCATACTCTTCAGCGATAGGATCTATCATGTATTCCTTGTTATGTACTAGAATTGATGTTGCCTATGCACTGAGTATGGTAGGCAGATATAAAGTAGACCCAGGAGAACAATATTGGACTGCTATTAAGACTATCCTTAAGTATTTTAAAAGAACTAAGGATATGTTCCTGGTGTATGGAGGAGATGTGGATCTTGTCATCAGAGGGTATGATGATGCTGGTTTTCAGATAGATCAAAATGATTTGAAGTCACAATCAGGATATGTTTTATGTCACAACAGAGGAACCATGAGCTGGAAGAGTTCAAAGTATCCAGTTGTCGCTGATTCTATAGCCGAGTCTGAATATATAGCGACTTCTGATGCATTCAAGGAATTCTTCTGGATTCAGAACTTTGTATAGGATCTTGATGTGGTACATAGAAGTAAGGATCCCATTACATTGTATTGTGATAATAATACAATGGTGGCTCTTGCAAAGGAGCCAAGGTCATATCAACAGACAAAGCACACACTCTAAAAGTATAACCTCTTGAGAGATTTCTATAAAAGGGGTAAAGTTGCAGTGAGAAGAGTGTCTATGGAAGAGAACATGGATGATCCCTTGACTAAAGGTCTATCTCAGTAAAAGAATGAATATCATGTGATAGCTAGCAGACTGAAGGTTGTTAGTAGTTGGCTCTAGTGAAAGTGGGAGTCTGTTAGAGTTGGTTCCCTAAAAACCAACTTATTTGTACTTTATGATAAACTTGTATTCATTGGATGGATATTAATAAACTCCTTATCACATCATAATTTTTATTCTGTGTGACATAGTATGTGATAATGTCCTAAGAATAGTCATCACACTAAAAGGTCACAGCGGATCCCTACTATGATGAGGACCCGGAAGTGCCACAACACTGTTCTTTAATATATGTTCTATAGCCAAATAATATCATTTGAAGGGACACAAATGATACAGGCTATCAGGGGTGGGGACTCATGAAACTTTGAGTCACCTTCTCATAGTGTTCTCCCTTAGTAATATCCAAGAGGATATTATGAGAACAAGGCCCTCCAGTAGGAAATCCACATTCATAGGTGTCATTGGATATTCCTATCTGCAGATGTGTGTATTGGTCCTTATACTTTAAGATTATTATTAATGGGTATTATGACTCAAAAACTTAGATGTATTGATGAAAATCGTGATGAAAGATGTTCGTGATGAGGTAGGATATGTTGGGTGCATCATGAGTAATACTGCATTAATGAATAACACGAGAAAGAATTCGTCACTTCTACAGAAGTAGATATCTCAAGCGCTTTGATAGAAATGATATAGCCTAACTAAATCCATGGACATGGTGGTCTCTAGGAAAGTTCAATTTTAGGAAGTCAAAGAATAAGAAATCGAGCACATGGGTTGATGACACTTGCATACAACCCATTTGATTGGAGATATTGGGATAAAGAGATTATATTACATAGTAAACATTCATATGAGGTGACATGTTGTTCTGATATCAAATTCTTTCTCTTGGGTGCCTTGACCCATTTCTAGATAGTAATCTTGGACTGTAGGCAAGCCCGCCTAATTCCAATGAGAACGAATCTTAGAGGGAAACACACTAAGTGTAGCCAGTATCTTAGTTAAATAATTTATTTATTTAACAAGTTGAATAAATATTATTCCTGATTATGGTTTAATAATTATTCAAGTATATCTGATCTTATTTATTTTGTCACTAGTTATTTGAGAGAATATATTGCGAACAAAATATTTATTTATCAGTGAATAATTTAGTTATATTTATTTAATAAATAAATAGTCATTATTTAAGGCTTGATAAATATTGTGGAGGATTGGCGGGCCAAGTTATGAGTTCAGTGAGAAATAATATTAAATATTATTTGGTTAAATAATATTTAAATATAACATGAAAGTTAAACACACACAATGTAAATAATAAAATTTCTATTATTATTTGACATGGGGTTTCACATGGAATAATAAATTAAGTAAAGAAACCTGTGCTAATTATTTATTATCACCTGGTGAATTAAATTCTCTGTTATGTTATTATTCTCTATATTAGCCAAGGGGTCATTCCTCCGGCTAACCAATCGTTGTGTGCAAAACATCCTTGGAAAAAAGCTCTCAAACCTAGAGAACTCTTCCCTCTCTAAGAATGCTCTCAAGAACGAGAGATATCCTCCTCCACTGGATCAAGGATAATGCTTTGGAAGTGATTCTCAAGGTGATCAAAGGCAAACATCGCAAGTGCAAGGATCTTCCACGCTAGCACCTGAAGACTGCTTTAGTGACGTCTGAAGATACGTAGAGCACATGTGGATCACCACTAGAGGATTCCTACCCTTGAATTCTACATCGCAATAAATATGCACCTCAGACCTGTGGTCGGACACATCAATGAAGAAAGAATCACCTTGGAGGTAATTCTATAATTTAATTAAATTAATTATAAACAAAATATGTTGATCCTCTATTTTCAGTTCTAGGTTCTCTCTTTTTTCTTTTATCTTTGATTAAATTCCATGGATACTGGAGTTTATCATCATATTGATCCCGAATTAATCATTGATTATGAAAATTCACAAAGTTGGGTACACACCCATCCCGTGCTTTCGTTGCGCCTGAAACCTACACTGAGTGGGTTGGGTCGTACATGTATGTTGTGGTCCCAAGGTAATTTTCTTAAAAAATATTCAATGCGCTTTTATTAGTGGTGATAAAAAAAATACTATCAATGCTTTTTTAACATTGATAAAATCACTTTGAATGTTTTTGAACAAAAATTTAGATAAAAAACTACCTTAAGACCACAACACACACAAACCAACCCACTCATTCCCACCACACACGTAACCCCACTCCATTAGATCCACAACACATGCAACTTGATATTACATTCAATCTTCATTATTACAAATTTTTCTTTTAACAATAATAAAAGTAGCCTTTATCAATAATAAAAATAGTTGTTACCAATGCCGATGTTTTTGATGTTGATAAAAACCAAACTTTATCATCCCGACTATAATTTTTTTTATTAGTTCTAATAATGGTTTTTTGTCACAAATACCTCAAAACACACTTTTATCATCCTAATAATGGGATTTATCAGCACTAGAGAAATTGATGATAATTCCAACACTGATAAAGGCCAGATTCCGTTTATCAGCGCTAGAAATTAGCACTGATAAAAGACTGCTTTATCAGTACTAAAAGAATGTGTTGATAAAAAGAATGGATTTATCATCATTGGGGTTGTGTTTGTGGTGGCCCAACTATTGAAGTTGGTTATATGGAACCAAATTCTCTATAGTTTATGATAATCTATTTTAATTGTTCTGAATATTAATAAACTCCTTATCACATCATGATTGTTCTTCTGTGTGACATAGTATGTGATAATGTCCTAAGAGTAGTTGTCACACTGAAAGTTCATAACAGTTCCCCGATATGATGAAAACCCAGAAGTGTCATGATAATATTCTTAAATATATGTTTATAGACAGATGAAATCATTTTAGGGACAGAAATGATATATGTTATCAGGGGTGGAGACTCACAGGGCTTTGAAGCACCTTCTCATGGTGTATTCCCTTTATAATATCCAGTGTAGTATATTATGAGAATGAGAATCATATATAAGAAATCCATATTTATATGTGCCATTGGATATTCCTATTTGCAGACATGTGTATTGATCCTTAGAGTTTAATATTTTTATTAATGAGTATTATAAGCCACATACTTTGATGTATTGATGAAAACCATGATGACATATGTTCGCGGAGAGGTAGGATACATTGGGTGCATCATGAGTAATATTTTATTAATGAATAATGTAAGAAATTATTTTCCCTTATGTTCTTGAATGAAAGCTGATGTCTCTTTCTTTGTCTTTTCGGAAATCGAACATGTTGTGTAAGTTCGGACGGGTACTCATCGTGTTTCCTCCAAGGTATATTTTTGTACATAGTTAATTTTAAATAAATATATTTAATTTGTTTAAAATTATGATGGATGAGAATCTCAAGAAAATTCGAATGAGAATTAAGATAAAATAATTTATTAATTAAAGAAGATAATTAATTGATTAGAGTGTGATTTATCATAAATAAGAATGATTAGAATTGAATGCTAATTTTATTAAATGCGTAATTCATTGCATATATGTGGATGATCATGAGTCTAGACTAGACCTTTATATGTGATTTGTTTCAATTAATTTATTATTAAATTAAATTATTGGCCTGTGTGTCATCCCTCCTCTCATTATGTAAGGGTATGTTTGCCCATGATTTATTTTATGTAAGCCCCTTAACCAATCCTTTGGTTCCCCTTACCAACATGTGAGTAAAAATATATGTAATGGATGAAAATCCCAAGCTAGTGAAGACAATTCAAATTTGGAGCTGAGGTAAAACTAATCCAAGAGAGATACATAGATGGACAGGTGGAAAGTTGCAACATGAACCATAAACGGTTCAAAGTGTTTTTCCCCTAGGTTGATGTTTAGTTTATCATCCTCTAGATAAACCAACCGTTAGTAAAATCTCATGATCATACCAATTTATTATTTTATTTCTGTCGAGTTTCATGGTTATTTTATTATATATGTTTTTTCAAGATCACATGAATTAATGAATTAACAAGTATATAAGATAAAACTAAAATAATCTGGATTATGCATAAATATTATCTAAGACATGGTTAATGTAAAGTCTTGTGTTTTTGAACCGAGTTAAAATATGTTTTTTTGAACCTATTCATTTAATGATCATGTTTATTTTAAAACCAAGCTTCAGAATGAAGTTTCACAAGTTGGGGTTGTTTAAAGTATTGATATAGGGCTTGAGTAAAGGCTCTAGGAGTTTCTCGGGTGACTTGATGGGTTTCGGGAGCACCGGACCCAGAAAATCAGTTTTAAAAAGGCAAGGAAGAGACATTCGCACGGGTTGTGCATAGCTAGTCAAACCATGCATTCCATCCATGCAGGATACTCTAGGTATTCGGTAGTGGGTGCATGGTCTGTCAGACTATGCGAGTTAAACCATGTAGCTTACCAAGTTTTGAGTTTCAGGTTAAATTAATTTAATTAAATTCATTTTTGAAAGGAATTTAATTAAATGAGCTATTTGGGGTTTCATTTAATTAAATTAAAGTTGAGAGAAATTAATTAAATGATGTTGAGATGGGGAATTTATTTAATTAAATTAATATGAAGAGAAATAAATTTATTTAAATGATGAAGATCTGGAGTCTTTAATCAATTAAATTGAGATGAGAATAATTTAATTAAATGACTTGTAAATTATGAGTTGGGGGTTATTAAATAATGGTAATATTAAATGGTAAAATTTAAATGATGTGTAAATGGGGAGTTGATGTTTCATTTAATTAAATTCAATATAAAAAGGAATTTAATTAATTAATGCGAAATGGAAGTTTTATTTAATTAAATTTAAGGTTAAGAGGAATTTAATTAGTCATTGTGAAATAGGGGTTATTATTTAATTAAACTGAGGTTGAGAGAATTTAATTAAATAATGTTGATGAGTTGAAGTTTTTAATTTAATTAAATTGTGTTTAGATAACTTAATTAAATAACATGAATTAGAGAAATTATTTAATTAAATTTAGTTGGAACAAATTTAATTAAATGATGATTAATGAGGTATCAGGGTTTTTTTAATTAAGTTATGTTGAAAGAATTTAATTAAATAATATTGAGTTGGTAAATTTAATTAATTAAATTCGGTTGTAAAGGAATTTAATTAAATGATGTGTTAAATGTGGAGTTGGAGTTTTATCTAATTAAATTCAAGGTTAAAATGAATTTAATTATTTGATGAAAAATGAGGGTTTTATTTAATTAAATTGTGTTGAGAGAATTTAATTAAATAATGACGTGATGGAAAATTTATTTAATTAAATTCATTGGAGAAGAATTTAATTAAATGATATATAATTAGAGAGTTAGTGTTTATCAAAGATGTGTGATATTAATGGGTAATAATAACAAGATGATGATGATTATTATTAATATTATTAATATTATTAATATTATTATACTAATTATTATAATAAAAATAATAAATTTAATTTATTTATAGATAAAACAAGAGGGAGAGGCACACAACACATGTGAGGCGCGACCCCTCCCCCTCTCGGCTCTCCCATGGGTGGCGCACCACCCATTTCTCCCGGCTCCCTCTCCGCGCGTCAGTTTCTCCTGGTCTCTTCACAGAAGTTGTCTATCTCGTCAAGGTAAGTCATTCTCCACATGTTTCTTTCTTTGCATCGACCGTCTCAGATCTCTTTCACCTGGTCTCCATTAGGCTGAAACCCTAAGGTCCGAGATTGATTCAGTTTCTTCGTTTCTTCCGATTTTAGGTGGTGTAGATGATGTCTTGGGACCTGTTGGTCTGTATTCCGACGACCTCCGCCGAAGGTGAAGTGGCTCGGCTTGATTTGGTTCCCCAACATCATATTTGGGTAAGGATATATTCCCAATAAATGGTTTCACACCCCTTGAATTAGGTGCTTATGGTGTAATTGGGTTGCAGTTGATTATTTTGGTGTTCGTTGGTTCCCGCCACACTAATTATGAGTTTCAGTTGTTGTTGTTAGGTGTTTCTATCAATTATCAGTATGTGTAAACATTAATGTGGAAGTGTGTATACATGAGCGGGTCGCAGTTTGAGTTAGCAAGCTTTGCCTCAACCAAATTCATTGAGGTAGGGTTCTCAACATTGCCTAATTAATAAAATGCGGTTTTGTTGATTTACTACTTTTGATAAAATCGACTGCAATGCTTGAATAAATTGATAATTAGTGGGATGAGATAATTAATTGTGAATTAATTATATGCTTTGAGGTTGAAATTGAGATAATTAGTCGGGGTATTAATTATGAGATATTAAATTGGTTAAGATGAGATAATTAATTATGAATTAATTATGTGCTTTAAGATAATAATTATCGAGGGATTAATTATGAGATATTAAATTGGTTAAGATGAGATAATTAATTATGAATTAATTATGTGCTTTTAAATAATAATTATCATGGGATTAAATATGAGATATTAATTTTTTTAAGATGAGATAATTAATTATGAATTAATTATGCACTATCAGATAATAATTATCAGAGGTTTAATTATGAGATATTAAATTAGTTATGTTGAGATAGTTAATTATGAATTAATTATGTGCTTTGATATGATAATTAATTGGGAGATTAATTATGATATATTAAATAGTTTAAGTTGAGATAATTAATTATGAATTAATTATGTGTTATGAGATTGTAATATAGATAATTAATCGGGGGATTAATTAAGAGATTTTGATTTGGGTCTAAGATGAGATAATTATTTTGTGAATTAATTACGTGATATATAGATGGTTTCCTGGAGATAATTAATTTATGAATTAATTATTTGGTATTGACATGGTTGCCTTGTGACTAGTTAATTGTTGAATTAACTAGAGTAATTGTTGTGATAAGTTAATTATTGAGTTAACTAAATGACTTGTTGTGTTTAACTAATTGTTGAATTAGTAATGAGATTGATGATGATAATTAATTAATGAATTAATTATATCATGAAGCGGTGAATGGTAACATGGACATTCATGGGTACGTGAGTATGTAATGGTAACATGGACATTCATGGGCGCATGAGTATAGAATGATAACATGAAAATTCATGGTGTATGAGTATGGAATGGTAACATGGACATTCATGGGTGTCTGAGTATGGAATGGTAACATGGAAATTCATGGTTGTGTGAGTATGGAATGGTAATATGGACATTCGTGGTGTTTGAGTATGGAATGGTAACATGGACATTCATGGGTGCGTGAGTATGAAATGGTAACATGGACATTTTGGTGCGTGGGTATGGAATGGTACACAGACATTCATGGGTGTGTGAGTATGGAATGGTAACATGGACATTCATGGGTGCATGAGCATGGAATGATAACTTGGACATTCAAGTGTGTGTAAGTTATAGAATGATAACATCATTCAAATGGGTGAAATATAATAATGGTAACATGCTCATTATTTTGTGTGGTTAAACAAATAATATTAAATAATGTGATAAAATGTTCATTATACAATATTTATATATATATTGTTCCTATTTAGACTCTTATTACAGTTATGAGCAGAAACAGATATTGCTATCAGGTGTCCCTTTGGAACCTGGATGGGTTGTTGGTTATTTATTAAATTCTATTATTTCTTCGATATACTTGCACATTGTTTAATTTTATTTCATTTTCTAGATTGAGCTAGACATAGATGGTCCTGTCCTACTGAGATTTATATCTCACACCCTATTTGGGACACCATTATACTAGGGTACCCGATTAGACTCTACTTGTTTACAAGACTTGGACATTGCTTGTTGTTGTTTGCTTGTACCTGGGAGTTAGGAGAAAAGGACTGAGAGGGATATTGGGATGCTCATGGAGATCACCCTTGAGGCTTTGGGCCTTTTTATTTTTTTTACTGAGATGTAAAGCATGATGATTTGTTTACTACTTTCATATATGTACCACCATGACATGTATACATTGTATAAACTGGCGTTTTCCATTTTCTTTATTGAGTTGATATTACAATTGACTTTCACTGCGTTAGTTATTCCTTTATACTGCTTCTGCTGTTGTCATCTATTTATATATTGTTATATTGTTGTGAAAACTATGATATGAGGGTATAGTCTCCCCAATGACTATCCTTACACCCTCATTTCTAGTCGACAGCCTATGACATATGGGGAGACACGCTTGAGGTTATGTGGCAACCGGTTCGGCTACCGGTTTGATGGTAAGCTAGGTTGGGACGTTACAATTAATCACTTAAGTAAATACACTTAATATTAATAAGCATGTAATAAATATAATAATTATAAATTTATGCATAAAGATAAAATCCCTAAATTATATATGTTAAGTCGATATAGACTTCCACTACTTCAGTTAAAATAAAACCATAGTAGTTAAAATTGAACCATAGTTCAAAGTGCTTGACAAGCCAAAGTTGGGATGCTTTCAATTATTAGGGAATTATAACTTGAAGTTTTGGGTTGACTTAATTTATTTCACATCAAGGGTTGACTTCTAAATCATAACTTTGTGTAACTAAGAGGAAAAGGTTGAGGAAATACAATTTAAGGATTTTAGGATTGGGGAGTACACTCAACAGATTAAAGAACTACGAGTTAATGCAGTTGAAATTTGGAATGATAAAACCCTTAAAATTGATTGATTGGACAATGTAAGGGTGATGAGAACGGAAATATGAATCCTTTACATTATAATGTCCAAGAAATAGTATATTTTGAATCCAATGGTGAGGGATATTGAGTTTTGATAAAATAATGGGATATTAATAAATATAATATTTATTTATTTGTCAAAATTTTGTCAGAAAAAGTACTAAAACTATGCTCATATTATTTTTAGAAACAACAATAATAATGGTTTCAAACATATCACTACAATCTATAATTGGTAAGGATAACCTTTTCACCAGCACAAATTCCCAAGAATGGAAAAGGAGTTTATGCATTATTCTATGCCATGAAAGAAAATTGTATGTACTAAAAGAACCTATTCCCAATGAGCTAGGTAATGAGGCTAGTGAAGAAGAGTTATCTCTATATGATAAACATTTGAATGATTATACAGATGATCAATGTTTCATGCTATCACCCATGACCAATGAGCTTCAGAAGCAACATGAGGACATAGATGCACATAGTATGATGTCTTGCCTTCGATATTTCTATAAAGAGAATGCGAGACAAGAGAGATATGAGATATCTAATTATCTATTTACAAATAATCTTAGAGATTCGTCACCAGTAGGGACTTGTGTAGTCAAGATTATTGGATACATTGAATGCATAGAAATATTAGGGATTAAATTCCTAAATGAGTTTTTCATAAATCTCATACTTTACTCACTATCCAATATCTTCTTCTATTTTATTATTAGTTATAAAACGAGACATAATGAGAAAAGTATTTTGGAACTTCTTACTATGATTCGCCAAGTGGACAAGGACACGAGGAGTGACAAACCCATGATACTTATGGTGAATAAGAAAAAAAAGAGCAAGGTGAAGGGAATCAAGAATCATAACAAATCTAAAGCTCCTAAGCACTATCATTCCAATAAGAGGAAGATCTAAAGTCAAGACAAGAAAAAATAAGTAATATGTTTTTCATGTGGTAAGCAAGTTCACTAGAAGAGGAACTTCACCCAGAAGCAAGGAGAAGCTAAAGGTGCATTCGTTATTGAGTGAAATATTTCAATATCTACACATTGAGTATTAGGTATAACTTGTGGTGCTCACATATGTATCAAAATCTAGGAACCAATTAGATTTCAAAAGATTCCTAGAGGAGAGGTGGATTTGCGAGCTTCCAATGGTGTGAGGCTGGCTGTGCCTACCATTGGTGACTACCACCTTTCATTTCCAACATGAATGATATTGGTTTTAATAAATTGTTATTATGTACCAACTATTACCAAGAACATAATTTATGTATCATGCCTATATTTAGACGGTTTTATTTTCAAATTTGGAAAAAGAGTTTTTTATTTTATAAAGAAAACATATGTTATGGAATGGAACATTTAAATAATGGTCTTTTTATATAAAATTAAAAAAACTAAGTATTTTAAATAGATAAAAAATCATGTTTACATGACTCATTTAACACCCAACTATGGAATCACTGTCTTGGTCATGTAAGTGAGAAGCATTTGAAAAAGATCTATCAAGATGGATATTTAGTATCTTTTGAGCGAAAACCACTTGAAATATGTAATACTTGTTTATGAGGAAAAATAAAAAAACCACCATTTTGTGGAAAGGGTTAAAGGGATACAAATATTTTAGGATTAGTACACACTGATGTGTGTGTACCATTTTCAGTAGAATCTAGAAGTGGACATTCTTACTTCATAACTTTTAATGACAACTTGAGTAGATATGGCAATGTTTACTTAATGAGGTATAAGTCTAAGTCCTTAGAAATTAAAAAAAATTAAAGAATGAAGTAGAGAATCAACTTGGAAATAAGATAAAAAATATTTGATCGGATTGAGGTGGTAAATATATTAACCAAGAATTTAACGGATTTCTATGGGAGTTTCAGATTCTATATCAACTCACTCCACCTTACACATCACAGTGGAATGATGTTAATGAAAGGAGGAATCATACCTTGTTAGACATAGTAAGGTTAATGACGATTCATACAAATCTTCCATTATCCCTTTGGGAATATGCATTAATAATAGAGATATATACTTTAAAATGAGTACCAACTAAAGTGGAAAATGGAATTCCCTTCAAGTTATGGAGTGGAAAGAAACACATTTTGTCACATACACAAGTATAGGGTTATGAGGTATTTGTTAAGGCCTTTTAAGGAAAAAAACTATCACTTAGGGATACAAAGTGTATCTATATTGGGTATCCTAAGTAAATAAAGAGATAATATCTATAAAAATCCTCATACAAGAAAGTAATTTTCACTAGAAAAGATGTATTTCTTGAGAGGGATCACATCCCAAAAAGGATAGTGGGAGAAGGATTAAATTCGATTAATTTGATGCTCAAGATACACAAGAGTGGGTATGGGAACAAATTACACATGTATTCATGGAAGAAATTGTTCCTAAAACACAATTACTGCATATGAGCACTAGAGATATAAGAGAACCAGTGGGATATGGGTTTCTAGTCACTGAATATGAAAACTCATTATTGGTTGACAATGAAAAACCTCTCTCCTACAAAGAGGTAGTAGAGAGATCAGAAGATTCAAGATGGAAAGAAGCCATGAATTCTAAAATGGATTCCATGTATCAGAACTTCAAGTTTTGGTTCTCATCGATGCACTAGTTGATGTAAACCCTAAAGTGTGAAAATGAGTATTCAAGAGAAAAATGGACATGGAAGGTAAGGTAAATACCTATAAATAAAGGATAGTGGCTAAAATGTTTAAATAACATAAATGGATTGACTATGATGAAACCTTTTCACCAGTTTCCATGTTTAAATTCATTAGAATTATACTTGCTATAGGAGCTTACTATGACTATGAAATTTGTAAGATGGATGTCAAAATAGATTTCCTTAATGGGAACCCTCAATAAGATGTCTACATGACACAACCAAAAGGATTTGTGACTCCAAGTGATGCCAAAAATATTTTCAAGTTGTAGAGATCCATTTATAGATTGAAGAAAGAATCCAAGTCATAGAAAATTCAATTCGATGAAGCTATAAAATAATTTTGTTTCATTATAAACTAATGTGAGCCATGTATTTACAAGTTGTTTAGTGGGAATGATTCCACTATCCTAGTAGTATATTTTGATGATGTATTACTTATTAGAAATGACATACTAGTCTTATAGTCTATTAAGGACTAGTTAAACAAGTGTTTCTCCATAAAGGGCTTAGGTGAAGCAACCTATATTCTAGGGATCATGATCATTCCTGATAGATTCAAGAGGTTGATTAGATTAAGTCAAAGTATATACATTAACCATATAATAAAGATATTTAGTATTGAACAATCTAAGAGGGGATTTCTCTATATCACATGGCATACATTTTTCTAAGAGAATGTATCCTAATACATAATAAGAGAAAGAGAGAATGAGTAAGATCCCATAATATTTGGTGATAGGATCAATCATATATTCTATGTTATGTACTATACTTGATGTTTCTTATGCATTGAGAATGGTAGGAAAATATCAATTTGATCCATGAGAAAAACATCAGTTTACTATTAAGGAAGTCCTTAAGTATCCGAGAAGAACTAAGAATACATTCATGGTGTATAGAGGAGATAAGGAGATGAGGAGATTTACATAAATGGTTATACTGATGCCAGTTTTTAAATAGATTATAATGATATTAATTTGTAGTTAGGATATGTTTTTTGTCTCAATGGAGGAGCTGTGAGTTGGAAGAGTTCAAAGTAGCCAATTATTGCAAATTTTACAATGGATCCCAAGTATATAGTGACTTCTGATGCATGCAAGGAATAATTTTGGATATGAAATTTTTTCTAGGAGGTTTATTTAGTACTTAGAAGTAAATACCCTATCAAGTATTGTTATAATAATTCAATAGTAGTTCATGCAGAAGATCTAAGGTCACATCAACAGACAAAGTACATACTTATAAAGTATCACCTCTTGAATAATTTTTCTCAGAGGAGTGAAGTTTCAGTAAGAAGAGTTCCTATAGAATAAAATGTGGTGGAATCATTTACTAAAATCCTATCTCAACAGAATCATGAGTATCATGTGAGTTCTAGTAGACTGAAGGTTGTTAGAAGTTGGATCTAGTGAAAGTGGGATTCTGTTGGAGTCAGCGACCTATAACTAAATTATATGTACCTTATGATAAAATGAATTAATTGTTTTTAATATTAATAAACTCTTTATCACATAATGATTTTTCTTCTGCATAACATAGTATGTGATAATGTCATAAAAGTAGTTGTCACACCAAAAGGTAATAATAGTTCCCCACTATGATGAGAACCCATAAGTGCCATGAATATATTCTAAAATATATTTTATATAGCTAGATGATATCATTTAAGGGACAAAAATGATATAGTCTATCAGGGGTGGAGACTAATAGGACTTTGAGGAACCTTCTCATGATATACACCCTTGGTAACATCTAGTGTAGGATATTATGAGAATGAGACCCACCAGTAGAAAATAAACATTTATATGTTTCACTGGATATTCCTATATGTGGACATGTGTATTGATCCTTAGAGTTTAAGATTATTATTAATGAGTATTATAAGTCGCTTACTTTGATGTATTGAAAAAAACCATAATGAAATATGTTCGTGGTGAGGTAGGATACATTGGGTGTATCATGAGAAATATTTCATTAATGAATAATGTGAGAAAGGATTTGTCTCTTCAGTTCTTTAATGGAAGTTGATATCTTAGACCATTTTATGTGAATGATATAACCTAAATAAATCCATGACCATGGTGTTCTATAAATAAGTTTGATTTTTGAAAAGTCAAATAAAGAGACGTCAATCACATAGGTTGATGGCACCATCATGCAACTTACTTGATTATAGATATCGTGATAAAGGGATTATATTACACAGTAAGTGTCTGTATAAGGTATTATGTCATTGTGACATTAACTTGTTTCCCTATGGGTGCCTTGACATGTTACTATATGCTAACCTTGTACTTTAGCCTACTTCACCTAATACCACTGAGAAAGAGGCTTAGAGGGTCACATATTAAGTGTATTCAGAATCTTAGTTAAATAATATATTATTATTTATTATTTAAAAAGTTGAATAAAATTATTCCTTCATAGGGTTTAATAATTATTCATATTCACTTGATCACATATATTCATTCACTAGTTATTTGAGAGAATATTATGTGAGAAAAATATTTAATAAATATTTATTTTCTATTTAGTGAATAAAAATATTAATTTATTTATCAGTGAATAATTTAGTGATATTTATTTATTAAATAAATAGTCATTATTCAAGGACTGATAAATATTATGGAGGAAAGGTGGACCAAGTTTAATAGTCTGGTGAAAAATAATATATATTGAATATTATTTGAATAAATAATATTTAATTTAATTCATGAGTTTAGCGCATGTCAAGAAATAATAATAATAATAATATTATATACATGGGGTTCCATTGGGATTACATAAACAATAAAGGGAACATGTGAAATTATTATTTTCTAACCCTATAAGTATATAAACCCAATTATATTATTTTCTTAAGAGATCCAATTCATTTTTATTGTGCACAACGAGATTCAGAGAGAATCCTATCAAATAACTATAGATATCCCTATACAAGAACACTCTCAAGAATGGAGAGCGATCCTCCTCTACCAAAACTCTCAAGTCTATAGAGATCGAAGAGAACTGTTACATGAAGTGGTTCTTGAGGTGATCAAAGATGAACAACCCAAGCGTTAGGATCTGTCATGCTAGCACTCAGAGATTCCTATAAAGACGTTCAGAGGTTCATGGAGAAAATGCGGAACACTACTAAAGGGAATCTATTCTTGATTCCTACAATGAAATGATGGTGTGATGTAGAGATGTTTTATGAACCATCAATGAAGATAGAATTTCTCATAAGGCAATTCTTTAATTTCTTAAATTAATTATAAATAATAAGTGATGATCTCACACTTTGGTTTCAGAGTTTATCCATTTTCTATATTCTTTGATTCAATTCCATTGATCATGGAGTTTATCATCATGTAAATCTCAGATTAATCATCGATCATGATAAAAAGAAATGTTGGGTATGCCTCATCCAATGCTTCTAATACAATTATAACCTACACCAACTGGGTTGGGTAGCTTGTGTTGTGGTTTAAGGTAGTTTTTTATTCAAAATTGTTTAAAAAATATTTAATGTGACTTTATCAGCACTAAAAAAACACCAATAAGTTCACATTTTATCAATTCTTTTTTGGTATATTGATAAAAGTGAATTGAATATTTTTGAAAAAAATTTAGATAAAAAACTACCTTGGGACCAAAATATAGAAGATCCAACCCATTGGAGACCACCAAACACATGAACCACCCCTTAAATATGAAATTAATTCATAGGGGGTGGGATTTGAACTCATACTCAACACATTCTAAACAAGCACTCATACCACTAGAAAAAAATTACTTGTAATATATTAACACACACATACATATTGTAATATATTCTATTTTTTTTAGGTGAAATACATGTAAAGATAATTTTTTTGAGCTACAGAAACTGAGACCACCAGAAGGAGTAAATTTGGGGGACTAATTTATTGATGAAAAAGGGGGATGATGGAGGTGGTAATGGATATAGTTTGAGTTATCGAAAGCTAAAGGTAGACAATAACTAGAAGGGTGAAGTGGTTTATATAATTGGATTTCATTAATTGGATTTTATAACATGAGGCATATCTTATGTTATCTTTAGAAGATAAGAATAGTGAATTGAGAAATTAGGTTAAGGTGGCGAGATCCTCTAACTGAACAAATGATCTTCTGTGAATATTGGACTATTTGGATGGAAACCCATGAAGATAGGATGGTGTTGGTGACTAGAATCACTATATGGACACTCTATATATATAGAGGGAGAAATAAAATTTTACTCTAGCAATCTATCATTATAATCTTATATTTTCCTTAAATAAAAGTGAAGCATCATTCCCTTATGGATTAAGATGCAAGCATAAACCATATAATCTCTTATGAAGTTATTTTCCTTAGATTTTTATTTCTATTAATTGTCTTTTAATTATTATTGCTTTTCTTCCTAAGGTTTTACATTATAGTGTAACAACTTTGGTGTGTGTGTCTTCCAAGTTCCATGCATTATAGCATGGAGTTTATTCTAGATATTTTTCTTTCACGCATCTATGTTACGATGGTTTTCCATTTTTTGGTTTCATCGGATGGTGGATATTGACCTAAAAAGTGGTATCAAAGATCAAGGTTGGAGTGTTTTTAGAAGGAAAAACCCTGGTGCTAGTGTGTTAGAGCTCAGTTTAGTAACATCATTTCACCCTTTTCCTTATAGGAGACTATCAGTAAGTAATTACTGAATTGTCACTTACACTGTTTGATAGTGGGTGTTCAAAATTTATGGAGGGATGGAATTATATGAGAGTATGGTCCATGTAGAGAAGTTCAATAGAAAAGATTTTTGGTTTTGGTAAATACAGATGGAGGATTTAATTCTATAAAAGGGTTGTGATCTTGTGTTGACTCAAGCCAAGATGGAAACGATGAAAGATGAATAATGAGAGAGGCTATATAATAAATCACTCAAGTTGAGGAAAATTTCACTTTCTCGAAATGTGAAATATAACATCTTGTAAGTGAATACAACATTAGAACTCATGAAGACCCACATTGATATGTATAAGAATCCCATAATAATGAAAAGGGTGTTCTTGCTAGGGATACAATTCAGTACAAGAATATTGGAAGTTCAGTCAGCTTCTGATCATAGTAACAACTTCAATGTCATCAAATGATAGTCATATGCAGTAAAGGTAGGATTTAGAGACCCATTTTGGGAACAATTATTACTTTATTTTCACCCAGAATAATGGGATGTGGTGGTGACCACTGTAAGTACTTCTAGTGGAAAGGTAGACTTAATTTTCATGGACTTTAAATAATTGATCTTGAGAAAGAATATTCGTTGGAATTAGATCCAATAATATTCCATAAAAACATATAATGTAGAAGGAATAAGACATACTAGTGGATGAAAAAGTCATCAAAAGGGTAAAGGAACATAGAGCCACAACATGAGTAGCTCAGCGTGTGAGGCTCCCCTATACTGGAATTATGGGGGAAAATGACACCCAAATAATGATTAAAATAAATAAAGGGATAATTTTGAAAAGTATTCTTCCAAAAGTGAGTGTGAATTATTTTTTAGAATATATGAATGAATTTATCCTAAGTTATTTTAGTTTATTAGGGTTTTGGGTGATAGACTCTTGAGCTTCATTCAACTCAACATCTGAGAGGGGAAGTATTATGAATTAAACTTCTAGAAGGTTTGGTAATGTGAATCATGTAGATGAAAAGGCTTTCAATATTGTGGGTAAATTTTTTGTTTTAGTTTGGAAAAGGAACAAAAGAACATTAGAGTTGAAAGACATGTGGCACATCCCAAGGTTATGTAAGAACTTAATTTATATGGGATAAATTAATGATATAGGAATATGTAATATATTCATAGATGGTGTGTGTAATATTTCTTGTATATCCATAGTCATCAGAAGAGGAGTGTAGGATGGGACGTTTTACCTTACGGGTTCACCAGAAGTAGCTATGCATTCTTGAGAGTTAAATTCCATGAAGTTATGGCATGATCATTTATGCCACCTCAATGATAAGGGGATGAAGATACTAGTTTCATAAGGATTTCTGAAGGATTAAAGCATGTAGTATAAAATATATGAGAATTTTATCTTTGTAAAGCAATAAAAAGTGTCCTTTAGGACATAAGGGAAAATTCCAAAGCACCAGAAGTTGAAGTTGGTTCACATTGATGTTTTGATGAAAACTCCGGTGCATTATCATGGAGGATCAATCTTCTACACAAAATTTATTGATGATTTCAAATGAAAAGTGCATGTGTACTTTCTAAGTAACAAGTTCAAGGTGTTTGAGATTGTGATCCAGTAGAGTGACAAGGTGGAAAAATAGACCTGATGCAAATTGAAGTTATTATAGTCCAAAATGGTGGTGAGTATAAAAGCAAGGTGTTTTAGAGATTTTTCTAGAAAAAAGGGATTCAGTTTGAGAAGAATATTATTATGAAGTGAGAACACAATGAAGTTACAGAGAGAATGAATAGGAATTTGGTTTAAAAGGTAAAAACTATGTGAATTCATGTAAAGTTCCCCAAGGAGTTTTGGGTTGAAGATGTTTTTGGGAAAAAATCCCTTAAAGAATTGTTTTGGTGTTTCTGGGGTGTTTTTGTTTGTTAAAAAATCCATATGACCACAAAACAATATGGTTGGTGTTGTCGAAGCAGGTTTTTATGGTGACACAATTTCCCAGTGTTTTCTAAATTTTTGAGCCTCAAGTTTATAAGTTTGTTTTTGGAAAATAAAGTTTTTTCACAAAGGGATTCATGGTTTATAGACCATGAATCATAGTTCATGGGATTCAAAAGGAGGTACACATAATGATGAAGGAAATTCAGAAAAGGTATATTTCCATATAGTAGAGCTATGCAGACCGCGAAGCATGGTATATAGACCGCATAACAAAATCAGTTCATGGGAAGTCTTGCAGTTCATAGGAGGATTGAATTTCACAAGAGGCTTGATGTTTGTAGAAATAGGAAGTGATTGGAGTAGATTTTAAGGGGTTTTCATCCATGGAAGACATCAGGCAACACAAAGGAGAATGTTGTTATGAAAACCATATAACAATTCGCAGTGAAGGTTGTACCATATTGAAGTTTTGGGTAATCCAGATTAGCGGTTTTTTTGGATCTATTTTCTTATATAAAGACCCCTAATCACATCATTAGATAGATAAAATTTCATTAGAAGACATAATCACTCTAGGAAGAATTCAGTGAAGTCTGAAAGAGTTCATGAGGGAGAATTTTGTGAAGAAGAAGAGTTCATGAGGGAGGATTCCATGAAGGGTGAAGTAGTTCATGGAATAGGTCCATGAAAGGGGTTTGCAAGGATCTATAGCCTACAAAGGAAAAGGGACCATGAAGCCGTGGTGGCCCGCATAAGAGAAGATGGTCTGCATAATAAGATTTGGTCTATGGAAGAGGAGACATTCTACAAAGCAGGGGTAGTCTGTGGAAGAAGAGGTGGTCTATGAATATTGCAACACAGTACGTGGAGGAAACATGGAAGTCCACATAGGATTAAATGAATATTGAAATGGAACTAAAACAGTTCACGGAAGTAATTTCCACAAACTAACAGTATGTAGAAAAGTGGATTTCATCTATGGGTGAAATGAGACTTCAACAGAGTATCTATCTATAACTGAAGATGTGTGCATTCATGGAAATGAAGGGACCTACAAGTACATAAATTATGTGTGGATCCCTTCTAGATCAGTGAGAAAAGGAAGAGGAAGATGGTGATCCTTTCCACCGGTAGTGATCCAGAGAAAGAGAATCAGGGAGTGAACCATGGGAAAGAAGTGAGCTGACCATAAACATTATAAAGACAGTGATCCTAGGAATAGAAGTGATCTATCCCAAACCTTTTAATTTGGAAGTGAGCCTTAGTGGATTTGGTACATTGGCACATCATCGTTGTATGATCCTTGGATATAGCCCAGTGAGGGTGAACCAAGTAAAATTGATGTGTCTTGTGCACGATTTCAATTCTATTCATACATTACTACAAAAAAGAGAGAGAATAGTGTTTTGTTTAAAAATGAAACAAGATCCTAAGGGGTAGAAGATTTAATATTTTATACCTTAATTCACCCCTATCAGGTTATTTAATATAATTTTGCTAACAATTGGTATTAGAGAGAAAGGTTGGAAGTCAATGATTATGTCTTAGTAGAAGAAATGGATGTTTTCAATCACAAATAGATTTCAATATTCGATGGGAACAATTTTTAATTATGGAAGAATCAGATGAATCACTACTTATGATTATTAGGAATATATTTCTTTACAGTAGTGATGCATGGAATTTCAGCCAATATCAACAATGGTACTTTATCATAAGCTGACTGAAGGAAATTGGATGCAGATGCCAAAGGAATCAATGCTTTAGGATGAGCCCTATCCAATGCTATATATATGAAGGTGATGTCATGTAAGTCATCACATTCAATGTGGGAAATGTTTTTGAATATTTATGAGTGAAACTCAAAAGTGAGAGAAGCAAAGCTTAAGTTTCTATGGAACACATATGATGATCTCAGAATGCACCCTAATGAGTATTTTGATACATTCTTTGACCGGGTAAATGTTGTTATGGAATACATGCATGGTCTTGGAGAAATTATTGAAGACATAAAGATCATTAAGAATATCTTGAGAAAAATTTCACCTCAATTCAATTCAAAAGTTTCTGTATTGGAAGATAAAGATCTAAAAGAGTTGACATTGGATAAATTACATAGTACTCTTGTAACATATGAAATGAGAATTGATGATAACAATGTTGTGGAAAAGGGGAAGTCTAAAGAAGTGTCATTCAAGGCCATGAAAAAGATCACCATTGAATATGGACAAGAATATTAAGAGACGGATGAGGTGATGTTATTCCTTTCCTCAAATTTTTAAAGAGGAAAAGGAAAGTTCAAAGGGAAACTCCCACTTGCATGCTTTCATTGTGGAAAGGTTAGACATATTACAGCAAGGTTCCCCAAGAAGTTTCAAGAAGATGAAGAGGATGAAGTTGAAATTATAATGAAGAATTATTCATCACACGTTAAAGGAAATAAAAATTTTAAGAGAAATTTCTTCAGAAATAAGAATCTTCTTTCAAGAGAAGATGAAAGTTCAGAATAATATGAGGCATAAGAATTGGAGGACTGTAAGGATCATGAAGAAAATTCTATGGTGGATGTTGTCAGAAATTTGAAAATAAGGGAATAAAGTGACAATGATGATAGCTAATTTGAAATAAGATTTGACCTTTAGGTCAAATTAGAAGATGGACTTGAAGATATAGACAAGGTTGTTGAGTACAAGCTCAAAATTGAAGAAAAAAAATAAAAATCGATATTTTTATTGAAATTGGAAAAGATAAAATCAAACATATCGAAGAACTTGAAGAAAAAGTCGTCAGTCTGCGAAAAAGTGTTAAGGATCAAGAAAAACTCTTGAATCTTGGTATAACATCGAGAAAGAAGATCATGTAGGAAATAACAAAGATGAATGTGGAGCATAAAATTCCAACAGTATAGAAGCAACAATCAAATCGAAATTCTAAGTCTGGTATTGGACTTGATCAAAAATAGAAAGCAGTAACGGTAGAAGTCAGACCACAAGAACCCACTCTAAGATTGAAGATTGATTTGGGTATGAATCAAAACTAGAAGATTCAGAGAACCCAAGGGAGAATCAGTAGTGTAGTATTTTTACATAGGAATGCAGCTCACATGAGATGCTATTATTGTGGAAAGTTGAGATACTCACAAAACATATATTCCATAGAAAAGATACACCAAATAGAAAAATATCAATAGAGGTAGCCATATAGAACTCAATATTCCAGGACATCATTTGATGGTCACTGTTTTAGGTGTAGAGGATTCAGGCACATGAAAAGATACTTATCATTGAAAATTCATAGAAATATGCTGAGGTAGACTGAATATAGTCATACATAGTAGCTAAATGTATCATCAAATGAGTTGAAAATGAAAAATTGATTTTTAGTTCTACAGGATGAAGCTAGTCAACCATATTTTGAGGAAGATCATGGTCATCAATCCGTATCGGGTATGAAGTAAAAAACATGGATAAAAAAGAAAAATATGAATAGGAAGTAGTTGTATAGATTACTTTTAAATCATTAGATTACACTAGAATATGAATCATTGACAGTATATGCACATCACATATGACAAAAAATAAGGATCTGGTGACCAAAATAAGGTACGATAAATAAGGTATCATATTATTTAGTAATGATGAAGGCTTGAAAATTATTGGCTCTGGAAAAGAAAAGTTTGGGGGAAAAGGCATGAGATACACATATGTCTTGGTTGTTTAAGGACTCAGTCATAATTTACTAAGTTTCAGTCAATTATGTGACTCAGATAATTCCATAAGCTTTTCCAAGAACTTATGCATCATCAAGGAAAAAGATGGTGCGGTAGGGAAAGCATACAAAAGGGAATCTCCACCTCATGAGTGGAGAAGAATATATGTGCTTTCTATCCAAGGAAGAAGAAAATAATTTATGGAATAAACGTCTTGGTCACTTGTTCTAATTTTCACTATAATATCTGGTGAAATATGATGTTTCTAGAGACCTCTCTAGATTATCACGTGATCGTACTCATTTATGCAATTCTTGTCAACAAGGGAAGATAATTTGAAATACATATAAGGAAAAAGAGAAAAGGTCAATAAAATTAAATGAGTTGGTGCATATTAATGTGTGAATACCAATTTCACCAAGTTCTATTGATGGAAGGAGATATTATGTTCTCTTCATTAATTATTTTAGCAAAATGGAATGGGTTTCAATTATCACTCACAAATTTGAGGTGTTCAGTTGCATAAAAACATATCAAAGGGAAGTTGAGAAGATGTTGTGTAAAATAATATGGAATATTCAAACAGATAATGGAATAGAGTTCAGAAATATCCAAGTGGAGGATTAACTTGAGAAATATGGGATAAGGCACAAAGTTTCTATAGTAATAACTCCACGACAAAATGGTGTAGCTGAGATAAGAAATTGAATTATCAGCAACATGTATAGAACATTACTAATTGAGAAAGAAATTCCAGATAAGTTTTGGAAAGAATTAGTGATGACATTAGTCTACACATAAAATAGAGCTTTGTTATGTCCAAAATAACAAAGGAATCTATATGAGTTATGGTATGGAAAGAAGCCAATGTTGAAGTACTTTCACGTCTTCAGAAGTAAGTGTTTCATTCTCAATAAGGAAAAACATAGTAAGTTTGAATCTCATGGAGATGAAGGGATATTCCTTGGTTACTCAAATAAAATAAAAGTATAAAAATTCTTCAATAAGAGGCTAGGAAAGGTAGTTGAAATCCATGATGTAACTATAGTAGAGAATGAGCAGAATCTTCACTAAATGAATGATCAGTCTTAAGAGGATAGCGATGAAGAGATAAGAAGATAAAGGGGTGTTCTAGTTTTAGAGGCTAATTTAGAATAATATTTAGATAATGAGAAGGATGAGCACAAACTAGTATCTGTACAATTATTGAAGAGAAGAGATGAAATTGAGAGACAAAACATAATCGGTGATCAGACAGCACCAATGCAGACAATAGGATGAAGACTCTACAAAAAGCATCATTCTTATCATAGGTAGAACCTAAATGTTTTAAGGAAGCTTCTAAAGATGAAAAATGGGTCTAGTCTATGAATTAATAGCTTGAACAAATTGAGAAGAACTAGACATGAGAGATAGTTCTGAGGCCAACAGATAAGAGTGCCATTGGGACTAAATGGTTCTTTAACAACAAAATGAATGAATATGACACAATGATTCGAAACAAATCATGACTATTGTGAAAAGGGTACTCCCAAATAAATGGTATTGATGTTGATGAAACATTTTCACCCATTGAAAGGATAGATACAATCTGTTTTTTCTTAGTTATAGTAGTGCAAATAAAGTTAAATTTTTTCCAGATGGATCTTAAGTCATCATTTCTGAATGGGGTTTTGGAAGAAGAGGTTTATATTGAGGTGATAGATGATTTTATAATTCATAAAGATGATAATAGAGTTTTTTGGCCAAATAAGGCATTATATGGGTTGAAGTAAGCACCAAGAGTATGGTATTCAAGGCTAGATCAGTTTTTAAAGAAGCTTGGTTTTCAATGTGGTGGAATTGATTATAATCTCTATGTGAACAATGAAAATAATCAAAGGATTATGGTGCTGGTATATATCGATGAAATAATATTTGGTGGATCAAATGAAGCATAGTGCACTCAGTTCACTGAATTCATGAAAAGTGAATTTGAAAGGTCAATGATTGGTGAACTAAATTTTTTCCTTGGTTTACATGTCACATAAGGAAATAACGACATGTTCATTTATCAATGTAAATATTCCAAGTAGGTTTTGAGAATTTTTAGAATAGATAATTCCAAAGAGATGACGAATCCAGTGGCTACCCAGATGAAACTGTCATGAGATGATGAAGGTAATGTAGTTAATGTCACATAATATAGGCAAATCATTGACAATCTATTGCACTTTATAGCGACAAGACCTGATATTGTTTTTTCCACATTTCAAACAACACAATATAAAATAAATCCAAAGGAAAAAAACTTTCTTACAGTGGAAATAATACTTTGGTATATCAAGGGTAGATGGATTTTTGTTTGATGTATAATAACAAATCTCAACAAGAGTTATTGGACTATACAGATACTGATTGGTCCGGTTCATCATATGATATAAAATTGACATTAGGTGGTGCATTCTATCTTGGTGGATTGTGTATTTATTGGCTAAGAAATAAACAAGATTTCATTTCACTGAGCACTATAAAATCTAAATATATTGCAACTACTCAAGCTTGCACACAATTATTATTGATGAAGCAGCAGCTTGATGATATGAGAGTAGAAGGGAAGTCTAAAATAAAAATCCATTATGATAATTCAAGTGATATAAATATTATAAAAAATATATTCCATTAATAAATGACAAAGAAAATTGAAATCAAGTATCATTTCATCAAGGATTAGGTGGATAAAGGGCTTGTGAAGTTGAATTATGGGCTTATAGAACTACAGGTTGTAGAAATTCTAAGAAAGAACTTACCCAAATAATATTTTTGAAGGCATTGACTAGATCTAGCAGTTCATTTGACTCCCCACACATAAAAAAAGTGTGGATGTGGGACCCTCTCTCTTTGAGGTATGGTGTGTTTTTCTCTAATGTGTTGATCTATATTCTTTATCCTATTACAGACCATAATGAAGTGACCTTCGGGTCAGTTGAAAAAGAGGGAGAAATTGTGGATATAAAATAGGAGAAAATGTCTTAATCAAGATAGGGGATAAGTGAGGAAGTGGGAGTATTAAATCTGATAATGCTAAAGGTGATTGATCAAAGGTTATATATCACAAAAAATGAGGTTTGTGATGAAATAAGTTAAATGGTTTTGGAATGAATTGATTCATTGATGCACTTTGTATGCTACTCTTGTTTCTCATGTTGAGCATGGATCATGTGGGATTAGAGTATGTGTTAAGTAAATCTTTGGTAGTTATCTTAATTGAAAGAAGAGAATGCTGGTTGATAATGTAATAATATTTAATGATGTATCAAATTGTGGAGAGTTTCTAAAAACCCATAGGGGGAGATTATTGGGAAAAAATACTTCAAAGCATCATTTCGATGTTTTTGGGGGTGTTTGTGTTTTTTGAAAAAGATAGATAACCATGAAATAGTATGATCAGTGTTTCTGAAGTAGGTTTTTAAGGTGTCATAGTTTCCTAGTATTTTTCTATTTTTTGGGCCTCAAAATCGGGAGTTTGTTATTGGAAAAGGACAGTTTTTCGCAAAAGGGTTCATGTTTTTTAGAGAACAAATCATAGTTTTCAAACCGAAAAAGGAGGTATGTGGAATGATGAAGGGAATTCGACAAAGGAATATTTTCTCATAGCAGTGCTATGTGGACCATGAAGCATGGTACATAGACCGCATAATAAAATCAGTTCATGGGAAGGCTTATAGTTTGTGGGAGGATTGAAGTTTGTGGGAGGCTTGATGTTTTCAGAAAGAGGTAGAGATTGGAGGAGCTGCAATGGGTTTTTCATCTATAGAAGACATCGACCACCGAAAAGGAGAATAGTGCTATGTGGGCCACATAATAGTTCATGGTGAAGGCTGTACTACATTGAAGTTTTGGGTAATTCAGATTACACTACAAAAAATAGTATATTAGAGGGGGTTATGTACAACCCCCTCTAATTTCATTTTATGTATAATTAGAGGGGGTTTTTCTCAACCCCCTCTAATTTCATTTTATGTATAATTAGAGGGGGTTTACAACACCCTTTAATCGTCAAATTTAGAGGGGGTTATGAACCACCTCTAAATTCATTTTCTATAAAAATTTGAGGGATTATAAAAAACCCTTGCTAATCATCGAATTTAGAAGGGGTTATATAACCCCCTTAATTTCTTAAATTATAGGGGGGTTTGAACCCCCTATAAATTTTTTAACATTATTTTTTTAATATCTAGTTGGATTTTATAGGGGGTTGAAACCCCCCTCTAATGTCTCAAATTAGAGTGGGTTCAAAACCCCCTATAATGTCTTAAATTAGAGGGGTTTCAAACCCCCCTCTAATTTCTTTAAATTAGAGGGGATTCAAACCCCCCTCTAATGTATTTAATTTAGAAGGGGTTCAAAAACCCCTTCTAATGTCTTTAATTTAGAGGGGGTTAAAAACCCCCTCTAATTTAAGAGATTAAAGGGGTTGTGAACCCTCACTTAAAAAAAATAAACTTCCATAATATATAAATATATATACAATTAAAACACAATATATAAATGTATTTAAGTACATCATATGAACCTATTATATAAAATATTTATATGATTGTATTTAATTATATTTATATGTATACATAAATATAATTGTATAATATTATGTAAATTAATATATATATATATATTTATAAATTATCTTTCATATAATATTAATTATTTATAATATAAAAGCATAAAAATATTATATAAAGATATACATAAATATAATTTATTTAAAAAATATATCATATAAAAACTCAAGCTTGTAGTTTTTATAAATTATATAATAATAATAATATATTTTTATATAATAGGCTTATGCCTTTATATTATATATAATTAATATTATATGAAATAGAATTTATAAAAATAAATTTACATTAATGTACACAATATTATATAATTATATTTATTGAAATACTAATATATATTAATGTACATAATAATAAATATATGTATTGAAATACATTATATAAATATTTTTATAAATTTTATTTCATATAATATTAATTGCATATAATATAGAATTGTATTTCATATAATATTAAGTATATTTTTGTATAAATTATATTACATATAATATTGATTATATATAATATACATATTAATTATATATAATATAAAATTGTATTTCATAAAATATTGATTATATATAATATACATATTAGTTATATATAATATACATATTAATTATATATAATATAATATTAATTATATATAATATAATATTAATTATATATAATATAATATTAATTATATATAATATAATATTAATTATATATAATATAACATTAATTATATATAATATAATAATAATTAAATATAATATTAATATTTGTATAAATTGTATTTCATATAATAATAATAATATATTAATTTTATATAATATTATACAGTTTATACAAATAAATATATATATTAATATAAATAATAATAAACATATGTATTGAAAGACATTATATAAATATATTTTTAAAGACGTTATATAAATATATTAGATAAATACTTATATATATATATATTATTTATATATATATAATATAAATATGTGTTTAAGTATATAAATAATTTACATAAATATACAATACAAATGTATTTAATATAATATATGTTTGATATAAATCATAAAATAAATGTATTATATTTACAAAACCAACATATAATTTTTATAAATTAAAAAATAGATGTAATAAAAATAAAAATAATTAATATTATTATTGTTATCACACACAGACACACACACACAAATATATATATATATATAAGTACAATATATATATATATATATATATGTGTGTTCGTGTGTGCGTGTGTACTATATTTGGTGATATATAAATATATAATTTAGAATATATAAAATTTCCTATACACATAAATACAGTAAATAACTTATATATTATTATTTAAATGTATTAAATATATTATGATAATAATATTTATATTAATAAATAGTCAAATATATATAAATACAATCATGTGTAATTTAAATAGCAAAAATCATTTGCCTCAGTGGTATGCTGGTTGATTTCCGACGGTATTGGTTTCCGGTGGTTCCCGGTTCAATTCCCAGGTGCTCCCATTTTTGTATATATTGGAGGCAGGCTGTGAGCGAGAACAGGTGGTGCTGGCTATGGAACGAGAGGGGAGGTGGGAACAGGAGGCGCTGGGGGCGGGCACGGGGCACAAGGCAGGAACGGGAGGCGCTGACTGGGGTATTGGGGGTGGGAACAGTGAGAGGCACAAGGTAGGAATGGGAGGGAGAGAAGGATGGGGGGTGGGAATGTGGAAGGGAAGATAATAAAAGAGGGTGGGGCGGCGGGTCTTTAAAAAATGAAAATCTTTAGGGGTGGTTGTGAAAACTACCCCTAAAGTAACCCTATATTAGGGGCGATTCGAACCGCCCCTAAAACCTTTCAACTAGTGGTGGTTTCATGTTACTAGTGAATTTACATCAACATTAGATGGGGTTTAAACCCCCTATAATGTAACCGCCCCTAAAGTCACCATGAATTTACCAATGGTTACACAAAACTGCCCCTAAATTAACCTTATATTAGGAGCGGTTCAAACCGCCACTAAAACCTTTCAACTAGTGACAGTTTCATGTTGATGGTGAATTTACATCAACATTAGAGGTTGTTTAAACCCCCTCTACTATAACCACCACTAAATTCACCATGACTTTACCAGCAGTTACACAAAAACCGCCACTAATGGAAGTAGGCGGCCACATTAGCGGCAGTTCCTAACAACAGTCACTAATGTCTTTAGAAGGGGTTATAACCCCTTCTAATGTCAAAAATAACCCCCTATAATGTGACCATTTTTTTAGTGTTAGTGGGGGTTTTGGATCTATTTTTCTATATAAATACCCCTAATCACATTATTAGATATATAAAATTTCATTAGAAAACATAATTGCTATGGTAAGAATTCGGTGAAGCACTCATGATACGTGGTGAAACATATTTCATGGAGGAATCAGGGAAGTTCATGGAGGATTCAAGGAATATTTCAATGGCACTAAAACAGTTCACAAAAGTAATTTACACAAACTAACAGTATGTGGAAAAGTGGATTTCATCTATGTGTGAAAACAAAACTTCAATAGGGCATCTATCTACAACTGAGGATATGTGAATTCATGAAAATTAAGGGACCTACAAGTCTATAAACTATGTGTAGATCCCTTCTAGAGTAGTGAGGAAAGGAAGAGGAAGACAATGATCCTTTCAACCGGTAGTGAGCCAGAGAAAGAGAATCAGGGAGTGACTCTTGAGAAAGTAGTGAGCTGACCCTAAACATTGTAAAGGTGGTGATCCTGGGCATAAAAGTGATCTAGACCGAACCTTGTAATTTGGAAGTGATTCTTAGTTGATTTGGTACATAGATACATCACCATTGTATGATTTGTTTACATAGCCCAGTGAGGTTGAACCAAGTAAAATTGTTGTGTCTCATACATGATTTCAATTTTGTTTATACATTTCTATGGGAAAGAGAGAGAAGATTATTTTTTAACAATGAAACAAGATCCAAAGTGGTAAAATTTTTAATCTAACATACCATGATTCACCCTCCCTCTTAGGGTATTTAACCTAATTTGGCTAACTGATGTGAATTGTGTGGATTACTTAATCAATTAGATTCAATCATTTCCAATTGGAATAAAAATTACTAAGAATTTTTAGTCCAAAGAGAAGGTATATTTCAACCACCTCAAAGTATTTATATCACTCACCTATGACCATGTTAATGCTAAGGAATGAGATAAGATAGATACCAAGTCTTAATTGTGTTACTTTATTGGCTATAATGCTAAAGAATTTGGTTTTCAAATTTGGAATAACGACTCTTGAAAAGTAATTAGAAGTTGAAATGTATTCTTCAATGAAGGTATATTTTAGAAATATTAGAACCTTGTGGAAATTAAAAATGAAATCAAAGTATCATATAAATATAAGGATTAGTTGGATGGATATCTCTAAGTTATGTATGCTTTAGAAAGTACAGTGACCAAATCAGTACTGAAAACACAAAAACTTATTATGAAGTTATCAAAAGGAGTTCAAGTTCCGATGGTGTTTCCAAGTCCAGATGTAATGGGGAGTTCAAGGATTGAAAAATTTCAAGCATAAAATGTTATAGCTCAGGATGTTGTAGTACTATAATAAACTCAATCATAGGGATAATTGTAGAGATCTACCACATTACGCCCTCTGGGTCATAAGTATGTTTAATTTTTAGCATGGTTAATAAATTTTGAGTTTCTATAGGATTTTATAAGTGAAGGATTGAATATTTGGAGTTTTTTGGGAATCATGAAAGGTGCACAATTAGTAGCGATCATATGATAACCATACATAATGTCTCTATTGGTTCTAGTGGCAATTTGTATGGTCTGCTTGAACTATGTGAGTCACTAAGAAAACCATGTGAGTGGATGGGTTTGATCTAGAGGCTATCGTACGACTTGAGAATTTTTTAATTGTGTGGATATTACTAGGAAACCATGCATATAGCTTTCAAGGTAAAGTGGATACCACTTGGTCAACACACCATTTGTCTAACTATGCTTCCAAACCAGGTGACCTAATCCTAACTTCTTAAAATTTAAAATTACCTTGATTCCCTCACATTATTTAACCTCCAATCCCATCCTAATTTTTTATTATCTCAAACCAACCCCTCCATGATGATCTAAAGGACACTCCCCTTGATTCCTTAATGATACTCGATCGATTTAGGTGAATCTCTTCAAGTTATGTTTGGTTTTCCTCTTAGTTTCTCCCCTTTTCTCTAGATATTCTCTTAACCTCTCTTCCCCTTGACTCATTGGAACCCTAATGGGATGTTCTTTCCAAATATAGAGGGTTAGATAGGGAATTAATGATTTTTCTCTTGGATCTAGGCTTGTGAGGGCCCGATCTATTAATTTCCCATCACTAGTTTTGAAGGAAATGAGATTTTATTTGTTCTTGAGGTAGGCATCTCTATCCTATGATCTATAACTTGGAATTACTTTTATTTTTATGATTCCATTTGGTTTTGATTTATTAAATTTATTATTTTAAATCATTATAGGTGAATTTGATCCTTGATTCTTATAGAAATGTTTCCTAAAAATGGATTTTTTTTTCAAAAACTGTTTGATTCACATGACATGTTTGTTTAAATGCCTCAAAGATGTTTTTAAAATGATAATGGGTTTTCAGTCATGGTAGTGGTTTGCAATCACAGTAAAAAATGTTTTTTTTATAAAATGTGGAAATGGAAATGAAATGTATTTTCCTTGGAAAATGTTTATAAAATATGGACTTGGTTTCTTAAATGTAATAATGATGAAATAACACATTGATAAGACCTTGGGGTACAGAAAAAACTAATCATATATGAGCCTTAGTGGAGTAATCTATCACTATGGTAGGTGATCATGATTCCATGAGGATAATGGTTATCCTTTACCAGGGAACTGAGGTTCACATAGTTAATATTCACTTATGTCTTCAAGTGTTTCATTTTTTGTCTTAGTTGTGTACACTCTCATGTCATGGATTACCCTTTGGTTCTTTGTGGATACATTACATGCATGTTTATTTGAAATACTTATTTTCCAACTTGATATAGATATTTATGATTTAAATATATTTTATTCATATCCTTATGGATCATGGATATATGTTATTACACCTTTATTTATTTATTTGAATAAGGAATATTTTTAAAAAGAAAACCAAAGGATGATTTTATATGGAAAAATGATTTCTTTTGAAATGGTTTAGAAATATTTTTTATATAAGAAGTAATGAATTCATGTGGATAGAAATTTTATGGACTATTTATCGGTATCCTACCGAGATTTAGTGATCACACCTTAATTTTTTCCTTTAGGAATTTATAGACTTGGTCTTGAAGGATACATGTAAAGGGAAGAACATAATTTAGAATAAGTATCTCATGAATCTTATTGACTTCCAGTGGGTTGGGGTGGTGGTAAAATATTGAACATCCCTTGTTTTTTTGTAATTATTTTTTCATTTATTGTCAATATATTGTTTTTAATGTTTTTGTATCATAGGTAAGAAATAGTTTCTAAATTTTATTAAGAAAATTTCCTTATTTATTTATGTTTAAAGTGTTAGAAAGTTTACTTATAAAGTTAGATGATACTATTATATTCTTCAATTCCCTAACATAATAAATATAGTCATGATCCTAGATGATTTATCTTGAGTTTTTACAAAGGGTGATAAGTCAAAGATCATCTTACAATTTTTTTGTTGAGGTTTTACAAAGTTCAGGCTAAAGTTTCCAGATAGGTAGGGTGTACAATGTTGAAGTTTGAATATATAAAAAGTTAAATATTAAAAAGTATAAGCTGTAAGAAGTTTAAAGTTTGAATATATAAATCCATGGAGGATGATGTTGTATGAAAATTATATCAGTCTAAGTCCATTAGAAAAAGTTATATCAGGTTGAGTTTTGTATGATAGAGTTTATGATACTCTAATAGAATACAAGTTTGTTAGTTCATCATATAGTCTTTAAAAATATCATCAAACAAATAGGTGCAATGTTGATTTAATTGTGGTGTATAACGTTTACCGGACATACAAGTAAAAAGTTACACCAAACTAAGAATAATGTCGTCTACCTATCATAGTGATATTTTGATAAATTAACAAGAATAAATTTACCAATTTAACGTGTTACATTGGATAGAGAGAGATTATGGTTAATGAAGAAATTATAATGAGTTTAGAAAGTCAAGTTGATTGGTCAAAGATCCATCAGATGGATGAGAATCAAATAAAGGAATGATATTTCATTGGATAAAAAATTCAATGAAGATACACCAAAATGAGTTTTTTAATCCAATAATTGTATGAAGTTTAAGAGAACATAGGTTGGATAGATGGTGACATGCTAACTCATCAGACAGATCATGTTGGATGAACTTTTGTGAAGTCCATCAGATAATAGAGGCATGTGAAGTGCACCCGATAGAGAAATATTGAGTGTACCAGATTGATTCAATTAGATGATGAAGATTAGATATAGGGGAGTTATATAGAATAGTTCACTAGACTGATATGTTCTTAAAAAATTCACTAGAAAATTTTTATGAATGGAGTGCTGAGGAGATTTACATAAACTTTGTGAAGTCCTTAACAATAATGATACCAAGATAATCATTCAATATTTATTTATCTAGAAAGTTTAAGGAAGTTTGAATAAAGTTAAATCTTTCAAGAAAAATCATGAATGTTCTATAAGGCTTGAGAATAATCCCAGTGAAGTTTAATTAAGTGGTAAGATTCAAAATTTAAGTTTGAGTTGAGTAGGAAAAACTTTTGAGTTCTCACATTTTCTCCCAGGTGTGAATCTATATAAAGGGGTTAAAGTACATTAAAATCTTACAATATATATGCATGAGATATATCCAAAGTGATGAAGTTTTTTTATAGGTACAACATGAGTTTAAAACTAGTGAAACACATGGTTGAGGAAGAGGCATGAGATAGAGGTGTGCTGTATACAAGTATAACATACATCATACAGTAACACTAGACACAGTCACAATGTTTTGAGGTGTACCAGATAGAGGTATAATAGAAATATTTTTAGGTTCATCAAATTGAGTTTTACTATATGAAGAAGAGGAACACCAAAAGGAGTCACACTGGATGAATTATATCAGACAGAGAATTTTCAGATGATGTTATTATGAGATATTTCCAAAGTTTTTAATTCTTGTTTTGGATCAAAATATAATCAAACTTTAGAACTGATAAGATTCTGTATAATTAACTATCGGAAGAAATAAGGATCTTAATTAGAGTTATCTCAATTATATTCACTTCATATCATAGTGAATTTCCATGGACCAAAGGGAGTATCCATGACAAGGATATAGTCAACCACATTAGGGGAGAACCTTGAAAATCTTGTGTGCCTTTCTTTAATTTTCTATATTTACATACAATTTTTTATTAAGATAAATTAAGTTAAAAAGGATAGAAACTATAACAAGTATTAGGGTTTTTTTCAAGATAAAATAAATTGTAAAATATCATTACTGATTTAACCCCATTCTTAGTGGTACTTATATTCCTAGGAACTTCAATTGGTATTAGAGCATCTAAGTTCCCTCTTTAATATACTTACATTTATTATCATTCATAATCTCAAATTAGTTAACAAAAATGATATTCCTACCTTTGATGATAAAAATTTTCATGGATGAAAAAAAATGATGCACTATCTTCTATCTCTTATCCTGGAGGTGATTGATGTAGATACAATTAGGTTTCCACCCATTGAGAAATATTATACTATGACATTTATTGATAAAATAAATCTTGAGGTTGATGTAAAAACTTTAAATTCCATTCTTATGTATTTGTTATAAAATATTTATTTGAAGGTGATGATTCTCATGATAGCTAAGGAAAATTAGAACAAAATTACAAGTATCTTTGAGGGAAATATAAAATTATTGGAAGAAAAGATACAAATATAGAAAAGAAAGTTCAAAGATATTAGAATGGAAGATTATGAAACTATTTATGACCACTTTACTAGATTTAATGAAGTATTAAACACCATCATAGGATTTAGAGATGTTCTGTAAGATTATACCATCATTAAGAAATTGATGAGAAACTTTCTAGATAGGTTTGATCATAAAATCTCTATTTTAGAAGATAAAGATGATTTATACCTTTATGAATTGGATAAATTTCTTATTATATATGAGATGATGAAATATACAACATTAAAAAATAATATTAACGAATAAATTTATTTTGAAGATATTAAAAGGTTGAAAATTTGTGAACCTGATCATAAGATAGTTGGACTCATTGAATCAGAATATAATGAAGTTGACACTGAATAAAATGATATAATTATTTATCTCATCACAAAAAATTACTAAAAAGGTATATTAAAGTAAAAAGAAAAAAATACCACTTAAAATTTTCAAGTGTGGAGGCATTAAAAACTTTTCTATGAACCGTACAAAGAAGAAAAATGGATAATATGATGATAATTCTAGAGAAAATCCTCAGTGAAATAAGTAGAGAAAAAATTCCAAGGAAGATAATAAATCCACTTGATTTAAGAAAAATTTCATCAGAAAACAATAAAATAAGTATATTGAGTAATAAAGTTGAGTATAAAACTACTGAAAATAGTTCATCAGAAGATAAAAATCTAGAGAAGTTCATAACCATATTTGATAATGTTGAAATAAATTATGATACTTAAAATAGTGAAGAAGAAAAAGGTGAGGAAATTTATAAGAAATATCAGCTAAAATTAGAAATTGTACCATGTACTGAGAAAAAAACAAAACTGTATAAATAATTTAGAATGTTGAAGAGATAAATTGAGAAGAAGAATATAAAAAAGGAAAATTTTATTAAAAAGGAAAATGAGTACATTGAGGAGATTAAAAACCTCAATTTAAAATTTTATAAACAAGGAAATATGGTGGAAGATATTAGTAAGAAACTCACTATTAAGAATGATAAGATTTGTATAAATAAATCGAGATTACTTAAGGTTGAAAGTACCTTATAGAAGATAAGTGATAATTTCAATAAATCTTAAAAGGTGAAGCCTAAAACATCTCAATATACTGAAAAAACTCATCCCAATAATCATGTGACATCTATAACTAATAGACATAAAATTTCATCTCATTATTCCAACTATGTAGGTGTAATTGACAACATTGGGATAGTTTGGGTTGAGAAAGGATGGGAGAAACACATAAAATTAATGGAAGTTAAAAATAAAATATATAAGAAAGTTTTCCCATGCCAAGGGGATTTAGATACAAAAAATATGTATTGAACCTCAACAAACTCATCACAGGGGAAAAATATTTTCCTATAGATGATAAAGATTCAATGGATATTGTTCATTTTATGGTATATATAGGAACAAGGTGTATAATTTTTGTCACAACATGACTCTCCTAAGGAATTGGAATGAACCAGGGGGAATTAATGTAAGAAAAGAAAGTTAATTTCTTAAGTTATAGGAAGAATAAAAATAAAATTCATCAAAAGTTAAGAAACTATCAATACAAAATTGATTTGACTTTTTAGAAGATTTTTTTGGAATATGTGACATACCAAATCACTATGATGAAGAATGTATAATGACACTTCCAAGAAATGTTTCTTTTACTATAAAATAAATGAAAGCTTGGAAGAAGAAAATTGAAGGCATATCTTCTTTATTTTTTCTTCTTTAAATTCTAGTAAGAGGAAAACACCATGGATTATTGATAGTGGTTGTTCCTAACATATGATAGGTGACATTAAGATCTTAAAAATAGTTGAATAAAATGAATAAGGACTAGTCACCTTAAAAAATGGTAGTTCCTTTGAAATTTAAGGAATTGGAATGACTGATCTTGATACTTACAAACTAGATTCAGAGGAAGTATTGTATGTTAATGGGACTAAAAACAACATACTAAGTTTTATATAAATTTTTTATAATGGTAAGGAATTTATCTTCATAGAATACTTCTATATAATCTATTTATTTAAAGATAAAAAAGTTGTTACCTAGGGAGAGAGATCTAGCGACAATCCATTTCATATTGAATATATTTTTAATCCATGTTACTTAAGTGCTGATAATGAAAAAAAATTTATGGCACCAAAGACTTGGGAATCTTGGATAGAAAATAATGATCACAATTTATAAGAACTATATAGGAAATGTGATGTTATTTTTATAAATTTCTACTGGAATATTTATGTTGTTCTAACATATCCCATGTGCTTTATTTTTTAATGATATAAAAATCCCTTTATATTTTTCTAATGATTTTTAAGTGTGTTTATTGGGTTTTTATCTTATTTAGTCAATTTTGTTATAAATCTACAATTTTTTTTGAAGTTTTCTAAAATTTTACTATGTTTGAAAAATTGGTTATGTGATGACTTTGGCTATGTGGATATTTGTCTATGTTGAGAAATCGACTATTTCAATCAGCTAAGTGATAGAATCGCATACATAAATAAACTATTCTGTAGATTCAGCTATGTAAAAACTAGTTACATAGATGAATCAACAACATGAGAAATGACAACATCGATGAATCGACTATATAAATCATCTAGGTGGAGTAATTAGCTATATAATTTGGATCCATAGCATATTCATTAATATGGTTCCAATTGGATACATCAATAAAGTTGGATATAGGAGCAATACGGCTATATAATTTGGCTAAGTGAAGAATTAGCCTACATTAAGGATGTATACATTGATCAATTCAGCTACGTGAATTCAAATATTTGTAATTCGTCTATGTGGTGATCTTGAATCATCTACGTCTCTCTACAACTCAAGTATTTTTTACTATTGGAGTACTTTAAGTGGAAATTAATGCTTCAATCGATGCATTAAATATTGGAATACATCTTTATGGTAAAATAAATTTTCAATAGGTTTAATGTACTGAGAAAATACAATAGTATATATTAATTTATTTTTCATTTCTTTTTATTGAGGTATTTTTTAGAAAAGGGAATATTAAGTTTTACCCTTGAGGCTAGATTTTATGGGATATCATGTTATGCATGAAGGTTCTAGGAACATCAGAAGTGCCTTAGTGGGTGATATTCCAAAAGGTTTTTTCAATTCTATGGATCATTCACAATATTGTACATGACATGAACACTATGATCAATGAAAATTTTCCATCTAATATTGACATAATGGAAAACTTGGAACCTAGAGATGATCTTTGCTTGTTAAATTTATAATTAATTTATATTATAACAGAAGAAATGATACCTCATCTTAGAATCTTTCTTTAATGTAGATATTTTTGATCATTTGAAACCCTTTTTAGATTACCTTCATTGCATTGTAAGGATCCAAGTGTAGAATCTCTTTTGCAGTGATCTACATGTTCCCCTTAGATCTCGGAATGACACTGATTGATTTATGGGAGCTAGTGTGGAAAATCAATCATTTTACATTCTTTATATTGATCAATCAAGATCCTTTGGTCTTATAGGAATCTCTCTTGAGCATCTTGTTCTTGAGAGAAAGATAGGAGGAATAGAGAGAGAATTTCATTGTACGCAACGATTCTCAAGTCTCGATTAACACTACTCAATAGACATAACCATCCTTTTATATAGCTAGAGTTTAGGTTAAAATATTATTTAATTGTGTTCTAGAAATTAAATAATATAATAATACTCAAAAAATCCCATTACATATAACAATAATAATATTATTATGATTTTATGGTGTGCACTAACTGGCATAATGATAAATATTATTTTACCATCTTACAAATTAATATTTCTCATTGGACACAATCTTGGTCCATTCCAACTCCTTGACATTTATTGAATACCTAAATAAATATTTAATTAAATATTTCATTCATAAATAAATATTTGTGATTGAAAAACATGAATAAAATTATTCATTGTTCTTGAGAATAATATTTATTTCATTAATAAAATTCAAATAGAATTTAATCTAGATTAATTAAAACACATAGCATGTGATCCTCTAGGATTCTTTCTCATTGGGATTAGGTAGGATTGTCTAAATTCCAAGATTACAGTCTAGCAATAGGTCAAGATACTTAAGATAAAGAACTTAATGCCACAATGTCAACAACCATATATGAACATTCAATGTGTAATATAATCCCTCTTTCACAATATCTCATAAATAATTTTTCACATCTATTTCATTAACCTATATTCTTGATACATCATTCTTTGACACTCTAAAATAAAATCATCGTTACACCATGGTAATGGAATTTATTATGATAATTACATTCTAATCAAATGGATGAGATATCATCTTTCATAAAGATGGTTGGGAAAAATTATTCCCCAAATTATCTATTAATAAAATTTTATTCATGATTAATCCAACATACCTTACTTCCCACGAACATATTATAGTGTCCAAGGATCAATTAAATACCACTGAGAGGGGGGGGGGGTGAATTAGTGGTACATAGTTTTTATAAATTATTTTACTTTTAATTCAACCTCTTTGACTGATTAAAGTCTCAATACCTCATCTTTAATACTTAGCCTCACCTTTTAGGTAGTAATAACAAAGAAATCACAACACACAGGGATTTATAAGGTTCGGTACAAAGTCTTACTACTTACCATGTTGGTTAGACCCTCCAAAACGGATTCTCAACTATTGTACAAGGTGATCATAATAGTAATTGGTTATAAACCCAATTAAAAACTGGTTATACCCCCAGGGCTAATTAGCCTTCAATAGTTGGTTATACCCCCTAACTACAGTTTCTTTATAGTGATTGGTTAGACCCCCCAATCACAATCTTCTAATAACTGGTTAGACCCCCCAGCTACAACCTTCAACTTCAGATGGATTAATCCACTATAGAAAGATCAATTGAAGATCCACCTCCATAATATTACAATATCACAATGTATCATGTATAAATTAAAGTACCTTTACATTGAATTTATTCTTTCTCAAAAAAATTATGATTGTAAGGTCCCATGTTTTCTGGATGTGAATTTTGAGCATAAATTTTAATTTTTTCTATCAGATGCTTGTAAGGGGTAAAATGGTCTTTTTCCCTGAGAATATGTTCTCAAATAATTTTTATGACCACTTAGTTGGTCCTGGAATAGGGTGTTTATGCTAGGAAAAATGTTTGGTGGAATTTCGAGCCATTCTAATTTTAGAAGAATAATTAATAATTAATATTTGATAAATTAAATATTAATTTATTCATGTAGGTTCATTTGTAAATATATTTTGAACATAGAATAAGATTGATATTATATATCTGCCATTGAGTCTGGAATGGGGAGATTTTTCTATATGAGACATAAATTCAAGTTGGGCATTGGGGCCGGGTTGAACCCTGTTTTATTTTATTTTATTTTCTTTTATTTCTTTTATTTATTTTCCTTACTTGGATTCTTGAGTAAACCCTTGTGGATTACCCTTCACATGAATGAGTGTGAGGATAGGGATAGGGAGAAATGGAAATAGAGATGGAGAGAGAGAGGCACCATTACGGAGCTCGATACACACATGATCATCGTGCGACAATCATGGACCGTGGAAATGGGCGAAGCTTCGACAGATCCACACAAAGGTAGGATGTTTTTAATTTTTGTCACAAATACTTTTAGTTTAATAGTTTTCAAGTTTTAATCCCCTAATATACTTTCTTATAACCCCTTGAGGGACTATCTATAGTTTTTTATATGAAAACAGGGGTTTTGTGGTGATTTGAGTGTTTTTCTTTCGGGAAAACCCATCCACATGGTGTGTGGTTTAGAGAACCCAAACTGGGTGTTCTTATGTTTTAGAGAAGATGAATTTTTAGAAGTACACACTGTGTATTGGGTATACACTCCATATACTGGTACTCGACCGTGTATGAGAGTACTCGATCAGGTAGATCGTGTAAGGGATACATGTTGTGTGGAGTACACGAACAGATCCTGTGTGGGTCGCACACCGTGTAGAAGTACATGACTAGGAAAAATACATGGCCATTCCACGAGGGACAAAGAAAGGTACCCTGTGTAGGGTACAGACCATTTTTCCCATCTTATACACTATGTACTTTGGCGTTTACACACAGAGTCCAGCCAAAGTACATGCCCAGGTGGGGCTTTGGGAGTACACACTGTGTACTCCGGGAGACAAGTCATGTACTGCACCTTTGTAAACCTTTTAGGGGTTTTCATATATTTTCACCCATGAGTCGGAATTGGATCCATGAGTAGTCCATTATGAGTGTCTTTCTATGTAGATCATGATGGTGAAACCCTTGTAGTGATTTGAGAACTACTAATGGGTGCTTTATGTGATTTACCTAAAAAGAGAGGTTCTTCCTCCAATAATTGAATCTATTGTCTCTTGGGGGTGTGAATTTTATATGAGATGAGCCACGAGCTATCTCTCTAGAATTTTTTTTCATAGCTCTTCAATTGAGGATGTCTCCTTAGTGAGATGTTCCCTTCTGGCCTAAGAGGCTGTGAGACTAGTTACTTTCGAGGATCACCTATAGGATTCCTTCACTTACATTTTGATGTAGAGGATATTGAGTAAGATTCCTCTATCTTATTACCAGTTACTTAATGACCCCTATGGGTTACCTTCACTTGCATACTGACGTAGGGAATCCCTCATAGTATCCATTTACCTATATATAATTTCTTGGATCACATGTAGGATACCTATTCCTTCTTATAAAGTTATAGAGGTTCCCCTGTAGGACACCTTCACCTATGTGTTGCTCTGATGATCCCATGTAGGATGACCCAATTTGGATTATCGTTCTGAGTATCCTATATAGGATTCCTCTTCTTGCTTACTTTTATAGGATCCTATGTGGTATTACTCCTTTAACTTAAAACTAAGGATCCCAAGTAGGGTTATTATCAGTGTTTTACTTAAGGGACCTAGTGGGTGCTCAGATTTTTGACCAACCTTGAGTTAGTACATCGTTTTTAGGTAGAGGTGGTAGCAGGTGTCACCTTAAAACCCATGAAAATCTAGTAAGACCTTAATGATGTGGCGGTAGTGTTGGGTTTAGGCATTTAGACAACATAACTCTTTTTTTTATGATTTCACTTGTTTATTGTTGATGCAATGGTGATAGCCAGAGGTGGTTCCCAGTTGGTGGCTATTGAACCTGATGTGAGGTATCTTTATTTCTCTTTGGGATACCCAAAAATTATTCCCAAGATCTAGCTTTTGATCCTTGTTATTTATTATTTTATTTGTATACCCATATGTACTACCTGGGAATTGGATTTTGAACCTATATATATTTGATTATTAGATTATTAGGATGTCTAAAGGTGTTACCCCTCATATCTGGCTATTGAGCATATGATTATGATATACGAGAATGATGTCCCTTGTAATGATACTCATGGATGATTCCTCTCTACCGAGTGATGAGGATGATTATTTTCTCCTCTATTGATATGTGATAAGGATAATTATTCTCTCATACATCTGATTATACTCATGTATGGTTACACTCACCCGAGGGATAGGGATGATTATGCTCTCCCTAATCAGTTACCTGACCACAATGTTGGAAATGGAATTTCACATCATTAGATACCCATGGATGATTATGCTCTCTTGGATGATTGGGATGATTCCACTCTCCCTTATTAGAGACTCCAGGGGTGGGCATGGAATATCACCGGTGAGTTCTCTATACAGATCGCCCAAGGGTTAGACCCTTAGGGTTCATTCGAGTTACGAATGTTATGACCGCCTACAGACCAGGACCTAGGTCTAAGACATTGGACTAGATTTACATAGAATGAATAGAATTACATATACCTCTTGTCCATTTATAGGATGTTCAGATGTAAATCCATAGAATCCTTATTTATAGTGTTTGGAGGCTGGTACAGGTGAACCTAGGGTTAGGATGAATATCCCTATGTGGTGATGTAGCTTTCTCAAATAAATTTATAGCATTGGATGTAGCAGGTATATGTCGATTGGGATTACAGAAACAAAGATCAACTTAATTATACAAGACTTGAGTGGAACAATGTCTAGATCAATTAACTCGCATAGGATGTCCAGGTGATTAGGATTATAGACCTAGGGGTCAATTACTGATTGGTTTTATGTTATTTCATTCAACTTACTCATGAATATTCATATTAATGTATATATGAAAATGTATGGAACTATACATGTATACACATATAGATATCAACATCCATGGTGGAACATGCCCATTTGATTGGGATTATAGACTTGGGGTTCGATTGTGGTTTCACATTTTTGGATTTACTTATCTTTTTTGTTGTGTCTCGTCTAGGCTAAGCATATTGTTTTTTCATGCACTTATGGCATCATATTTTATAGGTTCATCATTGGGGTGACCTAATAAGATTATTTCTCACCCCTACACATGAACCTTAGTGTACGTGTAAACCTTATGTATGATTTTTAAGTTGATCATGGTTGCATGGTGGATAGGGATGAGGCCCATAGTTTCATGATTGAGCAGAGCCACTCATGTGGGATCTTTTGATCAGGCTAGTGTAGTTCGATAGTATTTGAAGACCAGGTATGTGGTCTAGATCGGAGTTAGTAGTAGATCCCTGTACTTTTATTTTAGTTTCTTTTGTACTCCCGTATCTGTATGGTCAGCCTAGTGGGTGACCATTGCTATATGTATGACATAACTATTAAGGATTTTATAACATTTTCATTTATTATTAAAACATGTTATATTTAATTTTATTTATTTATTATGAACTCTATTTATTTACTAATGCATATGATACTTAGATATTTACACTATTTTCTTACTCTAATATGAGGGAATAGTCTCCCCACTATCACACCCTAGTCCCTCACTGCTAGTCGGAAGCCTCTGGCATATGGGGAGGCATTCTTGAGACTTTGTAATGAATTGGCTCAGAGCACTAGTTTAGTGGAATCCATATCAAGATGTTACAAAGTGGTATCAGAGGTGTTATTTTACTTGGATTTACTATTTGGGATATGGTAGACATGAGTATTAGTAATGTCTCAAAAATTATGATGGATATTGGATTGGAAGTCTTGGTTTCCAGTGTATGAGACTGTTTTTATGATTTGAGATGTTACAGTTGTATATGATTTTTTCATTGAGTGATGAAATGTTGTGTGGATGTGATGATTTATTGTGGATTTATGGATCTTGGCCATTGAAAAGAGGCGATGTATGAATTTTGACTCTTGGCCAAAAAAGGCAAGCGACTTCTCATGCATCATAATTGGCACATAGGATTCACATCATATAGGCCTTCTAGTGCATGATTTTACTGAAGATTGGGGCTTATTAAATTGATAATACTTATATATATATATATATTTCATTCTGATAACATTTCATGTGGATATACATTGAGGAATTATTGGTGAGGCTGATGACTCAGTCCTCATGGATGGGAGGTGTAATGACCCTAGTAGGTCGATCTGGAATGTGATTGTCCTTTATTCTACCCCTTATAGGGAGTTGTTTCTCAGGTCAAGGTTATCTAGTTAAATCACTTAGTATGATTCTGATGGATACCAGGACCTTTCTTGTGAACTGGACCTCTAGGGTGTATTACCATAAATGGATGCCTAGTGAGTGTCAGTTTAGTCTATCTTCTATGTTAGTATCATGACATCTAGGGAGAAGTTTCTTATGATAATTCTCAATGAGGATCAGGAACCTTGTAGTCTATGTTTTCATTTTTGTACCTCATAGGTTGTTGTGATATTTACCTTATTTTGAGAGTTTTTGATCTTTTGGTCAAGGTGGTTAGACCTTGTGATCTAGTTGTGAGACTTGATCTATAGGGATAGGTGGGATACCTAGAGGCCCTTAGTTTTGACTCAGACCCTTGTAGGTTGATGTCCTATTTTTTCAAGGGAATACCATATGAAGAGGTTGGTCAAAGTTTAAAAATTCCTTTTAAGGAAGTGATCTTAGTTTTATGCTCATTTTGAGATCGGTGCATAGTAGGTGCTTGAGTTTTTCATTACAGTAATGTTGATGCCTTAAGATTTTTACAAGCACCTAGGGTGATTTGAAGATTGGCTTCAACAAGTAGGATTGATCGGGTGCCTAGCTCAGTAAACTATTGTTTCTTCTATTGTTTATGTATTTAGAGTACAGATAGATGCTCATCAATGGAATGATTCTGGGTGATGGGTGGTCATGGAATAAATTTTTCCATAGGTGAGGTGCTTGATTTTGAAGAGGATTTATAAGGGAGATTTTGGATTATTTGAAACTAACATGCCATGTAGCATTGTCAGCTTAGACTTGCGGTGGATGACTTGTCAGAGTATGAGTCAGTTATAAAGGTATACACTGGTTTCATGTGGTGCCATTAAATCATGATCGGTGAGTGGTTGGGTGTGAGCTAAGGATTAATGGTTTCAAGAATTGTCATAGGATTGATTGTCCAGGTGTTGTGGTTTAAATAAACAATGTTTCTATTTGGTAGAGGAGACAAAATAATGATTGAGTACCATGATACAATTGACCCGTGGAAGGACCTAGACACACTTTTTCATGAGGTGTGGTGTCAGGTCTTGGTTAAATGTGAGTTAGCTTGTTTGTTATGAGCATGGATTGGAAGAGTTGTACACGCCTTTTATAGAATCTTAGTATACTCCTGGTTAGATAATATCATGATTTATCTTGATATAATCCTAAGTATGCTAAGAAAGTATCGACCCTAAGATGAGATTCTATTCTATTAAATTTTCTTCCTTGGTTTGAGGAAGGAAACCTATTGAGGTTGCGCTCGAAGAGAAATGTAAGGTAAGAAATATGGTGGGGAGTGCACTGTTGGATTTTTGAGGGTGGTGACTCTCATTTTACATTTTAATTTAGTGCTTTCCATGGGCCTTTGGTCTTGGAGTTGGTTTTGAGATGACAATTAGGATATTCCTATAGTGGGGATCACTAGATCAGTCATAGTTAAGCATCTCCCATATAGGAGAAATTTTTAATGCTATGAGACTGGTCATTAGGTAGTCCAGATAGCTTGTTTTTGTAGATTCTCAGGTGAGAGAATGATTTATAGTCTTACCACCAGGCTTCTCAGGGATGAGAAGGTTTATGGTGGGGATATTGAAAGTGCCATGTTTTTCTGGATGAGAATATTGAGCATAAATTTAAAATTTTGCTATCAGATGCTTATAAGGTATAAAATGGTCTTTTCCCCTAGACTACAATCTTGAATAATTTTTCTGACCACTCTATTGGTCCCAAAATAGGGTTTTTACCCTGCGAAATAAGTTTTCTGGAATTCTGAGCTGTTCTAATTTTAGAAGAGTATTTAATATTTAATATTTAATATTTGATAAATTAAATATTAATTTATTTACACAAGTTCGTTTGGAAATATATTTTTAATGGAGCATTATATTGAGATTATGTCTTAGCTGTTGAGTCCATAATAGAGAGTTTTTCTTAGGTGAGGCATAAACTCAAGTTGGGAACTGAGGACAAGGAAGGGTCTATTTTATTTTCTTTCCTTTTCTTCCATTTTATTTTCTTTATTTTCTATCTTTTCCTTCCTTGGATTCTCTCATACACCCCCATAGTTTCCCCTTCATGTGATTGAGAGAGAGGAGAGCTATAGGGATAAAGATAAAGAGATAGATAGATATAGAGGTACCAATACATAGCTTGGGATGCATCGAATTGTCATTTAGAAACTGTGGACTACAGAAATGGGGGAAGCTTCGATGGATTCTTCCCAAAGGTAGGCCGTTTTTAAGTTTTATCACAAATTACCATAGTTTAATCGTTTTAAATTTTTAATTCCCTTATATTATTTATTATGACCTCTTGAGGGTTGATCTACTACTTTTAGCATGAAAACAAGGGTTTCGAGGTGATTTGAGGTTTTTCTATTGGGGAAAACCCATCTAAACAACATGTGGTTCAAAGAACACATGATGTGTGTACTTCCATTTTGGGGGAGATGAATTTTCAAAAGTATACACCATGTATGGGGTATAAACGCCGTGTATAGGTACTTAGCCATGTAACCGAGTACCCAGTCAGGCAGCCTGTGTAAGGGATACATGCTGTGTAGAGTACATGGCTAGACCCCATGTGGGTCGCACGCTATGTAGAAGTACACAGCCAGGCCAAATACATGGCCGTACCATGTGAGGGACATAGGCAGGTACCCCTTGTAAGGTATAAATCATGTACCCATCTTACACTCTATGTACTTGGGCATTTACATGCCAAGTCTGGCCAGAGTACACGCCCAGGTGGGGCCTTGGGAGTACACACCATGTACTCAGGGATACACGCCGTGTACTGCCCCTTTACAACCCTTTTAGGGGTTTTCGTATCTTTTCACCTAGGAGTTATAACTGGACCCATGAGTAGTCCATTATGAGTGTCTTTCCACATATATCACGATGGTGAAACCCTTATAGTGATTTGAGAACTATTAATGAGTGTTTTGGGGATTTTATATAAACATAGAGGTTCTTCCTTCGGTAATCAAATCTAGTGTCTCTTGAGGGTGAGAATTTGATTTGATATGAGCCATGAGATATATCTCTAGACTATTGTTTCGTAGCTCTTCCTTTTATAACATCTCCCTGGTGAGATGTTCTCTTCTGGACTAGGAATTCATGAGACTAGTTGCTTTTGAGGATCCCCTGTAAGATTCCCCTACTTACGTTTCGACATATAGGATCCTGAGTAGGATGCCTCTATCTTCTTACTGGTTATTGAAGGACCCCTGTGGGTTACCTTCACTTGCATACTGACCTAGGGAATCCATCATGGTATCCCTTTACCTATATATCATTCCGAGGATCCCATGTATGATGCATCTTCCTTCTTATACAGTCGTAGAGGGTCCCCTATGGGACGCCTTCACCTATGTGTTTTTATAAGGATGCCTTGTAGGATTCCCTAGTCTTGCTTACCATTTTGAGGATCCTGTGTAGGATGCCTTTTATTTCTTACCATTAAAGGATCCCATGTATAATTCCTCCTTTACCTTACATCTGGGGATCACAAGTAGGATGCCTCTCAGTGTTTGACTTAAGGGACCCAGTGGGTGCCTTGATGTTTGACCGACCCTAAGTTAGTATGTTGGGTTTGGGTAGAGATGGTAGTGGGTGTCACCTTAGAACATGCGCCAAACTTGTAATCCCTTGGAGCTGTGGTAGTAGTGTTGGGTTTATGAATTTTTCCACCCTCACTCTTTTTTTCATGCTTTAACTTATTTATTGCTAATGCAACAATGATAGCTAGAGGTGATTCCTGGTTGGTGGCTATTGAGCATGATGCAAGGAATCTTTCTTTCTCTTTGGGATTCCTGTACATTATTCCTTAGATCCGAGCTTTGATCCATGTTATTTATAATGTTATTTGTATACCCAGAGGTACTGCCTAGTAATTGGATGTTGAGATTTTATATTTTATTATTATATTATTGGGATGTACATAGGTGTTTCTTGGTATTCGGTTGTTGATCCTATGATTATGATATATGGGCCTGAAGTCCCTAGTAATGATAATCATGGATGATTTCTCTATTCCAAGTGGTGAGGATGATTCCAATATCCTCTTTTGATATGTGATGAGGATTATTATGATCTCCTTGATCAGATTATACTATTGGATGATTATGCTCCTCAAGGGATAAAGATGATTATGCTCTCCCTGATCGGTTACTTAACCATGGTGTTGGACATGGCGGTTCACATCATTGGATACCTGTAGATGATTATGATGTCCCAGATGATAGGAATGATTCCGATCTCCTTATTAGAGACTCTATCGGTGGTCATGGAATCTCACTGGTGAGTTCTCCTTATAGATCACCTAAGGGTTAGACCCTTAGGGTTCATCCGAATTCCAAATATTGTGACCACATACAGACTAAGACCCGAGGCTCAGAAATTGGAATGGATTGTCATGGAATGAGTATCATGATGTCTAGATATTTTCCATTTATAGTATGTTTAGATTTAATTCCCTAGAATCCTTCTTTATAGTGTTTGGAGGTGATTACAAGTGAACTTAGGGTTTGGACAAGTATCCCCCTGTGGTGATGTAACTTGCTAAGAGATATTTCTGGAATTGGATAAAGAAATAATATATTGATTAGGATTTCAGACTCAGATATCAAATTAATTATACATGGCTTGAGTGACATGAATTATAGATCAATACCCTTTCATAGGATGTCCAGGTGATTGGGATTATGGACCCAAGGATCAACTTATTATTGGTTTTATGTTATTTTATTCACCTTACTCATGAATATTCATATTTATGTATATATGTACAAGTATGGGAATACACACACACACACACACACATATAGATATGGACATACAAAGTGGAAATTTTTCTAGTTGACTAGGATTATGGACCTGGGGTTCGACTATGGTTTCATGTTTTTGGATTTACTTGTCTTTTCAGTTGTGTTTTGGCTAGGCTAAGAATATTGATTTTTCATGAACTTATAATAGCATATTTTATTAGTTCATCTTTAGTATGGATTACTGAGATTATTTATCACCCCTACACATGATCCTCAATGGATGTGTAGACCTCATGTATACCTTTTCATGATGAGCATGGTTGCGTGGTGGATAGGGATGGGGCCTAGAGTGGATTGTTAAAGCGGAGCCACTCATGTGGGATCTTCTGATCGGGCTGGTGTAGTTTGACAGTGTCTAGAGAATGGGTACATGGTCTGGATCAGTGTTAGTAGTATATCCCTATACTTTTATTTAATTTTATTTTATACTCCTATATATGTATGGTCGGCCCATAGGGTGACCGGTGTTGTATGTATGATGTAGCTATTCAGGATTTTATAGAATTTTCATTTATTATTACAACGTGTTCTATTTAAATTTATTTATTACTTATGTACTTTGTTTATTTACTATTGTGTATGATACTTAGATATTTATACTATTTTTTGTACTCTGATATGAGGGAATAGTCTCCCCACTATCACACCCTAGGCCCTCACAGTTATTCAATAGCCCTTGGTGTATGGGGAGGCGCACTTGAGGGCGCATAAAGAACTGGAATAGAGCACTAGTTTAGTTGAATCTAGGTTGGGACATTATAATGATCACAGTATATAATCAGATACCTCAGTGAAACACTGCTCGAGAAAGAATTCATTCTTCTTCTGAAGACTCGGCCTTACTGAATATTAAAAAACTCAAATGCAAAATTCTTTTGAAATAATGTTCTATCTTTAGTCTCAAAAATAAATGCTCACTATATGCATGAAATGTATTTTTCATGTTTTTTCTCAATCATCATGAATATATAAAATAACACATGATATTTTTAAAATTTTTATTTATGCAAGTGTTATTTCATGTACATATAAATGTTTTATAATGCATGCACACATACACTAACTCAATTTTTCTTCTTTACTTCATGATTAAATGTATACTTCCTAAGCACATATACACTGCCCTCTTGTTTCTTCTAGTGATTATGTAATCACATGTGTATGAGCATACATATACATGCATACATGAAATTCATAGTATTATTCACACTACCTTCCCAACCTCAAATCATATGCAAGTGTCTCACTGTGTCTTTGCACAAAAAATCTTGCGATATCATAGTGTCTTGCACAAAATAGGTATATGCAGGCCCTTTCTTCAAATGATAAATGCAGAACTATCTTCATGCATGGATACCATCTCATATAGTATCATTAAGCTCATCACATAACATAACACTCATGGATGATATTCTGCATCACTTCTTCATGTAACATTATATATGGGTTCTTATATCTCCATCGTGTAACACAATGTTGATGTTTACACTGGTTCACAGAAACTCACACCATCTTCATGTGATCATGAATGTGGATACTTAGCTCGAACACAAAGAACTTTATTTGAAAATATAGAGTGCTTGAACTAATTTGTTTCTCTATCAAGATTCTCTCTCATATGTGTGATAAACTCACACTACAAATGATATTGACCTCAGTTATTAATAGACAATTAACCACTGAATGAGTGCTTTCAAAAACATAGAAAGACATCCATTTCAACAACTCATGCAACATTGCCTCAGAATACACATTGTGAGATATCAATTTCACCATAAAAACATATTTTGTTTATTTATGTTTTTCCATAGTTTGATCTTTTTTTGGACATGCAATCAACATTTCATGATGATTAGATCATTTTCAAATCATTAAGATGATCAAAAGTTTCTCAGAAGCTTTAGCTTGATCAGATGGAGGTGTGACCTATAGAAGAACCAATAAACAAAAGATCTCAACGACTCAAGGAAGAAGATGTCGGCCACTTAAGAATAGATGGCCCTAATTAATATGATCAAACAACACAAATTATTTATATTTTTTTAATAGTATATGAATAGTAACCATGAACCCAAATCCCACATCAATTTCTCAATGTGTCATCATGCTCCTTTATATTACAAGGTGCCGTATCAGCCATGTAGAATTGGTTATTGAATGCTCCCACTACTCACTGGAACCACCCCATGATGATACCTTTCTTTTCCATCATCCCACCATGCATGATGGTTATTACTATGCTCATGCACCTCTATGGCATGCCACACACTACTGTACACCCATGCTACCCATGCTGTTTGGCTAGGGAGTCGACTACCCACCTAAGCAGTTTATTTAGTCCTCCTAGGCTTGATGGAATGTGTAGGACCGATTTTTATCAAATTAAAACAATTAATATTATTGAAATATACCAAATCCAAGATACAAAAATTCCTAATACAAAATAACCAATATTTTTCATGGTTCCACTTCTTCTAAACATCATTTTTCATGGTTCATATTCTTCATCCAAACATTGGTGTAAACAATGTGCATCCTTATTTGCACAAGTCTTGGAACTTAAGTGTAATTCCCCGACCCTAGTTACCCAGAGTCGACGCATTATTTTAATACATTGTCATGATTACAAGGAATCAAGTCCGAAGGACCGATTAGTTTAGCAGTCTTGGAAAATAGATTACATACATGAATGTTACATTACACTTTATAACGTACAACACAACATAAATAATCCTTTATGAATGCCATTATTCCTTTAGCTTAACCCTGCATATCAATCACAATACACTTCTTGGAATCCTGGAAAAAATAAAACATAGAAAGGGGTGAGCTCAAATGCTCAGTAAGGGTAAGAAATACAACAACAAATAACATAAATATTAAGCATGATGAATAATTGAAACCGTATGCCTTTACCAATAATAAACATGAATACTTTTATGGCAAGAATATGAGCTGAGAAAATAATACCATAATAAAACATAATCATGGGTATTCTACTAGTCGAATGACCACATGAACCATCAATATTATTTCCATAGTGAGGGAATGTATAATTCCAGACATTCTAAAACATTTTGTCAAGGCCTCGGCCGAGATGTCTAAATATGATTAAGGCCTCAGCCAAAACCATAAATCAAATTGGGAAAAGGCCTTAGCCAATTCCATGTCTAGTTGTCTCATGAGACCTACTGATGCATCGAGGAGCTATAGCGGGCTCCACCCGTCACTTACTATGTCCAATATATTCCTCATATGAAAAGGTTGAAACATTACATAAACATTCATATTAAAACTAGCATACAAAATGTCAATAATTTATCCTTAAACCATGAATGGTATAAAAATAACACATCCACAGTAAAAAAAATCACAAAAACTTTGATAAAATATGGAATATTTGTATCATAATAAATCAACATCAAACAAGTTTAAAATCAATCAAAGGATGTAGACATAGATGAAAATGACTTGTAAAACTCTTTGAGAGAAATACCCCCTTTTCATGAAATCATTTGTAAGTCACAAAATTTATAAAGGAAGTAATTTAAAATATATTTTTGAATAAAAGTGTCCCATACCACTTTGAAACTTTTGAAAATAGTTATCATTTCAAAACATTCATGTTCATATAAATAAATCCTTAAAATCATTTTGAAAATATGGACATTAATTACAAGGGTTTAGAAAGATAAAATTTTAAAACATTTAACATGATGATCTATTTAAATATACCCTCCTATAAAACCTCAAAATATTCCTTTTGAAAACATTTTTATGAAATATGGGTATCTACGATAAGTATGTGGCAGAAAATACTTACACATGAACAATCTCAGATAATAATGAGATTGGGGAAATAAACCCTTAACTTGTACTTTTCCTTTGTCGAGGGTAGGTTAACCTCCTGTATAATGGTTAAATTATTGTTATTAAATTATACAATAATCATATACATTAATATGATATCATATATGATCTTTTAACATTGCTTTGTTAATAATATCTTAGTATTATCATCGTTTCGGGTGTTAACAGATTAATTTTTCTCTGTATTCTTTGTTATGGGAGTCATAATCATTATGGATGGGATGTGTATTATTCATATCCAAAATGATATCAAGTCTTTAAACATTATTTTTAATCATAAAATGAAAATTAGTTTTGAGTTGATACGATGAGGAATGATTCTCATCGCGTTCGTGGAGACGGTAGTCCGTACATACGCACAAGCGACAATATCATTCTTTTGATATTAAAATAATATATAATTGGATGGTATATCATATATAAAGAATCATTACCATGTTATATTTATTATTTAAATCAATTACACATCATTATCATACCCATCCAAATAATAATGTATTGAATAACAATTACACCATGACGTGGAGACGGTAGGCCGTACGTACGCACGTATGGTGACATGTCATTCAAAGGATGGATAGAATATTGAATATGGTTGTACCATATTTTTAATAACATCACAGTATATAGAAGATACTGGAGTTATTATTTTATAATGGAAATAACAAAGAAAGAAGAAGTGGAAGAAGAAAAGAACTTGAAAGAGGGTGGTGAAATCATTACATCTTCTTTGGGTTCTTCCTTTTGATTTGATCAAAAGGGATCCTTAAGTTGGATTTATGAATAAAGGAAGGCCTCTATGATGAATTTAGGGAAGTTTAGAGAGTATTTGGGTAGGGTTTGGCCGAGCCAAGAGGCTTTGAGGGTATGAATTTGAGAGAAGGGGGAGTGCCCTTTTATAAGAGGGGTGAGGGGCACCTTAGGAAAAGCTAGAAATATTATTTTATAATAAATTTATATTTGGTTTATAATTGATACAAAGTGGATTATTCAAATTATAAGGTGGGGATAGGTTGAAAAAAACTCAACCAATAGGTTTTAGATAGGTTTGGGTCACTTTATTAACCTTATAATTTAGTTTTAACTCTGTTAATTTGTTTGACATTTACCATGTCACTTTGTATTTTTATATTATATGGTTAATAAACTTACTATATACTTCCAATCGACCCCCAAGTGGTCCATTAATGATACACCTATCATTATATAAGTCCTTTGGCCGAAAATTATATTTTTTAGGAATATTATATCAATTTATAATATAATATTTGTTTTAAAAACTCCTTTATTTCAATTTTGACACTGTTTAATAATTGATTTTTGTTAAAGTTTTACCAACTTTATTAATTCTAAAAAAATTCATTTAAGCAAACCTAACATGTCATAGTCACCTAGAAAATTCGTGGATGTCATAAAAACTTTGAAATTATATTTATTTTAATATTTATAATACCATTTATTAGACTCTTTCATTAATAAGGTAATTACTGCATCATCATTGTGTCATAAATAAATTTAATTATTTAATGTCTAAAAATTATAAATAAAATACCATGATGTATGATTTTTTTATCTTTCTAATTAATATTTATAGTCTAATTTATCTTATGTATAACCCTATATTAAAAATGGTTTAGTTAATAAACTTTGAATTTAACACTTTTAACTCTTCTTTAAATTAAATAATAATAAATGTCCTAATCTAATCCAAGTGGACCTAAATGGTCATATTTTATTCCTAAGATTTTTTTGGTCGAATTACACTTATCCAATAGAATTAGGACATGTGTTAGGGTAATAATAATACCATTTTTACCCTTAATTACCCTAATTACTTTTAACTGTGGTAAATAATAGTTAAAAGTTACTATTCACCAAAATTTTTTTAATCTTATTGAAAGAAATTTTACTCCTTTATATTAACCATGTCTCTCGGATTTTTTAAATTCAACTCACAGAAGCAGTAAAATTAAGTTTTATGTGAATTTATAAATTCTTCTAGGAGGTGGGTAAAAGACGGTGAAACGTTCAATAAAATTTTTATATATCTAAAATTATTATAAAATAACTCTAATGAATTACATTGAACTTATATAGGTATTATGTATCTATTTTGGCAAAAAATAAATTTAAATAAAATAAATAATTATTTAAATAAATATTCGGTTTTAAACTACAACTCTATGTTTTTCACTATTTATCAAAAATTGAAGGTTTTCAGAAAAATAACACAAATTCACCCAAAGATAATTTTGATATTCTGAATTCAAAAATGAAGTATATTTTACCAAATTAAAAACATAGAAATTGCATTTATTAATTAATTCCCATTGTCAAAACCAAAAAGTGTATTTTTAGGAAATACTAACTATCAAAAGATTGACACTTATTTATGTCCAATTTCAAAATGAAATTACTTACAATGACCATAATTGGATTAAATGGTAAAAATATAATCTAATTATACTTCTAAACCATTAAAATTTATAATTCAACACTATAAATTATTTTGATTAAAAAAGTTGTTTTTAGTTAAAATATAGTATTTTTCACTATTCACCCAAATATGAAAGTTATCTGAAAAACACCAAAAAATTATTGAAACTAAATTCTTATGTCCTGATTCTAAATAAGAAGTTTATTTTGTCAAATTTAATATATAAAAGTTTCAAATATTGGATTTAAAAAGGGTTTTCCATTAAAAGGAGGTAAAATTGCATTTTTTTGAAAAATACTTCTTTTATTTGAAAAAAATGCATTTGTTCTTAAATTATGTCTAAGAAACTCATAATATGGATTCTAAAATTATAAGGATTATATAAAGTTCAAAATTAAGTTAATACTATTTAATAACTACTTTTGAACGGCTAGTTTGGTAAGTTGTGGTGCGCTTGAACTCAGTATTGCCTGTAGTGAAAGTTATTGAATTACTTTGAAGAAATAACGTACTAATAAATCTTGGGGTGTTACATTATTCCCTCCTTCAATAAATTTCGTCCTTTCAATTAGAAAATTTTCTTCGAAAATAAAAGGTTGAAAATAGAAAATACCTTTGTGGGGAAACCCACATTAGAAATTGGGTTAATAAAATTTAGTCTTAATAAGAGGAAAAGGGGAATGAAAAAGTCACCACAAAATTATGATCTCGATTAGGAGAACATTGGTGGAAATTAAAGACACATAATTAGAGGAAAAACGTAAATATTTATAGCGAGTGACTGATGTCATCAATCATAAACAATTGTAGATTTGAGGGACTCAAAGCCATCAATCTATAATGATTTAAAATATCATCAGTTCAAAGAAACATAAGGTATTAGGATAACACATTTTTAGTTTTAAGATACTTTACCTAAAGTTTAAGAATTAATTTATTCATAGAATAAGAGAAGAAAAAAACATATACTTGACAAGTAGAGTTCCATCCTTTAACTAATTTCTTCCACAAATTCATCTTTTACTCTAAAAGATAATAGAACTTGAAAGAAATATATTATATTTATCCTATTCATATAAGGTTAAAAAAATAATTTATAATTAATATACCAGAACTTTTATAAAAAACTACATTATTCAATCCAGGACATCACGTGGTCCAGTGGTAGGTGATACACCCTTGTCGCCCTTCGGTTGCGGGTTCAAGTCTCGCAGCCTTGAAAGTGTGAATATACAAACACGAAGAACTTAAATACACCCAAGATCACTATGCTGAAAAAGAAGAACAATCCTGAACAAGAAGGAGATTGCAAGACCTTCATAGAACTCCCATGAGTGCAATCCAATACTGCTGAAGAACACATGATGAATCAAGAGACCTTTCTCACTCCTGAAGAAGACAAGCTGAACTACGACGCTCTGGTTTTCAACAGAAAAACCAGAGAAGGACTCAGAAGCATTCCTGCTGAATACAACGAGTCCAAAGCTACATTGATAATCACTAGAGCTTTCTAAACTCTCATCTTTCTTCTCTACGTGATTTATTTATTAACTTTCAAGCAGTGTGGTGTACTTGTTATATCTTTTACACACACTGTCTCCTGCACTGAACTGGAGGATATCAAAATCCTCACTCAAAGTATCTTAACTCCTATTTACCCACGTCAACTATGGAAGAGGTCCTTGTGTGACCTGGTCTTTGCTTTGTTTCCCACGTAGAACAGTGGTTGAGGTCCCTGCATGGCAATCCAAAAATAATCTCAAATTAGACTTATCCAAAATACTTCTGTCCAAAATCACAGTCCAAAATTTATAAGGAAGGTAAACACAATGAAGATCTTTTTTTCCACGTAATAACATGTGAACACCTTCATCATTTATTATTTTAAAATACTGAAATATCCTGAATTACCATAAAACTGTATTGATTACATTCATTCTACCTTATTCCTTATAGAATACTAAATATACTTCTTCCATAAAAAATTGTTGTAAACTCTAACAATGATGGAATATACAAATCATTAATCAGTTTCAAGGTAGTCAATAATATCCAATATAATTTATCCAAATCAAACATGTATTATTCCAAAATTACTACCTCAGTATCAGAACCATATTATGGTTTATCTTTCTCTCAACCATATATTTTCCAAAAATTTTACCCACTATTGATTCACTTTTCTTGGTTCCACACAATCTCAAGTCCTTAATGAAATAGTACTGCAATACAATCCTTATATACTTCATAATTATTATAACTAGTACATCATTGATACAATACTCAAATGACATAATTCATTAATAACAACATAAGAAATCTAATCATTCCTCCTCATCTGTGGTAGTATTATAACTTGATTATTATCCAATAGCATAATTTGGGGCATACTCTGATGATTTGGACATTAGTTCACGTAGTGTCCCAACTCCTTGCAGATGAAGCATTTTTCATTTGAAACCTTTTTCTTACCCTTGTAGTCACGTACTTGGTGTCCTTTTTCTCCACACTTATAAAAAACTCCCATTCCCTTTAGGCAAGTTCCAGGGTGTTTCTTCCCACAGTTATCACATATGGGAAAATTTTTCTTTTCCCTCTTCCATCCTTTTCTTCTCATGCTTCCCTTCAAAGCCATAATACTCAGAGAATTGTTTACTTGTCTTATTAACACATGATACTATTTCTTCATATGTTGAGAATACATGGGGTACTATTTACCTTCTAAATGTTGGCTTAATACCGTGAAAGATATGATCCTTCTTACTCTTTGGATCATACGTATTTCTGGAGTTCACATTCCTTCTACTAGGTGCCATTTCTATACAATAGCATAAACTAGGTCAGTTTATGAATTACAAAGAATAATTCCAAACTTGTAAAATACCTAACATAAATTGAACGGTTTATGGATATAATCCATAATAATAAAGATGTTTTCATTGAGTAAGTATATACTCATAAACCCTTAATAATTATTTGTAAATAAAATGAGAATTATCCTAAGCATATCTCCCGGGAGTATCATAACCAAGAGTGCAGTAAGGCCCATTGTCGTGCACCAGTTTCCATTCAATTCTAGATCAAAGCGGTGTTTTCGGGTTTTTCCCCTAGGTACATCTGTGCTAGAGCTACCTCTACCTGCTTGTATCCATACATGGATGTATTGCTTGGAAAAATCACAAAATCTCTACAATACCAAAATTCTAGGAAGTTCTTCTATACTAATTCTCAAAATCTATCTTATGGATATGTAATCTAATCAAAGTTTATCTAAATCTAGTTTCCAAGGTTTGTACTAAACTTCCTCTGATACCAACTGTAATGGCCTGACCCCAGTTACCCAGAGTCAGTGCATTATTTTAATACATTGGCATGATTACAAGGAATCATGTCCCGAAGGACCGATCAATTTAGCAGTCTTGGAAAATAGATTACATAAATGAATGTTACATTACACTTTATAACATACAACACAACATAAATAATCCTCTATGAACACCATTATTCCTTTAGCTTAACCCTGCATATCAATCACAATACACTTCTTGGAATCCTAGAAAAAATAAAACATAGAAAGGGGTGAGCTCAAACGCTCAGTAAGGGTAAACAGTACAACAGAAAATAACATAAATATTATGCATGGTGAATAATTGAAACCGCATTCCTTTACCAATAATAAACATGAATACTTTTATGGAAAGAATATGAGCTGAGTAAAAATGCCATAATAAAACATAATCATGGGTATTCTACTAGTCCAATGACCACATGAACCATCAATATTATTTCCATAATGAGGGAATGTATAATGTCAGACATTCTAAAAATTTTTGTCAAGGCCTTGGCCAAGACGTCTAAAAATGATTAAGGCCTCGGGTAAAACCATAAATCAAATTGGGAAAAGGCCTTGGCCAATTCCACGTCTAGTTGTCTCATGAGACCTACAGATGCATCGAGGAGCTATAGCGGGCTCCACCAGTCACTTACTATGTCCAATACATTCCTCATATGAAAATGTTGAAACATTACATAAAAATTCGTATTAAAACTAGCATAAAAAATGTCAATACTTTATCCTTAAATCATGAATGGTATAAAAATAACACATCCGCATTCAAACATATCACAAAACCTTAGATATAATATGGAATATTTGTATCATAATAAATCAACATCAAACAAGTTTAAAATCCATCAAAGGATGTATAAATAGATGAAAATGACTCGTAAAACTCTTTGAGAGAAATACCCCTTTTTCATGAAATCATTTTTAAGTAAAACAATTTATAAAGGAAGTCATTTAAAATATATTTTTGAATAAAATTGTCACATACCACTTTGAAACTTTTGAAAAGAGTTATCATTTCAAAACATTCATGTCCATATAAATAAATCCTTAAAATAGTTTTGAAAATATGGACATTAATTAAAAGGGTTTAGAAATATAAATTTTTAAAACATTTAACATGATGATCTAGTTAAATATACCCTCCCATAAAACCTTAAAATATTCCTTTTGAAAACATTTTTATGAAATATGGGTATCTATGATAAGTATGTCGCAGAAAATACTTACACATGAACAATCTCGGATAATAATGAGATTGGGGAAATAAACCATTACCTTGTACTTTTACTTTGTCGAGGGTAGGTTAACCTCATTTATAATGGTTAAATTATTGTTATTAAATTATAAAAGAATCATATACGTTAATATGATATCATATATGATCTTTTAACATTGCTTTGTTAATAATATCTTAGTATTATCATTGTTTCGGGTGTTAACAGATTCATTTTTCTTTGTATTCTTTGTTATGGGAGTCATAATCATTATAGATGGGATGTATATTATTAATATCCAGAATGATATCAAGTCTTTAAACATTATTTTTAATCATCAAATTAAAATTAGTATTGAGTGGATACGATGGGGAATGATTCTCATCGCATTCGTGGAGACGGCAGTCTGTACGTACACACGAGCGACAATATCATTCTTTTGATATTAAAATAATATATAATTGGATGGTATATCATATATAAATAATCATTATTATGTTATATTTATTATTTACATCAATTAGACATCATTATCATACCCATCAAAATAATAATGTATTGAATAACAATTACACCACGACATGGAGACGGTAGGCCGTACGTACGCACATATGGTGACATGTCATTAAAAGGATGAATAGAATAATGAATATGGTTGTACCATATTTTTAATAACATCAAAATATATATAATATACTGGAGTTATTATTTTATAATGGAAATAACAAAGAAAGAACAAGTGGAAGAAGAAAAGAACTCGAAAGAGGGTGGTGAAATCATTACTTCTTCTTCGGGTTCTTCCTTTTGATTTGATCAAAAGGGATACTTAAGTTGGATTTATGACTAAAGGAAGTCCTTTAGGATGAAGTTAGGGAACTTGATAGAGTATTTGGGTAGGGTTTGGCCAAGCAAAAAGGATTTGAGGGCATGAATTTGAGAGAAGGGGGAGTTCCCTTTTATAAGAGGGGTGAGGGGCACCTTAAGAAAAGATAGAAATATTATTTTATAATAAATTCATATTCAGTTTATAATGAATCCAAAGTGTATAATTCTAAGTATAAGTTGGGGATAGGTCTAAAAAAACTCAATCAATAGGTTTTAGACATGTTTGGGTCACTTTATTAACCTTATCTTTTAGTTTTAACTCTTAGTTAATTAGTTTGACATTTACCATGTCACTTTGTATTTTTATATTATATGGTTAATAAACATACTATATACTTCCAAGAGACACCCAAGTGGTACATTAATGATACACCTATCATTATATAATTCCTTTTGCCTAACCTTAGATTTTTAGGAATATTATATCAATTTATAATATAATATTTGTTTTAAAAACTCCTTTATGTCAATTTTGACACTATTTAATAATTGATTTTTGTTAAAGTCTTAACAGCTTTATTAATTCTAACCAAATTAATTTAAGCAACCCTAACATGTCACAGTCACCTAGAAAATTCTTGGATGTCATAAAAACTTTGAAATTATATTTATTTTAATATTTATAATACCATTTATTTGATTATTTAATTAATAAGGTAATTACTGCATCATCATTATGTCATAAATAAATTTAAATATTTAATGCCTAAAAATTATAAATAAAATACCATGATGTAGGAAATTGTTTTATATTTCTAATTAATATTTATAGTTGAATTTATCTTATGTATAACCCTATATTAAAAATGGTTTAGTTAATAAACTTTGAATTTAACACTTTTAACTCTTCTTTAAATTAAATAATAATAAATGTCCTAATCTAATCCAAGTGGATCTCAATGGTCATGTTTTATTCCTAATGTTGTTTTTGGTCGAATTAAACTTATCCAATAGAATTAGTACATGTGTTAGGGTAATAATAATATCATGTTTACCATTAATTACCCTATTTACTTTTAACCGTGGTAAATAAAAGTAAAAAGTTACTATTCACCAAAAAATATTTTTATCTTATTGAACCACATTTTACTCCTTGATATTAACCGTGTCTCTCAGATTTTTTAAATTCAACTCACAGAAGCGTTAAAATTAAGTTTTATGTGAATTTACAAATTCTCCAAGAGGTGGGTAAAAGACGGTGAAAAGTTCAATAAAATTTTTATATATCTAAAATTATTATAAACTGACTCTAATGAATTAAATTGAACTTATATAGGTATTATGTATCTATTTTTACCTAAAATAAATTTAAATAAAATAAATAATTATTTAAATAAAAATTCAGTTTCAAACTATAACTCAGTGTTTTTCACTATTCATCAAAAATTGAAAGTTTTCAAAAAAATACCAAAAATTCACCCTAAGATCATTTTGATATTCCAAATTCAAAAATGAAGTATATTTTACCAAATTAAAAACATAGATATTTCATTTATTAGTTAATTCCCATTTTCAAAAGCAAAAAGCATATTTTTCGAAAATACTAACCATCAAAAGATTGACACTTATTTATGTCCAATTTCAAAGTGAAATTACTTAAAATGACCATCATTGGATTAAATGGTAAAAATATAATCTAATTATACTTATAAAACATTAAAATTTATAATTCAACACTATAAATTATTTTTATTAAAAAAGTTTTTTTAGTTAAAATATAGTATTTTTCACTATTCACCCAAATATGAAAGTTATCAGAAAAAGACCAAAAATTTATTGAAACCTAATTATTATGTCCCAATTCTATATAAGAAGTTTATTTTGTCAAATTGAATATATAAAGGTTTTAAATATTGGATTTAAAAAGGGTTTTCCATTAAAAGGTGGTAAAATTGCATTTTTTGAAAAATACTTCTTTTATCTAAAAAAATGAATTTGTTCATACATTATGTCTAAGAAACTCATAATATGGATTCTAAAATTATAAGGATTATATAAAGTTAAAAATTCAGTTAATAATATTTAATAATCATTTTTGAATGGCTAGTTTGGTAAGTCGTGGTGCGCTTGAACTCAGTATTGCGTGTAGTGCAAGTTATTGAATTAATTTGAAGAAATAACGTACTAAGAAATCTTAGGGTGTTACATTAAGACCATATCTACAATAATAAAATTTAAAAAACTCAACATATACTGATATATTCTCCCAATAACTTATTTAAAATAAATAAAATTCATTGGGAACTTAAATCACCCCCTTTGTATTTTTTGTCAATACTCAAATGTCAATATGTTTTTCTTTTGTTTCTCCCCCTTATTGTAAATGAATACAAAGGTGAATTTATGAGTTCTTTTTACAACCAACTTCTCCTTTACTTTATTTTTTCTCATATAATGAAACCATGCTCAAAAAAATCATTGAGATTTCAGTTAATAAACTCTAAGTCTATATGGGTAAGCCCAATGTAGAAAAAAAGAGTGATGCCACCTAAGAATCATGGTCATTAAAATTCTGTAATGTGATACCATTCTCAAACTAGTTTCAATAACTTCATTATAGGGGATATTTGAGGATGGTTTTTAATAAATTTCATGCACACATATCAACAAACACATCATAAAGTTTAGATTCAAAAAAATATAGCTCCCTTTTTTCGGTTGAATATCAACTCTCTCATAACAATGATTTTTTTTTTAAAATATCCAGATTATGAACTTGAGAGTTATAATCCTTTTAAAAATATTATTAATATTTTAAATATTCAAATAATTTATGCTCCCCCTCAAGGGATGCATAGATCTCCTTTAATTCCCTTCATATTAGTACACAAATTTATATAAGGGAATTTGGAGGAACCTATTTGTTCCTCATAAATAGAAATAAGGATGAGAGTTACCACTCAACCCCGATTTTCCATTATTCATTTTAAACTCATATTTAGAAGAGTTATCCATCATCTCTTAAACTATTATAAGTTTCATGTAATGTTTTGTGACATGTTGAATTTGTTCACGCCTTTCACACTTATAAATTTTAAGTCGTCATTTTAAGATGACTCCTCGTCATCTTTAAATTCTTAAACTATCACCACTTGATTTCCTTTTTCTTTGAAAAGTTTATGATTTTTTTTTCAAATTATTTTAGGTCCTCACACAATTTTACTGGTGATTGTATCTTTATTCACTATCTAAATTCTCTTCTAATTTTCACTATGATGAATCTCACTTCATAAATAAAATATTCATTTATCATAGTTGTGCCCTTCTTGACCACATCTACCACAAAATTAATTCATACATTCATATAAGTCCAACTTTTATAGTTATGATGAAGTATTGATCATAGGCTTCTCTTCCTAATAAGTTGGTATCATCTTCTCAGTATATCCCCCCTTGATTCATGTATTTTTCTTAGTAGTTACATGTTATACCAACATGAATAAGCTTTATGGCCAAACAATCCACAAAATCAATAATAACCTCCAGACCTTGATCTTCCAAACTTATAGTAGTTCTTCTTTGAAGATTTTAGTTGTTGTTTTTTCACAAATTGTGGATGTATCTTCTTAGGAGGAAACCTTTTGGCAGAATTAGAAAACTCTTCCTTTGGGGAAGATATTTTCTTATTTTTTCTTTTGATCCATTTAGATATAGTCTTTTATTTCAGATATGAATTATTAGAAATACCAAATGTACATTGAGATTCATTTGGTCTAGAATCAACCTTTTTCTGTAAACCCTTATTTTTAGTAGCTTTAGAAGATTCATTCTTAATCTCAACAACTTTGGTGAAGTCTTATTTCATCTTTTCAATTCACTTTTATCTATATGGAACATAGATTGTGTGTCAGACAATTCTTCTGATTTCTTAACAATTCTTTCTTTAATATCATTCCTCATTTTATCAAATTCAACTAATTTCAATTGTTTTTTTATTCTCTTCAATAATTGCTGATACTTCCTTCTCAAGATATTCCATTCTAATAGTTTCCATTGTTCCTTATAACTCAGCTATCTGCATCCTATTTTTTATTATTTTAATAAGATGAATATCCTATTTATTGACATGTTATTTATTCTCAAAGGATATCTTTTCAATTTTTTTCTTTATTTTTTTCTTTTCCTTATTGAGTTTTATATTTTCCATAAGAGTATCTTCTAAATTCTCTTTTAACATACACTATAAATTATCTATATCGTAACCTTCATTTCCTTAAAATGAGTCTCTAGATTTCTTGTATTTTCTCATAAAGCATATATGATTCTTAGAATATGTTCCATATTTTGAATCATTACTTGATGATGAAAATTCATCCATTTCTATAATAATCATATTTATCTTCTTGGAAGTAAACCTCCTCTTATGATTCTTCAACTTAATTTTTTGGTACTTAATATTCTCTTAACCTGAGTCAGCATCCTCAATCTTCTTCTTGAAATAGTTTCTAAAAAAATGACCACTATTGTGACAATTCCAAAACTTTGCTGGTTGTTTGTTATTTCCTTTCCATATTACCCTTTTAAAAATTCTTTTAAAACAGTCCATAATTTGACTAAAGTTACATTAAGATTCTTCATCCTTTGAATCACTTGATTTTGGCTCTCAATTGATTATAGTTTTACCTTTTATCATGGCTTCAAAGGCCATCTAATCTCTTGCCTTTTTCTTGAATGCTGGAACTTTTCTCATTTCATATGATATGAGAGTATTATGAAGTTCATTCCATGATAAATATTCTCTCTCTTACAGAGCTGGAATCTTTGAGTCGAATCTAACATGGAAATTTCTCTTAAGATTCTTCACAATAGCATAATCATCCAGCTTATCACTAAAACCTCTAATATTGCTGAAAATATAATTTACTCTTGTAAAGTAGTCATCACTAGTTTCATCATCAGCCATTTTGATATCTTCAAAATAACTTCTTAATATATTAAACTTGTATTCTTTTAATTTAATATTTTCTTCATAAATAATTCTCAATTTATCCTATATCTCATTGGTAGTTTGGATACCCATCACTTTAGTGTAAAACTTTTCTGATAAATCCCCCAAGATTGAATTTTGAGCCTTGCCATAAACTTCCACATTTATTTTGTCAGCTTAAGTTATAGAAATATTCTCATAAATGGGTGGGAATACCACTATTGCTATCTCTATCACATCTAGGCCAAGATATAGAAGGTAAAGAAGCGTCATATTCCACTTACTATGGTAGTTCATGCTATAAAAATTTGGAATTCCTCAATTGTTCACTAAATTCAAATTATCCATTTATTAGATAGTTTTTCAAATATACAAAGGGGAACTTGTGCTCTGATACCAATTGTGGTATCTAAGTATCAGTTAAGTACCACTGGGGGGGGGGGGGGTTGAATTAGTGGTATATAGTTTTTAAATTTTTTTTACTTTTAATTCAACCTCTACGACTGATTAAAGTCTTGATCCCTCATATTTAATACTTATCCTCACCCTGAAAGTAGTAATAACAAATACATCATAAAACATTGATATTTAAAAAGTTAGAAATAATGACATACTCCTTTCCATATTGGTTAGAACCCCAACATAGATTATCCAATATAACAGAAGGTGATTACAATAGTAAATGGTTAGACCCCCCCAATTACAAACTAGTTATACCCCCATTTCCTTTCAGCATTCAATAGTTGGTTAGACCCCCAACTGCACCTTCTTCATAGTGATTGGTCAAAACCCCCAATCAAAATATTCAAGCAACTGGTTAGACTCCCCAACTACTTCTTTCAACTACAATTGGCCCGATCCACGATAGAAAGATCGATTTAAGATCCTACTCCATGAGCTGGCTGGATCACACTAGATCATGTACACCTTCAAGTACCTTTCCACTAAAGCTGGTATTGCCTAAAAAAATTATTATCATAGTATATAATTAACTACCTCAATGAAACACTACTTGGGAAAGAATTATTTATTATGATAAAGACCCAACCTCATTAAATACTGAAAAACTCATATAAAAAAGCCTTTTGATATAATGATCTAGCTTTAGTCTTAAAAATCACTGCTCACTATATACATGCAATTTATTTTTCATATGAATTCTCAAAAATTATTCATGTATAAAACAATGAATGATCTTTTCAAAAAATTTCTTTATACAAGTGTTATTGAATGTACATGTAAATTTCATATAATGAATACACACATACAATTCCTTAATTTTTCTACTTCACTAACTGATTAAATGTATACTACCTATGCAACACATTGATATTTTTATGAAATATTTTCTATAAATAATTTTAATTATTCAATAGCTTGTATTTCACACAATCATGTGTTTAAAAAAACCTTGAGATTACCTTATTATAAAATGACCATTTTAAACTAGCACTTAGGTTAACGGGAATACATATAACTAAATTATAAAAATGTATGGTTAATTCATTCACTACCAATTATTTATGAAAAATATAAATCAATTATATATTTATATTTTTTAATAAATTGAGTGAATTAATATTATAAAATGAAATTAATAAAATATATATTTTATATACTTAATAAAGAAAATTTATATTCATCCAATAGAAATTTTTATCATAGGGTATGAATAAACCATATTTGATGTATAAAAACCTATATTTTACAAAAGGGTAATTTTCTACCTTTTAATGGAGAACCCCTTTTAAATTAAGATTTTGAAACATTAATAATTTTAATATGAAAAAATAAAAATGTTTTTTGGAATTATTATATAAAAATTTAATTTGGATGAATTTTTAATATTTTTCTGATAACTTTCAAATTTTGATAAATTGTAAAAATACATTAAATTTTAATTGGAAATTTTTTTTTCATGAAAATATTTTATATGGTTAAATTATAACATTGAATAGTTTTAAAGTATAAATAAAATATATTTTTATCATTCAGTATAATTTATGTCATTAGCATTAATTTTAAATTGAATTTAGATGTAATAATATTTCAATCTTTTGTAATGTTTTAACTTTTAAAACCAGTTCTCTCTTTCCAAAAACAAGATTAATTTTAAATTAATTACTAAAATTTATGTATTTTTAATTTTGAAAAATGGATTCCATATTTATAATAATTAGGTCCAAATTATTTAAATAGCTTTATTTTATTTTTGGGCATTATGAAAAGTAACTTCGGTAATTTTTATTAATACAGTAAAAAGGGTAAATCTTATAATTATGGGTAATAATACTATTATAAAATTACCATAACACTTGTTTTAATATCATTGGATGAGTTTTTTTCAACCTAAATCATCATTGGGTTGAAATTCCGTCCTTTTTAAGCAACTTGGATGAGATTAGAACATTTAATTTATTTTATTTAAAGAAAAATTAAATTTGTCATACTCAAATTTTAATAACTATACAATTTTTTATATAAGGTTATACAAAATATAAATTCAATTATAAATACTCAGTTAAAATCTAAAATGTTTTTATTTATAATGATAATTTAATTTAATTTTTATCAAATAAATAATTAACTTAAATACTTATACTTTGATGATGTAAAAATCAATTAGTTGATGAGAAATCAATAATTTTTTTTTATTAAAATACTAATAACTATCAAAAACCCAAAAATTTGACCAAATCTTATTGATCGAGTATATATCGACCATAAATACCCAAGGGCTGATTTAGTAACCATTTGAATCACTATAGAAGTGATTGTGATACATATATTTTTTTATTTTAAAATGATGTTAAATTTGTCACATTCATAATTTAGTAATTATAACATTTTAAATGTTGGAGTTTCCAAAATATAAATTAGACTAACAATATTATTATAAAATATAGTAGATTTATATTCATCCTAGTATTTTATTTTTAATTATTATTCAATAAATAAGTATATTAAACAATTACACAAAATTGATATAGTAATTATTTTATTAATGGAGATAAAAAATAAATGTTATTAAAAATATTAAAATAAATATAATTTGGGATAATTTATATGTATAATGAATTTTATATTTTACCTTTACCTCCTAATAATATAATAAAATATTTTTTTTGAAGTTAAATTTTTATCTTAATATTTTAAAAAACCAATGAATTGAATAGTATCAAAATTCACACCATTGATTGTTTATCAAAATAATGTTTTATTTAATTATTTAAAAATAATTTTTTTTAAAATATATAATAATTATTATATTGTATAAAATGTTCTAATATATTTATTTATTATCTAATTTATGTCAAATAAAAAATATTTCACCCTTTTAATATTGAAATATTTGTTATCCTAATTAAAAATTAAATAGAATAACTAAGTCTTAATTAAAGTGATAAGGTATAAATTGATATAAAAACTTGTATAAAATATAATTGTTGATGATATTAAAACCCTATATAATATCATCTTCAAAATTGGGATATTTTGGAGGTCTTTTGGATGGCGTTTGATTTTATTATAAATTAATATTTCTGGAGATCTCAAAAGTGCCCCTCACATCAATTATAAAAGGGAACCCCTTACCTCACCTATTCACTTCACTTTGTGCCATAAATCTCATAAATACACTACCATTTTTCCTTCTCAACTTCTATAGTGACATTCTAGAGGTTCTGGTCTTCTTCAAAGACCAACTCTAGTGCTCTAAGAGGAGATTTAGAGGAAGCATGTAGAAGAAGAGGTAATCTCCTCTACCGATTCTTTCAAACTTATTTCTTGTTATACTTCCTATTAATGAGTTATTTAATTATAAAGTAATAAATATAGTATCAATTATATACTAAGGTTTTATTATGACTATGTAACAATGATATTCCACTTTCTATCCACCCTACGAAAAATGAAATCACCATGCGTGCATACGTACGACTTACCATCTCTACACCATGGTGTAATCGATTTTTCACCACCACATTACTTGGATGGGTATAATGAGGGAAATAATAACTATATATGATTATTATAAAATTATATTTATTATGAAATATTATACACCATTCACTTCATTACCATTTAACAATTATGGGAATGATATCGTCGCTCGTGCGTACATATGACCTACCGTTTCCACGATGCGAAGTGATTCATTCTACGTGATCTTCATTAAAACATGATTATGTAAATATATATAATTAATAAATATGATATATATAATTTTAATATAATTTTTGAATGATATAACTATGACCTATGAAGGAGAACCGAAACTTATTCGACAAAACATGCATAAGAAAATGAAGTAGTTAATATCCGAATAACAAGTAATAATGAAATGTTATTAACAAATGGATGATAATATGATCATATATTATATCATAAAAATTAATATGATTCTGAAATAATTCAATTAAATTAATTAAATCATTATACAGAAGGTTCAGATACATACAAAGGAAATCTGGCCTAAAAGGTACGGGATAATTTCACAATCTCATTATTATCTAAGATTATTTATAAGTAAGTATTTACTAGGGTATATTTATCATCAACATCCATGTTTCCTAAAAATGTAAAATTATTTATATTCTTCTAAATTTTTTTAAATTCAATTCTACCCATTGTTTAATTTTTATTAAACGGTATGAATGGAATCTTTTCTTGTTATTCTATAGGTGGTATTTTTTGAATTTTCCAGAAAAAGTACGAGGAGAATGTTTTTTAACTTATATGGTATGAATAGATTTTTATATCTTCATAATGCCTTATTTACATTAATATTTCTCTAAATTATTTCAAGTTAATTTTTAAATAAATTATTTTCTTTTAAAACTGCACAACATTTTATGAAAAGAAAATATTTTGGAAGAAGAAAGGATATTTTCCCCAAGAATTAATTTCAAGTGTTATATCAAAATTATTTTCAATATAAGATGGTATTATTTAACAGGGTTATGTTTCAAGTACAATATCCTTATTGTTCAAATAATTTTACAATGTTAATAATGGAATGCTATTTATGATATCCATTTGTTTTACATGGATTATGTTATGGTGGAATGATGTTTAAAGAAACCCATTTTATTCCTTGGGTTATGATGAATGATTTATGTTATTATGGAACATGTAATAATGATTTCATTATAAGATGGGTGGGACCTAGATCTCCCTCTAATGCATTGGGTAAAAATTTACATCCCATGAAATAGACATGGTTGGAATGGGAAATGATCTCGGTTCAGTAATACATGGATGGAACGAGGAGTGAAATTAGTTTAGTAATGGAATTTGTCCACTATGATGGTATTAAAAATGAGCCTTGACTAATATGAAATTATTTTCTATGATTTTGTGTATGCCATAAAACTTCATGTCTTATGTTATGACTTTTGGTATTATAACACACTCGAATGATAAAGGGTTAAATGACTAAATGATATAACTTATGTCAACAAGGTGCACCTTCCTTTTCGGGATCCTACCTGATTAGAACTTCACTGTTAAGCATACATGGCCTGGAGTAGTGATCAGGATGGGTGACCTTCTGGGAAGTTTCCCAGGGTGCGTGCAAGTGAGGAAAAAACACATTGGAAAGGACATGTGTTGGTCTGTGGGGACTATCATTAGTCAGATGACCCATTCAGGCATGTGGGTGGGCCCCAGGGTGGGGACCACGTGTCTGTGGGGCAACTGGTGGTACCTTGCAGGTCAGGACCCGACGACCATGTTAAGGCGGGGTGGCTGTACTGTCATTGGGACCCAGTTGTCACATTTGGTATCAGAGGTGGTACCCAGCCTTAAGTGCGATGCACTGCCTGGGTTGAGATGTAGGGCCTACAATGAGGACGTTGTGCTCTAAACAGGAGTGATTGTAACACCCTCGAATGATAAAGGTTTAAATGAATAAATGATATGACTCATGTCAACAAGGTGCACCTTCCTTTTTGGGAGCCTACCAGATTAGAATTCCACAGTTAAGCGTGCTTGACCTGAAGTAGTGATCATAATGGGTGACCTTCTGGGATGTTTCCTAGGGTGTGTGCAAGTGAGGAAAAAGCACATTGAAAAGGACATGTGTTGGCATGTGGGGACTATCATTAGTCAGATGACCCGTTCGGGCACGTGGGTGAGCCCTAGGGTGGGGACCATGTTAAGGCGGGGTGGCTGTGCTGACACTGGGACCAGTTGTCACATTTGGTATCAGAGGTGGTACCTAGTTAATCGTGCTTGGCTAGGAGTAGTGATCAGGATGGGTGACCTTCTAGGAAGTTTTCCCAGGGTGTGTGCGAGTGAGGAAAAAGCACATTATAAAGGACATGTGTTGGAAGGTGGGGACTATCATTAGTTAGATGAACCATTCGGGCACGTGGGTGGGCCCTAGGGTGGGGACCATGTTAAGGCGAGGTGGTTGTGCTGACACTGGGACCAGTTGTCACATTTGGTATCAGAGGTGGTACCCAGCCTTAAGTGTAGTGCACTGCCTGAGTTGAGATGTAGGGCCCACAACGAGGATGTTGTGCTCTAAAGGGGGTGATTGTAACACCCTCGAATGATAAAGGGTTAAATGATTAAATGATATGACTCATGTCAACAAGTTGCACCTTCTTTTTCAGGAGCCTACCAGATTAGAACTCCACATTTAAACGTGCTTGGCCTGGAGTAGTGATCAGGATGGGTGACCTTCTGAGAAGTTTTCTAGGGTGTGTGCAAGTGAGGAAAAAGCATATTGGAAAAGGCATGTGTTGACCTGTGGGGACTATCATTAGTCATATGACCCTTTCGGGCATGATGAGTGACCTTCTGTGAAGTTTCCCAGGGTGTGTGCGAGTGAGGAAAAAGCACATTGGAAAGGCGGGGTGGTCGTGCTGACACTAGGACCAGTTGTCACATTTGGTATCAGAGGTGGTACCCAGCCTTAAGTGCGGTTCACTTCCTGGGTTGAGATGTAGGTCCCACAACGAGGACGTTGTTCTCTAATGGGGGTGATTGTAACACCCTCGAATGATAAAGGGTTAAATGTCTAAATGATATGACTCATGTCAACAAGGTGTACCTTCCTTTTTGGGAGCCTACCAGATTAGAACTCCACAGTTAAGCATGCTTGGCATGGAGTAGTGATCAGGATGGATGACCTTATGGGAAGTTTCCTAGGGTGTGTGCAAGTGAGGAAAAATCACATTGGAAAGGACCGGTGTTGACCTGTGGGGACTATCATCAGTCAGATGACCCGTTCTGGCATGATGGGTGACCTTCTGGGAAGTTTCCCAGGGTGAATGCGAGTGACGAAAAAGCACATTGGAAAGGCGGGGTGGCTGTGCTGACACTGGGACAAGTTGTCACATTTGGTATCAGAGGTGGTACCCAGCCTTAAGTGCGGTGCACTGCCTGGGTTGAGATGTAGGGCCCACAACGAGGATGTTGTGCTCTAAAGGGGGTGATTGTAACACCCTCGATTGATAAATGGTTAAATGACTAAATGATATGACTCATGTCAACAAGGTGCACCTTCCTTTTCGGGAGACTACCAGATTAGAACTCCACAGTTAAGCATGCTTGACCTGGAATAGTGATCAGGATGGGCGACCTTCTGGGAAGTTTCCCAGGGTGTGTGAAAATGAGGAAAAAGCACATTGGAAAGGACATGTGTTGACCTGTGGGAACTATTATTAGTCAGATGACCTGTTTGGGCACGATGGGTGACCTTTTGGGAAGTTTCCTAGGGTGTGTGCGAGTGAGGAAAAAGCACATTGGAAAGGACATGTGTTGGCCTGTGGGAACTATCATTAGTCAGATGACCCGTTCGGGCACGTGGGTGGGCCCTAAGGTGGGGACTACCTTAAGGCAAGGTGGATGTGCTGTCACTGGGACCCAGTTGTCACATTTAGTATCAGAGGTGGTACCCAGCCTTAAGTGCGGTGTAGTGCCTGAGTTGAGATGTAGGTCCCACAACGAGGACGTTGTGCTCTAAAGGGGGGGGGGGGGTGATTGTAACACCCCCAAATGATAAAGGGTTAACTGATTAAATGATATGACTCATGTCAACATGGCACACCTTCCTTTTAGGGCACGAGGGTGGGCCCTAGGGTGGGGACCACATTAAGGGGGGGTGGATGTGCTTGGCCTGGAGTAGTGATCAGGATGGGTGACCATCTGGGAAGTTTCCCAGGGTGTGTGCGAGTGAGGAAAAAGCACATTGGAAAGGACATGTGTTGGCCTGTGAGGACTATCACTAGTCAAATGACCCGTTCGAGCATGATGGGTGACCTTCTGGGAAGTTTCCCAAAGTGTGTGCGAGTGAGGAAAAAGCAAATAGGAAAGGGCATGTGTTGGCCTGTGGGGACTATCATTAGTCAAATGACCCGTTCGGGCACGATGGGTGACCTTCTGGAAAGTTTCCCAGGGTGTGTGTGAGTGAGTAAAAAGCACATTGGAAAGGACATGTGTTGGCTTGTGGGGACTATCATTAGTCAGATGTCCCGTTCGGGCATGTGGGTGGGCCCTAGGGTGGGGACCATGTTAAGGCGAGGTGGCTGTGCTGTCACTATGACCCAGTTGTCACATTTGGAATAAGAGGTGGTACCTTGCCTTAAGTGCGGTGCAGTGCCTGAGTTGAGATGTAGGGCCCACAATGAGGACGTTGTGCTCTAAAGGGGGGGGGGGGTGATTGAAACACCCCCGAATGACAAAGGGTTAAATGACTAAATGATATGACTCATGTCAATAAGGTGCACCTTCCTTTTCGGGCACGTGGGTGGGCCCTAGGGTGGGGACCATGTTAAGGCGGGGTGAATGTGCTGTCCCTAGGACCCAGTTGTCACATTTGGTATCGGAGGTGGTACCCAGCCTTAAGTGCGGTGCATTTCCTGAGTTGAGATGTAGGGCCCACAACGATGACGTTGTTCTCTAAAGGGGGGGGGGGGGGGTGATTGTAACACCCCCGAATGACAAAGGGTTAAATGACTAAATGATATGACTCATGTCAACAAGGTGAACCTTCCTTTTCGGGAGCCTACCTGATTAGAACTCCACAGTTAATCATGCTTGGCTTGGAGTAGTGATCAGGATGGGTGACTTTCTGGGAAGTTTCCCAAGGTGTGTGCGAGTGAGGACAAAGCACATTGGAAATGACACGTGTTGGCCTGTGGGGACTATCATTAGTCAGACGACCCGTTCGGTCGGGCACGTGGGTGGGACCTAGGGTGGGGACCATGTTACTACGAGGTGGATGTGCTGTCACTGGGACCCATTTGTCACATTTGGTATTAGAGGTGGTACCCAACCTTAAGGGTGGTGCACTGCCTGAGTTGATATGTAGGCCCCACAATGAGAACATTTTTCTCTAAAGGGGGGGTGATTGTAACACCCCAGAATGATAAAGGGTTAAATGATTAAACGATATGACTAATGTCAACAAGGTGGCTGTGCTGTCACTGGGGGACCTAGTTTTCACATTTGGTATTAGAGGTGGTACCCAGCCTTAAGTACAGTGCACTGCCTGAGTTGAGATATAGGTCCCACAATGAGGACATTGTGCTCTAAAGGGGGTGATTGTAACAACCCCAAATGATAAAGGGTTAAATGATATGACTAATGTCAACAAGGTGGCTATGCTGTCCCTGGTACCCAATTATCACATTTGGTATCAGATACTCAGCCTTAATTGCGGTTCACTGCCTGAGTTGAGATGTAGGACCCACAACGAGGACATTGTGCTCTAAAGAGGGTGATTGTAACACCCCCGAATGATAAAGGTTTAAATGAATAAATGATATTACTCATGTCAACAAGGTGCACCATCCTTTTTGGGAGCCTACCTGATTAGAAATCCACAGTTAAGTGTGCTTGGCCTGGAGTAGTGATCAGGATGGGTAACCTTCAGAGGTGGTACACTGCCTTAAGTACGGCGCACTGCCAGAGTTGAGATGTAGGGCCCACATCGAGGACATTGTGTTCCAAAGGGGGTGATTGTAACACCCCCGAATGATAAAGGGTTAAATGATATGACTAATGTCAACAAGGTGGTTGTGCTGTTACTGGGACCCAGTTGTCAGATTTGGTATCAGATGTGGTACCCAGCCTTAAGTGTGGTGCACTGCTTGAGTTGAGATGTAGGTCCCACAACGAGGACATTTTTTCTAAAGGGGGTGATTGTAACACCCCCGAATGATAAAGGGTTAAATGACTAAATGATATGACTCATGTCAACAAGGTGCACCGTCCTTTTCAGGAGCCTACCTGATTAGAACTCCACAGTTAAGCGTGCTTGGCCTGGAGTAGTGATCAGGATGGGTAACCTTCTGAGGTGGTACCCATCCTTAAGTACGGTGCACTGCCTGAGTTGAGATGTAGGGCCCACAACGAGGACATTGTGCTCTAAAGGGGGTGATTGTAACACCCCCGAATGATAAAGGGTTAAATGATATGAATAATGTCAACAAGGTGGTTGTGCTGTCACTGGGACCCAATTGTCACATTTGGTATCAGATGTGGTACCCAGCCTTAAGTGCAGTGCACTGCCTGAGTTGGGATGTAGGGCCCACAACGAGAACATTTTTCTCTAATGGGTCTGATTGTAACACCCCCGAATGATAAAGGGTTAAATGAATAAATAATATGACTCATGTCAACAAGGTGCACCGTCCTTTTCTGGAGCCTACCTGATTAGAACTCCACAGTTAAGCGTGCTTCGCCTGGAGTAGTGATCAGGATGGGTAACCTTCTGAGAAGTTTCCAATGGTGTGTGCGAGTAAGGACAAAGCACATTGGAAAGGACATGTGTTGGCCTGTGGGGACTATCATTAGTCAGATGACCCGTTCCAGAACGTCGGTGCGCCCTAGGGTGGGGATCATGTTAAGGCAGGGCACTTGTGCTATCATTGGGACCCAATTGTCACATTTGGTATCATAGGTGGTACCCAGCCTTAAGTGCGGTGTACTATCTGAGTTGAGATGTAGGGCCCACAATTAGAACGTTGTGCTCTAAAGTAGGGTTATAGTAACACCCCTGAATGATAAAAGGTTAAATGACTAAATGATATGACTCATCTCAACAAGGTGCAACTTCTTTTTCGGGACCCTTCCTGAGTAGAACTCCACAGTTAAGCATGCTTGGCCTGGAGTAGTGATCAGGATGGGTGACCTTCTGGGAAGTTTTCCAAGGTTTGTGCGAGTGAGGACAAAACACATTGGAAAGGACATGTGTTGGCCTGTGGGGACAATCATTAGTTAGATGAACCGTTCGGGCACATGGGTGGGCCCTAGGGTGGGGACCACATGTCAACAAGGTGGTTGTGCAGTCACTGGGACCCAGTTGTCTCATTTGGTATCAGAGGTGGTACATAGCCTTAAGTGCGGTGCACTGCCTGAGTTGAGATGTAGGGCCCACAACGAGGATATTGTGCTCTAAAGGGGTTGATTGTAACACCCCCGAATGATAAAGGGTTAAATGACATGACTAATGTCAACAATGTGGCAGTGCTATCACTGGGACCCAGTTTTCACATTTGGTATCAGAGGTGGTACCCAGACTTAAGTGCGGTGCACTGCCTGAGTTGAGATGTAGGGCCCACAACGAGGACATTATGCTCTAAAGGGGGTGATTTCAACACCCCTGAATGATAAAGGGTTAAATGACTAAATGATATGACTCAGGTCAAAAAGCTGCACCTTCCTTTTCAAGAGCCTACCAGATTAGAACTCCACAGTTAAGCGTGCTTGGCCAGGAGTAGGGATCAGGATGTGTGACCTTCTGAGAAGTTTCCCAGGTTGTGTGCGAGTGAGGACAAAGCACATTGGAGGGACATGTATTGGCCTATGGGGACTATCATTAGTCAGATGACCCGTTCATAAATGTGGGCGGGCCCTAGGGTGGGGACCATGTTAAGGCGGGGTGGCTGTGCTATCACTGGGACCCAGTTGTCACATCTAGTATCAGAGGTGGTACCCAGCCTTTAGTGCGGTGCACTGCCTGAGTTGAGATGTAACACCCCCGAATGATAAAGGGTTAAATGACTAAATGATATGACTCATGTCAACAAGGTGCACCTTCCTCTTCGGGAGCCTACCTGATTAGAACTCCACAGTTAAGCGTGCTTTTCCAAGAGTAGTGATCATGATGGGTGACCTTTTGGGAAGTTTCCCAGGGTGTGTGCGAGTGACGACAAAGCACATTGGAGGGACATGTATTGGCCTGTGGGGACTATCATTAGTCAGATGACCCGTTCAGGAACATGGGTGGGCCCTAGGGTGGGGACCATGTTAAGGTGGGGTGGCTGTGCTATCACTGGGACCCAGTTGTCACACCTAGTATCAGAGGTGGTACTCAGCCTTAGGTGCGGTGCACTGCCTGAGTTGAGATGTAACGCCCCTGAATGATAAACGGTTAAATGAATAAATGATATGACTCATGTCAACAAGTGACACCTTCCTTTTCGGGCCCTAGGGTGGGGACCATGTTAAGGCGGGGTGGCTGTGCTATCACTGGGACCCAGTTGTCACATCTGGTATCAGAGGTGGTATCCAGCCTTAAGTGCGGTGCACTTCCTGAGTTGAGATGCAACACCCCCGAATGATAAAGCGTTAAATGAATAAATGATATGACTCATGTCAACAAGGTGAACCTTCCTCTTCGGGAGCCTACATGATTAGAACTCCACATTTAAGCGTGCTTGGCCAGGAGTAGTGATCATGATGGGTGACCTTCTGGGAAGTTTCCCAGGGTGTGTGCGAGTGAGGAAAAAGCACATTGGAGGGACATGTATTGGCCTGTGTGGACTATCATTAGTCAGATGACCCATTCAGGAACGTGGGTGGGCCCTAGGGTGGGGACCATGTTAAGGTGGGGTGGCTGTGCTATCACTGGGACCTAGTTGTCACATCTAGTATCAGAGGTGGTACCCAGCCTTAAGTGCGGTGCACTGCCTGAGTTGAGATGTAACACCCCCGAATGATAAAGGGTTAAATGACTAAATGATATGACTCATATCAACAAGGTGCACCTTCCTCTTCGGGAGCCTACCTAATTAGAACTCCACAGTTAAGCGTTCTTGGTCAGGAGTAGTGATCATGATGGGTGACCTTCTGGGAAGTTTCCTAGGGTATGTGCGAGTGAGTAAAAAGCACATTGGAGGGACATGTATTGGCATGTGGGGACTATCATTAGTTAGTTGACCCATTCGGGAATGTGGGTGGGCCCTAGGGTGGGGACCATGTAAAGGTGGGGTGGCTGTGCTATCACTGGGACCCAGTTGTCACATCTAGTGTCAGAGGTGGTACCCAGCCTTAAGTGCGGTGCACAGCCTGAGTTGAGATGTAACACCCTCGAATGATAAAGGGTTAAATGAATAAATGATATGACTCATGTCAACAAGTAACACCTTCCTTTTTGGGAGCCTACCTGATTAGAAGTCCACAGTTAAGCGTGCTTGGCATGGAGTAGTGATCAGGATGGATGACCATTTGGAAAGTTTTCCAGGATGTGTGTGAGTGAGGAGAAAGCATATTGGAAAGGACATGTGTTGGCCTGTGGGGAGTATCATTAGTCAGATGACCCGTTTGGGCACATGGGTGGGACCCAGGGTGGGGACAACGTGTCTGCAGGGCAACTGGTGGTCCCGGTGGGATAGGACCCGACGACCATGTTAAAGCGGGGTGGTTGTGCTATCACTGGGACCTAGTTGTCACATTTGGTATCAGAGGTGGTACCCAGCCTTAAGTGCGGTGCAATGCCTGAGTTGAGATTTAAGACCCACAACAAGGATGTTGTGCTCTAAAGGCGGGGTGGCTATGCTGTCACTGGGACCCAGCTGTCACATATAGTGTGAGAGGTGGTACCCAGCCTTAAGTGCGGTGCACTACCTGAGTTGAGATATAACACCCCCGAATGATAAAGGGTTAAATGACTAAATGATATGACTCATGTATTGGCATGTGGTGACTATAATTAGTTAGTTGACCCATTAGGGAATGTGGGTGGGCCCTAGGGTGGGGACCATGTAAAGGTGGGGTGGCTGTGCTATCATTGGGACCCAGTTGTCACATCTAGTGTCAGAGGTGGTACCCAGCCTTAAGTGCGGTGCACGGACTGAGTTGAGATGTAACACCCTCGAATGATAAAGGTTTAAATGAATAAATGATATGACTCATGTCAACAAGTAACACCTTCCTTTTTGGGAGCCTACCTGATTAGAAGTCCACAGTTAAGCGTGCTTGGCGTGGAGTAGTGATCAGGATGGATGACCTTTTGGAAAGTTTTCCAGGATGTGTGTGAGTGAGGAGAAAGCATATTGGAAAGGACATGTGTTGGCCTGTGGGGAGTATCATTAGTCAGATGACCCGTTTGGGCACATGGGTGGGACCCAGGGTGGGGACAACGTGTCTGCAGGGCAACTGGTGGTACCCGGTGGGATAGGACCCGACGACCATGTTAAGGCGGGGTGGCTGTGCTGTCACTGGGACCTAGTTGTCACATTTGGTATCAGAGGTGGTACCCAGCTTTAAGTGCGGTGCAATGCCTGAGTTGAGATTTAAGACCCACAACAAGGATGTTGTGCTCTAAAGGCGGGGTGGCTATGCTGTCACTGGGACCCAGCTGTCATATCTAGTGTGAGAGGTGGTACCTAGGCTTAAGTGCGGTGCACTAACTGAGTTGAGATATAACACCCCCGAATGATAAAGGGTCAAATGACTAAATGATATGACTCATGTCAACAAGTGACACCTTCCTTTTCGAGAGCCTACCTGATTAGAACTCCACAGTTAAGCATGCTTGGCATGAAGTAGTGATCAGGATGGATGAACTTCTGGGAAGTTTTCCAGGGTGTGTGTGAGTGAGGGAAAAGCATATTGGAAAGGACATGTGTTGGCCTGTGGGGAGTATCATTAGTCAGATGACCCGTTCAAGCACATGAGTGGGCCCCAGGGTGGGGACAACGTGTCTGCGGGGCAACTGGTGGTGCCCGGTGGGCTAGGACCCGACGACCATGTTACGGCAGGGTGGATGTGCTGTCACTGGGACCCAGTTGTCACATTTAGTATTAGAGGTGGTACCCAGCCTTAAGTGTAGGGCAATGCCTGAGTTGAGATGTAAGACCCACAACAAGGACATTATGCTCTAAAGGTGTGGTGGCTGTGCTATCAGTGGGACACAGTTTTCACATTCGGTATCAGAGGGGGTACCCAGCCTTAAGTGCGGTGCACTGCCTGAGTTGGTCAGGAGTAGTGATCATGATGGGTGACCTCTTGGGAAGTTTCCCAGGGTGTGTGCGAGTGAGGAAAAAGAACATTGGAGGGACATGTATTGGCATGTGGGGACTATCATTAGTCAGATAACCCATTCAGGAACGTGGGTGGGCCCTAGGGTGGGGACCATGTTAAGGTTGGGTGGCTATGCTATCACTGGGACCCAGTTGTCACATCTAGTGTCAGAGGTGGTGCCTAGCCTTAAGTGCGGTGCACTACCTGAGTTGAGATGTAACACCCCTGAATGATAAAGGGTTAAATGAATAAATGATATGACTCATGTCAACAAGTGACACCTTCCTTTTCAGGAGCCTACCTGATTAGAACTCCACAATTAAGCGTGCTTGGAATGGAGTAGTGATCATGATGGATGACCTTCTGGGATGTTTTCCAGGGTGTGTGTGAGTGAGGAAAAAGCATATTGGAAAGGACACGTGTTGGCCTATGGGGAGTATCATTAGTCAAATGACCCGTTCGGGCACATGGGTGGGCCCCAGTGTGGGGACAACGTGTCTGCGGGGAAACTGGTGGTACTCGGTGGGCTAGGACCCGACGACCATGTTAAGGCGGGGTGGCTGTGTTGTCACTGGGATCCAGTTGTCACATTTGGTATCAGAGGTGGTACCCAACCTTAAGTGTGGTGCAATGCCTAAGTTGAGATGTAAGACCCACAATGAGGACTTTGTTCTCTAAAGGCGGGGTGGTTGTGTTGTCACTGGGACCCAACTATCACATTCAGTATCAGAGGGGGTACCCAGCCTTAAGTGAGGTGCACTGCCTAAGTTGAGATTTAGGGCCCACAACGAGGACGTTGTGCTCTAAAGGGGGGTGATTGTAACACCCCGGAATGATAATGGGTTAAATGACTAAATGATATGACTCATGTCAACAAGGTGCACCTTCCTTTTCGTAAGCCTACCTAATTAGAGATCCACAGTTAAGCATGCTTGTCCTGGAGTGGTGATCAGGATGGGTGACCTTCTGGGAAGTTTTTCAGGGTGTGTGCGAGTGAGGACAAAGTACATTGGAAAGGACATGTGCGGGGTGGATGTGCTGTCACTGGGACCCAGTTGTCACATTTGGTTTCAGAGGTGGTACCCAGCCTTAAGTGTGTTGCAATGCCTGAGTTAAGATATAGGGCCCACAATGAGGACATTATGATCTAAAGGGGGGTGATTATAACATCACCGAATGATAAAGAGTTAAATGACTAAATGATATGACTCATGTCAACAAGGTGAAACTTCCTTTTCGGGAGCCTACCTGATTAGAACTCCACAATTAAGCATGCTTGGCCTGGAGTAGTGATCAGGATGTGTGGCCTTCTGGGAAGTTTTTCAGGGTGTGTGCGAATGAGGACAAAGCACATTGGAAAGGACATGTGTTGGCCTATAGGGACTATCATTAGTCAGATGACCCGTTCGGGCATGTGGGTTAGCCACAGGGTGGGGACCACGTGTTTACGGGGCAACTGGTGGTACCTGGAGGGCCAGGACCCGACGACCATGTTAAGGTGGGGTGGTTGTGCTGTCACTGGGTCCCAGTTGTCACATTTGGTATTAGAGGTGGTACTCATCCTTAAGTGCGGTTCACTATGTGGGTTGAGATGTACTGACCACAATGAGGACGTTGTGCTCTAAAGGGGGGTGATTGCAACACCCCCGAATGATAAAGTGTTAAATGACTAAATGGTATGACTAATGTCAATAAGGTGCACCTTCCTTTTTGGGAGCCTACCTGATTAGAACTCCATAGTTAAGCGTGCTTGGAATGAAGTAGTGACCAGGATGGGTGAACTTATGGGAACTTTTCTGGGGTGTGTGAGAGTGAGGATAAAACACATTGGAAAGAACATGTGTTGGCCTGTGGGGACTACCATTAGTCAGATGATCCATTTGGGCACGTGGGTGGGTCCCAGGGTGGAGACCATTTTAAGGCGGGGTGGCTGTGCTGTCCCTGGGACCCAGTTGTCACATTTGGTATCAGAGGTGGTACCCACCCTTAAGTGCGGTGCACTACCTGGGTTGAGATGTCGGGTGGGGACCACGAGTCTGCGGGGCAACTTGTGGTACCTCACGGGCCAGGACCCGACGACCATGTTAAGGTGGGGTGGTTGTGCTGTCACTGGGATCCAGTTGTCACATTTGGTATCTAAGGTGGTACCCAGCCTTAAGTGCGGTGCACTGTGTGGGTTGAGATGTAGGGCCCACAACGAGGACGTTGTGCTATAAAGGGGGTGGTTTTAATGCCCCTGAATGATAAATGGTTAAATGACTAATTGATATGACTAATGTCAATATGGTGCACCTTCCTTTTCAGGAGCCTACCTGATTAGAACTCCACAGTTAAGCGTGCTTGGCTTGGAGTAGTGATCAGGATGGGTGATCTTTTGGGAAGTTTTCCAGGGTGTGTACGAGTGAGGAGAAAACAAATTGTAAAGGACATGTGTTGGCCTGTGGGGACTATCATTAGTCAGATGACCCGTTCGGGTACGTGGGTGGGCCCCAGGGTGGGGACCATGTTAAGGCGGGGGTGGATGTGCTGTCACTGGGACCTAGTTGTCACATTTGGTATCGGAGGTGGTACCCAGCCTTAAGTGCGGGGCACTGCCTGGGTTGAGATGTAGGGCCCACAATGAGGACCTTGTGCTCTAAATGGGGGTGATTGTAACACCCCCGAATGATAAAGGGTTAAATGACTAAATGATATGACTCATGTCAACAAGGTGCACCTTCCTTTTTATGAGCCTACCTGATTAAAACTCCACAGTTAAGTGTGCTTGTCCTGGAGTAGTGATCAGGATGGGTGATCTTTTGGGAAGTTTTCTAGGGTGTGTGCGAGTGAGGAAAAAGCACATTGAAAAAGACATGTGTTGGCCTGTGTGGACTATCATTAGTCAGATGACCCATTCAGGCACGTGGGTGGGCCCTAGGGTGGGGACCATGTTAAGGCAGGGTGGCTGTGCTGTCCTTGGGACCCAGTTGTCACATTTGGTATTAGAGGTGGTACCCAACCTTAAGTGCGGTGCACTGCCCTGGTTGAGATGTAGGGCCCAAAATGAGGACGTTGTGCTCTAAAGGGGGGTGATTGTAATACCCCCGAATGATAAATGGTTAAATGAATAAATGATATGACTCATGTTAATAAGGTGAACATTTCTTTTCGGGAGCCTACCTGATTAGAACTCCACAGTTAAGCGTGCTTGGCTGGAGTAGTGACCAGGATGGGTGACCTTATGGGAAGTTTCCCAGGGTGTGTGCGAGTGAGGAAAAAGCACGTTGGAAAGGACATGTGTTGGCCTGTGGGGACTATCATTAGTCAGATGACCCGTTTGTGCACGTGGGCGGGCCCTAGGGTGGGGACCTTGTTAAGGCAGGGTGGCTGTGCTGTCACTGAGACCCATTTGTCCCATTTGGTATCAGAGGTGGTACCCAGCCTTAAGTGCAGTGCACTGCCTTGGTTGAGATGTAGGGCCCAGAACGAGGATGTTGTGCTCTAAAGGGGGGGTGATTGTAACACCCTTGAATGATAAAGGGTTAAATGACTAAATGATATGACTCATTTCAACAAGGTGCACCTTCCTTTTCAGGCATGTGGGTGGGCCCTAGGGTGAGGACCATGTTAAGGTGGGGTGGCTGTGCTGTCACTGGAACCCATGTCAACAAGGTGAACAAGGTGAACCTTCCTTTTCAGGAGCCTACCTGATTAGAACTCCATAGTTAAGCATGCTTGGCCTGTAGTAGTGATCAGGATGGGTGACCTTCTGGGAAGTTTCCCAGGGTGTGTGCGAGTGAGGACAAAGCACATTGGAAAAGACATGTGTTGGATTGTTGGGACTATCATTAGTCATATGACCCATTCGGGCATGTGGGTGGGCCAAAGGGTCGGGACCATGTTAAGGTCGGGTGGCTGTGCTATCACTGGGACCCATTTGTCACATTTGGTATCAGAGGTGGTACCTGACCGTAAGTGTGGTGCACTGCCTGGGTTGAGATATAGGGCCCACAATTAGGGCATTGTGCTCTAAAGGGGGGTGATTGTAACACCCTCGAATGATAAAGGGTTAAATGACTAAATGATATGACTTATTTCAACAAGGTGAACCTTCCTTTTTGGGCACATGGGTGGGCCCTAGGGTGGGGACCATGTTAAGGCGGGGTGGTTGTGCTATCACTGGGACCCATTTGTCACATTTGGTATCAGAGGTGGTACCCAGCCTTAAGTGAGGTGCACAGCCTGGGTTGAGATGTAGGGCCCCCAATGGGGACGTTGTGCTCTAAAGGGGGGTGATTGTAACACCCTCGATTGATAAAGGGTTAAATGACTAAATGGTATGACTCATTTAAACAAGGTACACCTTCCTTTTCGGGAGCCTACCCAATTAGAACTCCACAGTTAATCATGATTGGCCTGGAGTAGTGATCAGGATGGGTGACCTTCTGGAAGTTTCCCAGGATGTGTGCGAGTCAGATGACCCGTTCGGGCACATGGGTGGGCCCTAGGGTGGGGACCATGTTAAGGAGGGGTGGCTATGCTATCACTGGGACCCAGTTGTCACATTTGGTATCATAGGTGGTACCCCGACTTAAGTGTGGTGCACTGCCTGGGTTGAGATATAGGGCCCACAAAGACTACGTTGTGCTCTAAAGGGGGGGGGGGTGATTGTTACACCCTTGAATGATAAAGGGATAAATGACTAAATGATATGACTCATTTCAACAAGGTACACCTTCCCTTTCGGGAGCCTACCTAATTAGAACTCCACAGTTAAGCGTGATTGGCCTGGAGTAGTGGTCAGGATGGTTGACCTTCTGGAAGTTTTTCCCAGGGTGTGTGTGAGTGAGGACAAAGCACATTGGAAAGGAAATGTGTTGACCTATGGGGACTATAAATAGTCAGATGACCTGTTCGGGCATGTGGGTGGGATCCAGGGTGGGGACCAAATGTCTGCGGGGCAACTGGTGGTACCTAGCGGGCCAGGACCCAACAACCTTGTTAATGTGTGGTGGCTGTGCTGTCACTGGGACCCAGTTGTCACAGGTATTATGTTCATTGATTTTTATGAACTTTCATGATTTATCCCATGATATGATATCACGATCTTCCATATACAGGATAAGATTTTGAAATGTTATGCTATTATGTCTTATGATTATAATATAATTGATATCTACCTTGTTTACCCTTACTGAGCATCTAATCTCACCCTTTCATATATTTTTTACCTAGGTCATGAAGAAGGGTATTAAGTAAGATATGTCAAAAATGGGTCTAGTTATGAGGAAATTAGTGGGAGACAATGAATATGTCTTATGAACCATTTGTTTATGTTTCCTAGTTTCTAAGGAAACTATACTTATACAGCCCTGTCATGGATTTGTTATATTTTTAAATTAATATTATTCAACTTTTAATTAATATCAATGTATGTAAAGTATTTTTCATTATATTTGGTATCAGTGGAAATGTATAGTTAACCTATGGTAACTTGTATGAGAAAATATTAGTAAGAACCCACAGGATATGTCAAAGTATAGGTTACAATCCTAGTGTGTTATAAATGATCATGAATAACCTAGGATAAAACCTAAAGTGCCCTGAATTTAATTTATGTTCTTGATTATGTGGTTTTCCCATTATGATGGGTAACCTTCTGGGAAGTTTCCCAGGCTGTGTGCGAGTGAGGACAAAGCACATTGGAAAGGACATGTGTTGGCCTGTGGGGACTATCATTAGTCAGATGACCCATTCGGGAACGTGGGTGGGCCCCAGGGTGGGGACCACATGTCTGTGGGGCAATTGGTGGTACTTGGCAGGCCAGGACCTGAAGACCATGTTAAGGTGCGGTGGCTGTGCTTTCACTGGGACCGAGTTGTCACAGGTATTACGTTCATTGATTATTTTGAAATTTCATGATTTATCCCATGACATGATATCACGATCTTCCATATGCAGGATAATATTTTCAAATGTTATGCAATTATGTCTTATGATTATGATATAATTGATATCTACCTTGTTTACCCTTACTGAGTATCTAATCTCACCCTTTCATATATTTTTTCCCTAGGGCATGAAGAAGGGTATTAAGTAAGATACGTAAAAAAGGGGTTTAGTTATGAGAAAATAATTGGGAGACAATGAATATGTCTTATGAACCATTTGTTTATGTTTCCCAGTCTCTAAGGAAACTAAACTTATACATCCCTATCATGGATTTTCTATATTTTTAAATTAATTTTATTCAACTTTTAAGTAATATCAATGTATTTAAAGTATTTTTCATTATAGTTGGTATCAGAGGAAATGTATAGTTATCCTTTGGAAACTTGGATGAGAAAACCTTAGTAAGAACCCACAGGATATGTAAAAGTATAGGTTACAATCATAGTGTTTTATAAGTGATCATGAATAACCTAGGATAAAACCTAAAGTGCCCTAAATTGAAATTATGTTCTTGTTTATGTAGTTTTCCAATTATGATTAGTGTTTCTCACACTATGATTCTTGGTTTTTGTCAATGACTGGAACCCTAAGGAACCACATTAATACTAAATTAGATAAGAAATGAAACGATTTTCCTCCCAATTAACCTAATGTAATGGGAGTTTTAATGAAAAATCTTATAGCTATACTGACACAACTTTCTCAAGTTATGAATCATGTAGGACTTCCAAACAAGAAAAAGAGGGAACAACATTATATTGAGTCCTTCATGAGAAAGAATCCACCTTCTTTCAGTGGGTCTTATGATCCATTAGTAGATGGACAGTGGATCAATACCATTGAAATGATATTTTCAGTTCTCCAATGTTTAGAACATGATAAATTCATATTATTAGTATATCATTTGGAAGGTGATGCTGATCAATGGTGGAACCTTATCAAGAATATGAGGCAAAGAGATGAAATTGAATCCATGGAATGAGATGAGTTCAAGAAATTATTTTTTAATAAGTACTTTCCTCATATTATTAAAACAAAGACGGAGAAGGAGTTCCTTGAACTTAAGCAAAAGGACGATGAATCTGTTGATACGTACAAAGAAAATTTTACAAGACTTTCAAGTTACGCTTCTGGAATCATTATCAAACCTAAGAGTAAAATTGATCGATTATTTAGTGGCTTAAAACCAATTCTCCGAAGGGAATTAACCATAAGGGACTTCAACAATTATGAATAAATCATTTAATGTGATATCAAGGTTGAGATGAATATTTGAATAACCCATCAGTCTTATGTTTTTGATAAGAATAGAAAAATGGAATTTATGGGAAAATCTAAAGACCACACTAAAAGAAGATGAGTTTTACCTTATGTTCAAAGTGTGAAAAGAAACATGTAGTAAATTATCTTAAATGGACTAGTAAATGTTTTAAGTATGGAAAACAAGGTCATAGGGAATTTTAATACCAAAGTGATGGGAAAAATATGTCTAATGATGCAGATAGTGAAAATGATATATAGAATGAAACTCCTACACATCAATGTTACAAGTACAAGTAAATAGGAAATTATACCAATAAATGCCATAATCCAAGATTTATTGATGATGATCGACATAAATAGACTATTAAGGCAAAAGAAAAAATCAAGTCACATGCGATCACTATCGATGATGTGGAGTATGATAATGAAGTGGTGAATGGTACATTTACCATACACTCTAAAGTATCAAATGTTTTATTTGATTCTAGATCCACCCACTATTTTATTTCTGAAGAATTTTCTAAGGTTATCTCCATATTAACTCAACAATTAGATTTTGAGTTAGCTGTGACAACTCCAAATGGAACAATGGTCACATCAAAAGTTTATAACTCTTATCTAGTTGAAGTTTGTGGGAAAGTGATTCCTAAAAATCTTACGATCCTACCTATAGTGGAATTTGATGCGATTATTAGCATGTCTTATCTTTCTCTATATGGATCTCATATTAATTTCCAAGGAAGATAAGTCAAATTTCATATTATAGATCAATCTATGATCATCTATTGATTTAAGGATGAGTATGACCTTACAGTGAAAATTTCTTCCATCTTTTGGGTCTTGATTCCTATAAATGAACATTATCTATCACAAATGGTTGGGGAGAAGCTTAAAATTAAGAATACACCCATTTTATGGGAGTTTTATGATGTCTTTATAGAAGAATTTTTGGGTCTTCCATTGAATCGTGAGGTTGAGTTTTCAATAGAACTTATACCGGGTGCTATGCCTATTTCAAAGACACGTTATAGAATGAACCTAATTGAGTTGTAGGAATTGAAGAACTAACTCTAAGAGAATATTGAAAAGGTACGCATACACCCTAGTGCATCACCTTGGGGTGCACATGTTCTATTTTTAAGAAGAAAGATGGATCAATGAGACTCTACATTGATTATTGAGAACTTAACAAGATTAATATCAAGAACAAATATCCCCTTCCCTATATTTATGACTTATTCAACCAAATATGTGGAGATAATTACTTTTACAAGATTAATCTTCATTCAATATATCACCAATTAATGGTCAAGAAGGAGGATATACCAAATATGACATTTCGTACAAGGTATGAACACTATGAATTTATAGTGATGCCTTCTGGTCTTTCTAATGCCCCCACTATCTTCATGGATCTAATAAATAGAGTCTTTAGATACTATCTTGATCAGTTTTTGGTAGTCTTTATAGATGATATTATTGTTTATTTGAAAATAAATGAAGAGCATGAAGATCACTTAAGAATTGTACTAAATACCCTAATAAAGGATAAGATTTATGAAAAATTTACCAAGTGTTAATTTTGGATTCATAAATTAATTTTTGGGTCCCATAATCTCAGGAGAGGGGATATCTATGGATCCAACAAAAAATAAGTTATTGATAGTTGGTCGAGACCAACAATGGTAACTAATATTTGAAGTTTTCTTGTTTTGGCTGGATATTATTGGCGTTTTATGAAAGATTTTTCATGATCATCTAATCCAGTCACCAAGTTGGCTTAGAAAGGAGTTAAGTTTGTGTGGATGGAGGAATGTGAAGAGAATTTCAAGGATATCAAAAGAAGGTTAACCAGTGCACCTGTGCTCATACTACCTTGTAGTGGAGAAAGGTTTGTGATCTATAGTGATGCATACAAAAAGGGGCTGGTATTTGTTCTCATGTAAAATGATATGGGGATAGCTTATTCCTTGTGACAACTGAAAATCCATGAGAAAAATTACCCAACTCATGATTTGGATTTAGCTAAGGTAATATTTTCATTAAAGATATGAAGGAATTCTCTTTATGGTGAATGGTGTGATATTTATATTAATCATAAAAGTTTAAATTATATTTTCTTACAAAAGGAGTTGAATATGTGCCGAATAAGATGGTCGAAGTTGATTAAAGATTACAACCATTCAATACATTACCACCTTGGGAAATCGAACAATGGGAAAGATGCTTTGATTCGAAAGGACCATGCTAGCCTATCTATGATGAGGATAACAAAAGATACAATATTTATGGATTTTTAAAGGATGGATCTCGAAATTTTAAAGGAAGGGTAGAAATATTATCTTTCTCAAATGAATTTTCAACCATCTATACAGGTGATGACTATGGAGGTGCATAAGGAAGATGCAGAGATAAAAAATAAGATAAGAAATGTTCTTGAATTCAACCTTGATTGTGATAGAATAATAATGTTCATGAATTGGGTTTGTATTCCTCCCATACCATAATTAAAGGAGCTATTGGATGAGGCTCATAGTTCTTCATTATCTATTTACCCTAGAATCACAAAGATATACATGGACCTGAAAGAGTATTTCTGGTGGGATGGAATGAAAAGATATGTTTCTGAATATGCCTCTCGGGGATTGGTTTGTCAGTAAGTTAAGGCCAAGAGATAGAAGTCTAAGGGGATGTTACTACCATTACACATACCAGAATGGAAATGGGAAAAAATCACTATAGAATTTGTTATCGGAATTCCCAAAACATCTGAAGGCCATAATGCTATATTGGTTATAGTTGATCTCATTATGAATTTGGCACACTTCATTTATATTATAGAGGATTTATCTCTTGATCAGATTTCTAGGATATATATAAAGGAAGTGAAAAGATTGCATGAAGTACCACTTTCCATTATATCTGATTAGGATTCGAGGTTTACCTCGAAGTTCTGGAAAAGTATTCACTAGTCTCTTGATACAGAGTTATGTTTTATTACTTCTTATCATCCTCAGATAGATGGTCAGTATGATAGGAAAATTAAAACTCTAGAAGATATGCTGAGAGTTTTCTTAATGAATTTCAAAGGTTTTTGGTATAAACACCTACCTTTGGTAGAATTTTCTTACAAAAATAGATTTCACTCTAGTATTAAGATGTCTCCTTATGAAGCCAACTATGGAAAAAAGAGAAAAACTCCAACTTTCTGGGATAAAGTTAGGGAAATAAATCTATTAGGACCTGATATTGTTGATGAAATGGTAGAAAATGTCAGATCTATTCAACAACACATAAGAGCATCTCAGAGTCATCAAAAAAGTTATGCTGAAAACTGAAGATTAGACCTAGAGTTTGAAGTGGGTGATAAGGTGTTTCTATGAATATATCCTTAGAATAGAGTAATGAGATTTTGAAATAAGGGTAAACTGAGGCCCAGGTATATTGGTTCTTTTGAAATTCTGGATCGTGTTGGGAAGGTAGCTCACTGATTGGTGCTTCCAACAAAAATCTCTCAATTTCATGATGTGTTCCATGTATATATCCTAATAAAGTACATACCTGATCCTTCACATGCACTAAACTCAAAAGTTATACCACATGAGTAAGATCTTTCTTATGTATAACAACCAATAGAGATTCTAGATCACAACGAAAAAGTTCTATAAAACAAGACCACTCACTTGTTTAAAGTTTTGTGGTGAAAACACTAATTTAAAGAAGATATGTGGGAACTTGAAGACATTATGAGGGATATATATCCTCATTTTTTTATCCAAGTTATGAATTTCAATGCCTAAATTCAGTTTAAGGGGGTAGAATGTAACACCCATATATTTTTCTAAAATATTTTCTCTAAATAATTTTAATTCTTAAATAACTTACATTGCATGAAATAGTAAGTTTAAATGAAATAAGATATATCCTTTTTATAAAATGACCATTTTAACCTAGCTATTAGGTTATCAGGAATAAATATAACTAACTTATGAAAATGTATGGTGAAGTCATTCGCTACCAATTATTTATGAAAAATATAAATCAATTATATATTTGTATTTTTTAATAAATTGAGTGAACTACTATTAATAACTGAAATTAATGAAATATATATGTTATATAATTAATAATTTTTTTTATATTCATCCAATAGATATTTTTTTTCATAGGGTATGAATAAACCCTATTTGATATATAAAAACCTATATTTTTCAAAAGGGTAATTTTCTGCCTTTTAACGGAAAACCCCTTTTAAATTAAAATTATGACACATTAATAATTATTATATGAAAATATAAACATTTTATTTGGAAGTGGGATATAAAAATTTACTTTTGATGAATTTTTAATACTTTTCTGATAACATTCAAATTTTTTTATGAATAATAAAAATACACTAAATTTTAATTTAACACAACTTTTTTCATCAAAATAATTTATATGGTTAAATTATAATATTTAATGGTTTAAAAGTATAAATAGAATATATTTTTATAATTAAATATAATGTATGTCATTATCATTAATTTTACATTGAATTCAGATGTAAAAATAATTCATTCTTTTGAAATGTTTTAACTTTTAAAACCTGTTATCTCTTTTTGAAACCATGATCAATTTTAAATTAATTACTACAACTTCTATATTTTAAATTTTGAAAAATTTATTCTATATTTGGAATCATTAGGTCCAAATTATTTAAATATATTTATTTTATTTTTGGTCATTATGAACAGTAACTTCAGTAATTTTTATTAATACAGTAAAATGGTAAATAATATAATTAAGGGTAAGAATACTATTATAAAATTACCATAACACTTTTCTTAATATCATTGTATGAGTGTGTTTCAACATAAATCATACTTTGGTCAAAATGGTGTCCTTTGAAAGCCACTGGGATGAGATTTGGACATTTAATTTATTTTATTTAAAGGAAAATTAAATATGTCATACCCAAATTTTAATAACTATATCATTTTTTATATAAGGTAATACATAAGATAAATTAAATTATAAATACTCATTTTAAAGATATATTTTTTTCTTTATAATGATAATTTATTTGTAATTTTTAGGAAATAAATAATTACCTTAAAGACTTGTACTTTGATGATGTAAAAAATAATTAGTTGATGAGAAATCAATAAATCAATTTTTATTAAAATAGTAATAACCCTCAAAAGACCCAAGAATATGACAACCCTGCTTTTTATTACAACTTATACATGATTTATTACATAAAACTTCAGTTGATACAACAAAGAAGATCAAGAGGTTTAGTGTCTTGGGGGCATAAGATCATTACATAAAAACTTAAAACATGAAATACAACATCTTTATTGAAAACTTCCTTTACATGACCACTACATTCCCTCGTACTTAGCACTGCATGGGATAACCTGAGGACATGCATAAGAAAAAGGTGATCTATAATGCCCAGTAAGGGAATACACATGGAATAACATGAGGAGTACAATACATGTTAGACATTAGGCATATTAATAGATCACAAGAGAAACATGAACATAAAGTAATGATAAAGCATGATAATTATAACATGGAAATGTGGAAACAACACTTAACATGGAATTAGCATGAGCCAAGGCTCATTGCACATAGAGAATGAGTAAATCCTTATTGCACATAAAGCACGAGTAAACCCTCGTTGCACTTGAATTAGCATGAGTCAACACTCATTGCACATGACGTATCATGATACTATACTTTACCCAATGCATTGGAGCGCTATAAGGGCGCACCCTTCTTAAACATTTCATTTCATGCATAAGTGTGCCACATGGATCATAAAACATGGATTCATAAAACACAATCATTTATTCCACGATAAAGGAATGTGGAATTAATACATGAAACATTATAATCAATAAGTAAATGTGAATAAAGGTGAATACCATTGATGGAGAAACGGGCATGGTATTCACTATACAATGGCATTGGCTTAAAATCGATGCGATTTCGGCAGCATAATGGCGTGACATAAGAATTCATAAAAATGGTTGATGAGAGAGAAAGAGGTTCCTCATCATATTTACATGTAATGGATAGTAAGGAGTTAATATAGATACATTTCCCAACAATTGTAATGGAATTTAGATTCATGATGCAAAATTATTGCTTGAATGTAAAAGAGGAGAGAGAAGTTCTTTTTGGAATTTCGACATAGTAACGAGTGTACATGGGAGGCATTTAATGAGAGATAAAGGGTCTCCCATCATTCAAACATAAAGAGGGAAGTATGAGGGAGGTGATAAATGATACCCCAACATTCATAATTGAAATTAAAAGGGCAAAACAACTTAAAGAAAATTGGACAAAAATGAGAAAGGAAGAAAAAACCCTTACTTGGAAGTGTGCTTCTAAAGGCTAGAGAGAGGCTTGTGAGAGGCTTCTTGGGAGCTTGGGGAACCTTGGGAGGATTCTAGAAAGAGTAAGGTAGAGGTTGGACGAACTCCAAAGGCTTTGAGTGAGGAGGAAGTGGGAGCTTGGGGAACTTTGGGAGGATTCTAGAGAAAGTAGGGTAGAGGTTGGATGAACTCCAGAGGCTTTGAGTGAGGAGGAAGTGGGATCTTGGGTGGGTTTATATAGGAAAGGTGAGGGAATTCTTTATTATTTAGGTTTGAGACCCCTTATATTAAATTAATCCAAAATACAAACCATCCTATGGTTTTTGCCCATGGTTTTTGGAAAAGGGAAGAAGAAAAAATTATTTTATAAGGCCAAAGTCAGAACTTCTTAAAATAATAGGGTTGCTTATGTGGAGGTGAGTCACATTCCCATGGAAATTAATTTAAAAAGACAAGGTGTTTTATAAGTCTTGAGGGGTCCATTAATGTTTTGAAAAGTAAGCCAAATAAACCCAAAATCACATTATTTTAATGGTAAAACATATATTGGGAGAACATAAAGATTATAGTATTTTATTACATCACTATTGGGTCATTACGATGTCATAAAACACATTATATATTTAAACGGTATTTAATTTTTACTCAAAAATATGACTGTCTCAGAAAATTATGAAAAATTCACCGTTGGATAATTTCGACGTCCTGATTCCAAAAATAACATTTATTTTATCTAAATAATTTTATAAATATGTTAATTTTCACTTTTAAAATAAAAACTGACATTTATTGAAAATTCACGGGTTTTGACAAAAATGGCTTTCAAACCTTAATAAAAATTATAATTTCATTCATACAATTATATTATCATTTATATATCGTAAAATTAATCTAATAATAATAATAATATTTTATTAAAATATTATTTAATTCAAAAATCCCTTAATTTAATAAAATAGATTTCTTAATTAAATAATAACTAAAAACACCATTTGTACTTTAAAAACTATTTACAATGTATCAATAATGACAATAAATTATATTCATTATTATATACAAAAATAATGTACATGAACATAGTACTATAGATTAGTTACATAACCCCTTAAAATAGCCACAAAAGACTTAAGGGTAAGGTGTGCGATGGTGACAGACTCTTGGGGTGGCTCGTATAACATCGCTCGAGTGGTAATTTCTATCAACTTCCAATTATCCCGTAGACGGTGCTGTTCGAGCTTGACATGGTGAAGCTCAGCTTGGACTTGGTCAAGAGAGAAGCCTAAGGATGCCACCTCTTTTCCAAGATCTGATAAATGGGCTTCGTATGGGGCAATTCTACTGGATGAGGCCATCACTTCCTTTGTCTAAGTAAAATTGGATGTGTTAAAGCCCTATATTTATACTAATCATGTGATCACTGTTTAACGACTATAAAATTAACGGTCACAATTCTTATCATAAAACCAAAAACATTTTATATAAAGGGACATTAAATAAGATCAAGAGGTATTTTCCATTAATGAAACTTTGGGTCGTTACAATATTCCCCCCTTAAGAAATTTATCCCTCAAAATTTTCCTTTTCCCACACTAAAATAGATGTGGGTAACTCAGCTTCATCATTTCCTCCAATTCCCAAGTCGGTTCTTCAAACTTGTGGTTTCTCCACAACACCTTGACGAGGGGCATTGTCTTATTTCGTAGAACTTTTTCTCTACGATCTAAGATCTTTAATGGTTTCCTCTCATAAGAAAGATCATCTTCCAATTGTACCACCTCAGAAGAGAGTACATGTGAAGGGTTCGGTATGTAATTCCTTAAGAGGGATACATGAGAGACATCATGTACTTTTGCCATAGTAGGCGGAAGTTCTAGTCGATAGGCCACAACCCCAACACGATCAAGAATCTCTAAGGGGCCGATGTACCTTGGACTTAACTTCCCTTTCTTTCCAAACCTCATGAACTTCTTCCATGGAGATATGCATAGAAAAACCATGTCCCCAACTTTAAACTCAAGGTCTCATTGACGATTATCTGCATAACTCTTCTGTCGACTCTCGGCTACCTTGATATGGTGCTGAATGGTTTTCACCTTCTCCACCATTTCCTCGACCATTTCTGGTCCAAGAAGCTTACGTTCACCGACCTCATCCCAACATGCCGGTGTTCTGCACCTTTTCCCATATAGGGCTTCATATGGTGCCTTTTGGATGCTCGAGTGGAAACTGTTATTATAAGAGAACTCAACTAGAGGAAGATGTTTATCCAATCCTCCTTTAAAGTCCCTTGAGAACGCTCTCAACATATCCTCAAGTTTTTGGATAGTCTGCTCGGATTGGCCATCAGTTTGTGGATGATAGGCCGTACTGAAGTTCAGTTCAGTATTCAGAGAATGTTGAAGACTCTTCCAAAATTTAGAGGTGAATCTTGGATCTCGGTCAGACACAATAGATAGTGGTACTCCATGAAACCTTACCACTTCCCTGATATATATCCATTCCATTTGATCTAATGAGAAATCCTCCCGAATAGCAATGAAGTGTGTAGTCTTTGTAAGACGATCCACAACAACCCAGATTGCATTGTTGCCTTTGGATGTCCTTGGAAGTCTAGTGACAAATTCCATAGTGATGTTCTCCCATTTCCATTATGGTATGGGCAATGGTTGCATCATCCCCTTATACTTCTGCCTCTCTGCCTTCACTTGCTGACACACCAGGAACTTTGATGTATATTCAGCGATCTCCTTCTTCATATTATCCCACCAAAAGTTTTCTCAGATATCTTGATATATCTTTGTGCTCCCTGGGTGAATAGAGAAATTTGAACTATGTGCATCATCCAAAAGTTCCTTCTTCAGCTCTGGTCTTGATGGAACACATAGTTTTTTCCCAAAGCACACAATTCCTTCTTCTTAACATTAAACTCCAAGAATTTCCCTTTTTCGATAGCTTCCACTTTTTCTTGAATTCCTACATCATCCTTTTGAGCATCCTTTAGCCTTTCCAAAAGAGACAGTTGAGCAATCATTTGTGAAAGGATTGATTATGTTCCCTTCTATATGATTCCCATGTCCATTTTCATCAAGTATAAGAAGATTGGATCCTTCTCAATTCTCATCATTGATAGAATCACTAGATCCTTTCTAATTAGGGCATCTGCCACCTTGTTGGCTTTCCTAGGGTGGTAATGGATTGAATAATCATAATCCTTGATGAGCTCTATCCATCTTCTCTGGCACATATTAAGCTATTTCTGTGTGAATATATATTTAAGACTCTTGTGGTCAGTATATATCTCACATTTCTCCCCATAGAGATAATGCTGCCAGATTTTCAAGGCAAAGATCACCACTGCTAACTCCAGATCTTGCGTTGGATAGTTTCACTCATGGATTTTCAACTGCCTTAAGGCATAGGATATCACTTTATCATTCTACATCAGCACACAGCCTAAGCCCTTCTTTGAAGCATCACTGAATACCACAAAAAGTTCCCCACTTGTGGGTAAAGTGAGCATGGACGCAGTGATAAGCCTCCTTTTCAACTCATTGAAGCTTTCTTCGCATTCATCACTCCAAGAAAACTTTACTCCCTTTAGAGTTAGCGTGGTAAGAGGGTTTGACAATCATGAGAAATTTCTCACAAATCGTCGATAATATCCAGCTAACCCCAAGAAGCTACGGATATCTATTACCGATGTTGGCCTCGACCATCCCTCAATTGCATCTGTTTTGGAGGGATCCACAGATATCCCATTGCTTGTGATGATATGTCCCAAGAATGAGACCTCCTTCAACCAAAACTCACACATGCCATACTTTTCATAGAGCTTCTCCTTGCGCAAAGTCTCTAGTACAGTTCTTAAATGCTCCTCATGATCCTCCTTGGTTTTGGAGTATATTAGAATATCATCTATAAAGGCTACCACAAATTTGTCTAGGTAATCTCTAAAGACTCTATTCATCAAGTCCATGAAGATTGATGGATCATTGGTGAGTCTGAAAGGAATTACTATGAATTCATTGTTCCCGTATCTTGTACGAAAAGCAGTCTTGGGTACATCTTCCTTCTTCACCCTTACTTGATAATATCCCGACCGAAAATCTACCTTGGAGAAGTATTGTGCTCCACGTAGCTGATCGAACAAGTTATCAATTTGTGGGAGAGGATACTTGTTCTTTATCGTGATTTTGTTAAGTTCACGATAATCGATGCAAATACGCATTGACCCATCCTTCTTCTTGACAAAGAGGACTGGTGCACCCCATGGTGAAACACTTGGGCGTATAAACCCTTTATCCAGATTCTACTGTAGTTGTTTCTTCAGATCTTCAAGCTCTACAATAGCCATTATATATGGAGTCTTGGATATTGGTAAAGTCCCAGGTATAAGTTCAATTGATAATTCAACATTTCTTCTAGGAGGAAGACCAGGTAGTTACTCAGGAAACACTTTAGTGAATTCCCTCACAATAGGCATTTCTTCAAGGATGGTTTCTTCCTTGGACTCAATCATTTGAGCCAGATACGCGTGCTCATAGGGAAGTAATATCCATGCTTGAGATGTTGGAGATAAAGGAGATTTATCTTCCTCCTTACACTTGTAAAGAATCAGGGGTCAATTCTCCATATGGAGTGTGATTTCTCTCTCCCAACAATTTATGTTGGTTGCATATAAGGAAAGCCAATACATGCCAAGAATTGCATCAAATTCCACCAGAGGGAGTATGACGAGGTTCACTGGGAAATTCAATCCACAGATTATAACAGGGGAGGACTTATATTCATGGGATGCAATGATTACCCCATTTTCCGTACTCACTAACATCTTCACTTCCATGATTTGTGGTGGTGCTGGGATTGTTATACTAAACTTTCGATATATAAAAGAATACATAGAACCTGAATCAAAAAGTACGTTCGCTATTCTTGAATGAATAACTAGCGTACCTGTAACCACTTCGTTGTCGGGGTTCAATTCGGCAGAAGTGATGGAAAAAGCTCTTCCTTACTGCCTTGGAGGTTGTTGGTTACCTCCAAAAACCCTTGGATTAGGGCACTGATTTGCAAAATGACCCGGTTCTTTGATTTGTAGCATTGAACAATGCGTTGAGGTTCGAACAGAGCGTTCCTCTCCTCTCTCACAGCCACGGGTCTTTCTTGCCAATAGTTAACAGCTAGGTTCCCTTCCCTTCTACACCTGACGCATTTCCTCATCCCCTTAAGGCAATTTCTTGGGTGCTTATTTCCGCACTTTTGGGAAGTGGGGTGCTGGATCTTCTTAGCACCGTTGGATTTATCCATCATCCCACCAGCATTGAAGTCCAACTTACGCTTCTTATCCCCATGATACCCCTGTGATTCTCCAATCTCCATTTCTACCTTGAGGGCACATCAGAAAATTTCCTCATAGCTGTCGAAGTCACAGATCGCCAATGCTTTCCGCAGGCTAGGCTTCAGCCCACCAAAGAAGCGGTCAACTTTGCATTCTGGGGTAACGACAAATCTGGAAGCGTATCGTGCAAGCCTTATGAAGTTTGCCTCTTACTCTCCAATAGATTCTTCATCTTTTTTCTTGAGAGAAAGGAATTACCTTTCCATCTTAATCCAGAGGGTGCGCGGAAAATATTTATCAAAAAACATCTTCTGGAAATCCTTCCATTCCAATGCCTCGATCTCCTCCTCAGGCTTCGTATTTTTGATCAAAGTCCACCATTGATCAGCTTCACCCTCCATATGATAATTTGCCAGGAGAACCATCTCTTGTTCAGAACATTGAAGAATTAAGAATATCTTTTCAATGGTGTTGATCCATTGTTTAGCGATTGTGGGATCAGATGATCCACTAAAAGTAGGAGGCCTTTGTCTCATGAAGCTCTCGATAGCGACTTGTTTTTTCTTAGGGGGGGTTGAAAGTTCTTCTTGACCCGTGTTTCTATTCAAAACTTGAGTTAGCTGAGAGAGAAGCATGACAAGGTTCGCGATTCCCGCTCCCATTGGATTGGGCATCTCATTAGTACAGTCATCACACTGATCTTCACAACAGTTGTTAGCCCGAGTCCTCTTATTACCGGCCATTGGCTGGAATAAAAGGAATGTTAGGGGTAACACATAAAGGGTAATCCAAAGGCAAAAGTTGATGACTTATAAATAAACTTTCATTTCCTTAACACATGAGTCTATAGGCTTCAATCTAGGCTTTTCATGATCTACTTTCTAACATATATTCTTAGGAGAATTTTTTTTAATCCCCTTAATAAGGGTTCATACTAAGCTTGTGAATTTACCAAAGCATATCCACCGGGAGTGTCGTAACCAAGAGTGAAGCAAGGCCCGTTGTCATGCACCAGTTCCCGTTCGAGTCTAGCTCAAAGCGGTGTTTTCAGGTTTTACCCCTAGGATACATCTGTGCTCGAGCTGCCTCTACCTGATCGTATCCAGACAGGGATGTATTTTCTTGATTACCCACTTACTCAATACTCACCAAAACTTAGGGACGTTTTTATTATACTTAGTCTTGTATCTAAGGCTTTACTAGGGTTTTCTAATCCTAATCCAAAAAATAACCAAACCTATCCTCTGATACCAACTATGACAACCCTACTTTTTATTACAACTTAAACATGATTTATTACATAGAACTTCACTTGATACAACAAAGAAGATCGAGAGGTTTAGTGTATTTGGGGCTTAGGATCATTACATAAAAAATTAAAACATGAAATACATCATCTTTATTGAAAACTTGCTTTACATGACCACTACATTCCTTCGTACTTAGCATTTCATGGGATACCCCGAGGACATGCATAAGAAAAAGGTGAGATATAAAGCCCAGTAAGGGAATACACATGGAATAACATGAGGAATACAATAAATTTTAGACACTAGGCATATCAATAGAGAACAAGAGAAACATGAACATAAATTCATGATAAAGCATGATAATTATAACATGGAAATGTGGCAACAACACTTAACATAGAATTAGCATGAGCCAAGGCTCATTGCACATGGAGAATGAGTAAATCATCATTGCACATAAAGCACGAGTAAACCCTCGTTTCACTTGAATTATCATGAGTCAACACTCATTGCACATGACGTATCATGATACTATACTTTACCCAATGCATTGGAGTGCTATAAGGGCGCACCCTTCTTAAACATTTCATTTCATGCATAAGTGTGCCACATGGATCATAAAACATGGATTCATAAATCATAATCATTTATTCCACGATAAAGGAATGTGGAATTAATACATGAAACTTTATAATCAATAAGTAAATGTTCATAAAGGGGAATACCCTTGATGGAGAAATGAGCATGGTATTCACTACACAATGGCATTGGCTTAGAGAATCGATGTGATTTCGACAGCATAACGACGTGACATAAGAATTCATAAAAACAGTTGATGAGAGAAAAAGGGGTTCCTCATCATATTTAAATGTAATGGAAAGTAAGGAGGTCATATAGATACATGTACCAACAATTTTAATGGAATTTAGATTCATGATACAAAAGTATTTCTTGAATGTAAAAGAGGAGAGAGAAGTTCCTTTTGGAATTTCGACATAGTAACGGGTGTACATGGGAGGCATTTAATGAGAGAGAAAGGGTCTACCATCATTCAAACATAAAGAGGGAAGTATGAGGTAGGTGAGAAACCATACCCCAACATTCATAATTGAAATTAAAAGGGCAAAACAACTTAAATAAAATTGTATAAAAATGAGAAAGGAAGAAAAAAACCCTTACTTGGAAGTGTGCTTCCAAAGGCTAGAGAGAGGCTTGTGAGAGGCTTCTTGGGAGCTTGGGGAACCTTGGGAGGATTCTAGAGAGAGTAGGGAAGAGGTTTGACGAACTCCAAAGGCTTTGAGTGAGGAGGAAGTGGGAGCTTGGGTGGGTTTATATAGGAAAGGTGAGGGAATTCTTTATTATTTAGGTTTGGGACCCATTATATTAAATTAATCCAAACCACAAACCATCCCATGGTTTTTGCCATTGGTTTTTAGAAAAGGGAAGAGGAAAAAATTATTTTATAAGGCCAAAGTCAGAACTTATTAAAATAATAGGGTTTATTATGTGGAGGTGAGTCACACTCCCATGGAAATTAATTTAAAAAGACAAGGTGTTTTATAAGTCTTGAGGGGTCCATTAATGTTTTGAAAATTAATCCAATAAACCCAAAATAACATTATTTTAATGGTGAAACATATATTGGCAGAACATAACGATTATAGTATTTTATTACATCACTATTGGGTCATTATGATGTCATAAACACATTATATATTTAAACGGTATTTAATTTTTACTCAAAAATTTGACTGTCTCAGAAAATTATGAAAAATTCACTATTGGATAATTTCGATGTCCTGATTCCAAAAATAACATTTATTTTATCTAAATAATTTTCTAAATATGTTAATTTTCACTTTTAAAATAAAAACCGACATTTATCGAAAATTCACGGGTTTTGACAAAAATGGTTTTCAAACCTTAATAAAAATTATAATTTCATTCATACAATTATATGATCATTTATATATAATAAAATTAATCTAATAATAATAATAATAATAATTTATTAAAATATTATTTAATTCAAAAATCCCTTAATTTAATAAAATAGATTTCTTAATTAAATAATAACTAAAAACACCATTTTTACTTTAAAAACTATTTACAATGTATCAATAATGACAAGAAATTATATTAATTATTATATAAAAAAATAATGTACATGAACATAGTACTATATATTAGTTACATAACCCCTTAAAACAGCCGCATAAGACCTAAGGGTAAGGTGTGTGATGGTGACAGACTCTTGGGGTGGCTCGGATAACATCACTCAAGTAGTAATTTCTATCAAATTCCACTTCTCCCATAGCCGGTCCTGTTCGAGCTTGACATGGTGAATCTTAGCTTGGGCTTGGTCAAGAGCAAAGCCCAAGGACGCCACCTCTTTTTCGATCTCTAATAAATGGGCTTCTTATGGGGCAATTCTTCTGGATGAGGCCATCGCTTCCTTTGTCTAAGTAAAATTGGATGTGTTAAAGCCCTATATTTATACTAATCATGTGATCACTGTTCAACGACTATAAAAGTAATGGTCACAATTCTTATCATAAAACCAAAAACATTTTATATAAAGAGACATTAAATAAGATCAAGAGGGGTTTTCCATTAATAAAACTTTGGGTCGTTACAAAGAACTTGACCAAATCTTATTGGTTGATTATATATCGACTATAACTATCCTAGGGTAGAGTTAGTGACCATTAGGAGCTTTATATAAGATATTGTGACACTTATATTATTTTATTTTAAAGTGATGTTAAAGTTGTAATATTCATAATTTAATAATTATAACATTATAAATGTTGGATTTTATAGAAGAAAAATTAAAATACAAATATTATTCTAAAATATAGTATATTTATATTCATATTATTATTTTATTTTTAATTTTTATTCAACAAATAATTATATTAAATAATTACACAAAATTGAAGGAGTAATTATTGTATTAATAGAGATAAAAATAAATTTTATTAAAAATATTAAAATAAATATAATTTGGGATAATTTATATGTCTAATGAATTTTATATATGACCTTTACCTCTTAGGAATATAATAAAATAGTTTTTTTCTAAGTTAAATTATTATATTAATATTTTTAAAAATTAATGAATTGAATAGTATCAAAACTGACACCATTGATTGTTTATCGAAATAATGTTTTATTAAATTATTTAAAAATCATATATTTTAAAAAAAACATAATAAATATTATATGATATAAAATTTTCTAAGGTATTTATTTTTAGTTTAATTTAAATTAACCAAGAAAATATTTCAGCGTTTTAATATTAAAATATTTGTTACTATAGTTAAAAATTAAATAGAATAACTAAGTGATAATTTAAGTGATAAGGTTTAAATTCATAGAAAAACTTTTCTAAAATACACTGGTTTATGATATTATAACCCTATCTCATCTAATATTCTAAATTGGAACATTTTGGAGGTTTTTGGATGGGGTTTTATGTTATTATAAATTAATATTTTTGGAGATCCCACAAGTGGCCATCACCTCAATTATAAAAGGAAACCTCCTCACTCACATATTAACTTCACTTTGAGCCTTAAATCTCGACCATCCCCTACCCTTTTCCATTATCAAATTTCATAGTTACATTATATAGGTTCTAGTCTTCTTCAAAGACCAACTCTAGTGCTCTAAGAGAATATTTAGAGGGAGCATGTTGAAGAAGAGGTAATCCCCTCTATCGATTCTTTCAAATTTATTTCTTCTTCTACTTTCTCTTAATGAGGTATTTAATTATAAATTAATTAATAAAATATCAATTATATACTGATATGTCATTATGATTATGTAATAATAATATTCCACTTTCTATCCATCCTATAATAAATGAAATCACCACGCGTGCGTACGTATGACTTACCATCTCCAAGTCTTGGTGTCATCTATTTTTCATCACCACCTTACTTTTATTGGTATAATTATGGAATTAATAATTATATATGATTATTATTACATTATATTTATTATGAAATATTATACACCATGCACTTCAGTACTATTCAAAAATTATGGGAATGATATCATTGCTCGTGTGTACGTACGGTCTACCATCTCCACGATGTGTTGCAATTCATTCTACATGATCTTCATTAAATAATTATTATGTAAATGTATAAAATGAATAAATGTGATATATATATATTGATACTATCATTTTGTAATGATATAACTATGACCAATGAAGGATAACCATAACTTGTTCAACAAAACATGCATAAAAAAATAAAGTAGTTAATACCTGAATAACAATTAATAATGAAATGTTATTAAAAAAAGGATAATAATATGATCATATATGATGCCATAAAATGAATATTATTCTGAAATAAGTCAATTTAATCATTTAAATCATTATATAGGAGGTTTAGATACACATAAAGGAAATCAGACCTAAAAGGTAAAGGATAATTTCGCAATATCGTTATTATCCGAGATTGTTTATACATAAGTATTTATTAGGATATATTTATCATCCATGTATATGTTTCCTAAATATTTAATATTATTTATATTCTTATACATTTTTTTTAAATTCAATTTTACCGATTGGAGAATTTTTATTAAATGATATGAAATGATTCATTTGTCCTTATTTGATATGGAATGATATAACTATGACCTATGAAGGAGAACCAAGACTTATTCGAAAAAACATGCATAAAAAAATGAAGTAGTTAATACCTGAATAAAAAGTAATAATGAAATGTAATTAACAAAAGGATGATAATATGATCATAAATGATGCCATAAAAATGATTATTATTCTAAAATAAGTTAATTAAATCATTTAAATCATTATATAGGAGGTTCAGATACATATAAAGGAAATCAAACTTAAAAGGTAAGTGATAATTTTGCAATCTAATTATTATCCGACATTGTTTATATGTAAGTATTTACTGGGATATATTTATCATCCATGCCTTTATTTCCTAAATATGTAATATTATTTATTTTCTTATACAATTTTTTTAAATTCAATTTTACCCATTGGTGATTTTTTATTAAACGATATAAAATGAATATTTTTTCATTATTTGATATGAGTTACTTTTTAACTTTCCCAACAAAAGTATGAAGAGGATGTTTTTTAACTTATACAGCATGAACAGATTTTTACATCTTCATAACGCCTTATTTCCATGAAGCTTTCTCTAAACTATTTCAAGTTTATTTTAAAATAAATTATTTTCTTTTAAAATTACATCACATTTTGAGAAAATAAAAGGTTTTTTAAGAATAAAGTATATTTTCCTCAAGAATTAATTTCATGTGTTATATCAAAATTATTTTCCATCTAGGATGGAATTATTTAATAGGGTTATGTTTAAAGTATAGTATCATTATTGTTACTATGATTTTATTGTGTTTATTATGGAATGATATTTATGACACATGGATTATGTTATGGTGTAATGATGTTTAAAGAAACCCATTTTATTCCTTGGGTTATGATGACATGATTTATGTTATTGTGGAACATGTAAGAATTATTTTATTATGAGATGGGTGAGACCTATATCTCCCTCTAATGAATTGGGTAAAGATTTATATCTCATGAGATAGACATGGATGGAATGAGAAATGACCTCAGTTTAGTAATAAAGGGCTAGAATGAGGAGTGAACTCAGTTCAGTATTGGACTTTGTCCACTATGATGGTCTTGGAAACGATCCTTGACTAATATGAAATGATTTTCTATGAATATTTATATTCAAAAAAACTTCATGTCTTATGTTTTGAATTTAAGGATTATGTTCATTGACTCTTATAAACATTCATGATTTATCCCATGTCATGATGTCACGATATTTCATATGCAGGATAAGATTTTCAAATGTTATGTTCTTATGTATTCTGATTATGATATGATTGACATCTCCCTTGTTTACGCTTACAGATCATCTGATCTCTCCCTTTAATATGTTACTTTTCCCCAGGTCATGAAGAAGGATATTAAGTAATATATGTCAAAAAGGGGTCTAGTTATGATGAAATAAGTGAGAGACAATGAAGATGTCTTATAAACTATTTGTTTATGTTTCTCAGTTTATAAAGACACTATACCTATACGGTCATATCATGTATTTGTTATATTTTTTTAATGAATATTCTAAAAATTTAAAGCAATATCAATATATGTAAAGTAAGGGTCTTTATAAACTAAAAATATATACACTTCCTTATTGTTTCTTCAAGTGATTATGTAATCACATGTGTATGGGAATACATATGCATGCACACATGAAATTCACAATATGATTCATATGGCCTTCTCCACCTCAAATCATGTGCAAGTGACTTAATATTTCTTTACGCAAAACAATCACATGATGCCACTATGTCTTGTGAAATAAAGGTATATGCAGTCTCTTTCTTCAAATGATATATTCATAACTGTCTTCATGTATGAATACCATCTCATGCAGTATCATCAAGATCATCACATAACATAACATGCGAGACTTATCTTATGTATTTCTTCTTCACATAATGATATACGTGGGTTATTATATCTCAATAATGTAACACAATTTTTATGTTTACACTAGTTCACAGAAACTCAAACTATCTTAATGGGTTCACGAAGGTGGATGCTCAACTCAAACACATGGAACTTGCTTTGCAAATACAGAGCACTTGAATTGCTCTATTTCTCCCTCAATATTATCTCTCAGATATGAGATAAACACACACTAAAAATGAGATCAACCTCATGTATTTATAAACAAATATCCACTGAATGAGAGCTACTAAAAACACAGATATCCCTCCATCGAAACAGATCATGCAACACTTCCTTAGAATGTGCATCGTGAGATATCACCATCACTATAAAAAAATATTTATCTCATTTTTATTTTTCCATGGTTTGATCTTAATTTAAATCTGAAATCATCATTGAATGATTATTATATCATTTTCAAATCATCAGGACAATCAAAAGTTTCTCCGAAGCTTCATCTCGATTAGATGGAGGAGTGTTTTGTAGAAGAATCGATGAACAAAAGATCTTGACGACTCAAGAAAGAATACAATGACCACATGTGAATGGATGGTCCCAATTAATCTGATATAATAACACACCTTATTTATGGATATTTAATAGTGGATGAATAGTAATCACAAACCTAAATCCCACATAAAATTTTCAATTTGTCCTCATGCTCCTTTATATTACAAGGCACCATATTAGGATTATAGAATTGGTTACTGAATTCTCTCACTACTAAGTGGAACCACCCCATGCCGACACATTGATACACTTCCCTACCACCCCACAAGGTGGCTATACCTATGATCATACACCTCTTTGGTGAACCACATGTTGGTACCACTTTGAGTATGAAGATTGTATTTGTTGTCAACAGTTGTCAATGCTGGTCAAAATGAAGAAGGATATGAAGAATGACTCCAAGGTTAGTGGAGATCAACTAAAGTGATGATGCCTGGAGAATTGTTATGTAATCATATCATTGAATTCCATACTTATAAAATTCTCCATGAAGTAAATTCAGAAGATTTTTGAACTAATCCTATATTCAAGGAACTTGTGTCAAAGGTGACACATTGTTTACAACAATAAAGAATGATGAGGTGTCATCCATCTGAGGATGATTGAAGAAGAATGAGTATTTGAATAATATCATGAAAATATTCATGATTTCATGAGAACCATGCAAGAGCTTACTTGAATAATAGATTCATATGATTTTCATAAAGTATAGAATGATGGTTGAAGAAGAAGAGAGTGTGTGTAAGGGCTTGGAATTATAAGATGGTCATGCATTACACATTGCCTCAAATCAGGTGATGCTTTGCTGATATGTATTTCACAAATATAATAAGTTATGAGAACTTATTATGCAAGACTTATATAGTAAAGGGGGAGAAATGATGATTCTAGTCATATACAGTTTTGATTGGAAGGAATTATGCTGTTGGAAGATAGGGAAGTTTCTATACTTCCCATTGAAAATCAGACAATGAATTACTGATTTGTATTTCACAAATATCATAAGTTAGGAGAACTTGTGATGAAAGCCTTATGAAATAAAGAGGTATTAAAGGTGATTCCATTCATATGTAGTTTTTATTGGAAATAATGATGCTGCTTGAAGATAGTAATGTTATAATACTTCCTATTGGAAATCTGATGATGCTAAAGCTGTTCGATCAAAGGGTACATATCACAATAGTGGATTTCATGATAAAATATGAAGAATGGTTATGGTATGCTGTGAAGAGAGTAATGAAAATGGAACATATAATCTGGATGTGGCATAAAAGAAAGTTTTAAGATGGCGCCATTTTCTAGTGTTTTCCAAATTTTAGGGCCTAAAAATTGAGAGATGAAGAAATGTGATTTTGGAAAAGGATGTTATGAGCTAGTTTGAAGATGTCTTGGTATGTTGCGTGAAAGTGGAGTTCCATGATCTAAACATCAAAATATGGTAAAGGAGAGGATTGCGTGAAAGATTGGGTTTTGTGTGAAAGATTGGTTTTTGCGTGCAATATTGAAGGGAGTTTGGAATCTTGTGAACAAGGCATGATTCAAGGTCCTAACTTCAAAAAATTGAAAAGGAATGAAGTGAACGAAAGATTAAATAAGTTCACAAAAGATGAGGTTGGTACAAAAAAGACTTATGCACCCAATGCGACGTCAAATGGGGTTTTTCTTGATGCATCAGGATCTTACACGACACATCGGGTTTTTTTTGCGTGTGGGGGTCAACGAGGTCTATAAATTAGAGGTGACCCCCTCACATTTTATAAGATCAACACTTAGAAGAAATCAGAGCTAGGAAGTGCATAAGAAATATACACAAAGGCAGTTGTGTTAAATAAGTAAGAGTTTCACACAAGAAAGGATAGTTTCATGCAAGAAGAGAGTTGCACGCAAGTTTGAAGTTGCGTGCAAGGGGTCTTCCGCAACAAAAGTTAAATGTTGTGCGTAAGTCGTTAATGTTGCGCACAAGTCTCCCAAAAGGGGAGTGCAAAAGATTTGGGTCCTACAGGCCTTTGATAGGTGAATAAAAATCTCAAAGCTGCTTTGTAAATAAGTAAGAACTGTGAAACATTCGGTTTCACAATGAAAAATTGTACCGAACTCACACAACTGGTGTTTATCACCCTCGTTGTGCTTTACGAAGTGAAGAAGAACTGGATGTGCAAATAAAATCACATTTTCAAAAAGTAAGAATGTAGTATACCGATACACTCATGTGTTGGTATTGAGAATTGAAGAAAGAGTATAAGACACTGCTTCACTACTCCATATCATACTGTGTCAATCATAAGGAAGAGAAGTAGAAAAAGAAGAGAGGGTTCCCAACTGATGATTGTGAATTATTCAGGGCAGTTCAATTATAATGATTCCAAGTAATTTGATCTTTATTGATTGAATAATCCCACTGGTGTATGTGATTCTAGCCAATAATAGAGAAGGAGAATAGTGCAGTTGGTTTTTGCACTAAGAAGAAGAAAGAATAAGTCTAGTGTAGTTGGTGTTGCACTAGAGAAGAAGAGAAAGAAATAAGGAAGAATTTCTTGCATGATGCTTTGAAAGTAATCAAGTGAGGAGCACTAAATATGACCAAGATCAGAACCTACCTTATCAAGAAGGAAGAATACTGTCTCTATAGGTAGTATAAAGAACCAGCCAGAGGCTGCAAGTTGGACTAGGCAATCACTAGTCCAGGGAAGAGGGTTGTTTCCCACCCCCTCCAAAGTGTAGAGACTCACACTAGCTATAGGATTGTTTTCCTAGCCACTCCATTATAAATACATATTACATTATAGTAGAGAATCCATGCACTGGTCATATGCATGAATGGAAAGGATGTAGCTACTCTCATTGAGTGGTGAACCTTGTAAAAATATCGTGTGTATATTTTTACTGCTTTCTATTATTTCATGTGATAGGGAAAAGAGAATAAGAGAATCAGGATCCTAACAGGTCAAGTGGTACATGGAAAGAAAGTTATAATTGGTTTAAAAAGTCCCCAACACTGATTCACCCCCCTCTCAGTGTTAGGTATATCCCAATCTGGTCCTCTCACTACACAGTCAAGTACACCCATGCCGCCCATGCTAGAAGGTTAGGGATTTGACTACCCACCTAAGCAGTGGATGCGGTCCTCCTAGGCTGGCTATAATGTATAGGTCTAATTTTATCAAATTCAAACAAAAACTATTATTAAAATATAACAAATCCAAGATAATCCAATTCCTCATACAAAATAACCGATATTTTTCATGGTTCCTCTTCCTCTTCCAAACATCAATTTTTATGGTTCTTCTTCTTCTTCTTCTAGAAATTGGTGTAAAAAATGTGCATCCTTATTTGAGAAATTCCTATAAATTAAGAACATATCTACAATAATCACATTTGAAAACCTTAACACATATTGATATCTTCTCCTAAGAACTTATTGAAAATAAATGTAATTCATTGGACACTTGATAGATGGTATCACATTTTTCATCAATAAATATTAGTGATTGATTCATGAAATGAATTAATTATAATATTAATGTATAAGGACAATTATACATGCTTGATGATATTAATATATTATGACCCCAAAACATGTATAATTCCCACTGGCGGGTCTGTTCTCATAATCTCCCGGCTTGGATATTACCAAGTGAGAACATCATGAGAAGAAGCCTCATCCACTTACAAGTACTCAAACCTAAAATTCAATATACTATGTGCTCTATCATGGTATGTTACCCAACCATATAACTATATTTAATAATATCACCATGACACTTTTAGGTTCTCATCATAGAAAGAAACTTCTATAACCTTATCAATGTGACATAAACCCTAGTAAATTATTATATCAAATCCATACAGAATAATGAAAAATATATAATAAGATGTTTTTATTAATATTATAATATTTGATTATACATTTAATAAAAATAAAAATAGTTTATTCTATAATACTAACTTTGAAAAACTACCACTTGAACTAGAGCCTACTGCCTATGACTTTCAGTCCACTAGAATTCGCATGATGATCATGTTTCTACTAAGTCAAAGCTTTAGTCAAGGGGTCTTCCATGTTATCTTCCATGTATATTCTTATCACTATAAATTCCCCTCTCTAATAAAAATTCCTCAAGATATGATACTTATAAATAATATTCTTCATCCATTGATGTGACCTTAGCTCCTTAGAGAGATCCACCGCTATAGCATTATCACAAAATAATATGATATAACCTTTAATGTTAGGCACCAAATAAAGATATTTGATGAAGTTTAATATCCAAAATACTTATTTATCTACCTTATAATCCATAATATACTCAGAAACTACTACAAAATCTATGACCGCAACCTGCATTGAGATATTCTAGCTCACAACACCTCCATTCAGAGTGAAGATGTATCCTATCTATGATTTCAGATAATCTTGATATGTTTGGATACTAGCATCTACATATCCTTTGATGACTAGATCCTCATCCTATCTATATACTAGTTTCATATCCTTATTATACCTTAGATACTTAAGGATAGTCTAAGCTACCATCCAATAGTAGTCACCTAGGTTATCTTGATATCTTCCTACCACAATCAAGGCATAAGAAACATCTAGCCTAGTATATAACACAACATACAAGAATGAACCAATCACTGACACATATGAAATCCTTTCTATTATTTTTCTTTACTCAAGTATCCAAGGAAACATTTTATTTAAAATATTAATGCCATGTGACATCAGAAAAAATTCCCTCTTAGATTGTTTCATATTGAACCTCTTTAGTATTTTATCAATATAATTACTTTGACTTAGGCCAACTGGTCTCTTGGATCTATCATGATGGATCTTGATCCTAAGAATATATGCTACCACACTTAAGTCCTTCTTGGAGAAGAATCTATTCAACCAAGCATTAACTTACTATAATACTTGTATTTCATTTATAATAAGTAATATTCCATCAATATATAATATTAAGAAAACGAACGCACTCCCACTAAAAAACCTGTATACACAAGTCTCACATTCATTATTTATGAAACCAATTACATTATATCTTCATTTAAATTAATAATACATGAACTAGATTATTTCTTTAACCCATAAATGGATCTTTACAACTTTCATACCTTATTGGAATCCTTTGGAGTCATAAACCCTTCAAGTTGTGTTTTACAAAAATATTATTCCTAAAGGTTCCTTTTAAGGATGGATATTTTGAAATATATTTTCTAAATATAATAGTCATGTAAAGACACAATGTTATGTAGAGTTCTTATGGGTTTAATCATTATAACTGGTGAAAATATTTCTTCAAATTCTATGCCTTCACATTGTTTGAACCCTTTTGCAACCATTCATGCCTTATAATTTCTGAAATTTCCATCCATGTTTAATTTCTTCTTGAATACCCATTTATAACCAACTGTCTTTACATCCACTAGAGGATCTTCCATAATACAGACTTGGTTTTGGTACATGGAATCTATTTCAAAATTCATAGAATATTTCCATTTTGGAAACATCCATTCCTATTACTACTTCCTTATAAGTTATAAGATAATTATTATCAACTAATAATGAGTCAAAATCCTCTGTGACTAGAAAACCATATCGTTTTGGTTATATAACCTATCTTTTACTCTTTCAAAATACTTGTTTCTTTAGAACATCTTCTTCTATGGGGTTATATAGAATTTTTTCCTCTTACAATGCTTGTATACCTTGATCCTAGACTTTATTGAAGTCTATCACACTCTTAATATCTATTTTAGATATGTTCACCCACTCAAGGAATGTGACATATCTTTCCACTTTTACTATTTTTTCTAAGGGGTTTTATAAGAAATATCCCCTTGTTTTCTTCAGGTATCCTATAAAGGTACACTTTTTGCCTTAGGGTGAATGTTTTTTAACTGAAGAGACAATAAAAAATGCTTCATAACCCCACACATGTAAGTATGAAAACATGGGTTTTCTTTCCATTCCAAAAATGATATGGTATATCCTCTACCGATTTAGTTGGAACTTGGTTTAGTATTTGTGTTGCTGCTTGCAATTCATTTCCCTAAAAGGATAATAGAATACTTGCATGAATCAACATTGATATCACCATGTACAACATGGTGTGGTTCCTCCTTTCACTTATACCATTCCATTGAGGTTTATAAGGATAAGTGAGTTGAGATAAATTCCCAAACTCTCATAAGTAAGCAACGAAGTCATGAATAAGATATTCTCCACAACGGTCCGAGTGGAGTTTCTTAATCTTCTTACCAAGATGGTTCTAAACTTCATTCTTGTATTCCATGAAACTATTAAAGTATTATGATTTATACCTCATTAATTATACATATCCTTATCTACTAAAATCATCTTTAAAATTTATGAAGAATGAGTACCCACCCCTTTCTTCAGTTGGAAATTATCCAAACACATCAATATGAGCTAATTTAAGAAGCACTTTATCCCTTTCACCTTTTCTAATAAATGGGTATTTGATCATTTTTCCTTTTTAACACACATGACATACATGAAGTGGTTTTAGTTTAAAATAATATAAATTTCCATTTGGTGTAATTTTTTCAAACTCCTTTTGTTTGCATGACCTATCTAGTGATGCCGTAGTTGGGTATGGTATGAGTCATGTGAATTTATTTCATAATTGATTTTCATTACATGGCTCATGTAATCCAACACATAAAGAATTTTATTTAAATATGAATTACCATAAAAAATTATATCTTTATAAAATAAGAAATATTTATTCCCAAATTTGAATAAAAATCCATATGTATACAAAAATAATGTTTTTGGTAATGTATGGAACATAATAACAACCTTTCAAAACCAAGATAATTCCTATCAGCAACATGAGTTGGTAGTCCCTAATGGCCACAACAATAACATTGGATCTGTTAGATGCTCATAGATATACCTCCCCTTGATAAATCTTTCTTAATGTACCTAGTTCCTATAATTTAATACATATGTGATCACCAAAAGCTATATCTAATACCCAATTTATATAATTAGATAAATTTCACTCGATAACAAATTCACCTGAAGCTTCCACTTGATTCTTTTCTTGGGTGAATTTTTTGTTCTAGTGGCCATTATTTCTCCTTGTGAAATAGATAACATCTTTCTCCCTTTATTTTCCCCTGATCTTTCTCTTCTTATAAGGGTGCTGTGAAGATTATTTGGGCTTATAACTCCTTGCTTGAAATTTTCATCTATTCACCATAAGGATGGAAGGATTTTCATGCATTATCTCATTATCTACATGGAAAATAAGCATAAGTAGATCTGGAAGAGACTTCTCAATATTGTTCATATTAAAATTTAAAACAAATATAGAGTAGTTTTGAGTAATTGATGCAATAATGATATTGGTACACACTTAATCGGGTAGTTTAAACCATAGAACCTCTAGGCACTCAATGTAGCCAATGAGTTTGAGTATGTGGCCCAACTGGTTCTCCCTCTCTATGATTACTTTGAAAGGTTGCCTTGGATATCTCAAATCATTCTTGTCTCTCTCTTTACTCATAAGGACCATAAATATTTTTGAGTATGCTATAGGAATCCATGTTTTCATGAAACTTTATGAGTTAACTTGACATGGAGAAAATCATTAAACACTAAACATTGACCATGTCACTCATGTGTTTGTCATATACATTGAACTCTTAATTACTCACCTCCTTTTTAGGGGGGGTCAAGTAGTGATAATTATTACATGTAAGATTTCTGTTCATGGTGCAACACAACCCGAAGGCATCTGAGCCATTCCTAGAAGTTACTGTAAGTGAGGATATGGTATTTATACAATATATATCACAAGGATAATGTGGGTAAAGAACTTTCCATTATTCTATAATTATAAAATGACTTATTATTTGTACTTTTCTTGATTATAAATTATGTGATAAATAATAGAAATTAATTTTATTAACTCTCCCACTATTTTATGCTTGCATCCAAAAGACCTAGGTTCAAAACCAGGAAGGGGAGATTTCTCAAGTTACTATATCATGGCACTATAGCTATATTTTTGCAGCATCTAAACTATAGTAGAGGTAGTACTATAGTGGCGGTGGGTCCTGTAGCACATACTATACTGGGGGGTGGTACTGTAGCAGTCCATGTACTGTAGCAAAACTATTCACTGGAGTGGCCTTTGGGAAAAAAATGGGCTTTCGAGCTTATAATTAGGGATTTCAAGCCCCATGACCTTCAATCCATGTTCATGAGCCACTTGGGAGTGGGCCTATGGGCTATTTAGTGGGTATCCTTCTACCCATATAAAAATAGGTCTTTGATTTCATAATAAAAATAGGATTCAGAACCCCAAAAAAAGTCTCCCACTATTTTATTAAGTCCCAAACAACCCTCACAATTGGAATCAAAATTCATAGTTTATTAGATATTCTATTGATAAGGATTCATATACCCCTCCACATAAACCCAATGAGGGTTGATCAATGTATTTGAAGGTATTTATATTGGAAGATCTTTTTTAACTATAGGCCTATAACTCCTTGATCTGTTAAGTGGACTCCCCAATCATGAAATCCTGACTTGGATTTCCTCAACACTTATCTCCATGTTACATCAGGTCTAGTGAGGAATACTACAGAAACCCAAGATTAACATACATGGATATTACGTCATTTTATATGAATATTTATTACATTTAAAATATATGCCCAAGTACCGTAATATTTTAGTGTCTTTGGAAATATGGAAACAAAATGTTTTGTCCTGGTGAAAGATCTTCAACATCTTTCATGAATATCTACACCATTATCACTTCTACCTAAAACCTCATAACCTGGAGAAAGGAAACATAAGAATGGGGTGATCTTAGATGCTCAGTAAGGGTAAAAAAGGGAGACATGCAAGAATAAACATGAACATAATAGTATGATAACACAATCATAACATTAGGAGATCATACCCTACATATCAAAGGTCATAAACATGAGCTATGGGATAAATCTTGGTAGTTCATAAGACATGAATCATTAGGAAATAAACATCATGAGCCATGAAATCATAACTAAGGAATAAGACACAGGATTTGTGGCATACATATAAGTATAGAAATTTTTATGTCAGGGAAACCTAACAAGACCTTTATAACATGTTATGCTTGGGATATGACACATGTACCTACTTTGGGCTTGGGCTAGCAACCCGTGTACCCACTTTATTTTAGTATTGGGCCATAACCCATGTACCCACTTTATTTTAGGCTTGGGATATAACCCATGTACCTACTTCAGGCTTGGGATAGCAACCCGTGTACCCACTTTCTTTTAGGGTTGGGCTACAACCCATGTACCTTCTTGTTTTTGGGATTGGGGTACAACTCATGTACCCTATTTCTTTTAATATTGGGATACAACCTATACACCCTCTTTCTTTTTGGTCTTGTTCTATAACCCGTGTACCCTTTGAGCTCATATAAAACTTATCATTACCCAATACATTTGAGAGAGATATAGGTACCACCCATATCATAGTAAAATCATTCACACATGTGCCACAAGAAAATAAAACATTCATCATATCATGAACCATAAAAGGATATAGGTATTATAAACATCAAATAATAATCTAAAAAATTAAATGGGTATCATTAAAATTTCATCACATCATAACCTATGGAAAAGAGATATGTTTCATAACCATTTCATCGAAGCATAACCCATGAAAGAGAAATAGATTTCATGAACATATAACCCATGAAATAGAAACAAGTTGTAATGTCCCTGAATTTTTATATATTTTTAATTATATGTAATTATTTTGAGACCATGAAATTTGATGGCACGTGATTCCGAGGTCCAGAGTGCCCGTAATGATCCATAAAAAATGTTAAGATTTAAATAGCACATATGAGTGGTTTTCATAAAAAAGTGGAATAACACTTAAACAGTTGCTCAAATCAGAAATCCGAGGGCACCATTGTGTTTAGAATGGCAGGTTTACCCTAGGTGCGACTTAAGTTTAGTCTGCATAGGCCTTCAGTGAGAAAACACAAAAATGGCATAACCATAAATAAAATAATTAAGTAAAATAATTTTATTTTTAAATGATTATAACTCACAAAAGAAGACTCGGATTAAAAATACAATCCCACCACTAAGCTCGTGAGGGTATGATTTCCTTAGTTAGATACTAACATTGGATGGCGCAGTCCAACAATGGAAGTAAGTTTTTTTGCTCATATATAAAATAATTAAGTAAAAAGTATTTTGTTGTTAAATCCTTAACTTCTAAATGGTAACTCAGATTGAAAATATGAGAGTACCGTTGAGTTCGTGGGGACGTGTTACCCTAATGCAGAGCCTAACCTCAACTAGATCAGGTCGAGGGTGAATGTTATTTATTTTTGAACCTTTTAAGGTACGTTCAGTAAATGTGCGGACGATGATTTCAATCTTTTGAACTGGTGATCAGATTAAAAATCCGAGGGCAAAGTTGAATTCGCAGCACCAGGATTTTTGTAGGCAATGCTTAACTTCAACCAGCAAGGGTTAGATGAAAAAGTTAATTTCTGGACTTTACAAAAAATAATAAACTCCATGGGTTATTTTTTATGTTTTTGTAACCGTTTAGTAACGTGGCAGAATGATGGAGTTAATAGGTCATTCAATGAATTGACCCCTGGGTTGTGTAACCTCAACATTGGTTGTTTTAATGGAACACTAAATGCAGTTCATTAATGAACCACATTAATGTTATCCAACGTGGTTGTTTACTCACATCTATTTAAACAAAGCTTGGGCATGGTTCTTCTGCACTCACAGGAGGAGCCTCTGACAAAGTGCCGACAATGACTTCCTACAACGTAGAACGGAGATTTGACACCTTAGAGGATTCAAACCGGACAATGATGAATGCCAACGAACATTCATCTAATGCGGTCATTTCTTCCTCATCCGCACCATCTACCAATGTATTCGAGGTAGTGGGTTATGTGCTTAATTCCTCCCTTTTCCCCATTCTTGAATATTATGAAAAACATGGATCAAACATCCAACAAGTTGATCCTAATTTCATTCTTTAATGTGGAAGGATAATGAGGGGTTTCTTTATGGAGGTTTTTATGATTAAATAATCTTTCCCATGTTATAACCCTAACGCGGAGGGCGCGGGCCGAGCCGAACAAGGCTAAGACCCTCTGTCGATCTCGGGTTAGTGGCGTTCTTCATGGGTGACTAAGAAATATGGTGGAAAGGAAAAAATTCAGGCTGTATGTTGTATGTGCTGTCCCGAGAGGCTTATAGGCGCAGACAGGAAAGGAATCAGACCACCGGAGCTTCGCCAGTGGCCTACGGAATCATTGCCGGTGAGGTGGTGCAGGAAATCAGAGGAGGCGGAGGCCAGCTACCGCTGACCATGAGAAGGTGGCGGTCCCTGAAGGTTTTGGGATAGAAAAAGGGGCAGTCGACTTTTTGCAGTGATGTCGTAGCAGGGTGGAACACCGCGGAGGAAGGCCGCGGCTTCGAGCCATGACAGAGGGATGACTCGCGGTTCATGGGTTCCGTAGGTGACCGGTCCAGCGTGACCGACTAGGTGGTGCAGAGCCAACTGGCGCCGCTGCTTTGAAACCAAATGGAATTTTGTCCATTCGGGAGGGGAGCAGACCCCCACGCCCGGCCAGGGGCCTGGGTCAGGTCAGCCCAAACGGGTTGGACCGGACCCGGACCTTTTCTAGCCCAGTTATGCTTAAATGGTCATATCTCTTAAACCAGACATCCGTTTGATGAAATGTATATGGAAATAGAACCCTTAGGACGAGGTGGTCCTTTTGAGATATTCCACATGAGTTTTTGAGAAATTTGGAGTTCGGATGGGTTAGATCAACCCCAAATCCAATTGGGCCCTCAGCACTAAAATGCCTATAACTCATAGACCGAGCGTCCGATTGACGCGTCGTATGATGCATTGTAACCATTATGACATGAAGGTTAATCGGGTTACTTATTTGTGGGTATTCATGGTAGTTTAGGTACAACCGATGGCTTGAGGATAAGATCCTCCCAGAATCCAGAATGCTATGTGCGAGAATCCAGTGGCTGGCTGTGAGGTGAAGAATGAATAATGATCCTGTGTGGGTCAGCACCAAGCGATCCTATGTGGGTCAGCACCGAGAGATCCTATGTGGGTCAGAACCACATGATCCTATGTGGGTCAGAACTGAGGGATCCTATGTGGGTCAGCACTGAGAAATCCTACGTGGGTCATCACGAAGCGATCTTGTGTGGTTCAGCACCGAGCGATCTTGTGTGGGTCAGCAGCAGAGCCTCTTGACATAATAAGATGATATAGATTTAAGACTAATCATCTGTACTTATATACTTAAGTTAAACCTTGTGTGAGCTGTATTTTACTTTGTGCTTTGGGATTGAGATCATTCTTTGTGGTTTTTACTTTGTGGAATTCTGAGAGACCTTCAGGGGTCTCGGGGTCCATACTGAGTATTGTTATACTCACCCTTTCATGGGATTTTCCCGCACCTTTCTGTGTCTTGTGCAGATGAAAAATATCTTGACTGAGTCTTGAGGAGTTAGGGCTAGACGATGCTCAGAGGTGATTGAAAGATGGTGCACAATGGTGACCGGTTAACATGGAGAGCCGTAGTGATGAGCTGTACCTGCCCTTCAGGTAGGATCCTTGGTAGATGACCTCATGAGATGTATTTACTTTTTTCTGTACATCCATTTTAGTTGGGATTGTATTCTAGCCCCTTTAATTTTAGTACTTACTTTTACACTCAGTGGTGGTTTTTAGTTGTGGTTGTACCATTATTCTTTTGTTGTGTTTTTCTTTTGTGCAGTGTTCCTTGTCTGTGTGTGTATAGGTTTTGAGGAAATTCCTTCCCATTTTAGGGATATTCATTTCAGGTGCTAGTTGCCAACCCCTGGACTATGGAAGGTAGGCTTGGGCTAGTTACGACATGGTCCCTGTGGAACAAGTCGTGATAAAGTGGTATCAGAGGGGTTGGTTCTACTTGAAGAACTAAGAGTCTATGTTTTCAATGGAGAAATAGTGTTAAGTGTCTTGAGTTTGGGATTCAGTTCGGGGAGTCTAGTGTTGGTGTAATGGCTGACGTATCCATACACCAAGACCATAAATTATGTTTTCTAACTTTCTACATGAAAACACTTATTGCATGTGTTTTGAAAATGTTTTTCTATTGATCTCTTTTGATTCAGCTCACCGGGTATGACCTTTTGACTGTGGTTCATCTTGATTCTCTATCAAGATGCCTCTATGTAGATAGCCATCCAAGATTCTAGTGCATGACCATGAGGATGGTCCGCAGAGCGATGAGGCTTCAGTACAGGGACCGTTGCCCAAGATGGTACCTTCGGGTGGTGTCCCAGTAATAACACTGCCTATTGGTCAACAATTACTTCCAGAGCTATTTCTAGAGGACACATGTTGGTTCAATGCATTACACGAGTTTCAGCAATAGATACCCCTCAGGTTATGAGGCAAGCCCGAATCACAGGTGGCTAAGGACTAGCTTAAGGTGGTGAGAGAGTTTCCATCTAGCCAAAGCACCATTCGATCTGATGGCGCTCCTGGTAGTGAGCCTTATACATGGCTCAGTAGGGTGATGATAGGGTTTATATTACCCTGATCTTATGATGAGGTGACTTTTCTGTGGATAGATCTTGAGAACCTTCCTAAGAGAAGGGGTCTCTTGCCATAAAAAGCTAAGGGGTATGTGTTCCCAAGAGCTTCTATAGTTTCAGTAGGATGACATGTCGGTAGCTAAGTATTTGTCGAGGCATACCAACCATTCCAGGTACTTGATAAATATGATATGAATAGTTCTTTAGGGCTCAGACCTATGAGAAAGATGTGTTTAGGGACATCCAAGATGGCACTATTTTTCTATGCATTCCTACTTATGTTAGGTTACTAGAGAGAACCTTTGTGGTTTAATGTTCTTTGGATGAGAAGATACTGCCAGTGAATGTAAGCATTGGGAAAGCAGGAAACTAATGCCAGTCTCAAAGACTTGGGTGTGTAAAATGTTTTCAGAAGAGGAAGTGATAGGGACAGATGGAGCTACATGGTAGAAAACTTGGAAGAGGATCTAGGAGAGAAGCATGAGGTGGTATACATTTCGACATTTTACAACCACCACCCCAATGTGGTCCCCACCAGGCTTAGGGAGTTGGAAGACAGAGGAAGGGGGTAGCTGCAAGTTGTCAAGGAGTGGAACCCAAGGGCTCCAGGAATGATTCAAGGTACAATTTTTGTCTACTACTAGCTTCCATATTAATAGACATAGGTACTAATCGTTCCTTCTTGTAACGAATCATGTTCAAGACCTAAAGATTCCGGTTAAACCATTGACTTGACCCTTATGTCTGGAGATACCTATGAGATGAGACTTGATAATCACACTTATGCTGATGGTATGATCGGACCCTTGAGGTGGGAGTTCCGGTTGTAACCTCTTGGTTATAGCATCGAGGCCTTACAACGTTAGTTTGGGTATGTACTGGTCATCCATAGTTCATGCTCAGTTTGACTGTTTTAGTCAAAAGGATGTGGTATATCTATAGTGTTGGAATGAGGTTTTCCTTGGTTGGCGAAAAAGGAAACCCAGGCAGCATGGGATATACTCATGCATAGGAGGGTGCATTTGATCAATCTTGAGTTAGCCAGCCTTACCCTCGTGGCAGCAGGAGTTTTGAGTTTTGAGTTCCCAGTAGCAGTGACAGAGTGTAGGAACTTCCTTTATAAAGATGTCTCTAGGATTACCTCCCTGTAGGGAGAGGGGATTTTGCATTGTCTTATACCTAGGGATAACACCGATATCTACAACTGCATATCGGATGGATCCCACAAAGCTCCAGGAGATGAGAGTATAGTTGGGAGACTTGCAGAGGAAGGGATTAGTAAGACCCAGTTTTTGAGGTTATGTGTGTATTACTGACACTTTAACCAAGTGGCCATGGAGAATGAGTACCCACTACCAGAGGCTCGATGACACACCAATAAGTTAAACGGGTAGCCTTTTGCATGGATGGAAAGGTTCCCATAGGCTTTTCAATATTTGAGACAAATATGATGGTTGGAGTATCACTAGGACTATGACTTTGAGATAATCTATACTCTTGGGAAGGGGGACGTGGTTGCAGACACACTCAACAGGAGGTATGGTCTGCAGTTGCTGAGTGAGGAGATATATAAGCTAGCCACGTTGCAGATATCCTTCATGGATAGTGATAGAACAAATTACCTCTAATATATGACTGTCAGCCCCACTCCTTTAGTGAGTTCGGGAGGCACAACCTGGGGACGTGGACTACGAGACCCGACGTGCTTAGATATCCTCAGGGAAGACTCCTGAAGGATTTTATGAAGGTGGGGATCACATCATCTTTTTCAAAGGATGTACCATGGTACCAGTGACACTAAGAGAGAAGGTGTTAAGGGAGTTCCACACATCCCCTTTGGCGGTACATCCGAGTGTGACAAAGATGTACTCAGACCTCTGAAGTCAGTACTGATGTCCAGGGATGAAGAAAGCAGTGACATAGTTCATATCAAGATGCCTGACTTGTCTAAAAGTGAAATATGAGCATCATGTTCCATCATGATTGAGCATAAATTTTATCCCTAGACTGATGGTTAGACGCAGTAGACCATATAGACCTTGGAAGACATGCTTCGTGCTTTTGTCTAAGATTTTGGTCACAGTTGGGAGGATCACCTACCACTGGTGGAGTTTACATACAACAACAATTATCACCCCACCATCATCATGGGACCATTTGAGGCCTTGTACGGGCGACCATGCAGATCACCACTATGCTGGACAAACCCAGGGGAGTCAATACTTATGGTTCCAGAGTTGGAATGGGCTACCACTGAGAAGGTACAGATCATCTAGGAGAGGATGAAGACTGCACATATTAGGTAGAAGTCTTATGATTATAGGAGATGGAGACCCTTAGAGTTCAACTAGGGAGACCATGTATTCCTATGGGTCTCACCCTGACAAGGATTGCGGAGATTCGGTCAGGGTGGCAAGCTATCTCTGAGGTTCATTGAAACTTTTCAGATTTTCAGCATAGTTGGCGAGGTGGAGTACCGTCTAGCTCTTCCCCCACATATGCACTGGGTGCATAATGTTTTCCATGTGTTACAACTGAGGAGATGCGTGCATAATCAATCACACGTTATAGACAAAGGAGAGTTGGACTTTGAAAATGGGGAAACATTTACGGAGTTCTCAGTGAAGATAGTGGATTGAGAGGAGAGAGTCCTTCATGGGTGGTCGATCCCTCTAGTGCGAGTTCAGTGGAAAATGGGAACCTCCAGGATAGCACATGGAAGCGGGAGGCTCAGATTCATGCTCAGTACCCTCATTTGTTTGATTTTCCTTTATTTTGGCATTCTAGGATGTAAATACCTAAGGTGGGGAGAATGTAATGTCCCGGAATTTCCATATTTTTTTTAATTATATGGAATTATTTTGAGATCGTGAAATTTGACAGCACGTGAATATGAGGTTCGGAGTTCCCGGAATGATCTGTCAAAAAATGTTAAGATTTAAATAGCGCACGTGAGTGGTTTTCCTGAAAAAGTGTAATAACTCCTAAACGAGTTCCCAGATCAGAAATTTGAGGGCACCGTTATGTTTAGAATGACGGTTTTACCCTAGGAATGACTTAAGTTTGTCGGTGCAGGCCTCTGGTGAGAAAACCTGAAAATGGAATAATCATAAATAAAATAATTAAATTAAATTATTTTATTTTTGAAATGCTAATAACTCATGAACAGAGACTCGGATTAAAAATCTGAGACCACCGCTGAGCTCGTGAGGGTATGCTTTCCTTAGGCAGATACTAACATAGGCTGGCTCGATCCAACAATGGATGTTAGTTTTTTTGGCTATAAATAAAATAATTAAGTAACAATTATTTTATTGTTAAATCCTTAACTTCTAAATGGTAATTTAGATTAAAAATCAGAGAGTACCATTGAGTTTGTTGGGGAATTTCCCCATTAGGTGATACCTAACCTCAATTGGTGTGGGTCGAGGGTGAATGATATTTATTTTTCATATTTTTAAAGGTACATTCAGTAAACGTGTGGACGATGATTTCTATCTTTTGAACTAGTTCTTGGATTAAAAATCCTAGGGCACCGTTGAATTCGCAGTGCAAAGATTCACATAGGTGAAGCTTAACTTCAACTGGAAAATTTTGGATGAAAAAGTTAATTTTTGGACTTTGTAAAAAATAATAAAATAACTACATGAGTTATTTTATCTCTTTTTGTAACCGTTGAGTAATGTGGAAGAACCATGAAGTTAATAAGTCATTCAATGACTTAACTTGTGGGTTGAGTAACCTCATTGTTGGTTGTTTTAATGGAACACTAAATGTGGCTCATTAATGAACCACACTAATGTTATGAAACGTGGTTGGTTCCTCATGCCTATTTAAACAAAGCTTGGGCATGGTTCTTGTGCACTCACGAGAGGAACCTCTGACGAAGTTCCATCGGCGACTTCCTCCAATGTAGAACGGAGCTTCGACGCCATAGAGGATTTGAACCGAATAGTGATGAACACCAACGAAGATGCTTCAAAGGCATTCCCATCTTCCTCATCCGTACCATCTACCAACGTATTTGAGTTAGGGGTTATGTGCTTAATTACTCTTTCCCCGTTCATGAATATTATGAAAAACACGGATCAACTATCCAATGGGTTGATATGCATTTTGTTCCTTAATGTGGGAAGATAATGCGAGGTTTCTTTATGGGAGTTTTTATGATTAAATAATCCTTCCCATGTTATAATGCTAATGTGGAGGGCACGAGCCAAGCCAAAGTAGCCCCAAACCCTCCACTGATCTCAGGCTAGTGGATTTTTTCATGGGTGTCCAATAAATATGAAGGAAAGGCAAAACTTCAGGCCGCGAAGTATAGGTGCCGTCCCAGGAGGCCCGTAGGTGCAGATGGGAAAGAAATTAGACCATTGGAGCTTCATCAGTGGCCCACGGAAGCATTTCCGGCGTGGCGACACCGAAAAACAGAGGAGGTGGCAGTCAGCTACCGCTGGCTACAGGTAGGGGCAGCAACTAAAGGTGCTGTGGTGGAAAAAGTGGCAACCGACCTCTAATGGCCGCGTCAAAGCAGTGTGGCGCAATGTGGCGGTGCGCCGCAGATAAAGGCCACACCTTCAAGCTGCGACATAGGGTGGACCCATGGTCTGTGGGTTCCATAGGTGACCTATCCAACTGGACTAGCCAGGTGGTGTAGTTCCAACTGGAACCGCTGCTTTGAAACCAAATTGACTTTTGTCCATTCAGGAGGGGACCAGACTCCCATGCCCGGCCAGTGGGTCAGGTGGTTCCGCGGCCCGGCGGGCTGCGCCCAGCCGGGTGGTCCGGTCTGAACCCACGACCCAACGGGCTGAGATTTCGGTCCAGTGGGCCGGTCCAGGCCCAATCAAACCAGACCGAGCCCATTCCCTTTAGGCCGGGCCCAGTGGGCCCGGTCGGACAGGTGCCAGACCTTTTTTAGCCCAGTTACGCTTGAGTGGACATATCTCCTAAACCAGACTTATGTTTGACGAATAGTATGTGGCGATGGAACCCTTAGGATGAGCTAGTCCTTTTGAGATAATACATATGAGTTTCAGATAAAGTTGGAGTTTGGGTGGGTTAGATCGACCCCGAATCTAACCGGGCCCTCAGTACTAAAATGCCTATAACTCACAGACCAGGCGTCATATTGATGTGCCATCTGATGCGTTGAAACCCTTATGACATGGCATTTCATTAGGTTAATTATTTGTGGGTATTAATGGTGGTTGAGGTATGACAGGTGGCTTGAGGAGCGGATCCTCCCGGAATCAAGCATGCTATGTGTGAGAATCCAGTGGCTGGCTGTGACGTGAAGAATGAATAGCGATCTTGTGTTGGTCTACACTGAGCGATCCTATGTGGGTCAGCACAGAGCGATCCTATGTAGGTCAGCACCGAATGATCCTGTGTGGGTTAGCACTAAGTGATCTTATGTGGGTTAGTACCGAGCAATCAAGTATGGGTCAATAGTGAGCGATCCTATGTGGGTCAGCATCAGATCCTCTTAACAGAATAAGATGATCTAGATTTATGACTAATCATCTGTACTTCTGTACTTAACTTAAACCTGGTGTGAGATGTCTTTTTCTTTGTGCTTTGTGATTGAGATCATGCTTTGTGGTTTTTCATTTGTGGAATTCTGAGAGACCTTTGGGGGTCTCAGGGTCCCTACTGAGTATTGTTATACTCACCCCTACATGGGCTTAGCCCACACCTTGTTGTGTCTTGTGAAGATGATGGACAACTCGAATAATTCTTGAGGAGTCAGGGCTAGATGGTTCTTGAAGGTTATTGACATACGGTGCAAGGCGGTGTCCGATTGATGTGGAGAGACAGAGTGATGAGCTGTACCTACCCTTCAGGTCGGATCCTTGGTAGACAACCTCATGAGCTACTTTTCCTTTTTACTGTACTTCTATTTCATTTGGGCTTGTATTTTGGCCCCTTTATTTTCAGTACTTACTTTTACACTCAGTTGTGGTTTTTAGTTGTGGTTGTACCATTCTTCTTCCATTGTGTTTTTCTTGTGGGTAGTGTGCCCTGTCTGTGTGTATACAAGTTTTGAGGAAACACCTTCCCATTTTAGGGTTATACCTTTTTGGTTTTAGTCTCCAACCCCTGGCCTATGGAAGATAGGCTTGGGGTAGTCACAACACGAGACCTGGGGGATGGGTTATGACACAAGTTTCATAAATACCATGACATTAAGCATGAACCATTCCTAGAAAGGATATTAATGGAACCTTTATAGAATTTCCAAAAAGGTAATGAGTAACATCAATGGATGCCATCTTAGATTGAAAATATTTTTGAAATATCTTTCAAAAACTTTTCTTGAGGAAATTATCCTTTATTCTTTGAAAAAGGATTGTTAATACATAAAACCATTTAAAAATATCATAAAATACATTTAAACGATATACAGAATACTTGAATCTATTTTTAATTTTTTTCCATTGAAAATTACTTTTAAAAAAATTTCTTAAAGATTAACCTTTTAAGAATGAAATGGAACCTTTAAAGGAATGGTTGTGGGTAAATCCGTACATGTTGTATGAAGTAAAAAACTACATTATTTTTTCACGGTAAAAAGTTTAGAATGAATGAATTGTTTGGAAAGAGGAAAGAATATTAACTTGAGGAGATTGGTAAAAGAAAAAAGGGTAAAAATGTCTTTAAAATCTTACAGGATAATTGTATAATATTCTTGGAAACTCTTTTTATAAAACAAATATTTCTGACCAAAGAGAGGGTAAAGCTGAGCTTTCCTAAAAACACTTTCTTAACTATCTTATGTACCAAAGAGTAGAAAATGGCACCAATAAATGAGTATATCATGAAATAATATAGGATAATGAAACTCATTAAATTTCTTGAGAGATGTGTCTTAATATTTTATCAAAGGAAGAATAAACATAAACAATCTCAAAAAGCAATGAGATTGTCTCAACTCATAAAACTTGGTATCTTGGGATCATGCTCTCCATATAAGGAATGAAAATTAAACAAAGAATATAATATCATGAAAATATTTATATTCATAATATGACATGTAATATTAAAGTATTTACACTGAAAAAAGAGTTTTGGTGCACAACAAAACTTAAGTCTCAAAGAAGGCAAATTGAGACAAAACATTTTTACCGATTTGGTAACTTTTAAAACTTAAAATTAATGAAATAAGAATCATAAAATGTGCCTGTGAATACCCATAAATTTAATCAAATTATAAATATAATACAATAATGTTCAGTATATACACTATATAAAAGGAAATAGTGGTGAACATAACATTTATCTTATGAAAATTAAAAGTGAAATGAAAACCCCTTACCTTGTGTCTTGACTCTCTTTGTACTCATACAAGATTCCTATATATAAATATAAATTTATTATAAATATTTTAAAAAATAATATTCTTATACATAATACCATATATGGTTTTATTATGACCTTATATTACCATCTTGTTAATGATCCTATGTTAAAGTTTCACTTCGGGTAAAATTCTCTTTGTTCTTCGCGTGTGTCTTAATTTGTTACATATTTGGACCCTATAATTATATCATGATTAAATAGTGTAAACCATGATATAAATATCAATTATATAAAATATATTTATATTATAATAATCTATATAATATAGTATTAGGAAATGGAATACACCGTTCATGGAGACAATAAGACATATGTACGCATGAACGTTGTTTCTGTCTTTATTATCGTATTGAAAGAAACTATGTTAATGACACACACACACACACACATATATATGTATTTATATATATATCATTATTACAGTAGAATTATTATATCATATATATCATATAACCATTATGTTTTAATTATCGTATTGAAAAAAACTATTAATATTACTATTTTTAACCATTATGTTTTAATTATCATATTTAAATAATTAAAACAATTAAAAGATATATTTCATAGAAACTCAGTATTGCATGTATTGCACACTAACTCAGTATTGCATGCATCACATGCCAAGTCGGTGTTGCGTGCATCGTATGCAAAGTTCGTATTGTGTGCAACGTATGCCAAGTAGTTGTTGTGTGTAACATATTATGAGTTAGTTCTCTGTGAAATGAATCTTTGACTTAGTTCATTATAAGATATAAATGAAAATTTAAATTTATTCGAAAGAAATTGGTCCATAAAAACTCAAGGTGTTACATTCTACCCCCCTTAAAATGAAATTTTCCCTCAAAATTTTTCTAGGTTATCAAAGGTTTAATACTTTAAAGTTTCATTCATAAAAACCCACATCTTAAAAATGGATACTAAAACTTCCCTTAAAAAGGGAAATTTTGAACCATAGCCGTTACCCTAAGTAGTATATAACTAGATTTCCACATAGGATAACATAGGTTGAAAGTGAAGATTGGATATGGAGGGAAAATGTAAATATTTATAGGGAGTGATTGCGGTCATCAATCACAAACAAGTGAATAATCAAAGGAAATTTGAGGTCCTCAAAGTCATAAATCTGTGATGATTCCAGAAGCCATTGGTTCAATAGAATTTAAGGTATTAGGACAATATTTTTTTGTATCACTTTCAGAACATTGATTAATTCATAATAAATTTATATAAACAAAATTTCATTCTTGGGTTGTGCTTTTAACAATTTCTAATACATAATAAATGTAAAAAAATTAAGTTTGATGAATAAATCACTAAAATATGCTTTTAATGGATCTTAAGGCCCATAAAAGTATAAAAAGTATAACTATTTGTCTCTTAAAAAAATCAACATGAATTAAAAATAAAAATTAGTACTATTGGTTCATCATAAATATTTATTCATAAAAAATAATTATACATTAACCAAAACATTGTGTAGGTCTGTGGTATGCGCAACAACCTTATCATCCTTTGGTCATGGGTTTAGGACCCATGGCCTTTCCAAACTTTATTTTTTGTTACCCAACGTACATGATGTACTTTTCACCAAAAAATTAAAAGATAGACATCTTTGAAATAAGGTTAATCACTGATTAACCTTTTAACCAAGGTTTTCTACACAAAATTAGTGCACAAATACTTCCTCTGAATTTTAACTTAAAATTTTCATAAAAATTTCACCTTATAACCCTTATCAAAGGTGAAAATACAAAACTTTACAAATAGTGTCCTAAAATCAGCTTAACATTGATTCCCTTGCATGTCACAAAGTAGCTCTTGGTTGTCACATTACAAATATGTGAATAACCTCATCATATATTCTCTTAAAAATGGTAATAACCTGAATTACCATAATTATTTTTAGAAAACATGCCTGATTCCTTATTCCAATGATTACTAGATACATCCCCTAAATCCAAGAAGTTATAAACTTTATCCTTGATGACATAGAACATTTTTTCAATAATCAATTCTTGGGAAATCTTTACCATCTAATTTTATTATTCATACCTAGTATATCTTTATCCAAACATCATTATCTTAGTATCATGCATTAATTAAGTATTACCTTACCTTAATCAAAATATCATCTTTCCATGAAATCACTTTTCTAGTCCCTCATGACCATTCAACATATTATTGTAAACCCTTAGAAAAAACATAAACTAAACAATCCATACATAATTCACCATTCTTAATTTTGGAATCCAAATACATAAATAATTCAATCCTTGAACTTTAATGTTTGTATTAGAAGAAGTCCTTACTTGGTTTAGAAGTAAATCCTTAGCTCAGATAATTGTGTTGGGTAATGCCCATGTTATCCATTGATAAGAAATTGAACTCCGTGACAACTTGTTGCTATATGCCCCTTTTTCCTGCACAAATAACATCTTCTGCTCCATTTGAGGTATTCCTCAAGGTTCTTCATCCCTTCTTCTTGACACACAAGAAGATAAATATTCTTTCCTCTATGTTCCTTACCATGAAAGTACATATTTCTCTTATTCGACCTGTTAGAAATATCCCCAAAGCTGACATTATTAATCATATACTGTGATAGCTGATTTGCCATAATCACAATATATTTTTCTCCATTTATCATCCCATTTGACAGCTCATCAGAAAATCTTCCATCACTTTCAGTAATAATCCAGTTCCTTCTGGTTATTTCCATTTACTAAAACTAGAAGAATAGTGTGTGTAATACTTATCATAGTAGAAAAACACATATTCATGAAAATAATTACTTATAGGATGTCTAAATCATGACACATTCTATAATATATGACACCTTATGTTTATCCTAGGTTATTCATAGCTAAATTATATCTAAATCCGTCATGATGGTTAATGAAGTGTTTGTGAATTCCAAAAGCACATCCCCCAGGAGTGTCAAACTAGGTGTGCAGTAAGGCCTGTTTTCATGTACCAGATTGCCCAAAGCCAAGTGTAGAACATATTTTTGGAGTTGTTACCCCAAGGTACATCTGTTCTAGAGACACATCCACTTGTAGTATCCAGACATGGATGTATTTGTTGTAAACCATTCAATCCATCCTTTACCAAAATTCTAGGACATTTTCCTAAACGTTATCTAATCTTTATACTTATCTATAGATACATTCCTAGACATATCCTTATAAATAAACCTAGTGATATCACTAAGGTTTTCTCATCCTAGTTTCCAAAGGTTGACTAAACCTTTCCTTTGATACCAAATATAGTGACCTAGGATTAACATACAAGGATATTACGTCATTTTATATGAATATTTAGTACATTGAAAAAATACAATCCCAAGTACCACAATATTTTAGTGTCTTTGGAAACATGGAAACAAAATCTTCCATCATGGTGAAATATATTCAACTTCTCCCATGAAGATCTACACCATTATCACTTCTACCTAAAACCTTTCTTCATCACTTGGAGAAATGAAACATAAGAAAGGGGTGAGATCAGATGCTCAGTAAGGGTTAATAAGGGAGACATGTAAGTATAAACATGAACATAGTAGTATGATAAGGCGATCATAACATTAGAAGATCATACCCTTCATATAAAAGGTCATAAACATGAGTTATGGGATAAATATTGGCAGCTCATAAGACATGAATCATAAGGAAATAAACATCATGAGAAATGAAATCATAACTAAGGAATAAGACATAGGATTTGTGGAATACATATATTAATAGAAACTTTTATGTTAGTTATACCTACCAAGACATTCATAACATGCTATTCTTGGGCTATGACCTATTTACCCACTTTGGTCTTGGTCTAGCAACCCGTGTACCCACTTTCTTTTTGTCTTGGGCTACAACCCATGTATCCAATTTCTTTGAGGCTTGGGTTACAACCTATGTACCTACTTAGGTCTTGGGATAGAAACCTATGTACCCAATTTTTTTTGGGCTTGGGCTATAACCCATGTACCTTCTTGTTTTCTGTCTTGGGCTACAACCCATGTACCCTTTTTCTTTTAGGTTTAGGCTACAACCCATACACCCTCTTTATTTTCGGGCTTGAATTACAACTCGTGTACCCTTTGAGCTCATATAAAACTCATAATTAACCAATGAATTGGAGGTATATATAGGTCCCACCCATATCATAGTAAATTCATTCACAGATGTGCCACAAGATAATAAAACATTCATCATATCATGACCCATAAAAAGATATAGGTCTTATAAACATCAAATCATAATACATAAAATTAAATGGGTATCATTACAATTTTATCACATAATAACCTATGGAAAACATATAGGTTTCACAACCATTTAATCAAAGCATAACCCATGAAAGAGAAACCAATTTAACAAACATATAACCCATAAAAGTGAAATAGGTTTCATAAAGACCATGACATTAAGTGTGACCCATTCATAGAAAGGATATGAATTAAACCTTTAGATAATTTACAAAAAGTGAATGAGTAACATCAATTCATTCCATCTTAGATGGAAAATAGTTTGGAAATATCTTTCAAAAATGTTTCTTGAGGAAAATATTATTTCTTATTTGAAAAAGGATAATTACAATGGCCCAAAGGCCTTAATTTTTTTATTAATTTTGATAATACACCTTTCAAGGGGTGAGGTAGAACCCTTACAAGGCCTGTAGGCGTAAGTATTACATGGACTGTAGGCCTTAGAGGAATTCATTTCCCGTAGGCTTCAAAAATTACATACTACCCATAAAAAATACTTGGAACTGCTCCTCCCTAGCATCTTCATCGTGAAATCAGCTCTCTACCTTCGCATGGTTGTTCGGCTAGGCATTCCCGTGCATGCACAGTGGGAAAATCCAGACATTTCATACGGAGTAAAAGATTACATTCCTTTTGCAGTGTAAAAATGTTAGAAGGAATGTCTTGTTTGAAAACTGACAAGAAGATTCCTTTTAGGAGATTGTTAAAAATAAAAAATAGTAAAAATTTATTTAAAATCTTATATGATAACGATATAATATTCTTTGAATCCCTTTTTATAAAACATAGATTTCTGACCGAAGAGAGGGTAAAGTCGGGCTTTCCTAAAAATACTTTCTTAACTATCTTATGTCTAAAAGAGTAGAAAATGGTACCAATACATGAGTATATCATTAAATAAAATATGATAAGTAAACTCATGAATTTTCTTGAGAGATGTATCATAATATTTCATCAAATGAAGCATAAACATAAACAATATCAAAAAACAATGAGATTGTATCAACTATTATAACTTGGTATCTTGGTGTCATGATTTATATGTAAGTAAATTAAATTAAATGAATCATATAGTATAATTAAAAGATTTATATTCATGATATGACATGTAAAATTTAAGTATGTACCCATCAAAAAAGAGTTTAGGTGCATAACAAAACATAAGACTTAAAGAAGGAAAATTGAGACAAAACATTTTTATCGATTTGGTAACTTTTGAAACTTAAGCCTCATGAAAGAAGGATCATAAAAAGTGATTGTGAATACCCATAAATTTAAGTAAATTATATATATAATAAAATCATGGTTATTACATACACCACACAAAATTAAAGAGTTGTGAACATAACATTTATCTCACAAAAATTTATAGTGAGATGAAAACCCCTTACCTTGTGTATTGACTATCTTCGCACTCATACCAGATTCCTATATAATAAATATAAATTTATTATAAATATTTTACAAAGGATTATTATTATAAATAATACCATATATGGTTTTATTATGACCTTATATTACCCACTTTTTAACGATCATATGTTAAAGTTTCACTTCGGGTAAAATTCACTTTGTTCTTCATGTTTGTCTTAATTTGTTACATGTTTGGACCTTATAATTATATCATGATTACATAATGTAAAACTTGATATAAATATAAGTTATATAAGTTATATATATATTATAATAATCTATAGAATATAGGATTAGGAAATGTAATACACTGTTCATGGAGATGGTAAGCCGTATGTAGGCATGAACAATGTTTCCGTCTTTATTATCGTATTGAAAAAAGTATGTTAATGACATATAAATATATGTATATATGTATATCATTATTAAATTAGAATTAATATATCATATATGTCATATAATTTCATTAAAACTATCCTTAATACATTCCCTATGGTGTGTGAACGAATCACATTGCTTTGAGGGGGCGGTAGTCCACACTTCCTCAAATGAGATTATTATATTATCACCAAATAGAAGGTAAAAAGATATGTCTTGTAAAAGTAATAAATAAGATTAAATAATTAATTAATATAATATATTACATATATAAATAGATTTTCTATCATAATTTCCATAGTTATTGGTGGTATAGGAGAAATGAACAATCATCATTTTCTGAGGCAGTAGTTCACCGTACACAGAAACAACATGTTCAACATCCATTAGATGGATGTGTGTGTAAGTGTAGGTCATAAAATTTTCATAAAAACGTCATATTATATGGAGGATAATTTTTTCATCACACAATAAGGGTATAAAGAGAATGTAGGGTGTGGAGAAGGAAATTTAAGGAATGGAGCTTTAGAGAAGATGTTACCTCTTAATCGGGTTACTCCTTTTGGTTTGTGCCAAAAGTATTCCTTGAGAGGGTTTATGACCAAATGGAGGATTCAAGTTCTAAGGGAGGATTTTTTGGAGAAAATTTGGTCAGGTATTGGCCAAAATTAATAGGATTGAGAGGTGTGAGGAATGGGTGGAGGTGGTGTCCTTTTATAGGGAAGGAAAATGACTCACATGGAATTTTTAGAAACAAAGTAGGTGTGCACATGTTAGTACATAACAAAATTATTAAAAAAAATAATAATGGAACGTTTATGGACTAAATATGGACATAAAATGGGTGTTTTACAAGTGTATAGTTCATTTTATCCCTTAATTTTAAGGTTTAGTCCCTAATTAAGCCTAATTTGGACTTAATTACTGTGATTAATTTTAATCACTTTTACTAATCATTTTGGTCAAAAAATTAACTTGGTATCATTAAACTATAAATATTATAATGAAGAAAATTTCTTATGCCATATTTTTTAAATTCCAATCATAAAATTGGCAAAATTAATATTAGTGCTAATCTTGCAGACGGGATGAAATAACAAGGTTTTAAAGTTGGAAAAAGTTCAAAAGTTTGTTAAGATTTTTTATTCAGTTTCAAAGTAAATTTGATCATAATTAATTTAATTTTATTAGTATATATAATATTAATATAAGGCGTTTTAAAAAAACATTTATAATATCATTTAGAATTAATAGTTAATTAGACAAAAAGGCAGTTTTTAACTAAAAAACAGTATTTTTCACTATTTATCAGAAAACGAAGTTTCTCAGAAAAATACCAAAAATTCAAACTAGGATAATTTAAACATTTTGAATTAAAAAATGAATTTTATTTTATCTAATTATATTTATAAATTTTTAGAAAATTACTTTTATTATTAAAATTAGTTTATTCGGGAAAACGATGTTTTTAAACATAAAAAGGACTTTACCAAAAATCATGTCTTTTATTATCAATGTGTTTTATTTATTTAAAAAAATTATAAAATATATTTTAAAAGTAGTTATTACTATTCATATTACCATGTTTAACCTCTAGGATATAATTATCTAATTTAAATAATTAAAACAATAAAAAGTGATATTTTGTAGAAACTCAGTGTAGCATGTATCGCACGCCAACTCAGTGTTGCATGCATCACATGCCATGTTAGTGTTGCATGAATCATATGCCAAGTTGGTGTTGCGTGGAACGTACACCAAGTCAGTGTTGCATGTAACGTATGCTGAGTTAGTTCCATGTGAAAGGAATGTTTAACTTAGTTCACTACAAGATATAAATGAAAATTTAAATTTATTAAAAAAAATAGGTTCATAAAAACTCAGGGTGTTACAATGACTTATATAGATTTAATATGGTTAAGTCAACCCATAAATTTCAAATTAACTTCATGATAAAAGTAAGTTTCCCAGAAATGGTTGTTCAAAATCTTAGTTATATGGCCTTCATTCCTAATCAAGTAATGGAAGACCAATTCTGAATTAATATTTAGTTAAATAATTTTTTTATTATGCATAAAATTATTTAGTTTTATCTTTTACATGTATTATTAATATTAAGTGGATTTTACATTAGTGGTTAACCATGTTTTGATAAAACATTTACACATAATCTATTTATTTATATTCCATATTTTCACATCAGTCCATTTATTTCTACAATCACAATCTCAAATCCATAAAATATATAATGCATAAGATAGAAAAAATAAATAAATTACTTTATCAAGATATTATATAATGGTTTATTTATTGAGTGGATAATAAATCAACATATAACATAGGGGAAAACTCCTTATCTCGGTCTTAAAATGAGTTACAACATTCCACACTTCCATCTTCTTATCACCTTAGTTGGTATCATTTTTATACCATCTTGAACCACCTTAAATCACCATGTGAAACTCCATTTATTACATGTATTTATATCTCAAAAATAGGTGAAGGGAACCAAAATATTTGTTTAAGTTGAATTACATAAATAACCTTAGATACACATGTCCTATATAATGAATGGGGGAGATATGACTCACATTCCATCATGTTTAATTTAATAATTAATAACTATAAACCATGTAATAAATTAAATTAAATAAAACCAATGCATACATAGGTCTTGGTCAATGTCATGAACAATCACACACATACAACAAATACACAAAAGTAAACTGGATAATATTCATTTATATTCATTCTTTATTATTAAGATAAACACACTTGAATTAATTAATTAATAAATTAATTAATTGAGTCCCTTTTATTTTAACGACCATGAAAATTCTCTTGAAGATACCCATCACAAATAAATTTAGGGAAAAAAAACATCACTAATAATCACAGATAATTATAATAAATAAATTAAGAATTTAATAATTATTTATAAACATTGTTAAATTATCGAACACAGCAGGTTTCAGTCAATATAATAAGGTTTTAATGAAGCAATTATAAATTTATTGTAATTTAATTCTATCCTTTATTAGGAGACCACACAGAGTTTACTATCGAGCTGTAAACCGTGTAACTCATTCATCATGTACCTCATTTTTGTGCACCTAATATAAATTCTATAAGAAACTGAATCTTCATTTTAGGTATGAATCTTGATTCTGGGTGTTTTTGAGGAAAATGGAAGAATTTGTAAATTTTCTAAGTATATGCTGTGTACTCCTGAGTACGTGCCGTGTACCTAGTTTCCGCGGGTAGCCATGTACTGGCCGTGCAGCGGCCGAGTACATAGCAGTGTGGACCTCTTAAAGCAGGGGTTGGTTAAGGCATGTACATGGTGTGTGCATTAAATGAACATGCCATGTACTTTTATTTTTATTTGATGAATTGGACCAGGGTCATGTATCATCTTCAGAAGTTTTTTCTTCTTCTTGTGTCTCATATAGGAGAGCGATGTATGACCGAGAATCTTCAAGAGCCTCCCATTCCTCCATCCGAGCTCTAATTGAGGTGCCTCTAGGTGAGTTGGATTCCCATAGGTGAGTTCTATATTTCCCTAGAGCCTCTCTTCATTATTTATTATTTCTATTGAGTTATCCAAGGTTGAAAGTTTTTGATCTTTTTGTGAATATATGAAATTTTAGACTAATTCAAAGGCTAAGGTTCAACTATATTGATCGTACAATATTGAGGTAGGTGGTTTGTTGTGTTTAGGAGTTTTTCTTTGAATTATATATTCCTAAGTGCCGATTACCCATGGTTTTGCTATTTCATGTTAAGGAATTTAACTCTGTTATCATTTTCCTTAGATTGATTGATAGATTAAGGGTTTTTGTTGATATATTATGCTAAATTTCATGTTTAGGGAGCACCCTGTGGCTGCGTTCCCTTGTTTCAATGTTTATGTTCATTTGGCCCAGGTTTCCTATAAGAAAGACCTTGTTTCCTTGCCTTTATTGTCAAGTTGGAATTGTTTTCTTGTTTCTTCTTGTTAAATACCTATGGTATACATTGTAGCTGCTTAGACTTGTAGCAGTTGAGATTAATTTAGGCTATTAGATATCATTTGTGCATGATTGTATTACACAAGGCTGTGAGAACCTGATGTAGTTAGACCATAGGGGGATTGGCGTTGAGGGATTCCCCAAAGTGTCTGTTATATTAAATTTGCGAGAGCATAGGGGGGATTGATGGTGAGTTCTCCCTCAGAGTGTATATAGTATACCGTTACGAGACCACAAGGGGAATTAACATTGAGTGCTTCCTCAGAGAGTCTATTGTTATCGTTAAAAGAACACAAGGGGAATTGACAGTGAGTGCTTCCTCAGGGAGTCTTTGTTTGTATGAGACTAAAGGGGTTATACTTTGTGAGCTTTCCTAGAGGGTCATTATATCTTTATTAATTTGATTATATGATGAACCAGAGGGGTTAGACTGTGAGAAATTTCCTAGAGGGTTTATAGTAAATTATTGATTGATTGTGACGAGTCTTCCAAGCCAAAGCACAAGTTTGGACTCAGTCTTGCTTTTTTGTTAGATGGTCTTATGAGACATCTATTTTTATATTACAAAAGGGATACAGAGATTAGGCAAGATCCTGATATTTCATTATTCAATGGTTTTAATAATTAATAAATGTGAATGAATGTAATTTTAAATTGTAGGGTTGTTTACTTTTTAGAACTTCCTTGTTTATTGCTTCTTTTTGCATATTGCTTGCTATATATATTCATTGACAGTTAGGCACAAATATTTTGGTGGTTTCCTACTGGGATTCATCTCACACCCTATTTAGGTCATGATTTTAAACCCAAACAGATTATATGGTTGTAGGTATAGATAAGGGAAAGCTCCCTTCTACATTATAAAGTTTATTGCTGTGGAGCTGGAGAGCATGGGACCAAGCTGATGCCTGTGATGCTGTGGGAGTTTACTTGTTTTCTTTTGTACTTTGGTTTAGTACTATATTTATAGTATTGTGACTTTTTTTGCTGATTTCCTAGACATATGTGACATGAATCATTTATATATGTGCTCTAGTTTATTTACTATTAGACTTCTGCTGTTTACTTCTGTTGTATGGTATTACTGCTTCCGCAGTTGTTTATTATTTGTTATTACACTTTTCATACTCTGCCAATGAGGGAATTGTTTTCCCACTATCACACCCAAGGCCCTAACTACTTTTTGGAATCCTCTGGCATTTGGGGAAATCTGTTTGAGGCTATATGACCAACTAGGTATGGTCCACCTTGGGGCGGCACCCAGGACCGGGAAGTTACAAAGTGGTATTAAAGAGATTCTTTTCTTCGTTGAATTAATATTTATAGCCTATAGATAGGGATAAGAAGGAATAGGTAGTTGGTAATAAGTTGTTCCTGGGAGTTTCTAACCCATGTATAGGTAAAAGCCAATTTACCTCGAATATTGAAACTTTTATGGGTTTTCAATTGTTATAGTTGATTTTATTTCACCATTGGGTGACTCAATTGTTTTGTGTTATTATCATTGATATTATTGAGGTTCTATTTCTGTTGCAACCCAATGAGATGAGAGTATGCCATCTCATTCATCACATAGGAACTTTCTAGAGATCACATTCCATGCATTCTTATCATTATATTTAGGGTGCATTACCGATTTCATGCTGTTGTGATAGATGTTGTGCTAGATATGCATGTTTTTGTGATAGATGCCTTGATATAATACCTGCTATTTGATAGGGTATTTCTAATATGTAAAATTTCCTTTGGATGGATGCCAAATTTTGGTTCTTGAGGTGTTATGGGCCCTCTTGGATCGGAATTTTGTGGACCATGTTTGAACTTTAATTGAATTTTATCTAGTTATGATGTGAATAAGGATTCCAAACTTTGATTAGAGGGAGTATGGGCTCTCACATGCCAGAATTTGTCATTATTTGGTCAATTTTTTTAAGATTTTAAGGATTATGGAGGAGTTTTAGAGGCCTACTATCTGGAAACCCAAACAACACGGCGTGTGGTGTTATGAACACACACCATGTGTTATTTTGTTTGGGAAGAAACAACTTTTCTTAAGTACATTCCATGTACCCTATGTACACGCCATTTAGTATTTAACTGCATGACTAAATTTATGGGAAGAGACATGAGGTTTGGAAATCTTTGGTGGAAGATGATGTGTACCAGATGTACATGTCATGTTGTAAATAACTGTGTACCCGGTCGTGTGGCTAACGACACAGGTGGATGAAATCTGAGGGTGTACATGTCGTGTCCCATTCTTGCATGCCGTATAGAGTCGACCGTGTCTCTGACCGTGTGACTAACGACATGGGTGGTTAGAACTTACGTGGTACACACCGTGTGTATGGTGAACATGCTCTGTAGTGTTACCCAAGAGAGAATTGTGTAGTTTATCCATGTATAAGAACTCAACTAGGAAATAAAATTATGGTATACACCGTGTCACTGGAGGAGCACGCTGTGTGTAGGGGTGTTACACAACCAGTTTTGGAAGAAGTACACACCCATGTTGAAACCTAAAGGAACACGTCGTGTGGAGTGTATACACTCTATGTAACCCTATTTTGTAAAAAATGATACTTTTCTTCTACTGTTCCCTTCTTTCACTTCTAAGTTTTAGTCCTTGATAATATTGAACTGAGGTGTGTGCTTGAACTTACAGAGTCATTCCACTGAGATGTCCTCTGGTTGTATGCTAGATATAGGGAAATGATCAGACACCAGATATGGTAGATCAAGGAATACCAATAGACCCTCCCATCATGACTGGCTTGGAACCAACTGTTATACCGGACACAGGTGATGATGTACAGTTCCAAGAAGGCTTCATGTGGTTTATGAAGACCAACCTGGGAGTACCACATCCTGCCCCGACCATGGCAGAGTTGACACAAGTTTTTCAACAGCATCATCCTCCCACTTTCTTAGGTGATGGAGGAACTCAAGCTGTAGAGTCATGGTTAGAAACCATGCTATCTATCTTTGAGCATCTCGAGAAACCTATTGAGATGAGGGTGAAGATCGCAACCTACATGTTTCGAGATTCTTCCAAGAGATAGTGGGATGTGATATCACAGGCGCGACACCAATGAGTTATGGATTGGGGTGATTTCCAGAGGACCTTCTATGAATTTTTCTACCCAAAGTCCTTGAGGGATGACTGAGCTTGAGAGTTCATGGGTCTGGAATATGGTACTCTTTCAGTCATGGAGTATTCTTCTCGTTTCATAGAGCTGTAGTGGTTCACACCCATACTGGGGGGTGATGAGTTATTTCTGTCAAGTAAGGTTGAGGATGGTCTCAGACATGACATCTGATCCTAGGTGAACATATTCAGGTTGAATTCCATATCTTATATAGTCAACCAGGAGCTGATCACTGAACATAATCTGAGGGAGTCTGGAGTTCTGAGCCAGGGTGGTTTAGTATCCAGAGTTGGTACTTCTCCGACTGATAGTAAGAAGCACCGCAGGGATTCTACGTGCAGAGATCTGAGTAGATGAGATAATTTTTCAGGTAGCTAGGTGGTATGATACCAGTGTGTGAAGAGTGGGAATATGATACCTTAGTTCCCTAGATACCCAGTTGAGTGCCAAACTTGTGGCAAGATGGGACATCTTTAGCATTTTTTTCCAGTTCTTGTCACCAGAAACTAGTGATAGGGGTTCTGCTATGACTCCACATTCTAGATAAGGACCACAAGTTTCTCATCCGTCAGTGAACTAGAGTTCGTATGTCCATTGAGGAAGAGGAGGAGGTTTTGGCCATGGTATCCAGATGGTAGGAGTCTAGCGACAATAGGGTGGATCAACTCAAGGTAGTCAAACAGGGTCACAGGGCCACGGTACAAGTCATACTTTTTCAGTGGAGCAGACCCAACATGAGTAGGATCCCGAGCCCTTGACTGTTATAAGTACAATTCTAGTTACCTTAGTTTTTTCTTCAACTCTTTTTGATATAGGGGCTTCCCATATTTTTATATCTTTCACCATTTTGAAGATCCTTGGGCTCTGTATCTTTACTTATGAGGATGTTATAATGTTAGACACTTCGTTGGGGATTAGGATGGATAGTGTATACCAGTGCAAGGAGTTCCCTCTTGAGGTTGGTGGGTGTCACTTTTTGTAGGACCTCTATGTCTTGGAGGTGATAGGATTTGATTTCATTCTTGGAATGGAATGGTTAGTCTCTTTCTATGCCTTTGTTGACTGCTATCTTTGTAGGGTGAGTTTCACATCACCAGAGGGTGGGTCTTTTCTACACAAGGGTGAATAGGATGTCTAGGCGAGCAGAGATGTACCAGAGTATCATGGGTTGGGAGGAATTACAACCCAAATTTCTAGTTTATATATGGATGATTAGTGGAATTAATAGATATAATTTCCTCAAGTGGTGGATCTTTTCAAAGATGTCTTTCGAGATGACTTTTCAAGTTTACCTCCAGAGCAAGAGGTAGATTTATCTACTGAGCTTGTGCCAGGAGCGACACCAGTGTCTATTCCTACTTATAGGATGGCTACACCAGAGTTACAGGAGCTCAAGAAGTAGTTATAGGAGTTACAGGAAAAGGGTTTCATCCAACCTAGTACTACTTCTTGGGGTTCTTCTATCCTGTTTGCAAAAAAGGTGGATGGTACCCTCAGACTTTGTGTTGATTATCAGAAGCTAAACTAGTTGATGGTTGAGAAATGACATCCCTTGCTAAATATTGATAATCTATTTTATCATCTTAGAGGATCTCAGGTGTTATCAAAGATTCACTTGAGATCTGGTTATCATTAGTTGCACGTTAGACAATTAGATATACCTTTTACAGCCTTCTAGAGCTAGTATGGTCTATACGAGTATGTGGTTATGCCGTTCAGTCTCATAAACGTACTGAAAATTTTCATGACTGAAAATTAATTTTTTTATTATCATAAACCCTCTTTTATGGTAGGAGGGGAACCCAACATGACATCACAACATAAACAACAACCAATCCACCACAGTCAGAAAACAGTAAGGCCACAAGGCAAACATTACCACAAACATCAAACCACAAAGTAAGAAAATCAACAACATCACATCTGAAACCCTCAAGAAAAACTATCCCATTCCAACCTCAGTGATGTGATTACATCTTCATCAACCTATTTAACATCACCTCCTATTTACTTCTTACAATGGTTCTGGAATCCTCCCAAAATTCCTCCATGGCTTGAAAGGAAAAGAATAGAAATTCCTAAGATTTCACTGATAGACAAATCTGAGAGATATAGATCTGTATTACCTATCCATCGCATGATACTTCACCAAAGTCAAACCAAGAAATCGAAGCACAACACACCAAAAAACAAGAACAAAAACACCGCAAAAACACCTAAATAAGAATCACGCATAAAACTTCACCAATGCAAGACGATCCTGTTGCAGGTTGTCCACGCCATCTCCACAATACAGAGGGAACACAAACCCAAAATCCCAAATAGTCAAATTCCAAACATAGGCCAGAGACAAATCCCATCACCGCCCTCTTGTTCTCTACCAAAGACCACCTCTAACCGCCACACACACTTCCAGCCGACATAGAACTAATGGGCTGACCCTCAACCAGGAGAGGCAAGAGGAATGACCACTGGCTTCACTGTGCCGACAATTTTCATGACACTGATGAAACGGGTGTTCTATGCTTACTTGGATTCTTTTGGGGTAATCTTTGTGGAAGATATATCGGTGTACTCTCACACTCAACATGACCATGACAACCATCTTGTGATCATTTTGAGTACACTAAGGGAGCATTAGTTATATTCTAAGCTCTCAAAATGCAACTTTTTGATGGATCATATTAACTTCTCGGGTCATGTTATTTCAGAGATAAAAGTATCAATAGACCCATAGAAAGTGAGAACAATAGTTTCCTGGGGGAAACCGAAGAACTTCTTTAAAGTACGAAATTTTATATAACTGGATGGTTACTACAGATGCTTTATACAGGACTTTTCACGCTTAGTCGGGCCACTGACAAAACTAACTAAGAAGGGTGTAAATTATGTGAGGATATGATGTAGGATTTTCATTCCTCAGTGTGGGAAATTTATCATGCTTCCACCAAGATGTATTGAGATCTATACCGTCAGTATTGGTGGATAGGTATAAAGAGAGATATTGCTGGTTTTGTGATGAGGTGTTCCACCTGTCACCAGGTGAATGTGGAGTATCAGCGACCGACAAAGATTTTAAAGCAGTTAACCATTCTCGAGTGAAAGTGGAATGATGTTGCGATGGATTTCCTGATAGGTTTACCGAGATTTCCTTGAGGTAATGATGTAGTTTGGGTTGTCATTGACATACTCACGAAGTTTGCACATTTCTTACAAATTAAGGATACTTTCAGCATTGATGATATTGGAAGGTTGTACATCTGAGAGATTGTATGGTTACATGGAGTTCCGCACTATATCATTTCAGACAGGGATTCCCATTTTATGTCTCATGTCTGGAAGGGACAAAAAGGGATTTGGGTACATAGGTACTTCTGAGTACAACTTTCCATCCCCAGACAGATGGCCAGTTCGAGTGCACGATCCAGATTTTGGAGGACATGATTCGAGCATGCGTCCTGAATTTCATGGGTTCTTGGGAGAGACAAATACCCATAGTGGATTTCTCCTACAATATTTGTTTTCAGGTGATGATTTAGATGGGACCTTATGAGGATTTGTATGGTAGGCCATGCTGATCACCCCTATATTGGCTGGAGGCAGGAGAGACAGCTATGCTGGGACCTCATCTTGTCTAGGAGACCACTGAGCATGTGGAGTTGATTCAGAAGAGGATGTATACTGTATAGTCTTGCTAGAAATATTATGCTGATCGATGGAGATGAAATTTGGAGTTCAAGGTTGGAGATCAAGTTTTCTTGAATGTCACACTGATGTTAGGACATAGGAGGATTATGAGATAGGGAAAGATTTCACCGAGATACGTCAGATTGTTTGAGGTTTTGAAGGGAGTCTATCCATTTTCCTATCAGTTCCTTAGAGGTACCGGGATATGAACGATGTATATCATGTTTCTTAGCTACGATGTTACTTATTATACCTATGTCATGTTTTTCAACCCGAGGATGTTGAGTTGGAAGTGGATGCATCCTTCGAGGGTCACCCTATTCGGACTGTGGATCGCAACATGAAAGTTATCTATGGATGGTCTGTTCCTCTAGTATGGGTGCTATGGTAGCATGTGCAAGTATAGAATAATACTTGGGAGAGGGAGGCTGAAGTTTGATCACAGTGTCCAGAATTGTTTGAAGTTTCTTCTTCGCCACCCTTGCAATGGAAATTCAGGGATGAATTGATTTAAGTGTGGAATTTTGCAAGAAATCAAATCTTCATTTCAGGTATGAATCTTGATTTCAGGTGTTCTTGATAAAAAGGAAGAATTTGGAAATTTTCTAAGTACACACCATGTACCCGGTTGCTGTAGGTATCCATGTGTTGGTCGTATAACAACTGAGTACATGGATATGTGGACCGCCTAAAGAGGGGTTCAGTTAAGGCATGTACATGACATGTACATTAAATGAACACGCTATGCTTTTTTATTTTTATTTGATTAATCAGACTGGGGTGACGTCTCTTCTCCAGAAGTTTTTTCTTCTTCCCGTGTCTCGTATAAGAGAGTGACTTATGACCAAGAGTTTTCAAGTGCCTCCCATTTCTCCGTCCGAGCTCCGATTGAGGCACCTCCAGGTGCGTTGGATTCCCACTAGTGAGTTATCTCTTTCCCTAGAGCCTATCTTCTTTATTTGTCCTCTTTCTCAAGTTATCCAAGGTTGAATATTTTTGATCTTTTTGTAGATCTACAACATTCTAAACCGATTCAAAGGCTAAGGTTCAACTATATCAATCGTACAATGTCATGGTAGGTGGTTTGTTTCCTTTTAGAGTTTTTCTTTGAATTATATCCTCCTAAGTGCCGATTACACATGGTTCAAGTATTTCATGTTGAGGAATTGAACCCTATAATCATCTGCCTTATATTGATTGATAGATTAAGGGTTTTTGTTGATATATTATGCTAAATTGACTGTTTTGTGAACACCATACGGGTGTGTTTCCTTGTTTGATTATTTATTTCCATTTGGTCTAGGTTGCCTATGAGGCAGACCTTGTTTCCTTACCTTGCTTACCAAGTTGGAATTTTTTTCTTATTGTTGCTTGTTAAATTCTTGTGGTATACATTATAGATGCTTATCCTTGTAGTAGTTGAGATTAATTCTGGATTATATATATCATTTTTCCATTATTGTATTACACAGGGCTGTGAGAACCTGGTGTAGTTAGACTATAGGGGGAATTGACATTGAGGGATTTCCTAGAGTGTCTGTTATATTTAAATTGCGAGACCATAGGGAGGATTGACAGTGAGTGGTCCCTTAGAGTGTCTATATTATACCATTACAAGACCGTAGGTGGAATTGACGTTGAGTTCTTCCTCTTTGAGTTTGTAGTTATCATTAAAAGACCACATGGGGAATTGACAGTGAGTGCTTCCTCAGGGAGTCTTTATTTATATGTGACTAAAGGGGTTAGACTCTGTGAGATTTCCTAGAGGGTTGTTATATCTTTATTGATTTTATGATATGCTAAACTAGTGGGGTTAGACTATGAGAACTTTCCCAGAGGGTTGCTAGTGAATGAATGATTTATTGTGACTAGTCTACCAAACCAAAGTACAAGTTTGGACTCGGTCTTGATTGTTTGTTAGATGGCCTTCTGAGACATGTATTAGTCTATTACACAGGGGATACATATCTTAGGATAGATCTTGTGATTTCATTATTCAATGGTTTTAATAATTAATAAATGTGATTGAATGTAATTGGAAACTGTAGGGTTGTTTACTTTTGAGTACTTCCTTGTTTATTGCTTCCTCTTTCATATTGCATGCTATATATATTCACTCATAGTTAGGAATAGATCTTTTGGTGGTTTCATACTGGGATTCGTCTCACACCTTATTTGTGTCATTATTTTTGACCCAAATAGATTATATTGTTGTATGTATAGATAAAGGAAATTACCCTTCTACATTAGGAACTTGATTGCTATGGAGCTAGAGAGCATGTGACCAAGTTGAGGCTTGCGATGCTGTAGGAGTTTACTTGTTTTATTTTTTTACTTTGGTTTAGTAATATATTTCTAGTATTGTGACTTATTTGGATGATTTCCTAGACATATATAACATTCATCATTTATATATGTGCTCCAATTTTTTATTTACTTTCAGTCTTCCGTTGTTTACGTCTGTTGTATGGTATTACTGCTTTTGTAGTTGTTTATTATTTGTTATTCCACTGTGCATACTCTGCCAATGAGGGCATAGTTTCCCCACTATCACACCCAAGGCCCTCACCGCTAGTCAATAGCCTATAGTGTTTGGGGAAATGTGCTTGAGGCCATTTGAACAACCAGGTATGGGGCACCTTGGGGAGGCACCTGGAATTGGGACGTTATAAATTACTAGGGCTTCAGTGTGTACCTCAGATGGATTACACAACATGAGCTACTACAGAACTGGCCTTAACAGTGCTAGAAATAGCCTTTATCAGTGATAGAAAAGTGATGACTATGTGAGTGATGATAGAGGTCCCATTTATCAACACTTTTATTTAGAACCTCTAAAGGAATCCTTTATTAGTGCTATAAAAGAGCTGATAAGGTATACCTTTATCATCGCTTTTAAAAGCACTGATAAATGTGTCCTTTATCATCACATTTAAAAACACTGATAAATCTGTTCTTTATCAGTGCTTTTAAAATCACTCATAAAGGGGCATACTATAGTATCACATTGTAGCATCAGAAGCACGAGAGACACATGAGAAACACACAAAAGACACACCATATATCAACAAAAACAAGTAGCAATACATATTTTAAATGAAATGAAATTTACAACACAAATACCAGAAAAAAAACACTATATTATAAACATTTAAAACATTGGTTTATACAATTACATAAATAATAATTATTACATACATTTAAAAACAATCCTAGCTATCAATGTTACCACAATTTTTGTTGAATTTCTTTGTCAAACAACCAACACTGTATAAGTAGCTTCAAACAAACCACATCATCTTGAAAAAAAGAATCCACTTGTATAGGAAAACAATTATAATGGGTAATAATAAAAAGAAATAAATTAAAAATAAATATGAAATTATACAATAATTCTATGGAAAATTATTTTACTATGAAAATATCAAGATTAACTTTGAAATTGAGTAGAGGAAGTGGTGTTTCTCTTTCTGAAAAGGAAATGGGTAGAACTTGAAATAAAGTGATAAATGCAACACTGTGGGGGTGAAAAGGTTTTGAGGGAGAAGAAGCATGAAAGTTGAACAGATCACCCAAAATTGAACAAAATAATCCACATGTATAAGAGAAAAATTATTACATGAGTTATAATAAAAACAAAGAAATTAAACATAAATACGAAACAATGCATTAATTCTATGGAAAATGACTTTAATATGAAAACATCAAGATTACCTATGTGATTGAGTAGAGACAACATCATTACTCTTTCTGAAAAGGCATGAAACCTGGATAGAAATATTCTAAAATAAATAACTCTACAAGGAATAATGAAAATTAAATCAACATTTCATTATATATTTTTTCGGTAAAATAGAGAAAGTATATCATGACATTACATTTAAATCTTTTCAAAGGGTTCTTTGGTCCTGATATAAGCTAATAAAAAAACAAAGGATTCTCTATGCACTTCAAAAATATTGGTTAACTACTGCTTAACATAGCATATAACTCGATCTTCCTACCTAGAATCCCCATGGTGCTCTCATCCCACACATACCCACCACCATCTCTATCATATCACTATTCAGCATTCACTTTTCCGTATCTTGTTGCACCCATTTACAACTTGTAAAGATGCATGATGCATGAAACTACATGAATATAGTAAATAGGTGTAGTAAGAGAAGGAAAAATGAATTCTTAATGGTGATATGATACAGATTGTGGTGAGCATGTGTGAGATGAGAGCATCATAGGGATTCTAGGGAGGATGTTCGGATCAGATTCTAGTCTAAGTGATAGTTAACCAATAGTAGTGAAGTGCATAGGGAATCCTTAGTTTTTTTATTAAATTTATGAGTGACGCACAACCAATCCATATTTTGGATTCATTGATAAATAAAGCCAAATAGAAATCAATATTATTCCAACACACTACATTAGTTAAAACAGCATCATAAATGATCAAAATAAAGAATATAAATAAACCCACACATAAGGCACAAATAATGATTTCCATAAAAATAGACATATCCGAACAATAACGATAGAAAGAGGGAAACTAATTCATGAAATGTTATATATTTAAACGTTCACATTCAAAAAAACAAAACCATTTGAACTACAAAAGGATAATTTCATCAGACTTTTATAATAAAAGATAAACATACAATATTCACAAAACAAAAACAAGGAAACTCCAAACATCTTCACCCAAACTAGGGAGGCAATAATTGGGACAATGTGTTTATTCTTCCTTTACAACAACTCATCCAAAAATGATTCCTCCACTAACTTCTTAAAATGGAGATACTTGGAGAAGAGAAATCTCTCCTTGATCTCTGGATGGAGACCCCCAATGAAAATAGAATTTTTTGATATATCATGATACACCACCTATGGAAAAAGGAAACCAGCTCTTTGAAGTGTTCAACATAATCCTTCACCATCTGATGACCTTGCTAGACACTCATGAGAACTTCTCTTTTCTTCACCTTCACCTCCTCTGGAAAAAAAACATTGGACAAAGAGGGACTTAAAATCTTCCCCTATCATCCCAACTTACATCGTCGGTGGGAAAAAAACTCTCATTCTTCCAAAGATGGACCCCCAAGTAGACCTAGAACAATACAAACTCTAACATCTTTGGGAGTTCCAAACACTCTTAATACATGCTCAACTTATTCAAGCCACTTCAATGCCTTTAATGAACCCCATTTTTCATGGAAGATGGGAAACAACTAAGGAGAACGAGAAACATGGTGAGGACCACTAGAAACTTTGAGGACCTTTCTAGGTGGTATATTTTGAATAACACAAAAATCATAAAATTGGGTTCTAAATCAATCTGAAACACAACCGAAATGAACATCTCATGCAAAACAACTCGCTCACAAGCCAAATTTCATAACAAAACAAGAATTATCTCTTCGAAAACCACTATTTAATTTTCAATTTCAAACCACCTTATTCTAGGGCCACTTTTTACAACTTAATATCCCACATTTTTAAAGAAAATCTAATTCTGAAAATCATTTTCCCCTTTCCAAAATCCATTTCAGAAAACCTATCCAAGATTATTCACAAAATAGAGCATGCACATTGGCCACAATAGATGAGGAATGAGTCAAAACCCACAAAAATACAATATTTCTCATGAAATACTTTGCATAGTAGTCTTTAATCATCTCTCTTCATGCTTATATGATGTTAAACTGCAAAAATTCATCCTAGAAGTAAGATGTTAAACTGTATAGTTTCTCTTGTCCTGTTTTCATGATATTAAACTGCACAAATTCATTATGGAGGAAAGGCATTAAAAACACACTGTATCTCATCCTAGTTATAGGACATTAAACTACAAAAATTCATTATAGAAGAAAGATGTTAAGCTTCACAACATCTCTCATCTTGGTTGCATAACATTAAACCGCAAAAAATCATTATGGAAGTAGGAAGTTAAATTTCACAACCTCTCTCATACTAGTTGCATGAAGTTAAACTATAGATATTCATTTTGTCAACAATCCATTGAAAAATAGAGAGGAGTCATGCCAACAATAATGAGGAGATGGGATGTAGTGTTTTTCATGTTTAATAACATCACAAAAACACAAAACACGGAACCCAAAAGATCAAAAAAAGATATAGGAAAAGTAGAAAATAACATGCATTGGATTATATCTTTGATTTGTCTGATGGATCGTAATGGAGTTGTGCCGGTAGTAGAGGAGTTATGCGAGAGCTTCAGGATTGTGACGAGTGAGTACCAGTTAGGGTTCTTTTAAATAGACCAGGAATACTTTTAATAACACTTTCAGAAAATTGCTGATAAAGGTCCCTTTTATTAGTGTTAAATTGATAAGTGCTGATAAAAGAGATCTTTATCAGCACTGATAAATCTTGAGATTTATCATAGCTTAGAAAACGCTAATAAAAAACATCATTATCAACACTAATATTTTAGTATTGATAAAAATTATTTTTAATAGTGCTTTTTTAGCATTGATAAATATTGATCTTTATCAATGCTTTTTAACAATAATAAAGGATTTATTTAAATAAATTTATTATAATTTTATAGTTATTAAATATTTATATATATTTATAATTATATAAATACATATTTGAAAAATAGTAATTATTTATTTATAATAATTATAAATATATTAATTTATAAATATAGTAAATAACCTTTTATAAATATTTATTTAAAAATATATTTTTGACATTATTAGTGGATATATAATCCTAAATACTTTCATTTTAAAAATGAGTGAAATTGAATACTCCAAAATGAGTGCACTTTAAAATTATTGAAAAAATGGATTAGTTTTATTAATTAAATATAAATTATTAAAAAAATATGGATATATATATATTTATTAAAGTAAAGATGAATACATTTTAAAAACACTAAAACATAATAAATAAATAAATATAAATAAATAACATAAAATGATCAAATTCAACAATAAAATTAAAAATTAAATAAAATTAAAAATAGATGCCATAACTGTAATAGTATTAAAAATAAATAAATAAAATAGACTAAATAAAAAAATTATATAATGAATGTATCATGTTAACAATGAAATTCTAAAATATACTAAAATTTGAATAAATTACATAAATATTAAGTTCATGTGTTTCTATATATTGCGTAAAAATATTTGTGTGTGTGTTTGTATATAAACTGCATTAATTAAATATATATATGTACGTGAAATCAATGTAACATATGACATTTGATATATGTTAAATTAAAAAATCAAACAACATTAAAAAACAGTAAGACATTAATATGTTTTTAATAAATATTTTATTCATTTTATGTATATTTATATTTAATATATATTATTTATTATTCTTTATAATTAATATATATATATATAAATTATACTTATTCAGTTTAATTAATAATTATTCCATTAATAAATTTTTAAATAATTTTTTAATTTATTCATTTTTAATTTTTTGTGTAATTATATACTCATTTATATATCTACATTTAATATATACAATTTATCTATATTTATAATATATATATATATATATATTAAATTTATTCATTTTTTCCATAATTATTTATTTAATAATTTTTTTAATATTTTTCTTAATTTACTAATTTTAAATTTTTATTTGTTTAATTATTTCATTTTTTTCATTTTACATATATATATATATTTAATATATACTATTTATTAATTTTTAAAATTTATATATATAATTATTCATTTTTAAAAATAATTATTTAATTAATGAATTTTTTATTTTTTTAATTTTATTTTCTAAACCTTTATCCGTGCTAATAAAGTGCTGATAAAGGTTACCTTTTATTATCACTTTATTGTTAGTGGTTATAAAGAGTAACTTTTATCAGTACTAAAAATATAGCACTGATAATGGGTAACCTTTATCAGCGCTAAAATAAAGCACTGATTAAGGTGACCTTTTATGAGTGCTAAAAAAATGCGCTGATAAAGGGTACCCATTATCTGTACTTATTTTAGCACCATTAAAGATGAACTTTCCCAGCCCATTTTTCTAGCGGTGATAAATGCAAGCGTTGTTAAAGGATAGTTTTGTAGTAGTGATGTAGAAGACAGCTACACATCATGTATTGTTTTTTCCGCATGTCCATGAAACCTACGGAAATACTTGACATGTTCTTCGGACATGGGACCACATGATGTGTACTCTAGATAAACATCATTTGTTCCACTTGCTGTGTGTCTGCTTGACCCATCGAATGGCTCGATGTTTACTTCAGAAGTGCAAAATTGTGATCTATAAACCATGTACACTATCTACACATCATGTATGTCATTATATGCCATTATTTCTCCTAGGAGTCAGTCTCACATGGTATTGAACATGTATTTGACCACACGTTTTATGTGAATTTCACCACCAAACCATGTAGACTACATAATGTGTACACCATCCACACACTATGTGCCAGGTTTTCCTAGTCTACACACCGTGTGTTATAAATGCACCATGTGTAATTACTTCATGGAATTTCATGTATAATGCAACACAACCAGGCGATGTTACGACCCTTCCCAGTGGGGTCCGTGCCATGACTCACTAATCCCAGCTCCAATAGGCCAGAGGGTGGTGACTAGCACCAAGTAGGCATATCACTAACAAGGGAGGCATTTCATAAGTACCTATACACACATACACATCTCCAAGCCCACAAATGATGAAATGTAAAAACCACTAAGGAACAAAATTCATGCATACAACTAAACCCCACCAACAGAGTACAATGGAAAGTAAAGTGCAGAAAGTAAACTGGGCCAGAATACAAGCCCACCAAAAGAAAGTGTCTGAAAACTACAAAGTCCAACCTGGAAGTAAGAAATAGGTAATGAGAATACTACTCAATGCTGAAGGAACACCTTAGCCTGTAGGAAAACTCAAAAATCTCAGGCCAGTCCTGGTATGCCCAAGACTTCGTCAAAAGGCTGCTCGTTTGCACAAGACACAACATGTGCAGGCAAAGACCGTGCATGGGTGAGCATAAGAATACTCAGTAGAGGACCCAGAAAACCACAAACAAATACACAAGGTAAAGGTATCATCATCTCTACATAGTATATGTCTATAGAACATATAACAAGAGAAACATATATAGATATACTTGAAACCCCAATCGTAGTCTAAAGGTAAGTCACGATGACCCCATAACCATGATAGAGATTCAATTTGAAGATTCCATGAAGCACTCATCTGGGAGAACTTACTCCACAAGTGTGCTAGCTCTGATGAAGTCCATCCGAGAAGTACATTCATTGGAAAGTGGAACAAGAGAGATAGATGAACAGATAGATCTGAAGAGAGAATAGATGCACTCATTCTAGGGGAACTTACTCCTGAGTTGGGAAAGACAATGATACATATATGAGGATCACTTCTAGGGCCTTGGCGTATACCATGACTCATCCAGATTTTACCTACTAAGTAGAGGACCGATGTTTTGATAAGATTGGTCAAGCCGACACCTGAATCTACCTAGGGTCAATAATGGATATAGGATCTCACTCTAGCCCTCTCAGAGGGACTCTAACTATATCCAAGAAAGTCCTGCTGAAGGGTCATACCCCTGTGAATAAGAAACAATACCTGACCTTTAAGGGAACAAGAGGGGGGGGGGGGGCACTGAACCAAACAAAAACTATCCAAGGAATGGTGGAAAAGAATATCAATACTTGTATAGAAAAGTATAATACATGTAGAAAGGTCACACGCCATGTCCTCTGACCCTAGGTACTACCCGTGTATAATGGCCCATGTCGAGGAGCATTCCATGTAGAAAGAGATATACACTGTGTGTAGGAGATTGAAACACCATGTCCTATTATCTGGGGGAGGCTCCCTGTACATAGTCCATGTGTCCATACACGACTTCAACCCATGTATGGAAACCCATGTACCAATGCACGAGGCAACCCATGTAACTGGCTTGGTTTGGCCGTGTGGTGGAGTACATTCCATATACTCCACCCCATGTCCATGTATCGTCTGAGATACATATCGAGTCCCATGTAAGTTCCAACATGCCATTTCATCACTTTATGTGGCCTAAAATCCTAGTTTCCACTGAACGAGTCCCACACGCCGTGTTCTTTGGAGAACACATCATTTTCTGCCCGATTTTCCAGAATTGCAAGTTCTTCGTCTGATGATTCAGGTGAAGATATGATTATTTATTCGATTGTATGATTGAAATAAAACTCAAGATTCTAGGTTTCTTTATCACCATAAGGTTGATTCCGTTGGTTTCAGGCCTCCAATCATCCCTGAAAACATGTTTCGATCCATTCACATGAAGAACTTTTGAAGAAATATTTCTCTCAGACTGAGTTGATTCTTCCACTGCCATCATCATATCACCTCTAGGTTTTCAAAATTCTAGATCTATGATTTGGGATCATTTCATTGTAATATAGATGCACAATGATCCATTGTTCATAACCCCACGAAGAATGCAAAGAATGCACGGGTCAAAATGGAGAATAAATCCAAACAGAAAGTCGAGGAATGAACCTCCACCATCATTCGTCATGGCATTGATCTTCTCCTATTAGAAGGATCAAATAGAGTAAATAAAATTATGAATAAAATCAAACATGGATCAATTCCCCAAAATAAACCCAATAAAAGGCCCTCCCACAAGAATGAATGATCTGTGGGTCAAACTATTGAAATAACAACCCATACCTTAATCGTCGATGAAGAGTGAAAATATATTATCATTGATTGAGGTTTGATCTCGCTGCACAACGATCCATGTGTCATCGTTCGTCGATAATTATCTAGGGTGGATCCTCTCCAAAGTCCCAAAGGATTTCAGGGATTTTTTCAAGATTATGAGCCTAAGACTGGGCTCTTGGTTATTTAAAAACACAAAACACATTGCTGCATCATGGAAACGTTAAAATAAAATAAATTATTAAATTATTTTATTTCCTTTAGAAAGTACAAAAATTAACTTTTGCAGCAGACCCGTTCCACAAATGTTAGGACTCGCCTAAGGTAAATCCACTGCTCTGAACACAATGGTGCCTTCATATTTCTAATCTAGGAATCTATTTATAATTTATTCTACTTTTTCAGGAAAACTTCTTTCATACACTATTTAAATGTTTAATTTTTTTCAAAAATTTATTCCGGGTACCCCAGGCCTCAGAATCACATGTCGTCATAAATCCTGGTCTCATAATAATTCCATATAATATTTGAAAAAAATACACAAAAATTCCTAAAAATTATATTCTCCCCACCTTAGGGATTTTACGTCCCCAAAAAGATAAAACAAATGGGTACTAAAATAGATGTGGGTACTGTGCACGAATCTAAGCCTCCCACTCCCATGTGCTCTCCTGAAGGTTCTCATTTTTCCATCGGACATGCACTAAGGGAATTTATCTCCCATAAAGGATCATCTCTTTTCGATCCTTGATCTCCACTGGGTACTCTGTGAAGGTTTCTCCATCATCGATTTCCAAATCGCCCCTATTGATGACGTGCTATGATTCATGCACTTTCCTTATCAACTATGACACATGGAAGAAATCATGTACCTGGTGCAACTACAGTGGTAGAGCTAGGTGGTACACCACCTCTCCAACTCCACGTAGTATCTAAAAATGGTCAATGAACCTTGGAGAAACTTTTTGACCCAACCAAATATCCACAACCCTTGTCGAGGTGAGACCTGAAGGAAGACATGGTCTCCCTCTTCGAACTCCAGAGGTCTCCACCATCTATCAACATGAGACTTCTGCCAGCTCTATACAGTATTCATCTACTACTGAATGATTTGCACCTTCTCATTAGTAGCTCACAGAACCTCTAGACTCATGAGTGCTGACTCTTTGAGTTCGGTCCATTAAAGCGGTGACCGGAAGGGTCTCCCAAATAAAGCCTCAAATGGTGCCATACCGATGGTGGAGTGGTAGCTATTACTGTATGAAAACTCCACCAGTGGTAGGTTGTCCTCCAAACTGTGACCAAAATCCAAGTTATAGGCATGCGGAATATCCTCCAGAACCTGTATGGTTCTCTTCGTATGACCATCTGTCGGGGGATGGAATGTTGTACTCAAGAATAGTTGGGTCACAAATGCCTCCTGAAATCCCTTACACAATCGAGATGTGAAATGAGTATCACGATATGAGACTATCATCAATGGGATTCTATGAATCTGAACTATCTCCTCCTATGCATTGAGGCATCCTAAGCTCTCTACGGAAATTTTCACCCTGATATCTTTGAAGTGGGATGAATTGGTGATTCGGTAAATGATCACCCAGATGGAATCATGTCTTTAGGACATTTGTGGTAAGCCCATCATGAAGTCCATAAATATTCTATCCCACTTCCACTCCGGCAATTTCAGGGGGTGAGATAACCCCACTGGAACTTGGTGCTCATCCTTCACCTTCTGGTATGTAAGGTATCAAGAAATGAACTCTGCTACAACCTTCTTCATCCCTGTCCACTAGAACTGACGTTAGAGGTCTTGGTACATTTTTTCCATTCCAAGATGTACCGCCAAGGGGGATGTATGCAACTCCCTCAAAACCTCCTCCCACAATGCTACTATTACAACTGTGTGTCCTTTGAAAAGGATGACGTGCTACTCACCTTGAGAATATCCATCAAGAGTTTTCCCTATGGATAAGTGAGCACATAAATTATCATAGTTGATATCCTCTAGTTGAGCCTCTCTGACTCTCTTCAAGAGTGTATGTGTAACAACCATTGACTAGAGATAAGCGACATCCTCCGTAACTACAAAGGATAACTGTAGCGAGGCCAACTGATCTGACGCCTCACTCAGTATCCATGGACTCAATCTACGACTGAGAGCATTAGCTACTATGTTCCCCTTACCAAGAGTATAAATGATCTCAAATTCATAATCCTAGAGGAACTCCAGCAATCTTCTCTACCTTAGATTTAGATCCTTTTGTGAGAAGATGTACTTGAGGCTCTTTTGGTCAGAGTAGATGATAAATCATTTTCCCATCAGGTATTTTCGCCACATCTTCCACAAAAATACTACCACTACCAACTCAAGATCATGGGTTGCATAGTTGTGCTCATGTTCCCTTAGCTGTCATGAACTATAAGCAATCACTGCCTATCTCTACATATGGACATAATCAAGCCCAGTCCCTGAGGCATCGTAGGAAATTACATACTCAACACCCTCTTCTAGAAATATCAAGCTCAGTGTGCTCACCAAACTCTGCCTCAACTATTAGAAAGCCTATTAGAACTTATTTTTCCATACGAAAGGATACCACTTCTGGGTTAAGGCTATCATAGGTGCTAATATATGGAAAAATCAGGGATAAATCTCCGCTAGTATCCAGCTAACCCTAGGAAGCTCTACACCTATGTCACACTCTGGTGTGGCTCCCATGATAACACTACCTCGACCTTGGATGGGTCCACTACTACTCCATCTTATGAGATAAAATGTCCCTAAAATTGGACCCCCTTTATCTAGAACTGGCACTTTGGGAGCTTTCCATAACATTTGTGTTCTCTAAGTACATATAGAACTATCCACAGGTGTCTCGTGTGCTCCTCCTATGACATCGAGTACACAAGGATGTCGTTGATGAATACCAATATGAACCGGTCTAAGTATGGTTTGAATTTCCCGTTCATAAGTCCCATGAACACTACAGGGGAGTTCTTCATGTCAAAATGCATCAATATTTACTCATAGTGACCGTAGAGACATCTAAAATCCATCTTCTGTATATCCTTGTCTCATACTCATAATTGGTGGTAACCCGATTGAAGGTCAACCTTTGAGAAGGGTGAGGATATAGGTGTCATCTTGGGGTGTAATTCAATGCATAAGTTGATATCCCGATGGGGATCTAGTCCTGGAATATCTTTTGGAAAGACATACTCATACTCTGCCACTACTTCTAGGAATTGATGGCTCACAACATCTGCTGCTCCAAGGGTAAGGCTAACAAACTCCTGAGTGATCAACTGCACCCTCCTAAGCATTATCCCATTCTATGTTGTTAGGGTTTCCTTTTCACAAAAAAAGAAAAAATTCGTTCCATCACTGTGGACACACCACACTCTATGCCTAAAATAGTCAATCTGTGAATGGAATGAAGATAACCAATCCATACCAAGAATAATGTCATAAGGACTCGATGCTACCACCATGAGGTTCCAACTGAAACTCTCACCTCTCAGGTTAAGATCACACTATCGAAAAAGATGCGTGATCATCGAGTCTCCTACCATAGGTGACTCCAAGCGTAATGGTCGAGTCAATGGCTCCACCAAAATCTCAAGGTTTCACACAAGACATGTGGTGAGGAAATAATGACTGGAACCTATTTCTATAAGTACAAAAACTAAGGTAGAAAAGATATATAGAATAACTTGGATCATCCCTGGAGTCTCTGGGTCGTATGCCTCGACCACATGTAGCTGCCCCTTCCCCTATCCCCCAGCTCCCTGAGCATGGTGAAAACCTCATAGGGGTGGTTGTTGAAGTAGGTAAAAGCATCTACCACCTCTTGCAGCTGTCCCTACTCTTCTGCCACGGCCACCGCCTATGAGGTCTGTCAGCTCCACTTTCTGCCTCTGCCACGGTGGTCCATCCACCACCACCATATCAATAGTTTTACAGGTTGGGTAATCTCTTGTGAGATGTCCTCTATTGTCACATGAGTAGAATCACCCATACCTAGGCTAATTGGATCTAGCCTAAGAGACATGGAACACATATCCCCTATCTTGGGTCATCCTATGAAGTCTCCTATGTCCTTATCTCTATGCCTAAAATTGGCTTCCGACTGCTGAGCTCTCAGAACCTATCTTCATGTTGTTGAATGCCACTGGCTGTCTCTGCTCATCCAAGAATCTCTCGACCATCAAATCTCACTCAAGAACTCCTACATAAGTCCAAATGCATATAGGCATTACACTAGCTTGTATGTCCCATCGTAGACCTCATTCGATGGTCCGAGATCTGAAGTACTGATCTCTAAACATATCCATCAAGTACTTGGCAAGGTTGGTGAACTTCGATGAATAGTCATCCACCGTTAAACTTCCCTTCTAGAGGTGAAGAATATTCTAGATACACACTTATCTCAATATAACCAGAGAGAACTACTCCCTAAAGAGTTGCTCAAACTTCGTCCATGAAAGAGTCTCCTTTTCATGAGTCTACATGGAAAAACTCCACCATCATCCCACTGAACCGTGAATAAGGCTAACTACTAGGATCACCATCTAGTCCGCTGGTGTCCTCACTAGATAGAAAACTTTGGTCACCACCTCAAGCCAGTCCTCAGCCTCCTGAGGGTTGGTCTCTCCTATAAACTTTATGGGTATATGTCTCTAAAACTCATGGAGCATGATTAGCCTACATTCCTCATCTGTTTGTACTTCAGGTACCATGTGTTGTTCCACTAGTGGTGGTATAGAAGTGGCATCACCTAGAGGTAATGTCAGGGGAACTGGTCCCAAAATTGAAGCCTCATCACTGAGGGGGTCATCCTCATGATTGAGCTACTGAATCCTAGCTGGTATGTTTCATAGAGGCATCCTTTAAAGAAAAAAGGATGTACCACGATCAAAGTGTATATCTAGAAAGCTGAAAATAATAGATAGGGAAACCAAAACTCATTCCTATATGATGCATGTACCATTATTTTGTTTCCCTAAAACTAGTGTTCTCATGTACCGAGTTGAAATGAAGGTTATCAGAGTCCTGGTGTATGGATACGTCGGATACCTGCACCAAAACTGAAGTTCCTAGCCTGAAATCCAAACTTGAGACACCTAACACTATTTCCCTAAACCAATATCATAGACTCTTGGTCCTAAGGTATAACCAAACACCTCTGATACCACTCTATCATGACTCATCCCAGTGGGGCCTGTGCTGCGACTCCCCAATCCCGCCTCCAATAGGCCAGGGGATGGTGACTAGCACAGAGTATGTATATCACTAACATGGGAGGCATTTACTAAGTACCTGCACACACACACACACTCACATTTCCAAGCCCAAAGATTATGAAATCTAAAAATCACTAAGGAACAAAATTCATGAATACAGCTAAACCCAACCAATAGAGTATAATGGAAAGTAAAGTGAAGAAAGTAAACTGGGATAGAATACAAGCCCACCAAAAGAAAGTGTCTGAAAATTACAAAGTCCAACCTTTATGAGATAGATAGGTACTGGGACTACTTCTCAATGCTGAAGGAACACCTAAGCCTATAGGGAAAATCACAATGCTCGGTCTGGTCATGTCCGCCCTGGACTCCATCAAAAGGCCGCTCGTCTGTACAAGACACGACACATACTGACAAAGGCTGTGGAGGGGTGTGTATTACAATACTCAGTAGAGGACCCTGAAACCACAAAGAAATACACAAGGTAAAAGTAAAGTAATCTCTACACAGTATATGTATATAGAACATATAACATTATAAACATATCCAGATATACTCTAATTACCCGACCATAGTCTAGAGGTAAGTCACAATGACCTCATACCCACGCTAGATATTCAGTTTGAAGATTCGAAAAAGCAAGCGTCCTTGAGAACTTACTCCACGAGTATGCTAGCTATGATGACATTCGTCTGTGAAGTAAATTTTTCAGGAAGTTTCATGAGAGAGATAGATGCACTGATAGATCTGAAGATAGAATAGATGCATTTATTTTGGGAGAACTTACTCCTAAGTGGGGAAAGATCACAATACACAGATGAGGATCACTGCCAGGGTCTTGAAGTATACCAAGACTCATCTGGATTTCACCTGGTAAGTAGAGGACTGAAGTTCTAGTAAGATTGGTCAAGACAATACCTGACTCTACCTAGGGTCATTAATGGATAGATGATCTCACTACGAGCCTCTCTGAGGGACTTTGACTATATCCAGGAAAGTCCTACTGAAGGGGTCGTACTCCTGTGAATAGGAAATGATACCCGACCTTTAGGGGAATGGGAAGGGTGGGGCACTAACCCAAACAAAAACTGTCCAAGAAATGGCGTACAATAAGATCAAGACATGTATGTAATGGTGCACAACGTGTTGAAAGGTCACATGCTGTGTCCTCTAATCCTGAGTACTGCCCGTGTACAATGGCCCTTATCGAAGATCATGTCGTGTAGAAAGATATATAAATGAAATGTAAGAGAGTTACATGTCATGTAATATTTTCTGGGGGAGGCTCCATGTATATTGGTAATGTTCCCATACATGGATTCAACCCATGTATGCCAACATGTGTACCGGTACATGGGGTAACCCATGTAACCGACCTGGTCTAGGTGTGTGGTGGAGTGCATGATGTGTACTCCAGCCAGTGTCCGTGTATCATTTGATATACACATTGAGTCCCACATAAGGACCCACATTCCATGTGACAAATTTCACACATCATTTCATTTCTTCCTATCACCTGAAACCCTAGACGCTGCTGAATGGGGCCCACACACTGTGTTCTGTATGATTTTCCAGAATCGTAGGTTCTTCATCCAACACTTCGAGTGAATCTCTTATTATTTATATGACCATAAAATCACCATAAAACTCAAGATTATGGGTTGTTTCATCATCGTAAGTTTGATTACATTGGTTTCAGGCCTTCAATTATCCCTGAAAACCTGTTTCGATCCATCCGCATGGAGAACTGTTGAAGAATGATTTCTCTCAAACTGAGTCAATTCATCCACCACCACCATCATCACTCCTCCACTAGGTCTTAAAAATGATGGATATATGATTTGGGATCATTTAGTTTTGAGATGGATGCACAATGATTCATTGTTCATAACCCTGTAAAGAACGCAAAGAACACGTAGGTCAAAAGGGAGAAGAAATCCAAATAGAAAATTGAGGAATGAACCTCCACCGTCATTCATCACAACATTGATCTCATCCTATTATAATGATAAAATATAGAAAATAAAATTATGAATAAAATCAAACATGGATCAATTCCCCAAAATAAACTTGATAAAAGACCATCCTATAAGAAAAAATCATTCGGGGGTTAACCTGTTCATCGGTTGATCCGCGTTCGTCATTTGAATCAAAAAATGGGGAATGAAGAATTAAAATAAAAACCACTAAATAAATAATTGATGAAGAGTGGGGAAATTTTCATCACTAATTGAGATCCAATCTCACTGCACAATGATCTGTGTGTCATCATTCATCGTCGTCCATCGGGAATTATCTGGGGTGGCTCCTATCCAAAGTCCCAAAGGATTCCATGGATTTTTTCAGGGTTATGAGCCTAATATTGTGTTCTGGGTTATTTAAATCCCCAAAACACATCACTGCATCCTGGAAATTTTAAAATAAAATAAGTTATTAATTTATTTTATTTCCTTTAAAATGTCCAAAAATTAACTTTTGCAGCTGACCCGTGCCGACTGATGTTAGGCCTCACCTATGGTAAATCCACTGATCTGAATGCAACAGTTCCCTCTAATTTCTAATCCAAGCATCCTATTAAAATTTATTCCAATTTTTCATGAAAACATCTCACACAAGCTATTTAAATGTTTAATTTATTTCAAATATTTATTCCGGGAACCCAGAGCCTCGGAATCACACACCGTCACAAAGCCTGGTATCATAATAATTCCATATATTATTTGAAAATAATAAATGGAAAACCAAGGCATTACAAGTGAATTTAACTTGGGTACATGGCATGTACTTTGGTGACATGTTGTGTAATATCATTCTATCTAGATAGAGTCCTTTTCACTTTCCAATGGCATCTACAATTATTATTAATCTATTCTAAATTTTTTAAGAAAATGAAACAATGAATGAAAATGAATAAATGTCAAAAGATATTTAATTAAAATATGATTAAAGAATAAATAATCTTGAAATGAAATATCTGACCACTATTGTGCATATATATCAACAACAAAATAAATAATTATAAATTTGAAACACAACCCCTCTCATACCACTTGAAGGTTCCAAGTGTAGTGAAAGTACCTTAGTGGGTGATATACCAAGAGGGTTTTTCAATTTAATATATCATTCACAATATTATATATGATATTAATTCCATTACCAATGAAATTTTTTCCATTTAATATTGATGTAGAGGAAAACCCATAACTCGGGGAGGATCATTGCATATTAAATTTAGAATTTATTTATATTATAATAGAAGAAATGATACCTAATCTTAGGATCTTTCTTTGGTGTAGATATTTTTTATTTTTCGAAACCATTTTCAGATTACCTACATTTCATTATAATGATCCAAGTGTGGAATCCCTGTTGTGGAGATCCATCTTCAATCCTTTTATCTTCGAATGATACCGATTGATTTCTTGGTGCTATTATGGAGAATCAATCATCTTGTGTTGTTCATCTTGATCAATTGAGATCCTTTGGGCTCAAAGGAATCTTTATATATCTTTTTGTTCTTGAGGGGAAGAGAGAAAGAGGAATGGAGAGAGAATTTTGTTATGCACAATGATTCTCAAGTCTTAAAATAACCTACATAATAGACATAAACATCTATTTATAGAGCTATGATTTAGGTTAAAATATTATTTAATTGTATACTGGCCCATAAATAATATAATAATCCTTAATAAACCCCATTCCGTATAATAATAGTAATAATATTATTTTATGGTATACACTTACTAGTGAAATGATAAATATTATTTTACCATCTTGACAATTAAAATTTTTCATTGGACACGATCTTGGTCTATTCCAACTCCTTATAATTTTTTGAATACTCAAATAAATATTTAATAAAATATTTAATTTATAAATAAATATTTTCAATCAATAAAAAATGATTAAAATTATTCTTTAGTCTTGAGAATAATATTTATTTCAATAATTAAATTCAAATAGAATTTAATTGAGTTTAACATGATCACTTAGTGTGTGACCCTCTAGGATTCTTTATTGTTGGACTTTGGTGGTAAAAAAGCCCATAATTTTCATACATAGATATCACATCTTTTTAGATGAATATTTATTACATAACATAATGATACATGACATAATTATATAGTTCCAGTGAGTTTAGAAACTTGGATAAATTGAAAACTGGTTCATAAGTGAACTACAACATCTCCCGTTAAGTTATTCATAACTAGAACCCTTCTTAGAAATATCATACATAATACCTTTATTCAGAACCTAGGGAAATGAAACATGACAAAGGGAGATCCCAGATACTCATTAAGGGAAAAAAGGGAGATATCAACATAATATGAGCATAAGAGTATGAGAATATGAGCATAAAATTTGTAAAACAATACTCAACATATCATATCTCATAATCTTGAGTAATGACATAAAGCTTGGTAGTTTATAAGACATGAATCATAAAGGAATAAAAGAACATAATCCATGAGGGCATAACATTTTCATAAGATTGAGAATTGTGGAATACTCATAAGCATAGAAAATCATTTCCTTAGTAGTTAAAGATCATTTACAAGACTATAATACTAGATTTGGTTCACTCACCCAACCATCATAGTAGTCAAGGTTCACTCCCAATACTATCATAGTGGATAGAGTCCCTTACTTAATTGAGATCACTCTCTATTCTAGTCCTGTTTGTCACATGAGATATCTATCATTACCCAATTAATTGGAGGGATATATAATTTTAGTACCACCCATCACATAATGAAACTTATACATATGTGATCCAAAATATTATAAAAAATTCTTTATATCATAACTAGTGAAAATGAAATGTGTTTCAAAAACATTTCATCATGTTATAACCTATGGAAAAGAAATGGATTTAATAATCATTTCATCAATTTACCATAACATAACCCATGTAAAAAGTGATAGGTTTTATAAAAATCTTATCATCATAATCATAAACTATCTAGAGAAAGAATAAGGATGATATCATTGGATCATAATCCCATTAAAAGTTAAGAAACATCAAATGATGCCATCTTAGATGGAAAATACTTTTAAAAGATCACTTGGAACATTTTTTGAGAAAAATATCATTTCTTATTTGAAATAGCTTAATATAAAACTAAAAAATATTAAATAAAACATTTATTTTAAAGGATCCTTGGAAACTTATAAATTAAGCGTCACATAATTGAGTGTTTATAATGTTGTAAAATTCCATTCATGCAGTGTATGTGAAAACAAATATTTCATTCATGTTTTTTGTACAAAGTCAAAAGTACCTTATTCGAAAAAATGACAATAAGATTCATTTTAACACATTATTAAAAAATTAAAGAATTGGTAAAAATTAATTTAAACAATTATATAGTAATATTAAGAACATTCTTGAAAATATTTTTAGAAAATATGGATATAGAAGAAAATATGTTTTCATTCGTAGTAAGAATTAAAATTAGTTTTCATTAAAAAATATTATTTCATTCTCTTGATTAATTAAAGAGAGGAAAATGGAAGGAAAACATGTAATATCTAGAAATAAATATATGAGAAGAAAATTCAATAATTTCCTAAGAGATAGATCTCCATATTTCATCATAGAAATCATAATCACAAACAATCCTGATAAATAATTAGATTGAAACATAAAACCCTAACCACTTTGGAAAATTTTGAATCATAAGACCCATGAATAAATGAATATTATATGGATCTGTATATCCCATAATTATCATGTGAATAATAATTAAATATATTTATGGGTAGTGTATACACCACACAAAAGAAGCAAATAGTGAATTTGGCATGTGTTCGATGGAAATAAAAGTGAGACTAAAATCACATAACTCATGTCTGATTTCCTTCATACATGTTTGAAACTCATGTATAATAATAATATATTTATTATAAATATATCCTAGAACCATAATAATATATATAATAATGTATATGATATACTTAAAACCTTTTACCAGATGTTTATTAATAATTCATTATTAAAATAACTGCTTCAGGTGATAATTCCTTTGTTTTTCATGTATGTTTTGTTTTGATAGTTTTGGTAAATGTATATAAATTATGATTAAATCATATCCATAATTTTAATCATGATATAAATATAATATAAATTCACTATATACATATTTATAGTCATCCATAAAAGTTAGAGATAGAAAAATGAATTACACTATTCACAGAGATAGTAGGCCGTACGTATGTATGAACATTGTTTAAATTTTTTTAAAGAATGGAATGAAATAAAGGTATATATTAATTCAAATTTACAGAATAATTTTTATATGATAGATATAATATATATTCATTAAATATATCTCTCTTTCCATCTATATAAAAATATTGTGAAAAACATACCACATCACTTCTAGAGGTAGTAGTCCACATGTACGCATGAATGACATTATCATTTTTCAATAGATTGGAAGGTAAGAATGTAGATGTGATATTATAATTTCAGAAGTATAATTATTTCATAAATATCATAAATATAATTAAAATACATCATTATGTCTTGCTGTGAGAGGCGGTGATGGAAAACCAAAAAATCGGTTCGAGAGGCGGTAGTTTTCTATACACATGATCGACGGTTTTATTTCCCATTTAATGGAATAGTATATAGATATATGTTATTATAATAACAAATATTTATATGGAAGATACCAGTCTTATTATGTAATCAAATTTAAGAAGATTTTAAGGAGGCTGTAGAATAAATAAAAAAATTCGGTTAAGAATGATACCTCTTTTTCAGAAAACATCTTTAGGTTTGCACAAGCCTTCATAAGTGGGTTTTATAACAAAAAAATGCCTCTAGGTCATGGGAAGGGATGTAAGGATGGATTTTGGATAGGTATTGGATGAACCAAAATGATTTTGAGGTGCGAATAAAAGAGGATAAAAGATGTCCTTTTATAAGTGGGGGAGATGACCCACATAGAGTTTTCTTAAAAGAATCACCACTACAAAACGAGCCTTTAAAAACACTGACCTTTATCAATACGAGAAAAAAATTCTAATAAAGGAACCCTTCATCAGTGCTAAAAAAACACTTATAAATGACACCTTTTATTAGCACTGAAAAAAAGCACTAATAAAAGGTACCATTTATCAGTTCTTTTTTTCATCCCTGATTAAAGTACCCTTTATCAGCACTGACCTTTATCAGTGCTAGAAACAAACGCTAATAAAGGTTCCCCTTATCACTGCTAAAGAAGAACTGATTAAATTACACATTTTATCAGCACTAAAAAAAATCACTGATAAATGATACCCTTTATCAACGATTTTTTTAGCGTTGTTAAAAGGTTCCCTTTATTAACACTATCTTTTTAGTGCTAATAAAGTGTACCCTTTATCAACGCTTTATTTTTAGCATTGATAAAGGGTATCCATTATCAGTGATTTTTAGCACTGATTACAGTCTCGAATAAAATTAAATAATTAAATAGATAAAAATTTCATGAGTAAATTAAAAAAATATTAATTAAATAATTATTGATAAAAATGAATAAATGTAATATACATATATATAAATTATAAAATTTAATAAATAGTATATATTAAATATATAAATATGTAAAATTAATAAAATGAAATAATCAAACAAATAAAAATTAAAAATGAGTAAATTAAGAAAAATATTAAAACTTTATTAATTAAATAATTACCGATAAAAATGAATGAATTTAATATACATACATACATACATATATATAGATTATAAATATTAATAAGTAGTATATATTAAATATAGATATATAAAATGAATAAATTTAAATAATAAAAAAATAAAAATGATTAAATTGAAATAATTAAACCAAAAAATTAAAAATGAATAAATTACAAAATTATAAATAAAATTATTAATGAAACAATTATTAATAAAAATGAAAAATTTTAATATATATATACTAATTATAAATAGTGATAAATAATATTTATTAAATATAAATATAGAAAATGAATAAAATGTAATAATTAAAAACATATTAAAGTCTTATTAATTTTTAATGTTTTTTATACTTAATTATTCATTAATACATTTAATATTGAAATATATTCATATATATATATATCAATGTATATAATATTTAGTAAAATATAATTTATATAATACAAAATATTTATGCTTATATTAAATAAGTCATATATTTAGTGAAGAATGGTTTATAATTAAACATTAATATTAATTAAAAATACTCACTAATTACATCAATTAATAAACACAATTGAATGTCATTTGATATTTAATTTAACATATATCAAATGTGTGTTATATTGATTTCACATACAAATACATAATTAATGAATTAATATATACAACGCACACACAAAAATATTTACGTAATTAATGAAGTCTTATATAGAAACACATACACCTAATATTTTTTGTAATTTATTCAAATTTTAGTATTCATTATAACATGATACATTTAATATATTATGTTTTAATCAATAAATTTTATTTATTTATTTTTAATATTATTATAGTTAGGTATTATATAATCATTTTTAATATTTTTTATTTTTCAGGATTTATTTGTTTTATATTATTTATTTATATATATTTATTTACTATATTTCAATATTTTCAATATGTATTCATCTTTATTTCAATACATATCCATATTATTTTACTAATTTTTATTTAATTAACAAAACTTATCCATTTTTTCAATATTTTTATAGTGTACTCATTTTTAATTATTCAATTTCACTCATTTTTAACACACATTCATTTAAGATTATATATTCATTAATAATGTTAAAAATATATTTTTAAATAAAAAGTTATAAATAAATATATTTATAAATGTATATTTACTATATTTACAAATTTATATATTTATAATTATAAATAAACAAATATTATTTTTTAAAAGGTATTTATAGACTTATAAATAAATAATTATATATATTTAAATTATAAAATTATAGTAAATTTATTTAAATAATGAATATATTTACTATATTTATATTTATATTCATATCTATATTTATATTTATTTATTATATATATATATATAATTATATATATATAATGATATAAATAAATAAGTATTTTTTAAAAAGTATTTATATAATTATAAATAAATAATTATAAAATTGTAATAAATATATTTAAATAATGAATATATTTATTATATATATATATATATTTATTATATATGTATAATTATATAAATATATATAATCATAAAAATATATTTATAATTATAAAATTATAATAAATATATTAAAATAATGAATATATTTATTATATATATATATATTTATTCATCTCGATTGGGCCTCTAGGCTCCTGGGCCTCCGAGCCATCAAGGGGGCGGTGACACAGGCATGATGGGGAGATAGTGATGCAGACATGACGCAGGTGGGGCCTTAGGGCCATCTAATAGTGGGCCTATATGCCACGTTTTGGGATTCATGCCCAATGGGACTTCTAGCCAAAATTTATAATGTAATAAAGTTGCTTGTTGGGTGAGTTATCCCTTGGGGGGGGGGGCTATGACCTACCTTTTCGGCCTGTGTGTCTTCGGTGTGTGTGTGTGTTTGAATATAATTATACCCCCAAGAACATAATATAATATATTTACTATATTTATAAAATTATGTATTTATAATTATAAATAAATAAATAAATATATTTTTTAAATTTTTTTATACAATTATAAATAAATAATTATATATTTAAATAAGTGTAAAATTATAATAAAAATATATAATTATAAAAATATATCTATAATTATTTTTATTTATAATTATAATTATAAATCCATTTTCAGCGCTAAAATTTTAGTGTAGATAAAGATTTCTTTTATCAATGCTTTTATAATATTGTTAAAGTTATATCTTTATTAGCACTAAAAAAGCACCAATAAAGATATATTTTTATCAGTGCTTATTAATTTAGTGCTGATAAAAGATATCCTTATCAATGCATTTTTGGAAGCACTGTTAAAAGTATCCCCGATCTATTTAAATATCCTTAACACACTAATTCTAGTCGCGATATCTAAAGATTTTGCGGAAGTAACCTAATGCCAACACTCCTTAAATCAAAGGCTCAGATCAAGGTTTTAAGGAATCCAAGGCTCAAATCAAGGCTCAAATCATGGTTTGAAACAATACAAGGCTCGGATCATGGCTCGAACAAATCCAAGACTCAAATCAAGGCTCGAATGAATCGAAGATTTACTGATATAACTACTTTCTCTCGGTCAAATCAAATATCGAATCTAAAGAATGTTATTTTCTCCTCCTCCCCAGTCATTGATTTCTTTTTTGGGTTCCACATAAGGTGCTTTTTTCTATATATTTTCCAATATCCAGGTGATTCAGGAGTTTTTTCTGGCTGATTTCTTCTACTCAATTTTTCCACATAATTTTTTGCATTCTTTGGTTCAACAACCACTTGCAGATTTATTCCACTCGATTTAACTCAATTTGGATATCCTCTATACCGTATTTCACTTTGAAAATGCAGAAGAGATCAGTTATATATTCCTCCATTTTTTTCTATTTTTCTCTATATATTCCTCCAATGGATTTAAATAGATTTGTGAAGGTAAATAATTATTTGATTCCCATAATGGGTTCGTAATTTTTTTAATGATTCCTATGCAGGCTATATAGAGGTTTCATAGGGATTTGAACCTTATTTATAAATCTATCGATTTATGATTTTAAGTGTTTTTTAAATGGATAAGAGGATCGTTTCAATGAATAAGATAAAAGGAAAATGGTTTGGACCCTATTTTGAGTTCCAATGGATGTAACCAATGGAATAAGGGTTAAAAAAAGAATTTGTATGATTATTAGTTGACTCCAATGAGAGGAATTATTTTTTTTCGATTTATTGATACCTATTATGTTTTTAAAGGATATTTATAACATTATTTTACATGATAATTTTTAGGACTTTTGGTAATTGATAAATGGTTTCCTATATTATAATAAGGATGGGTTTTAATAAGATTTTCACCCATAAATACTGGAAATATCACCTATATTCACGGTTTGGAACCATGAGTATAGCCCCTAGAGCCGTGGGTATAAGATTTACCTAGTGTTCTATGAACCGTGGGCTTCCGAGGCATCAGGATAGAGCTATACCCATGGTTCTATAGAACCATGGATATAGGCCTAGAAAATTCTATAATACCCACAATTTTAGTTGAACCGTTGGTATATATCTATACCCACAGTTTACAAAACTATTGGTATAGATTATCACACCACAAATAATATAGCCATGGTTCAATGAACTGTGGGTATAGATCTTGACCTGTAAAAATAAAATAAAAAATGGATTTGAAGACAGATGAAGACAGATGATGATGAATGACAAGATACTTGATAAAACATATTTTTAGTTACAAATGAAGACTAAATCGAATCATGCGGTTCATATGATACTTCAGGTGACAAAAAATATTTGAGATACATGCCTTCACTAGTGGATTCTGAACTTCCCAACGAGACTTCTGGTGAGTTTGGTGTTTTAGGGGAACTCATGGTAGGCACATTACAACCTGTTTCTTCCGGTTCCATTGAGCTGTCTTCGGCCATCACCAAATCATTAAATCCATTCCAAATTCAAGTATATTTCTGTACTTCCCAGATTTCACTACCATCCCATATCTCATAACCTATTTTCCATGTCAACTCAGCAAAGACCCACTTCCCAAACAATAAAATGAACTAAAGGAAACCCACATATATGCCGTAAAAATTATACAAGTCAACTTGATGGGTAGCCAGTAAAATGGAATTGACTTTGAGAATCCCCCTCAGACATTCCTGAAAAAAGAATTAATGTATCCAAAATGATATATAATATTATTAAAATTACAGTGTGGGTATCTACTATACAAAAAAAATCATCTAGAAGGTAAATATCAAGATCCTGAAAAAAAGCTCTGCAAGCTATATGTGCTATTTTTGGCCACTACTGAGGTTGATTCCCCACTCCCCAATTTCAGTCAAGTCCCCAAATTTCATCATTTTCAAGTCTTTCTCTAAACAACTGGCCCAGATGAATTCCTTGTATCTTTCTAGGTTCATCATCAGGACAAACATGATGTTTTCTTGAATGGTACTGCTTTGAATCCATGATGTTTTGGAAACATATGCAGTTGTACCAAAAATCCTAACCTGATGAAAGGAAAGAAATCATAAAAATATATGGAATTTTCAATATATTCAAGTGATGAACTAATAAATCAAAAAGTTGTCACTTTAAAAGTACAAACCTTCCCATTTGTTTTGTGAATTTCACCAAGAATTGAATATAAGAGAGAAGACATCCTCAATCCAACAATCCCAACTATGGATTCAATCCCCCTGTGAATCTCCAATTTCAAATTCCTCAAATAGGGTTCTTTATCATCGTTATCCAAGCTAAAAGATCATTTTTTGACCACTATGGCAATGAAAACATCCCAATTATATACTATATATTTAATTTATAGACAATTCAGCACTAGTCATGTCATGATCTAATCTCTTGAGGGAGATCATGGCTTGGGACATCAAGATCATGGTTTGAGGGAAGGTCCCAATGGGTTCCCACAAAATCTTGAAGAGCATCGTGGCCATGAAAAATGAACTCACATTGAGTGGCATATTCAAAACGATCGCAGTCCTAAAGTTGAGAGTTTATGCGAGCCCCAGCATGCTCCATAATACAATAATGATGCCCGTATCAGAGTAGAGGATCTTGGTTAGTCATACATAGAAGAAGGGAATGAAACAAGAGATTAAAACAATTTTGAAGAGAAATACAATAGAGTGATTCAAATACTGATAAAGACCAATGGATACAGGTCAAAGTAGAATTGGAATAAAAAAACACCCCATATGATAACACAACACAATAGTTTAGTAATCAGTTTGGATGGACTGTTGAGAAGAATAAAAATTCACATCATACCACTACCATGAGATTGTAGACATCCTCCTATGCAGAATAGAAATGAATAAGAATTTTTTTGAATGTACAAAATACATGTCATAGTTGAAAAATGGGATCCTTTACTCATACAGATTAATATGTTTAGACGAGTTTATAATTAAATAAATCATGTTTGATTTGATGATTATTTCAAACACTGGTAGCCAGATAGAATCAAAACAGATGTCATAGAAATTCCAATTGATGATGATTTCAAACACTCAAAATTAATTTTATTTCATAATAGAAAAAATTCACACCATAACATTAATGTTTAGAGTGGGATAACTTACTAAAGAATTTCTATTTAACACCCCCAAGGAAAATATAATGAAAATGCATGAAATTTCAGGAAGAAATTCACATCATATTATAAAATACATCATTTTAGAATAATTATTTTTAAAAAAAGATTACTGACTTATAAATATGTAAAATTACCTAAATATTCTTTTTCATGATAAAAAAATGATGAGCATAGTGATTAACATGATCTCTGGAAAATGAGAGAAGAACGAATATAAAAAATGCCATTATTTAGATCTTTGGAAAACTATACAAATAAATCACTACAAAAACATAAATGAGCATATGATAGAACATGCAAAGAGAAATAAAAAGATATGTTAACTGTAATTTTTTTTACCAAAACTATTATTCAACACTAAATAAAATCAAAGGCAAAAATCAGAACCCAAAGAACATAATAATGTTTCAAATTTTCCATACCTAGAACTAATTTATATATATTTTTTAAGAGGTGGTACTAAACAAATATTATTTTATATAAAGTGATATTCACAAGTAGTTGTAATTTAACATTTAAGAGTACTGGAATAAATCTAGTTTTGTAAAAGTAACGATTGAGTTTGTGATGCAAAATTGCAATAAAAATAGTTATATGTTATAGATTCTACCACATTAGATGCTTGAATTTTACTCTCAATAGTCATTTTACTTGAACCTGAAATATAATAAAATTAAATCCAAAAAATAATAATTAAATGTGGATAGTTGACAAAAACAATTAAATAATAATAAAATTACATCTAATCATGCCCACACAGTTAAAAAAAAAATTAAATACATAGATGGGCCTACTGTGGATGCTCGGTGATACCTGGATCGTAGTCCAGGAAACATGCTGAAGTGGGGAGGCATCCCTGACATCCTACATCATCCGGTACTCATCTTATTTCTACATGATCTATAATGACCATCACTAGACATCATCAATAAAAATTTAGAAGATTTAGTTTCCTAGACTTTAAAACTCTTCAATCATGTAGGATCATAAAATGTCATTATAAAAGAAAAACTAATTTATTTTACAATGATATTTTATATAATGGAATCTCCTTTGAAAATAAAATAAATTTTAAAAATAAAATCACAACCACACTAGTAACGAGATAATGTAGGCTTCAATAAAATTAACAACTATGCTTCATCACATTCATATTTTATAAAAACTAAAAATTCTCAATGTCATTGTTTAATTTCAAAATGAATTCATAACAAGATACACCCATTTTATTCTAAGAAATTCAAGTTTATATTATACATCATTAGAAGAAAAAATCATAACTAAATATTTCACTAAGATAAATTCTGCAAAACATATCTACGACATCTTTATACACACATTTGAATTAGTTATTACTTTTTATGAAATAAATTTAGCTCAATTTCATGATTCTCTAGAAAATGGATGAATCTTATAGTTCAATAGAACATGGAATCAAAAATTATAGTCTTTACACAAGGAACTTAAAAATAAACATCAATTTAATCTAAATAAAATTAAAGTGTAATGTTGTTTTTAAAATAGTTGATATATAGGGATTGGGAAATCACTATAAAACAAGAATAGAATAAAAAAAACACCCAATCGAAGGATAATGATGGATGAATAGAAGATGCCCCTTGACAAATAGAAACACTCCTCGACCTAGAGGGGTCTTCCTTGATGAACATGAGATTCCTGATGGGATGCGCATCAACAAAGGAGATCGGGGGATAATGTTGGAGAAGGAGAAGGTCAGTCGTCGATTGGGTGAGAAAATAGCTAAACCTATGGGGGATAGGTAAATGGACCTTTGGGGAGGGGGGGGGGGTAGCCCAAAATGTGAAGGGGGGAGGCTGGGAGTCGGAGGCCGAGAGGTTGAGGTGGAGGGAGGGAGGGGGGTCAGGGGGCTGACGTGGAGGGAGAGGTGTGGGGGCTAGGACGCAGAGGTCAGGAGGTTGAGGTCGAGGTCAAGGACGAGGTTGAGGTTGAGGTCAAGGTCGAGGTCGAGGTCGAGGGTGAGGTCGAGGTCGAGGTCAAGGTTGAGGTCGAGGTGAAGGTTGAGGTCGAGGTCGAGGTCGAGGTTGAGGTCAAAGTTGAGGTCTAAACCTATAATGAAAAACTCCCAACACCAAATTGACTCATCAAATTCCACAAAATATTAGTCTTACCAAACACACAAAAAACTAACATACCGATACAAACCCAAGACCCAACCATGCTCTTTTGTATGACTTCCAAACTACTAAAAGTCACCAACCACCCAGATGTCCTACTACAAAAAGGATGCACTAACCTATCGAACATATTGAAGGCATTCACTATACCCTATATATAAACCCCAAAATAATGAATATCTCCATAATCCTCATATTCTAATTCCCAAAAAGCTACACTAACTCACCTCAGGTGAACCTATGGATTTCTAGAGTTAGGAATAAATTAAAAGGGTTGAAAACTAAATAATGGGAGGTGGTTTACCTAGTATAAGTTTTAAATCAGAAATAGAATCCATGATGGGAATTCAATAATACCTCTAGAGAAGTAGGTCACTACCAAGATAATCGTTCTATAGAATTTCTAGACTATAATGAATATATGATCTATATGATCATGCATGAACCTTAAACCAATCTTCAAATGATTTAAAAATATATAAAATATGATAAACTAAATAAACTCCACATGTATAAGAAATTCATAAACCAAACAGGACATAAAAATCTAAAAATGTATGTCCAACCTATAGAGACACCTCTAGATCAACCGAGGATAGCTCCATTGCACTTGTTATATGTGACTATCATGGCATCAAAAATACCCCAACTGGACTCCATAAAATAGGCACCTAAAAACAGCCAAGATCAATTAGGCTACATATATATAATTCATAACAACATACCTATTTAAACCTAAAATGTTGTATGCAATGATGTATGTCTACTAGATTCAGTGCTCCAAGATCCCATAAAATTGGTGGAAAGGGAAAGGTGTATATGTAGACATGGTGTAAGACATATCCCATTCAACCATATACATCATTGGATAACACACCATTTAATATTTTATATAAAAAAAATATATACACCCCTTATAGTGTAGTCACAAATCTATTTAAATAGTATCCATTCTTAGGAAAACATTACTAACTATATCAAATATAATGCTTAATAAAATAGGGTGAAATCATTTTCTACATATATAAATATAATCTATTCTCAAATAATTTTCAATTATAACAATTTTTATGTTCAATATTAGAAATGATGGTCATGCTTTTATATCAAACATTAACTATTATACCAGTACAATGATATTTAAATAAGCTATGAATAAGAATATTTAGACCAAATTTAGTAAAAAAATTGGAATAAAAACATTTAATAAACCATGTCATTAGTTACAACATGAAATATATAGATTTTAAAATGTTTCATTATATTTTTTATTTGGTTTTATTCTATCCATTATGGATTAGGTTACATTGATTTGATTTGATTCAATTCAATAATGTTTGGTTCTAATCAGCTAATTTCGGGTTAGCATGGGTTTATGCATGTTATTTCTATTTGGATAGGTACAAGTTTGGTTTGGTTTGGTTTGGTTTTGTCATTAAACATGGAAAAATTTTCATATTATGGCCAATCAGAAAAAAGATCCCTAAACATCAAGAATCAACCTAAAGAAAAACCCGCAAAATGTTCTCTATATAAAACAATAAAAATGTTTCACATTATAATAATAGACATGTTCTATATCAAAGCTTCAAAGTTATCCTATAGGAAAATAATAGACTAGGTATTTTATAAAGTAAATAAACATGAAATAAAATTAAATCATATTGTATAAGCTCACTTTTAACTATTATAACACCATTCTAGTATGATAATAATAACCATGATGTTTAACCATGAAAAATATATTAAACTATCCATAAATAAAATATAATAATACTATAATAAAACATGATAATCTCAATCCTAATAAAAAAAGGGTATGCCATTTTAAATCCTTAAGACATACTAGGGAGATGTCAAATGAATTTATAGTCATGTAATTTAAAACAACATCGCACATGGTATAGAAAAAAAAAATGAGGTATAAACTAGAGAAAATCTATCGTGTTTGGAAAAGTTTCAAAACATTTCCAATAATCAAAAGTACAAGGGTGTAACGTATTATTTATTAGAAATGGGTTGGTCATAAATGTTAATCTTGAATAATATATTTTAAATAATCAATTCATTAATTTAAGACTTTATCTTTAAGGAAAAATGTATTTCCTATAGAACATGTAAGTAAATTATTTTTTAAGTTATAAGTGCCCATGACCTAAAAGAACGTTTTGAAACCAACTTCCTCAGTCACTATTTTAAAATGGTGTTACAATTCATATTTTAGAATACATTAGTTTAGAAGATAATAAATAAAGGATAGAAGGGAAAATGAGTGAGTACATTTATAAACACATTTTGATAAAACACCTAAAGGAAGGAAGGGGTCCATTTTTCTCTTTCAAATCACTATTTTTATAAAAAATTTCATAATCAATCTTATAATTCCATAAAAAAATCATTGTAACCAAAAAATTTCCTTAAAATCATGGTAATTATTTCACACACAATACTCTATTTTATAGAACATCTAATATATTATTAATTACTGAAAATGAATATTAATCACTATCATGGTTTTTAAAAAATCAAAATCACCCTTTGAAATATATATATAATATGTTAGGCATTCCATTATCAAGATACATGAACTATATGAAACAACTATCTACCTAATCCCAATGAGTCATAATGTGTCCTATGCATTTATCATAAGAAATTTCAAGATCACATACCAAGATCATTGGTGAGATTTCATACTCCAAACAACCTTCAAGAATCACCTAAAAATTAAAAAACCAATGTCTATCAATAAATAAACTCAATTATATAATAACTTTAATAAAATAATAACTAATACCTAATGAAAACCAAGGAAATAAACTTCCAAAAAATTTACCCAAAGTTACACAAAACTAAAGTACCAAATAACTTCAATATAGTATCCCAAGATTTCACCATAAAAACTAGAAAACCATAGGTCACAACATACCTTGGACAACTTCTATCGAAATTGAGAAAAATGGTTTACAGGACACCCACATCAGTCTCTTTTATACAAGATAATAGATAGTCCCTTGAACCAAGATGAATACCACCATGCTCAGGTGGGATTCACCTTAAAATATTTAATTCATTAATAGAGATTAAAAGAAATGAAAAAAAGGAAGCGATGAGGAGAATAAGAGGAATAACTTTTGAGGTTGGGAGGCTGAGGCTGGGTGGCAGAGGCTGGGAAGAGGTAGAGTCTGGTAGGCAGTGAAGGGGGAGGCAGCCGCATAGGTAGAGGTGAGGGCCGGAAGGTGGTGGTAGGGGCCAAGAGGTAGAGGCTGAGGTGTCCATGTATGCAGATAATGAGACAAGAAGGTGGAGGGAGGGAGGTGGGGCCAGGAGGTGGAGTCCAGGGTGAGAGGTTGAGGCTGGGTAGGGGATGAGAGGGTAGAGAGGCCATGGCTCTGGGGAGATGTGGGTGAGGAAATAGCAAATCTGGAGGTGGAACCAAATAAAAACTTCAAATTGGGGATATTATACCCATGGTTTTAACAAAACCATGGGAATAGATGAACATATACCACCCATACCCATGGTTTTTAAAACTGTGGGTATAGATGCGTGGGTATAGACCCATTTTCTAATAGTGTATCTAGTTATAAAAGGTCTATTGTCACTTTATTAAGAAAAGTTTCATTATGGTTTTATCACCCTTATTAAGAAATTTATTGGTTAGTGTTTTCTATAGGCGTTTTGATTTTTATGGGATGCGTATTGATTATTATTATGTGATGATTGTATGATGTGATAGGTGAATATTTCTTGAGAGGGTGTTGGAGGTGGGATTAGGTTTATTGTTTATGTTTTATTATCGATTTATAAATTTATCATGTTCATATTTTTTTCTCAACTCCACTTTTACTATTCTATTGGAACCCAATGAAACTATGTTAGTGATCTCTTGTGTGTCGTAGTGTTTGGACATGATGTCCTTATTTCTTTTCCCATACCATTAGTAATGAAATATCCATGTTGCTTCACATATAGTGTTACAGATGTGATATCATTTTTTCTTTACCGATGTTGTTTTTATAGATGAGAACCCTTGGGTTTTTGATTCTACTACTATATGTTTAATATTGTCACACCCCAGGATCTAGTGATATTCCTATGATTATATTTCATTTGATGATATTATCTTAGAGATACCCATTACAAACATTTTTTTTATCCATTTTTTACATTTCAGGGACATGTTGCTATAATTTATTTTTTGTTTACTATTATCACACATCATTATTATAATGGATATCATGTGATCTATATTAAATATTTAATTTACGGATGAGTATACATTTTGTTTTTATTAAAAATTGTGTTTTAAGAAATTTCCTGAATGAATAAAATTTATTTTGATTTATTTTCATAAGCTCTAAAGTCCAAATTTTTAATTTTTTAAAGAAATTTAAAATTTAAATGTATTATTACATCCATTGGTTGGTAAAATTTGTATTTGGAAAGAATTATTTTAAATGAAATTTTTATCTATATGAGTATATATGTATTTATCTTAATCATGGTTTATTTTATTTTCTAAAAAGGTTTTATCTTGGGATTTTGAAAATAGATAAATGTTTGATATTTCATTCCTTTTTTACTTTCCTTTTTTGAAACATTTTATAAATGGTGTTCAGATTTTTTTTGTGAAATGTTTTATAAATGAAATTTAATTTATTATTTGGTGATATCTTACTAAGATTGTTTTTCTAATTACCTACATATACACCCATATGGGTATATATAGATTTTATGTTTTCATATATGTTCTGAGGTTATGATTTCAATTTGGATGTTATTCATGTAGTCCATTTATGTAAATTTTGGTGAAGGTAAGGGAACATGGGTCACATGAAGATGTTTGATCCATTTCTTAGTTGTTGGTTTATTTTGGGAAGTTATTTTATTGGAAAATTTGGAAATATTCTCTATTTTAATTTTATTTTCCTTTAAAAAGGTAATTGATTATATATTACTCTGATGTTTTATATAATAAGTGAGTTTTTAGTTAATTTTCTTATGAATCATTTTTTGTGATTACTATTTTTAAATGTTTAGTTTATATCCATGGATGTATAATGTATAGACACACCATTAGGGATACTTAGAAATGTTTACAATGGATGTTTATTATTATAAAAGGGTGAAATCAATCCTAATTTTATATAGATTGATTCCACGATTCTTTCATTTCTAGAACCACATGTCTAGTTAGTAATGTAAAATTGTTATTTAGTAAAACTTTTTAATGAATGAAATTACCTAAGGTAACAATTTCATGAAAAAAATATATTTAGATAAGGTATTTATATAAACCAAGTATAAATATATAATGAGAACAACATGTGCAATGTGGTTTCTATCTCAACCCACCCAATCTTATGAAAAAACATTATTCATCCCTATGGATAAATTTTAACAAAAAATACTTTGTTGTATCTAGAAACACACTATCACACCTCTCTATCACAATTCATAAACAATCAGAAAAACCCCATGATCTTATAAACACACAAAAAATGTAAAAACTAAAAACTTGGTGTAACTTCATGGTTAGTTTATTTCAAAACAAAAAACAAATCCACTATTGTTATCTAACACCAGGAACTAGATAACCTCCAACCTGACTTACACTTAGATAAATTCAAATCAAACCTAAGCTTGATATCACACCTGAACTCTGTCTAATACCTCATGATATTTTGGAATTTTTTTTCGATGTCATGAATATTTGTAAATCCTTATTGATGTTGATTCTTGAATAAATTGTATGTCATGTGAAATTTTGGATTTATTTCTTATTGTATGATATTTGATGAAAATATTTTTTGATAAATGAAAATTCCCCTGAATGAATTTTGAAAGAAGACGATGGAATCTTTGGTATTTTGGCGGGTAGTCTAGGAAAATCATGTTAGGATTCAAATTGCTAATTTATTAAAATTTTAAAAAAATGTTTTATTCATGTTAGATTTATAAATTTTTTATGAAATGTTTAATAATCATGATTTACTTTAGACTGGGTGGTGGTCTACTTAGATTTTTTATGGTAATTCCCATATTAAATTTAATTTTTGAAAAAGGAATATTGTTTTTAAATGTTAAAGTGGGTTTTGAAATGAAAAAAGATGTTTTCTCTTAAAATGAACTAAAATAGAATTGGTTATTTGAAATTCATGAAGTGATTTCAATGTTAACCTATAAAGTTTTCAACATTTAAAAATGTACATCATTCCATGGAAAAAAATTTAAACTTTTAATTTATTGTTAATGGTTTTTGAATATGATTTTAAAAATTTTCACTTGATGATAACCATTTTTATAGAAAAGTGGGTTTATATCCCATTAAGTGTTTTGATTTTTTTTTCAATTTTCATGCGGAATTTAAAAAATGTATTTCATTCGGGGTTTTTAAAAATTTAAAAAGAAACCTTTTGAATTTTGAAATTGGGGTTGAGATGAGATTTTAAATTTTAAATTAATATGTGGTAATTTAAAAAGTTTTAAGGGGAAAATTTTCATTACTATCAGATTCATCTCCATAAAAATTATTATTGTATTTTTGTTGATTGAGACACACACCCGATCACTTTTAGACATTCACATATGTTTCTTGAGCTAATATGAGTAGTAGCCATCCCATACTGGGTACCAGTGATCATTTTTGGATGAATTCTAAGGATAATACCTATGATAGTGGATTAATTAATTTATTAAATTCAATTACCCATTTCCTTCAAAGCATACTGAAATTATTCAAAACAATCAAATGTTGGGTTTACTTTGTTAGAATTATCTATAACTTTGAACTTTGATAATGAATATATTATGTGTATTTATTTATTTTTTATAAAAAATTAATATTTTATGAACCTAATAGGATGAATATGAATAAAAAATGGGTGCACTCTAATTGTATAAAAAAAGTGTATGAATATGTTCATCTAGTTTTTAATAGATCTTGCATAAGACAATTATTAATTTTTTTTCATGTTTACATTGTTTTTATTCAATAAAAATGTGTTCAGAAGATTTGGAATAACATTTTATTTGTCATGGAAGAGATCAGAGCTATAAATGTTAGACTAAACAAAGGAAAAAACTAAATGTGCACACCAACTGGGACGAAACCAAATTTTATGGATCATTTGATATGAATTCCAGTGTTAATGATGAGGAAGATTTCATGGAAGAAATGAAAATGGAAATTTAAGATGACCATCATGATTATATAATGTTTTTTGAGAAGTTAAATAGCTATGATAAGAGACTATTGTTTACTGGTTGTACTAAATACACAAAATTGTCAGTTTAATTGAAGTTATATAATTTGAAAGCTAGAAGTGGATGGAGTGACACCCGCTTTATAGAATTACTTGGTCTTATGAATGATATTATACTAAAAGAAAATAAACTTCCATGTCAAACATATAACACAAAAGAAATTCTACATTCAACAGTCATGATCTCTAAAAAATACATTCTTGTATAAATTATTTCATATTATTTCACAAGAACCATAAATCACTCATAAAATTCCATAAATGTGGTGCAGATCGATAAAAGAAAATTGAATCAATTCCTTCAAAAGATATATAGTACTTTCCTATCATTCTATATTTTTGAAGACTATATGGATGTTAGGAAACTAAGATACAATTAATATGACATACAGATATAAGAATTAAAGATGGGAACCTACGTCATCTAGTAGATTCTCCTCAGTGAAAGAAAATTGATTATGAGTATCCTAAATTTGAAAATACACTGAGATACTTTCATCTTATGTTATCTATAGATGGAATAAATCCTTTTGCTGTATAGAGTAGTACTCACAGTACATGTACCATCATGTTGGTAAATTATAACTTTCTAAAATGGTTATAAATAAAGCGAAAAGACATTATTTTGTCTCTACTTATATCTAGACCAAAGAAACCCATTAATGATATTGATATATCTTTGGATTCATTGATCAAAGATATGAAATTTATGTGGGAGACATGTGTTACAATTTATGATGATCACAAAATTGGATAATTCACACTGAGGGCCACGTTGTATGGGATGATAAATGACTTTCCAACATATGTAAATTTGTTGGGCTATATAATTAAAGGAATATTGGGGTGTCCTTTTTGTAAAGAATGCTCCCATTTATTTTGGATGAAACATTCCTGATAGACTATGTTTTAGAACATCCAAAATTTTTACCTCAATGACATAAATACCGATCCTTGATGACATAATTCAGTGGGAATACCGAACAAGGTACAACACCATCTCCAAAAATTGATGATCTAATACTCAATAAATTAAAATATATTGAAACTATTTTCTGTTGAACATTTTCAAAAAACCTTATGAAATTTGATTGAAAAAATAGATCAATTTTATTTGAATTTCCATATTGGAATTGTTTATACGTCAGACATTTTCTTGATGTCATTCATATAGAGAAAAATGTTTTTGATAGTGTTATTGGCACGTTACTAAATGTTTTTAAAAAATATGGAATCAAGGCTAGTTTGGACATGATTCAAATGGGGATTAGGTAAGAGTTTTCTACAGTAAAGGGTGGGGGGTGGTTCTTCCTCTAGCAACTTACAATCTATCCAGACAGGAAAAATTATAATTTTTCATTTTTCTTAATGGTGTAAAAGTTCCAGATGGGTATTTATAAAACATCAAGAATGTCATGTTAATGAATAATTTGATTTTATAGGGACTAAAATCACATTAATATCATGTTTTGATGCATGATTTGATGCTTGCTTCTTTATGTTACATTCTTCCTAAAAATGTATGATAAACATTAACCAAACTCTACTTTTTTTCAATGAAATTTTTAATAAAGTTATAGAACTAAAAAAGATTTAAATCATGAATAAGGAGGTTTCAGTCATATTATGTGAATTAGATATGTTCTTTTCATTATCATTCATTGATATAATGATCCTCTTGATGGTTCACTTGGTTATAGAGGTTAAAATATGTGGTCATGTCCATTATAGATGGATGTAACCCACTGAATGGTATATGAATATTTTGAAAGGGTATGTCAAGAATCAAAGTAGGAAAGAAGGTTTTATTGTAGAATGATATCTTTTTGAAGAATCTATTGAATCCTATACCGATTACCTATCAGATTTTGAGAGTATCGGTCTTCCAAAGTATCATCATAGCAGATTCCTTTTGAGCGAATGAATTTATGGAATATATTTTGTTAAAATTACCACTATATATGAGGATAAATCACACCTTTACATTTTAAATAATAGTGAAGATGTTGATTCGTATGTTGAATCCCAAAAAATAATTCTTTGATATAATAATCCATCAAGGGGTGAAGGATGGATATCAAATAAATATAATCAATAGTTTATAGGATGTTTATGAGATAAAATTTATAAGAAGTTATCTAAAAATATGAACTCAAGTAATGAATGAATTATATGGCTATCCAATAGACCAAATGAAAATGTTATGTCTTATACTAGTTTTGTAATCAATTTTTAAACATTCTAAATAAAATAACTTGATTACTACAATACAATGAAAAATAATGGAGTTACGCTTGTGGTGGAAGTGATGCACATATCTAGTTCCAAATATAGAAATCAAATTTATGAGAATATGTCATATTTCTTCATTATTGAATAAATATATGAGTTTTATTATACAATATTTCAAGTGATTATTTTCCTTTTCAAATGGGTTGAAAATAGTAGTGTAGTGAAAGTTAATAAAATGGGATTTGTGGAGGTGAATTTCAGTATAGAAGGGGAAAAGAAATATCCATACATAATGGCATCACAATAAGTACAAATATTTTATGTATCATATCGAGAAAAAAATAATTGGTCAATTATCATACTAGCGACTAAAACAACTATAGGGTCAGATGAAAATTCAATCAAGGATGACTTCTTCTTTTGGCGATCATAATAAGTTCATTATAGTCCCAATATAGATAATGTATTATACGTTATAGGGGACTATAAATAGGGGATATGTATTATTGATAGAGGATATAAATACCTTTAAAATTTTAAAAAAGAAAGTGATTTCAATGAGAAGGTTATTTTTTTTAATATACTATGATTTACCTCATAATGTTATATGTTCTCTACTATATTAACATAATATAAATTAAATGTTTGAATACTCATGCAGACAATGTCTTCTACACATGATGATGTTACCAATCCTAGGTAAAAATAGGCTGTTGATGCAGAAAATATAGAATTATTAGGGGATCAATAACATGTTGATGAAAAAAGAATGACACAACATCACAATGTTGAATAAAATTATCAAGGAAAAATGTAAGGGTATAAAATTTGTGGTTGGATGGAATCAATGTGGCCAACCTATTAAACCCAACAAGTCAATATTACTTAGTTATATTGGGGTCACAATGAGGATGAATGTGACAATTGATATAGATTTATGGTGCTATGTCTAGCCTATAACGAAGGAAACCCTTTGGGAATATATAAAGTTAATGTTACAATATACTCTCTCTGTTTTATTGAAAAATTATATAATGAAACATTGATTTATTTTTCATTATTCCTTGTAGAGTTTTTTTATTTGAAAATATTTCTATAATAATTATTTCTATAATAAATATGTCTTAATGACCACTGTAAAATCCCAAAGAGGCTTCCATACACTTCTTACCAAGTCATATCTTAGGGATGATGAGGTTTAAGTAAATCCCCACTCACCAGTTAGTTATGCATGCATTATAAAGTATAAAACATGGAATTATTTCATCAGTTTTCATGATGAGAAATCATTTTATTCGCATTTTAGTAAATAATATATTTTTTTACATTATTTATTTTTTATAATTTGATTCAAAACTGTTAATTTTCGAAATAAAAAAAGAGTGTTGAAAATAAAGAACACACATCAAAACCAATGTACCTCTATCGAAAAGAAAGGATGGGGTACACTTCACTAGAGAAGAAATTGGTTTGTATTTTAAATCAAAAATAAAAATTTTATGTGATATGAAACAACATATGTTCCTTTTTTATATGCAGATTGTTGAATCAAAATCTGAAGCCACTTCAATCCCACATCATGTTCTATGGATGGAGACTCACATAAATTAGGAGGGTAAACTAGTTGATTAAAAAAAAAAAAAACAGTATGGAAAACATTTGTAAGTATGAAATAATATTAATTAATTAATATTTATAATAGTATTACATAAAAATATCTAATTATGTTCATATGTTTTTTAAATATTTAGACACAAGAATTTGAAATGACCGTACTAGAAGAAAAACTACTTTTAGTATCTCTGAAGCAGCTAGAACAATATGGTCGCATTAGAGGAGTGGGTTTTTGATTTTAACCTTGAATATATTTTGAGAGGATAAAACCATAATAATATACATATATGATGATGAAAGGAGTACAGACATAAGTAGTTGTTTTTCAAGATATTATTTTTTGGTCTATTTTGAAAGAACAATATATGAGAAAGAATCGAAGTGAACTAGTGGTGGAATAGAGATCCTCACATGAATAACTAATTGAATCCACTATATTTGAGACTATTAATTCTCCTAAACAATATAACTTACCCAGGATAATCAATGTTGTCATTACTCTTTCTCTTAAATGTGAATCAAACAACTTCTGATAACTTTATATTACTAAAATTATGCAGGGTAAATTTGTATGTGATTTATATCTTTCATCACCCACAACCTGACTTGTTGTGCGGGGTGTGGTGTATAATATCCTAGGATATGAGATACATAATAAAGAACTACAGAAATAACACACGAGAGTAAGGATTGAGGTAGGTCAAGAGCCGGCTACTGATTTTTCTATTCCACTTAATGATCCTAATATTATAATAACCAGTGATGTTGTTGGAGATTTTGTAGGATGGTCCTATAATCTTATAAAGATACATGAGGTATGTATTTTACTAATTTTTACTTTTGAAAAACTAGTAACAGTTGATGAAAAGAGATTTTAAGTGAGTTATGGTATTACAGAATGATAAAGAAATGGGTAAATGGAAGGTGAGATCAATACAATCTATTTAATTGTCTATGAAATCAAAAGGACCTTTTAGGAGTACCTTCTCTCTTATAGTAACACATCAACATTTATTATCATTACAACTTCTTATAGAGACCACATTTAAAGATGTAAATATCTCTTACATTCCATATGAAGAATAAATATTTGGAACTTTTATTATATATGTAGTTGGTCATGAGAGTATAAACGAGATTCTCAAGTTTGAATGAATGAGAGTCTCAGTTGTGAATACATACATAAGGTATATTATCATAATATATATTTCCAAAAAAATGATATAATATTTTCATTAATGTTGATAAGTATTTATATTTTATACAGGAATTTATATTACTATTATATAAAGGGAAAACCATGAAAATCATGATTTGAATTAATTAATCTCAGTATCGTTTCTATACAAGAAAATTATTTGGTAAATAATGAATTCAAGAAGAAAAAAATTTCCTAAATGATGCATTTGAAAAAAAATAGACGGCATATTTTTTTTAATACTTATAATGCAGGGGAAAAACTCTATAATCTAATCACATAAAATTTATTTTTATTTTTTTCATTACTTTTTTGTTTTTGTTTTTTAGGAAGAACTGGATGCTAATCACACTGAATCTGGATACACTAAATACTTATTTTTTTGAACCAATGCATGAATATCCAAAAAACCGAACACAATTTTTTTATTATGTATTTTTAATACACTACAATAAAAATTTTATAGAAAAAATTATAAATATATGTTTTAGTATTTATTTTCACAAGACTTTTGTTAGGATAGGGAAGTCTCTAAATATAGAGTAAATCATGGAATAAATTTGGTGACTGAATATAAAAATCCTATAGATTACTTCAAATTGAAACATATTAAGGTATATATATAAATATTTAATTGTTAAAAACTATTTCAAAAAAATTTACTTATTTTGGTTAATGTTTTTGTAGTGTCCAAAGCAGGATAATAGAAATAATTGTGAATATAATGTTTGTAAATTTATGAGAGAGACCATAAACTTTGAAAAGACCAGTATTCCAGAATAGGTAATTTACAAAGGTAATTACAATTTCATTAAAAATATTTCTTAATCATTTTTATCTACATTTTATGAGATCTAACAAGATTTCCAACAACCTTCATACACAAAAGTAGAAGTAAATTTGTTTATAGATGAGTGAGAAATATACATGGTTCCAGAATGTTTGATGAAAACAAATTTTGGTGATTACCTACTAAGTTTGTGATATAGTATGTTTTATTACCTTAAAAATATATTTGTGGTATGAATAATTAGTATTAGAATGATTATATATTATTTTTTATCTGTTTCTCAAGGAGAAGTCTAATGGAGGAAATCAATTTATTTTGAAATGAGTAGAAAACATAGTGTTAGAATTTATATAGGCATCATAAAGAGGTGACTTCTTAAAAATTATTTAGTTAATTTTATTTTCATATTATATAGATTTTTTAGTTAATTTACACATCACCTTTAGAATAAAATTTGACTAATTCTATCTCTATGGTTCCATCATGGGTGGTGGTAAATGTTAAAAGAAAATAAAAATAAATTTGTTTCACTTTAGTGGGTGGTAGAATTATTTGGGAAATTCAATCGTAAATTAGATGCCTGATATAATATCTAATATTCTTTTAAAATATATAAAAGTAACACTTCAAGTTTACATTAGTAAAATAGATAAAATAAAACTGATTCCTTTGAATACACATGACGTGAAATTAAATCATTCCGACATTATATCACATAGAAGAATAATTACATGAGTAGAGGTGTTTAACATATCCTTATTATTCATATAGATACTTGTTCACCGACCTACCATCAATAAATGTATCCAATGGTTCATCACCATTATGCATATTCACATTCATTATATAATATTTTCCATGTTCATAAGCTTATTAGTAAAAAACTCATCACCATTCCCAATAAAAAATACATAAGAATTGGGATTTTCCCATTTTGATGAAAAAATAATTATGATGTTATTTTAGAGTTTATAATCACTCAAAATATTGAAATGGATTTACTAATCTATAGTACAATCCAGGATGAAATAATAGATGCACAATATTTTAGTGTAATTTGGATTCTATAAAGGGCTATACTGATTTTTAATACTGTCCAAAAGGGGTAAAAAATTTATAATTGAGTTTATTGTCTTATGAAAATACATAATGGGTCACACTGAAGTTTTTTCCATAAAATAAGGTAAATTGTTTTTCATGGAGTTTATACTCTCTATGATGGTGGAAGGGAAATTAATTTCATTATATTCCATAAAAAATCAAATGTAAATATTTATTTTAGTTCAGTCAATGAACACTAATAAGTTTAAACTAATGGTTAATGTTTTCTAGGAATAGATAAAGGAATAAACTAAAATTTAGTATAATCTAGGAATATATAATGTGTTATGCTAGTTTTTTTATAGAAAATTAAAAGGAAAATGTTTTTATATGAGTTTTACACCAACCCAAAAGGATAAAAGTTTTTTTGGGAATTTTTTGTAATACATGAATGTTATGTTATTGTAAAGTTATTAAATATATCATGTTGTTGGGATTGTGATTATAAAACATATCATGTGTCTCCATAGTGGGTGAATAAAAAATAAAATAGTTTATAATTATATTTTAAAATAGTGGGACTAGAAATTCCAATTATCTTTGAAAAACAAGTGATATAATTTTAAGACATGATGTAAGGAAAAATATTTTAATGTAGAAAATGTAGTGTTAAAAACAATCCTTTATGATGATATTTATAGTTTAGAGACTTTAATAAAGAAATATCATATTTCTAATCATAATCTATGTGGTATGGTATTTCGTACAGTTTAAGGTCATATTGTAAGAACCACTGTATAAAGTTTAATTTCATATTAGATGGTCCAACATATTTTCTTCTAGGTTCATGTAAGATTGACTAAATTCCTTGTATTATAGTTTCATATGATCAAGAATAATTATATTATAGTTTAATGATATATAGTGGGAAGTTATTTCCTTTCAGTTGATTTTATCATCATTTTATCTACCTTTTTAGTTAATTTACTCATTTCTTTTATCTAATATTAATTTTGTTAATTTTCATAGAGATAATGAATAAATTACTTCATCAAAAAAGATGATTCAATCTTGCACTATGATCATGCACTCAATAAGTATGATGCACTCATGATGATGCAATTTTATTTTTATTCTTCAATGCATTCCACATTCCAGGTTATCAAACTGCAATATTGTTAGATGACCTAGAGTATTGAATGCACTATAGGATAAAAAGACATGATGGAATCAACCATACCTCAAATAAATATAGGGTGTACTGGGTATGAATCAAATTTTGTAGTTTTGGTTTAAAATTTATATTTTATTAAAGTGTTGTTTCATATTTATGTTTAATTCATTTATTTATAGTATTACTAATATAATAATTATTTTATTATATAGGTGGATTATTTTTCTTGAGTTGGGGTGGTTTTTTTGAATCTTCTCATGCTCATGTGAGATTGGAATTCGAGGATAAAAATAGGATAATGAAAATAAGAAAATGGTTTAAGAATGTTTACAAACATCATGTAAAGGAAAATTCCTACTAGTTATTTATTTAATTTTTTCATAATTTTATCTAATATTTTTAAGTTAATTTCTTTCTCATTTTATCGAATACATATTTATTTTTTCCCAAATCTTTGGGGAAGTTATATTTTTCTTTAAAATATTTGAAACAGTCCAAAAAAGAAATAACATGTTTCATTCTAATGGAAGAGTAAACCCCATGTTTCCTGAAACAAGAAGTGTTTGAGGCATCATAAGGTTTCCTCTTCTATTAGAATGAAATTTTTTCTATATTTTCTAGAATTTTTTATATATTTGAAAGAAAAACAAATATCACATACTCAATCAACTACACCTCAATATGATACATAGTGTGCTCTGTATGAATCAGACTGTAAGTTTTTAGCTTATAATTTACAGTTTATTTCAAAACACACATTACATACTCAAAACTGATCAAAAACATTAATATTGTTTTGAAACATTATAAAAATAATTCATAAGCCAGTTTTGACATATAGGAATCATCCGAACCTCAATCCAATTCATGATGTGATTTATTTGACTCTAAGTGTGTCATTTTATTTAAAATTGACATTTTAGTGAAAAAAGAAAAGGGACATACTAAAAACTAATAATTTTTTTTGTTATTTTGATACCCTAGTAAAATTATCCATAAGTCATTTTTGATGTGTAAGAATCAACCACACCTTAATCAGATAAACAGTGTGCCCGATATGACTAAAAGTGTCCATTATCAGTTTAAAGTTGACATTTTAGTTCCAAATGTGTGTCAATCACTGAAAAATAAGAAAAGAAACTTAGATTGCCTTCATAATTTAGGAAAATTATTATTACATCATTTATGACATGTAGAAATTAGTCACATGTCTAACTGACACACGATGTGACTAGTATGACTCAAATTACGTCTTTCTATTTTAAAATGACATTTTAGTAAAAAAGAAAATGAACATACTCAAAACATAGAAAACACATTTTATTATTTTTATAATTTATTAAAATGATTAATAAGTCATTTGTGATATATAGGAATCTGTATTACCTAAATATAAAGTATGATGTGATCATTATGACTCATAGAGTGTCTTTTTATTTAAAATTGTCATAAATTTTAGTAAGAAAACAAGTGACATACTCAAAACTGATAAAAAAACATTCGTATTATTTTTACACTTTATGAAAATTATATATAATCCATTTGTGATTTGTAGAAATTAGTTTCTTCTAAATCCGATACATGATGTGCCCAGTATGACTCAAAGTGTTTGTTATTAGTTTACAATTGACAGTTTTGTTCAAAAAGTGTGACTCACTGAAACTATGAAAATTTTCATGGATTATCTTGAAAATTTATTAAAATGTTTCATAAGTCATTTTTGATTTTGAGGAATATATTTCACATCAAACTGAAAGATGATGTGATCAGTATGACTCAAAGTACAAGTTTCTAGTTTAAAATGAAATGTTAGTGAAAAACACAAGTGACATACTCATAACTGAGAAAACTCATTCATATTTTTTTGATACATTAAGAAAATAATACATAAATCATTTTTGACATTTAAGAATCATATGAACCTTAATCCAATGAAAATTATGACTGGTATGACTTTAAGTGTGTCTTTTTATTTAAAATTGAAATTAATTTTAATAAAAAAGATAAGTTAAATACTAAAAACTTTATAAAACACATTAATATTGTTTTTATAATTTAATAAAATAATCTATACGTCATTTTTAATGTTTAGGAATCATCCACACCTCAATATGATACATTATGTACCAAATATGAATCAAAGTGTCCGTTATCAGTTTAAAATCGACATTTTATTTCAAAAAGTATTACTAAGTGAAAACTAAGAAAAAATGTTTGGGTTATCAAGATAATTTATTAGAATAATTAATAATTAATTTGTGTCATGTAGGAATTAGTATCACACACTATCTGACAATTAAGACTAAAAGTGAGTGTTTCCTGTTTAAAATAACATTTTAGTAAAAATGACAACAGGAATACTAAAAATATATAAAAACACTCAAATTGTTTTTATACTTTTGTAAAATGATCCATAAGTAATTTTTGGATGTGTAGGAATCATCTATAGCTCAATACAATGCACTATTTGACCGTTATGACTCTAAGTGTGTCTTTTTATTTAAAATTGACATTAATTTTAGTAAAAAATACAACTGACATACTCTAATCTAATAAAACACATTTTTATTGTTTTGATACTTGAGAAAAATATCTATAATTCATTTTTATGTGTAGGAATCATCATCACCTCAATCTGATGTACGATGCAACTGGTATGACTCAAAGTGTGTTTTTTGATTTATAATTGACATTAATTTTAGTAAAAAAGGAAACTAAAAGAATCAAAACCAAGAAAATTAATTTTTATTATTTTGATAATTTAAAAAAATGACCCATAAGTCATTTTTAGGTGCATTAATCATAATCACCTCAATCCAATATATGATATTAAAGGTATGACTCAAAGTTCTCATTATTTGTTTAAAATGGATATTTTATTCATAAAGTGTCACTCACTAAAAACTAAGAATAAATTCTTGGATTATCTTGATAATTTAGGAATAAAATTAATAAGTAAATGGTGACATGTAAGAATTAGTATCATTTTAAACTAACACATGATGTAACAGGTATGAATCAATGTGTGTGTATCAAATTTAAAATGAAATTTTAGAAAAAAAGATAACTGACAAACTCAAAACCAAGAAAACACATTCAGATTATTTTAATACGTTATAAGAAATATCCATAATTCATTTAGGACATGTTATAATTATCCTCATCTCAATATAATTCATGGTGTGACAGGTATGACACCAAGTGTATCTTTTTATTTAATATTGACATTAATTTTAGTAAAAAAGACAACTAACATGATCAAAATGAATCAAACACATTCAGATTGTTTTTATAATTTAGGAAAATAATATGTAATTCATTATAACTTTTAGGAATTATCCCCACCTCAGCCCGATGCATGGTGTGATCGGTATGACTCCAAGTGTGTATTTTTATTTAAAATTGACATTAATTTTAGTAAAAAAGTAAGCTGACATACTCAAAACTAAGAAAACGCATTAGGATTATTTTAATACTTTAGGGAAATAATCAATAATTCATTTTTGATGTGTAGTAATCATCTCCAAATCAATACAATACACTATGTTCTTGGTATGACTCAAAGTGTCTGTTATCAGTTTAAAATTACCATTTTAGTTCAAAATGTGTCACTCACTAAAAACCTTGAAAACTCACTCAGATTATCTTAATAATTTATAAAAATTATTCATTATTTATTTTTGAGGTATAGGAATTAGCCCCATATTAAAATAATTCATGATGTGACTATTACGACTCAATGTATGTGTCTCCAGTTAAAAATGACATTTCAGTAAAAAACACAAGTGACATACTCAAAACCAAGAAAACACATTTAGATTGTTTTGATACATTGAAAAAATGATCCATAAGTCATTTGGGACATATAAGAATCATCTTCATCTCAATAAGATGCATGGTGTGACCGGTATTACTTGAAGTGCATGTTTTTAATATATAAATTTCTTTTTAGTTTGGAACATGCATCACATCACTAAAACTGAGCAAACGAGACTAGATTGTTTTCTCATTATTTTATCTACTATTACATAATTAATTTCCTAATCATTTTTATCTTATAATTATTTAGTTAATTTTCATAGAGATAATTCTTGGAGATGAAAAAGAAATGGTGTTATGTGAAAGAATTAATCGAAACTCAATTTGATACACAATTTTTTGGGTATGACTCAATGTTTAGTTTAAAATTAACATTTTTTGTTTAATTTATTTCTTTATATTATTACTGATATAAGAATTATTTTATTATACTTGTGAAATTTTTTTCTTGAGCTGCAGTGTTTTATTTTGAAATTTCATGAATGGGGGTCAAGGGTCAAAGATAAAGGAACATTGAAGTTTTTGAATGTCTATGATAATTTTACTTACTCATGTAATTTTGTAAACTAACATTTTAAATGTCTATAATATAGAGTTTTTTTGTGTATTTGGGTTGTAAATTTTATTTCTTTTATAATATATATTTGTACCTGTGATATTCTATTTCTAATCTGTTGTGTCTGGTGCTGTAGTGTGTTGTAAATTTAGCATCACACTCTAATATCCCCCTTTATCAGCGCTAAATAAAAGTGTTTATAAATGTGTTCCTTTATGAGAAATTCTAAAAGTGTTTATAAATACACCCTTTATGAATGATTATTTTATTGTTGATAAAGGAACCCTTTATCAGTATTTTTCAAGCACTAATAAAATACTTGGGATTTTAATCACACTCTGGTAGTTAGTGGTTTTTTACCGTCACGAAAGGATGATTTTAACACTATTAAAGACCTGTTTCCTAGCACTGAATACAAAATGATATAGTCATTATTAATAAAAATTCTTAAAAATGGATATATATTAAATTTTTTGATAGGATAATGTCAAAATATTTCCATAAAATAGGATTTAAAAAAGTTTATTTGGAAAACAAACCCTTATCTTTTGGTTTAACCCCTAGTAAACCCATTTTAACATTAATCATGGTAATGTTTTTTAATATTTATTAGGAAAAAAATTAAGTAGATCTTTTTACCTAATATTATTTTTTATTATTCCAAATTTGGAATCCATTTTACCAAATTTAATTCAAAAATGTTTCATAATTTGATTTAAAATTCAAACTACAAGTGCGACGAAAAATGATTTTCCAAAGTAAAAGTTTTATTAAGTATAAAACGTTTTTATATCAAAATTAGAAAAAAAATGGATTAAAATGAAATAAATTGTATTAATAATAATTTAAGTTTACTAATTTTAATTTTAAAATAATTTTAAAACTAAATGAAACTTCAAATGAAAAGACAATTTTCTATAAAAATTAATATATTTCACTATTCATTGAAAAATTCATCTTTTTAGAAAACTCTAAAATATTAAAACTAAGATAAATTTGAAATGTTTATACAAAAAAATAATTTCATTTTTTTAAATACATTTTCTGAAATTAGAAAAAAATTATTTTACAATAAGTGTGCAAAAATGCGATGAAACCACTTTTTAGAAAAATTCAATTTTTTTAGCATTAAACTAGATTTATTCTTATCACATGACTAGAAAAAATATTAGATGAATGATATAACATTTTATTAAATATATAATATATAAATTTCATTAATACCATTCATTAATAATGAATAATTTAATTTTTTAATATAAAAACACATTACATGCATAAAAAGAGTATTTAAGAAAAATATTTCTTTTACTTTAAAATAATTTTTATTTTCATTTATAATAAATTGATAACTGAAGAATTTATTTTATAAATTTCTAAACTATAAAATTTTAATAATACATTTAGTACTATTTATACCCTCCAATCTAATAACTTGGTGATAACTATCATATTAAGTAGTAATAGTTTAATAGTATATAATAGTTCGTTTAAACTTAGAGTTTTGTGTAATGCAATCCATCAAGAAAACTAAATTTATTTGATATTTTTTCATAAAATCTCATGGTGTTATAGTTGGGACTTCTTAAAGTCAAATATTACTTTATATAAATGGTTCATGGTACCCAATAGAAATAACTTAATGTCAAAATGTTAACAACCACATAAAAATGATCACTTTGTAATATAATCCCTTTGTGACAATATATCACAAAGAAAGTTTCAGACCTATGTCATCAACATAGATAATCGATACTTATTTCTTTTAATCTCTAAAATAAACTTGTTTTTACACCATGAAAATGGAATTGAATGTACTGGTTCCATTCAAATCAAAGATACAATATATCATCCTCTATAAAGATGTTAGGGACAAATCATTGCTCAACTTATATATTAATAGCATGTCATTAATGATACACCCAACATACCCTACATCCCATGAGAATATGGTGTCTGGGTTATGGTTAGTAAATCTATTTTAATGAGTCATGACATTCATTAATAATAATATTAAAGTTTATGGACCATTACACATGCTCACAGATCGGAATATCCGATGACACCAAGACATGCAGAATTCCCATTGGTGGGTTTGTTCTCATAATCCCCAATATTTGAGATTACTAAGTGTGAACTTCATGAGAAGGAGCATCACCCACTTATGAGTACTCATACCTAGAAGTCTACATACTATGTTCCCTATATGATGGTTTGTGTTCAATGGAAGCATCTGATGTGGCATGCCCAACTCAACTTTTTGTCTTGATCAATGATTAATATGAGATTTACATGGCGATAAATATCATGATCAATTGAATTGAGTCTAAGAATACAGCCAATGGATAAATGTTGGAACCAAATCACAAGATCATCACATATTTTTATAAATAATTTAAGAAATTAATAATTACCTTAAGAGAAATTATTTATATGTTATTGGATATGATAGAGTATCTATGTCATACTATCATTATGTTGACGGAATCAAGAATAGATTCACTCAAGTGATGATCCACACATGTTCTACGAACCTCCAAACTCCACCGTAGGAATCTCCGAGTGTTAGAATGAAAGATCTTAACACTTCCATTATTCTCATTTGATTAATTTGAGAAATTATTTAAGGAAGGGTTATCTTCAATATCTCTGGAGTTAAGTGTGGTGGTGGAGGAGGATCAATCTCTGTTCCTGAGAGCATTAATGCAGAGGGAGTTCTCCTAGGTTTGAGTGGACTCTCTTCGGATGTATTTTTTCACAACACAGAATGAACTGGTTTTATTAATAGTCTAATAAAATTGGGTTTGTATACCGCTAGGGTTAGAAAAAAATATTTATATATATTCCCCTTATTATTTCTATTATGTTACGACCCACCTTTTTCAAGATGAGGGAAGGGACAGTAAAGTTCCACGATTTTTCTTTTTCATGATGAAGGAGAGATAATGAACACTCAGTCCCACCTTCATTAGGCCTTGGAGTGGTGACTAGAACCAAGGGTATAGAATCTCACACAAAATGGAAGGTGTTACCCTTTTTAATGAAACAATATCAGGAGATAAGATGGAAAAAATCCCAGACAACAATAAATATTTATATAAAGGAAACCAAAAACCAACCCGTGCATGATTTAAATGTAAATTGGGAAAAAATTACAACTAAATCACCAAATTAAATACCTAAAGAAAGAGAATAAGTTGCACAAAAATAACTATCCTAATGTACAAGCTAGTAAATTCTAGTACAATCATCAAATTCCTCCTGGAAACCAAAAAACAGTTTTATATCATAGGGTGAGCATATAAGTATACTAAGTAGGAAAACTAAATCCACCCATGCACAAGTGGGGGAACACACTAATTACCCTGTGAGAGAACAATAGAACCACAAAGAACCTACCAAGGAGTAATAAACAGTCCCCCCTCACCAAGGCACACTCACTAAATAACACAAGTCAATTAATGTAGTAGTATAAGAACATCAACATTTGGGTACCCTGCACCACTTTCCAACTGGTTATCTGCTCATACGTAACAGCTAATGTCTTGACACTACCACTATACCAAAATGAAATCTCACTGCCACAACCTATATACACACACATAGGCCTCAAACCGCACAAAAATCTCATCCACATACACCTAGGTCACAACCACAACACACATCCCGCCCGCAGAAACTTGGGCCACAAAAACCACACCTCCACCCGAAAACACCAAGGCCTCATCCCAAAAACACCTAGGAAACAAACCTGGCTCACAAAAACCTAGGCCTATCACCCACACCGCAAGCTTCCCGAAGGATCTTGGGCTATAGTAAACCTCAATCCATTATAGTCTATCGGGATACGCTTGAGCAGTAAGAACATAGAAGAGGGTGTGAGTAAGTCAGTAACCATCCATCCATCCTCCCATCAGGATATTGGGAAATACACCCTCCCCTATGAAATGTGGGTGTTCAGTACATGGTTATCAATAAGGTTCGGATGTGTATATAAATAAAAAGGAACTAAAATTTATAAATATAAGTAAACAAACACTCAGCCCAACCTACGGGTCCCAAAACAAACAACCTACCCAACCTACGGGTCCCAAAACAAACAACCAGCCCACCAGAACTACTTTTTCTACTACCCCTATATGCATAACCACACAACAACCCTGATTTTCAGAATCCATATAGACACAATAGATCACATCATCAATAATGATAAAAAATAAAACCAATAATCAACATCGACCATCTTCTATTCCCTACCCATTATCTTTTAATCATCACTTCCCTTTTGTTATTTATTACTCTTTTAGGAAAATTATTATCACGTTCTTCATAAAGAATCATTATTACACCCACCCTCATGATACCCAAATAAATATAGGTAGAATAATAACTAATTGAAACAAAAATTGATCAAAACTACTCTTTACGCCAAAATAAGGGATCACATGAGAAAGAAGAAACTCCAAGGAAACTGAGCAGGAGGGGGCTCTATAAAATGTTCATGACTCATCTAGAGAGGAATTATTTAGGCACACTAAGAGAAAAGAGAAGATAGGACCTTAAATTTTTTAAAAAATCCAAATCCTATATCAATAGAAGGAAATAATTCCAAAATCCATTATCATGGTATTGTGGTTAAGATCACATGGTTTGAATATCTTAAAGTCCCCGAAGTGTTAGGATATTAAAGACATACTTAATCTCCTTTTAAATTCCCATAAAAATTTCAAAACAAGGCTTTAAACTTGGTTTACATCAAATAAATTGTAAGTGGGGAAAATCTAGAAAAACTCAAGAAACTGGAAAAAACTGGAAAAAACTGGAAATTTGGAAAAGGGTGAGACACCATTTGGTGTGCCACCATTTCAGTGTGCCACTATCATAGTGCCACCATTTAGGTGTCCCACCATTAAGGTTCCACTACTTCGGTGTTCCACCACGTTTTTGCCACTGTTATGGTGCCATTGTTATGATGCCACCATTTCAGTGTGCCTCTGTTATAGTGCCACCATCTCAGTGTTCCACCGTCATGATGCCACTGTTTTGGTGAAACCGTTGGGTGAAACTGGATTTTTATAAAACTCCCAAAACAAACCATTGAAATCCACAAGAACACCACAAGAATTATATTTTCACAAAGTAATGTCTTGGGTAAATCCGATTCATTACACATTATCCCTTTAGAACCCCATGTCTATAATAATAATAATAATAATAATAATAATAATAATATTTCTTGACATGTGATAAAATCGAAAATTAAATAAAATATTATTTATTCAAATAATATTCAATATATATTATTTTATCAATAAACTATTAGACCTGATCTTCCATTCCCACACAATATTTATTAGGCCTTGAATAATCTCTATTTATTTAATAAATAAATATCAATTCATTATTCACCAATAAATAAATAAATACTACATTCAATAAAGAGTAAATAAATATTTATTAAATATTATTCTCACATAATATTCTTTCTAATAACTAGTGACAGAATATATGCGATCAAAAAAATATTAATCATTATTAAACCACATGTTGGAGTAATATTTATTCAATTTTTAACTAATAAATAATAATATATTATTTAACTGAGATTCTAGATACACTAAGTTTGTGTCCCTCTGGGACTCTTTCTTAGTGGGATTAGGTAAAGTAGCCGAAAGTATATTGTTATAATCCAACAACATGCCCAAACATCTATAGAGAAAAAATTTAATACAACAAGAACATAAAACCTCATAATAACCTTTACTATGTATTATTCTCCCTTTATCACGATATCTCTAACCAAACATGTTGCATGCTAGTGCCCTCAACCTAAGTGTTTAACATCACTTTCTTTGACTTTATAGAAACTTAAATTTCCTATAGAAAACCATAGACATTGATTTATTTAGGTTATATAATTTCATTCAAAGGGCATGACATATCAAATTCTATAAAGAATAGTAGGAACAAATCCTTTCTCACATTATTAATTTATAAAATAGTACTCATGATGCACCCAATGTATCCTATATATCCATGAGGATATGTCATAAATATTTGTATCAATACATCAATATACATGACTTATTATACTCATTAACAATAATCTTAAATTCTGAGTACCAATAAAGACTTTCGCAGATTGGAACATCCATTGAATTATATAAATGTGTATTTCCTATTATAGGGTTTTGTTCACATAATATCATATACAAGATATTACCAAATGAATACACAGTTATAAGGTGCCTCAAAGTCTTATGAGTATCCATCTCCTGATTACCTATATCATTTGTGTTCCTCAAATGACTTCATCTAGCAACAAAACCTATATTTAAGAGTTTTTTTGTGACACTTCTGGGTTCTCATCATAGTAGGGAACTGCTATGAACTTTAAGTGACACATCTAATCCTAAGATATTAACCCATACTATATTGAATAGAATAACAATCACTATGTGGTAATATGTTTATTAATATTCAAAACAATGAATATTGGTTATCGGAAAGTACATAGAAGTTGGTTCTAGGTAACCAATTCCAATATAATCCCACTTGCACAAGAGCTAACTGCTAAGAAAATTCAGTCCAATAGCTCTCACATGATACTCATGCTTCTACTAATATAGGCCTTCAGTCAATGGTTCCACCATATTTTTGTTCTATGGATGTTTTTCTCACTACAACTTCAACCCTCTGAGAAAAAATTCCTCAAGATGTGATACTTCCCGAGTATGTTCTTTATCCATTGGTGTGACCTTGGATCTTTTTCTCAATCCAAAATGTTAGTATTATCACAATATACTTTGATATGGTATTTACTACTAGTTATCACATCAATCATATGGAAAAAGTTCCATATACAAATGGATTCCCTGGATGCATCAGAAATCTCTATATACTCGGACTCCACTATATAATCTATGACAATTGGATATTTTGAACTCTTCTAGCTCACAACTCCTCCATTGAGATAGAAAACATATTTAAACTGTGACTTCAAATCATTTTGATCTATTTCAAAATAAGAATTAGTATAACCCCTGATGACCATATCCTCATATCCTCTATACACCAACAACATATGTAACGCCCAGACCCTAGTTACCCAGAGTCGGTGCATTATTACATAACATTGGCATGATCACAAGAAAGATCAAATCTCGAAAGACTGATTGGTTTAGTAGCCTTGGAAACACTAGATATATTCATAAGTCTTACATTACATCATAAAATGAAAAACTACTACAACAACATATTGTTTCCATAATCCACACTCATCTCCCCACATAATATCCCTGCAGGTCATTCATAATTTACTTCTTCACTTACTGGGAAAAATAAAACATAAAAAGGGGTGAGCTCAAATGCCCAATAAGGATAACAATATAGCGGAAACTTTCATAAATAAGAATAAACATTTAAGGCAATGTATAACTAAAACAAAAGCCTTTCAAACTTGAACTTTCAACATAGTATGGCATGAATAAAATGAAATAATTCCATTTACTTATTCACATGGATATTCTACTAATCGAATAATCACATGCAAAATCAATAACCACTTTCATAATGATGGAATGTATAATGCCAGACTATCATAACCACATAGCCAAGGACTCGTGCCAAGACTATAAATAAGATTTTTCCAAGGCCTTGTTCCAAGACACTAGTTTGTCTCATGAGACCTACCGATTCATCGAGGAGCTATAGCGGGCTCCACCCGTCACATATTAAGTCCAATGCATTCCCATATGAAAAGGTTTAAACATAACATAAACATTCATATTAAAACTAGCTTACGAAATGTCAATACTTTCACCATAAACTATGAATGGTATAAAAATAGCACATCCACAGTCAAACATATCACAAAACCCTCAATACAATATATAAGTTTTTTATCATAATAAATCAACTTCAAATAAGCGTAAAATCCATCAAAGAATGTTGACATAGATGAAATCAAAACTCTTTTTAGAGAAATATCTCTTTTTATTTTGAAATAATTTAATATCCATATAAAATAAAACATTTTCTTTTGAAAATATTCTTATAAGCTTGTAAGGGAAGCTTTGAAGATTTTATAATGGCGGAAAATAGCCGCACCCGCCGTATAAGTTAAAAAACATTCTTACCTTAATCCTGTCGAAAATGTTAAAAAGGACCTTGTTTTCAAAACGATGGAAAGATTCCTTTATAAACCACTTATAAAAGTCAAAAAGGGTATAAATGACTTTAACTCATATTCTAGTAAATAGTAAAAATGTTTTGAAATATATTTTTAAGAAACATGGATGTGGATGATAAAGAGATCCCAGTAGATAATTATAAATAAACAACCTCAGATAATGAAGAGATTGTGACATAACCCTTACCTTGTACTTTTCCTTGGTTGGGGTAGGTTAACCTCCTGTATAATGGTGAAATAATTGTTATTAAATTATTCAAGAATCATATATATTAATATGATCATTTAACATTGATTTGTTAATAATATCTTTTAATTATCGTCGTTTCGGGTGTTAACTTATTCATTTTATTTTATATGTTTTGTTACATAATCCGTGTTTGTAATGGATAGGTTGTATCTTATTCATATCCAGAATTATATCAAGTCCTTAAACATCATTTTTAAATCATCAAATGATAATTATACTTGAATGGATACTATGGAGAATGAATCTTATCGCGTTTGTGGAGACAGTAGTCCGTACGTACGCACGAGCGACAATATCATTATTTTAAAATAATATATAAATGGATGGTATATCATATATACAGAATCATTAACATGTTATATTTATTATTTACATGAGTTACATATCATTATTATACCCATCCAAATAATAATATATTGAATAACAATTACACCACGACGTGGAGACGGTAAGCCGTACGTACGCACGTATGGTGAGATGTTATTCAAAGGGTGCATAGAATACTGAATATGGTTGTACCATATTTATAATAACATCACAGTATATATATGATACTGGAGTCATTATTTTAGAATGGTAAAAACAAAGGAAGAAGAAGTGGAAGAAGAAATGAACTTGGAAAGGGGTGGTGAAATCATTACCTCTTCTTCGGGTTCTTCCTTTTGATTTGATCAAAAGGGCTCCGTAGGTTGGATTTATGATCAAACTAAGGCCTATAGGTTGTAGTGAGGGAAGTTGGGAGAGTATTTGGGCAGAGTGTGGCCGAACTAAAAGGCTTTGAAGGTGTGAAGAAATGAGAAGGAAGAGTGCCCTTTTATAAGAGGGGTGAGGGGCACCTTTGGAAAAGCTAGAAATATTAATTTATAATAAATTCATATTCGGTTTCTAATGGATCCAAAGTTGATTATTTAAATGTTAAGGTGGGGATAGGTCGAAAAAAACTCAACCAATAGAATTTATACAGGTTTGGATACTTATATTAACCTTATCTTTAAGTATTAACTCTAAGTTAATTAGTTTCACTTTTACAATGTCTTTTTGTATTTTTATATTATATGGTGAATAAACTTACCATATACATCCAAGAAACCCCCAAGTGGTCCATTAATGATTAAAATATCGTGATATAAGTATATTGTCCGAACCTTATATTTTTAGGAATTTAATATCAATTAATAATATAATATTTGTTTTAAGAACTCTTTTATGTCAATTTTGACACTATTCAATAGTTGATTTTTGTGAAACTCATAACAGATTGATTACTTCGAACAAAGTCAATTAAATAAATCCTAATATATCATATTATCCTAGAAAATTATTTTAATTCATTAAAATATTCATATTATATTTATTTGGGTATTTATAATATCAATTATTTTGATTTTTTACTATTATAGTAATTACTGCATCATCATTGTGTCATAAATAAATTAAATTATTTAATGTCTAAAAATTATAAATAAAATATAATTATGTAGGAAATCTTTTTATCTGTTTAATGAATACTTATAATCTAAAATACAACATATATAACCCTATGTAAAAATTGTTTTTCTAAAATATATATGCTTGTGTCATTTTTGTATTCATTTTAACTTAATTAAAATAAAGTGTCCCTATCACCTACAAGTGGCACCATGGGGTCCCAAAATCGACCCAAATATTCCTATGTCCGAAAATGTATCAACCAATAAGTCTAGGACACGTTTTAGGGTAATTTAGTATTATTATAATATTATTTTTTAACCCTTATTTACCGGATTTACCCTTAACCATGATAAATAAAATTTTTACCGCAATAATTATTCAAAATGTCTAAAAATAAAAGTTACCTATTTACACAATTTGAACATCCTGATTCCAAATATGGATTCCATTTTTATAAATTCAAAACACATAAGTGGCAGAAATTAATTTAAAATTAATTCCTGCTGTCAAAACAAAAAGCGTGTTTTTAAGAGATAATAACTATCAAAAGATTGACACTTGTTTATGTTCGGTTTAATTGTAAAATTGTGTCCAATGACCAAAATTATATTTAATGGTAAAAATATATTCTAAATATACTTTAAAACCACTCAAATTCATAATTTATCACTATTAATTAATTTGATTAAAAAAGTTGTTTTTAATTAAAATTTAGCAATTTTCACTATTCATCAAAATATGAAAGTTATTCGAAAAGTACCAAAATTTCACCTTAGGAAAAATTAGATATTCTGAATCCAAAAATGAAGTCCATTTTGAAATATAAAATATATATAATTTCAAAAAGTAGGTATTACTATTCATAACGGCTAGTTTGATTGGTTGTGGTGTGTGTTAAAACTCAAAGTTGCGTACAACACATGCTACTGTATTATTTAAAGAAAGCGTACCATGGATGCTTGGGATGTTTCATTTTAAATTTTTGATGTCTCCATTTAGTAAAAAAGTTTAAAATATTGTATTTAAAAAGGGTTCACTATTAAAAGTTGATAAAAGTGCAATACTGAAAATGAATTTGTTCTTGCATTATGTCTAAGATACTCATAATATGGATTTTAAAATTATAAGGATTATATAAAGTTTAAAATTTAGTTAATACTATTCATAAACTCTTTTGAATGGCTTTTTTGGTAAGTCATGGTGCAATTGAACTCGGTGTTGCGTGTAGTGCAAGTTATTGAATTATTTTGAAGAAATAACACACTATGAATTCTTGGGGTGTTACATTCTCCCCTCCTTCAATAAATTGTGTCCTCGCAATTTGAAATTGTTCTTCGAAAATAAAAGGTTGAAAATAGAAAATATATTTTTGGGAAAACCCACATCAGAAATTGGGTTACTAAAATTTAATCTTAATATGAGGAAAAGAGAAATCAAAGGGTCACCACCAAATTATGATCTCGATTAGGAGAACATTGGTGGCAATTAGAGACATATAATTGGAGGAAAAACGTAAATATTTATAGGTAGTGATTGAGGTCATCAATCACAAACAAGTGTAAAATTGATGTCCTTAAATTCATCAATCTATGATGATTTGAAATACCATCGGTTCAACAAAACATAGGGTATTAGGATAACACATTTTTGACGTTTCAAAATATCTTAGTTTAAATCCCACATCGAAAAATGAATTAATGAGGCCTCTATTTAAAATAAAGAGTGGAAAGTATGAAGATTACCGAAAATAACACATACTAGGGTTCCATGTAGGAAAATATGGATATGGAAGAAAAATCTAACCATCAATTATCTGATGGAGAGTGGTAGAGAACATGGCTATGAAAAGGCCAACAATCCCAAAGCCATAAATTAGTGATGATTTAAGGTACCATCTAGGACAAAATTTTTGTTCTAAGTTCCTTTTCTTAATGTTGAGGAATTTATTTATGAGATTGTCTAAGATCATAAGGATATATAAATTTCTACCACAAACTCATATTTCACTCTAAAAGATAATAGAACGTAAAAAAAGAATTCTATTTATACTATTCGTACATGGTTCCAAAATAAACGAATTTATAATTTATCTACCAGATATTTTAATAAAAACTACATTATTTAATCCAGGACATCTCGTGGGCTAGTGGTAGGTGATACACCCTTGTCGCCCTTCGGTTGCGGGATCAAGTCTCGCAGCCTTGGCGGACGCGACGGGTTGCCGCCCAACCTCTGGGTTGTCCTTTTATGGTAATCCAAAATAATCCAAACTAGAACTATCCAAAATACTTCTGTCCAAACTCACAGTCCAACATTTATAAGGAAGGAAAACATAATGTAGATCCATTTTACCCCGTAATAGCATATCATGTATTCTTTTAATACACTGAAACATCCTGAATTACCATATTCCTTATTGATTACATTCATACTCCTTATTCCATATAGAATACTGGATATACTTCATCAATCCAAAAATGTTTTAAACCCCAACAATGATGGAATATACAAATCATTAATCAGTTCCAAGGTAGTCAAGAATATCCAATATAATTTATCCAAAACAATCATGTATTATTCCAAAATCACTACCTCGGTATCAGAACTATATTATGGTTTATCATTCTCTCAACCATATATTTTACAAAAATTTATCCTGCTATTGAGTCACTTTTCTTTGTTCCACACAATCTCAAGTCCGTAATGAAATAGTACTGCAGTACAATCCTTATATACTCCATAATTATTATAACAAGTATATTGTTGATACAACACTCAATTGACTTAATCAACATAAGAACTCTAATCATTCCTCTTCATCTGTGGTAGTATCATAACTTGATTATTATCCAATAGCATCATTTCTGGCATAGTCTGATGACTGGGAAATAGGTTCGCGTAGTGTCCAAACTCCTTGCAAATGAAGCATTGTACATTTGAAACCATTTTCTTACCCTTGCAGTCACGTACTTTGTGCCCTTTTCCTCCAAACTTATAACAAACTCCCATTCCTTTCAGGCAAGTTCCAGGGTGTTTCTTTCCACAGTTATCACATATGGGAAAATTATTCTTTTCCCTCTTCCCATTATCCATCTTTCTCTCTTCCATCCTTTTCTTCTCTTACTTCCCTTCAAAGCCATAGGACTCAGTAAAATCTTTACTTATCTTACCAACACATGATATTATTTCTTCATATGATGATAATACATGCGAGACTATTTCTCTTGTAAATTCTGGCTTAAGACCATAAAATATATGACCCTTCTTTCTCTTTGTATCATGTGCATTTCTAGAGTTCTCATTCCTTCTGCTGGGCGCCATTTCTAAACAATGGCATACATTAGATTAGTTTATGAATAACAATACCTAATCCCAAACTTGTAAGACACATAACATAAATTAAATTGTTTATGGATATAATCCATAATCATAAAAATGTCTCCTTTGAGGAAGTATATACTCATAAACCCTTCATAATGATTTGTAAAGAAAATGAGAGTTATCCTAAGCATATCCCCCGGGAGTGTCGTAACCAAGAGTGCAGCAAGGCCCGTTGTCGTGCACCAGTTCCCGTTCGAGTTGAGCTCAAAGCGGTGTTTTCGGGTTTTACCCCTAGGTACATCTGTGCCAGAGCTGCCTCTACCTGCTCGTATCCAGACAGGGATGTATTGCTCAGAAAACTCACAAAATAATTACAATACCAAAATTCTAGGAAGTTCTTCTATACTAATCCTCAAAATTCATCTTAAATCTATGTGCTCTAATCAGAGTTTATCTAAATCTAGCTTCCAAGGTTTGTACTAAACTTCCTCTGATACCAACTGTAATGCCCCGACCCTAGTTACCCAAAGTCGGTGCATTATTACATAACATTGGCATGATCACAAGAAAGATCAAATCTCGAAAGACCGATTGGTTTAGTAGCCTTGGAAACACTAGATATATTCATAATTCTTACATTACATAATAAAATGAAAAACTACTACAACAACATATTGTTTCCATAATCCACACTCATCTCCCCACATAATATCCCTGCAGGTCATTCATAATTTACTTCTTCACTTCCTGGGAAAAATAAAACATAAAAAGGGGTGAGCTCAAATGCCCAATAAGGATAACAATATAGCGGAAACTTTCATAAATAAGAATAAACATTTAAGGCAATGTATAACTAAAACAAAAGCCTTTCAAACTTGAACTTTCAACATAGTATGGCATGAATAAAATGAAATAATGCCATTTACTTATTCACATGGATATTCTACTAATAGAATAATCACATGCAAAATCAATAACCACTTTCATAATGATGGAATGCATAATGCCAGACTATCATAACCACATAGCCAAGGCCTCGTGCTAAGACTATAAATAAGATTTTGCCAAGGCCTTGTGCCAAGACACTAGTTTGTCTCATGAGACCTACCGATTCATCGAGGAGCTATAGCGGGCTCCACCTGTCACATATTTAGTCCAATGCATTCCCATATGAAAAGGTTTGAACATAACATAAACATTCGTATTAAAACTAGATTACGAAATGTCAATACTTTCACCATAAACTATGAATGGTATAAAAATAGCACATCCACAGTCAAACATATCACAAAACCTTCAATACAATATAGAAGTTTTGTATCATAATAAATCAACTTCAAATAAGCGTAAAATCCATCAAAGAATGTTGACATAGATGAAATCAAAACTCTTTTTAGAGAAATATCTCTTTTTATTTTGAAATAATTTAAGAGCCATATAAAATAAAACATTTTCTTTTGAAAATATTCTTATAAGCTTGTAAGGGAAGCTTTGAAGATTTTATAACGGCGGAAAATAGCCGCACCCGCCGTATAAGTTAAAAAACATTCTTACCTTAATCCTGTCGAAAAGGTTAAAAAGGACCTTGTTTTCAAAATGATGGAAAGATTCCTTTATAAACCACTTATAAAAGTCAAAAAGGGTATAAATGACTTTAACTCATATTCTAGTAAATAGTAAAAATGTTTTGAAATATATTTTTAAGAAACATGGATGTGGATGATAAAGAGATCCCAATAGATAATTATAAATAAACAACCTCGGATAATGAAGAGATTGTGACATAACCCTTACCTTGTACTTTTCCTTGGTTGGGGTAGGTTAACCTCCTGTATAATGGTGAAATAATTGTTATTAAATTATTCAATAATCATATATATTAATATGATCATTTAACATTGATTTGTTAATAATATCTTTTAATTATCGTCGTTTCGGGTGTTAACTTATTCATTTTCTTTTATATGTTTTGTTACATAATCCATGTTTGTTATGGATAGGTTTTATCTTATTCATATCCAGAATTATATCAAGTCCTTAAACATCATTTTTAAATCATCAAATGATAATTATACTTGAATGGATACGATGGAGAATGAATCTTATCGCGTTCGTGGAGACAGTAGTCCGTACGTACGCACGAGCGACAATATCATTATTTTAAAATAATATATAAATGGATGGTATATCATATATACAGAATCATTAACATGTTATATTTATTATTTAAATGAGTTACATATCATTATTATACCCATCCAAATAATAATATATTGAATAACAATTACACCACGACGTGGAGACGGTAAGCCGTACGTACGCACGTATGGTGACATGTTATTCAAAGGGTGGATAGAATACTGAATATGGTTGTACCATATTTATAATAACATCACAGTATATATATGACACTGGAGTCATTATTTTATAATGGTAACAACAAAGGAAGAAGAATTGGAAGAAGAAATGAACTTGGAAAAGGGTGGTGAAATCATTACCTCTTCTTCGGGTTCTTCCTTTTGATTTGATCAAAAGGGCTCTGTAGGTTGGCTTTCTGATCAAACTAAGGCCTCTAGGTTGTAGTGAGGGAAGTTGGGAGAGTATTTGGGCAGAGTGTGGCCGAACCAAAAGGCTTTGAAGGTGTGAATAAATGAGAAGTAAGAGTTCCCTTTTATAAGAGGGGTGAGGGGCACCTTTGGAAAAGCTAGAAATATTAATTTATAATAAATTCATATTCGGTTTCTAATGGCTCCAAAGTTGATTATTTAAATTTTAAGGTGGGGATAGGTCGAAAAAAACTCAACCAATAGAATTTATACAGGTTTGGGTACTTATATTAACCTTATCTTTAAGTATTAACTCTAAGTTAATTAGTTTCACTTTTACAATGTCCCTTTGTATTTTTATATTATATGGTGAACAAACTTACAATATACATCCAAGAGACCCCCAAGTAGTCCATTAATGATTAAAATATCGTGATATAAGTCTCTTGGACGAACCTTAGATTTTTAGGAATTTAATATCAATTAATAATATAATATTTGTTTTAAGAACTCTTTTATGTCAATTTTGACACTATTCAATAGTTGATTTTTGTGAAACTCATAACAGATTGATTACTTCGAACAAAGTCAATTAAATCAATCCTAATATATCATATTATCCTAGAAAATTAGTTTAATTCATTAAAATATTCATATTATATTTATTTGGGTATTTATAATATCAATTATTTTGATTTTTCACTATTATAGTAATTACTGCATCATCATTGTGTCATAAATAAATTAAATTATTTAATGTCTAAAAATTATAAATAAAATATAATTATGTAGGAAATCTTTTTATCTGTTTAATGAATATTTATAATCTAAAATACAACATATATAACCCTATGTAAAAATTGTTTTTCTAAAAGATATATGCTTGTGTCATTTTTGTATTCATTTTAACTTAATTAAAATAAAGTGTCCCTATCACCTTCAAGTGGCACCATGGGGTCCCAAAATCGACCCAAATATTCCTATGTCCGAAAATGTATCAACCAATAAGTCTAGGATACGTTTTAGGGTAATTTAGTATTATTATAATATTATTTTTTAACCCTTATTTACCGGATTTACCCTTAACCATGGTAAATAAAATTTTTACCGCAGTAATTATTCAAAATGTCTAAAAATAAAAGTTACCTATTTACAAAATTTGAACATCCGGATTCCAAATATGGATTCAATTTTTATAAATTCAAAACACATAAGTGGCAGAAATTAATTTAAAATTAATTCCCGCTGTCAAAACAAAAAGCGTGTTTTTAAGAGATAATAACTATCAAAAGATTGACACTTGTTTATGTTCGATTTAATTGTAAAATTGTGTCCAATGACCAACATTATATTAAATGGTAAAAATATATTCTAAATATACTTTAAAACCACTCAAATTCATAATTTATCACTATTAATTATTTTGATTAAAAAAGTTGTTTTTAATTAAAATTTAGCAATTTTCACTATTCATCAAAATATGAAAGTTATTCGAAAAGTACCAAAATTTCACCTTAGGCAAAATTAGATATTATGAATCCAAAAATGAAGTCCATTTTGAAATATAAAATATATATAATTTCAAAAAGTAGGTATTACTATTCATAACGGCTAGTTTGATTGGTTGTGGTGTGTGTTAAAACTCAAAGTTGCGTACAACACACGCTACTGTATTATTCAAAGAAAGCGTACCATGGATGCTTGGGATGTTTCATTTTAAATTTTTGATGTCTCCATTTAGTAAAAAAGTTTAAAATATTGTATTTAAAAAGGGTTCACTATTAAAAGTTGATAAAAGTGCAATACTGAAAATGAATTTGTTCTTGCATTATGTCTAAGATACTCATAATATGGATTTTAAAATTATAAGGATTATATAAAGTTTAAAATTTAGTTAATACTATTCATAAACTCTTTTGAATGTCTTTTTTGGTAAGTCATGGTGCAATTGAACTCAGTGTTGCGTGTAGTGCAAGTTATTGAATTATTTTGAAGAAATAACACACTATGAATTCTTGGGGTGTTACAACATATCCATAGTTCTTCTCAGATACTCAAGGATATCCTTAGCAACGGACCAATACTATTCTCTTGGATCAGCTTCATATAGACCTATCATACTCAATGCATAGGAAACATCAAATCTAGTACATAACATGGAAAAAATGATTGATCCTTTCAGTTATGTTTTTGTGATCTTACTCATTCTTTCTTTCTCCAATTGTGTTTGAGGACACATTTTCTTAGAAAGATGTATACCATGTGACACTATAACTAATACCCTATTGTATTTTTCCATACTAAATCACATTAGTATCTAGTTATTGTATATACCTTTACTTAGTTCAATAACCCTCTTGGTTATATTACAAATGATCTTAATCCCTATAATATTTTCTACTTCACCGAATTCTTTCATGGATAAACACTTTTTTAACTAGTGCTTTATAGATTTTAAAAATAGCATGTAATTTCCAATAAGTAACATGTCATTATCATATGATACTAGGATAAGGACCAAATTCCTACTAAACCTCCTGTAAACACATGTATATAATTATTATGGAAAAAATATTCTTTTATAGCTTCCTTAAATAGAATGTTCCATGAACTAGATTCTTGATTTAATCCATAAATGGATCTTTATGACTTTAAAATATTTTTTGCATCACCTCAAGTCACAAACCCTTATATTTGTTTCATATAGACATATTCCTAAAGGTTCCCATTAAGGAAAGAAGTTTTGAATTCCATTTTCCAAATTTCATAGTCATGGTAAGCTGATATAACAAGTAGAATTCTGATAGATTTAAACATAGATAGTGAAAAGGTTTCATCATAGTCAATTCCTTAATGACATTTAAACACTTTATCCACTAGCCTTTATTTATATTTATTTATTTTACCTTATATGTCCAATTTTTTCTTTAATACCCATTTTCAACCTATGACATTTACATCAACAGGCGCATCGAACATAACCCAAACTTGGTTTGATACACAGAATCCATTACATAATTCTTGATTTTTTCCCATCTTATAGTTTTTGAGATCTCTACCACCTCTCTATTGGAGATAGGTTCATTATTTTCAACCAATAATGAGTTACCAGATTCAGTGACTAGAAAACCACATCTCTTTGGTTCTCTTACCTCTCTATTACACCTATACAGAGCTTATGTTTTAGGAACTACTTATTCCATAGGGATATATGGAATCTATTCCTCTACCAAATCTTATGTATCTTGAGAATAAACTTCATTGAGGTTAATATTTATCCCACTATCCTTTTTGAGGACTTGTTACCTCTCAATAAATATGAATTTTCTAGTGACAATCAATTTCTTTTTCAAGGGATTGTTTAGGTAGTATCTCTTTATTTCCTTTTGATACCCTATAGGCATAAACTTTGTGCCCCAGGGTGCTATTTTGTTTCCCAAGAAGTCCTTAACAAATTACACATAACCCATACATGTGTATGTGACAAAATTTGTTTCTTTACACTCCATAACTCAAAGGGACTTCTGTATTCTACTTTAGTTGGTACTTAGTTTACTGTGTATTCCAGAGTTTGTAAATCATAACCCCAAAATGAAAATGGAAGACCTGAATGGATCATCATCAACCTTACCATGTCTAACAAAGAAACCTTTATCCTTTCATTAACACCATTCCAATATGGTGTGTAAGGTGGAGTGAGTTTATATAGAATCCCAAAATCCCATATAAATTTGATTAAATATTGTTTAAGATATTCACCAACTCAACCCGATTAAATATTATTTATATTATTTATAATTTAATTCTCCGCTTTATTCTTGAATTATATGAATTTCTCAAAGGACTCAGAATTATACCTCATCAAGTATACATATCTATATCTACTCAAGTAATCAGTAAAAGTTATGAAGTAAGAATACCCACATCTAGATTTTACTGTAAATAGTCCACACTCATTAGTGTGTACTAATCCTAAAATATATATGGTCCTTTCACCCTATCCATCGAATGTTAGTTTGGTTATTTTTCCTTGTAAATAAGCATGAAATCTTTTAAGTGGTTTTAACTGAAAATAGTTCAAATAACCATCTTTATAGATCTTTTTCAAACTCTTCTTGTTTACATGACCAAGATGGAGATTTTATATCTATATGTTATTTGAGTCATGTGAACTTGATTCATTATCTATTTCCAATACTTGGTTTTCATAATTCAATACATAAAGTCCATTATTTAAATGTGAAATATGATGACATGCAGCGTATTTATAAAAGAAACAACTTTTATTTCAAAATTTGAAGATAAAACCCTCTATATCTAGGAATGATATAAAAATTATATTCTTGGTAGTAATTGGTACACAATAAAAACCTCTTAAAACCAATATCAATACAATTTTCAATGAAAGGTGGTAGTCACTAATGGATAAAGCATACAACCTCACACCATTGGAAGCTCACAAATCCAAATCTCCTCTAGAAATATTTCATAATCTCCGTGGTTCGTAAATTTGGATATAGATGTGAGAACCACAAGGTATATCTAATACCCAATGTATAGATAATGAAATATTACACTTGATAATGAACACACATTTATATTCCCCTTGCTTTAGGGGGGTGTTTCTCTTCTAGTGGCATTTCCTGCCACATGAAAAATGTACTACCTCCTTTTACATACCCCACCTCTAAATCTTCATCTTCTTGAAAGGATGGTGCTTAAGAGATTTTGACTTGTTATGAGTCTTGGTCCCCTTCACCCTGTTCTTCATTTTCTTATTCACTATAAGGATGGTGGGGTCTTCATTACCCATGTCCTTATCCAATTAGTGAATTAGAGTAATAAGTTTTTAAATACTCTTCTCATTATTTCTCATGCTATAATTAACAATAAAGCTCGAAAAAGACTTGGGTAGTGAGAAAATTTTGAGATCTTTGTTTAACTCATCTAGGAATTTAATCCATAATATGTCTAGAAATTTAATGTATCCAATAATATTTACCATATGAGTCCCATATGGCCCTTAATATTCATGCTTAGTTTTAAATTGGGAATTGTAGATATCATATCTAGATTATCTAACTTTATCTTGATAGAGATATTTAAGGTGAGACATTATACTATAGGCATCCATGTCCTAATGTTGCTTCAGAATCTCATTGGTAATTGATGATAGAATGAAACAATTAACATATATATAATCATTCAAATGTTTCTCATTGAGAGATAACTGTTACTTACTAGCCCTATTTCTAGGAACATCAAGAATAGTTTCTTCCAATACATAAAATTTCATTTTATGACATAGAATAGAGCATAAATCACTTTTTCAAATATTAGAAATTTGTGGTAGTGTAAAGGTTATCCTTCATAATTATGGATTTTAGTGATTTGCTTGAAGTACTTTTTGTTACCATTTCTACAAATAAGATCAACTGAGTACTAGTACTTTATCTAATAAAATTTAGACAAATAAATAAATATTATTTTTATTAATATCCCACTATTTTATTGAACCCCAATAACCCTCACCATTGGATTTAGAATATCATATATCTTGGACATTCTAGTTTAAAGGATCTATATTTCCCTTAGCATCACCATTATTTTGGCCAATCAAGCAATTTTAAAGGTTTTAGATAGGAATTCAAAATTCCATCTGCATTAACTCACAGTTCCTTGATCTGTTGAGTGGACTCCCCAATCTTGAAATCATTTAATTAGATTTCCTCAAAATTTCCCTCTCATTTACACCAAGTCCTACTTTTATAGTCAACCATTGTTGCGAACTTAGTTAAGCCAACCCAAAAATTTAAGTTATAATTCCAGGATAATTAAGTGCACCCCAACTTTGGCTGGTCAAACACTTTGAACAATGGTTCAATTTTAACTGAAGTGGTGGAAGGTTATACTGACTTAATATATATATATATATATATATTATTGAGGTATTTTATCTTTTATGCTTAAATTTCCAATTATTATTTTTATTACATGACTTTTAATATAATTTGGATTTACTTAATTGATTAATCATGTCTTAGATAATATTTACACATAAGCTAATTTATTTTAGTTATGCCTTTAATTATTTTTAATTCATTAATTCTTGTGATCATGACAAGACATAAAAAATGAAATAACCATGAATCTTAACATAAATAAAATAATGAAGTGGTATGATCATGAAATTTTACTGATGGTTAGTTTATCCAGTGAATTATAAACTTATCATCAACCTAGAGGAAAAACTCCTCGAACCATTTATGGTTCGTGTTGCAGCTTCCACCATTCCACCTATGCATCTCTCTTGTATTGGGTTTGGATAAGCTCTAAACTTGAACCTCCTCCACTAAATTTGGAGCTCCATCCATTAAATATGATTTTACTCATATCCAGATGAGGGGAACCGAAGGATTGGTTAATGGGTTTACATAAAAGAAACCATGGGAATACATGCCCTTACATAATGAGTGGAGGGATGAAACAGATGATAAAAATTTAATTTAATGATAAATTAATAGAAACAAATCACATAAAAAAGTCTATTATTGGTTCATGATCATTCACATGGATGCAATGAATTACACATTTAATAAAATTGGCCTTAAATTATAATTTTTATTATTTAATATAAATCATTCTCAAATCAATTAATCGTCTTATTTAATTTATAAATTATATTTTTATATTAATAATCATCCAAATTTTCTTGATATTCTCATCCAACATAATTTTAAACAAATTAAATAAATTTAATTAAAATTTACCATTTAAAAAAATGTACCTTGGAGGTTACACGTTGAGTACCCATTCAAACTACCCAACGTGTATTATACTTATATACTATTTACTATTGTGAAATGTGGCATACATGGCTTATCACATAATTTATTGGTGTGTACTATCAACTTAATGAACACATGGGTCACATGATATTTACATGGTGTGTTATTCTTCTATACTCATAGAAAAATAACTGTAATATTACTTAGAGATGATATGTAGGTCTAAAAATTACATAAAAATTAATTAAACATTTATCTATATATAACCCATCAGATGGTGTGTACTATCAACTTAATTACCACATACAACACATGTTAATAAGGTTTGTACAGTATAATAAATTAAATTTTAATTCTACATAATTATGTAAATGTACATAGTGTATACATTAAAGCTACAAAACATGTATTATTCTCACCATCTATTCAGGACACATTCCAAGGGACTTAGTGTGTAACCATGCCATGAAAAATATTAGAGTAAACAATGTGTACAAGGGATGCATTTTGTGTGGTATCTGAGTTACACGTTCACCAGTTATGTAGGTTATGTTAGAGGATACATGACCCATCTGTGACTAAGGGACTATCGAATGTTTACAGAAGTTAAAAAACATGTACTCTAGCTGACTGTGCACCAGGATGACACAATAAACACAAGGTGTATAATTATATTCACCATGTGTGATAAATGAACATGCCTAAAATTGATTCCAAATTAATTCATGATGAATTAAACACATGTATAAGGTGTGAACCTCTAGTTTACAAGACATGTACTCTTGTGTTATCCGACCAGACTCCTCGACACGTCTATATGTGATCTTATAATTTATTTCATTCATAAAATTATTCTATTTTATTATAATTTTGATAAAAAAGGAGAAATATATCAGATATCTCAATATGGATTATAGAATGATTAAAATGGAATTGAAAAATAATGAAAAATATGTAAATCAATTAATGATCTATAAATAATTATAAATAATTATTCGACCCCTCTGATACCACCAGAAGGTTCTATTTACTGTGGAAGCATCAGATGGGGTAATTCCTAACTCATCTTTGTTTCATGATCGATGATTAATATGATATTTACATGATGATAAATGCCATGATCAACAGAATTGAATAAAAGAATATAGATAATGGATAAACACCAGAACCAAAGCAGAAGATCATATTATATTATTTATAATTAATTTAAGAAATTAATAATTACTCTATGATAAATTCTTTATTCATTGATAGATCTAACAATTTAACTATGTTGTACCATCATTGAATTGTAGGAATCTAGAATAGGTTACCTCTAGTGGAGATCTATAAGTGTTCTACAAACCTCTGAAAGTATCTATAGGAATCTCTAGGTTCTTCCACAAATGATCCTAATGCTTGTGTCATTCACCTTTGATCAATTAGATAATATCTTCAAGGAAGGGTTATGTTTGATCTCGTTAGACTTGAGAGTGGTGGAGGAGGAGGATCACTCTCTATTCTTGAGAGCATTCTTGGATATGGATCTCTCTATGGATTGAGAGGATTCTCTCGAGATGTCATTATGCATAAGAAACAATTAATTGGCTCTACTAAGAAAATAACATATTTGAGTTTATATACCACTAGATTTAGAAAATAATAAATGCAGATGCACTCTATTATTTCCATAATCCCTACATAACCCCATGTCTATAATAATAATAATAAAATTATTATTTCTTAACATGGACTGAACTCACAAATTAAATTAAAAATTATTTATTCAAATAATATTCAATATATATTATTTCTCACCGGATCAATAAAATCACCCTGTCATTCCTCTATAATATTTATCAGGCCTTAAATAATGAATATTTATTTAGTAAATAAATATCACTAAAATATTCATCAATAATTAAAAAATATATTAATTCAATAAATAGAAAATAAATATTTATTAAATATTATGGTCATATAATATTTTATTGGGTGACAGAATATATGTGATTAAGAAGACATGAATAATTATTAAACCATGTGTGAGAATAATATTTATTTAATTTCTTAAATAATAAATAATAATATATCATTTAACTGAGATTCTGTATACACTTAGTATGTGACCCTCTTGTCCTATTTCCTAGTGGCATAAGGAAAATTAGCCTAAAGTGTAAGGTTAGCATCTAGAAACATGCCAAGGCACCCATATGGAAAGAATTTAATACCGTAATGACATAAAACCTCATACATGAAATTGCTGTGTAATATAATTCTTTATCATGATATCTCTAATCAAGAAGGTTTCATGCTAGTGCCATTATCCTATGTGCTCAATGTCTCTTTATATGAATTTCTGAAAATCAAACTTGACTATAAAATACCATGACCAGAGATTTATTTAGGTAATATCATTTCCATCAAAGGCCCTGAGTTATCCAATTATGTTAAATAATAGAAGGGATGAATCCTTTATCACATTACTCATTAATGAAATATTACCCACGAAGCACCCAACGTATCCTACCTCAAAAAAAGCATATATTTTCATAGGTTTCATCAATACATCAAGGTACATGACTTATAATAATCATTAACAATAATCATTAAGTCTAAGGATCAATAAACTCATCCTTAGATAGAAAAATCTAATGACACATATAAATGTGGATTTCCTACTCTAGGGTCTTATTTTCATAATATACTATACTGGATATTACCAAGGGAGTACACCATGAGAAGGTGCCTCAATATTCTATGAGTATCCACACCTTATATAATATAATTTGTGTCCCCTCAAATGATTTCATCTACCTATAGAACATATATCTAAGAATAATGTCACGACACTTCTAAGTTCTCATCATAATGTAAAACTTCTATGAACTTTTATTGTGAAAACAACTTTTAGGACATTATCACATATTATATTACACAGAAGAATAATCCTGATGTGATAATGAGTTTACTAATATTCAAAAAAATGAATATAGGTTGTTATAAAGTATACAGAATTTGGTTCTAGTGAACCAACTCCAACACTATCATAGTATGTTATCCAACCATAAAATAATATTTGAGAATATCATCATGGAACATCAAGGTTATCATCATAGCAGGGAACTTCTACGACATTATCAATGTGACAAATACCCTAGGAAATTATTACATAAAATTCATATAAAACAATGAATAATATGTAATAATATTTTTATATTAACATTCAAATCTTTGAATATATATGTAATCAAATTAAAATAGTTTATTCTAGAATGAAAACACTAACAGTGAAGTAGTAAGTGAGAATGTATACAATAATATTCAAACAAGACCATAATCTCTCACTAACACACTCTCTCTCTCTCAAATATTTCTATGCTTCTTCTCCCCACTATGAAAATGAATAAGAAGGAAAAATTTTTATATAGTTGTGATATCAACTACCAACATTTATGAAATTTTAAAAATATCCTCAATATATTATTTATATTTATTTTATTTATTTAATATATCTAAACTTATTCCAATTTCATCTAGAAACTTTGTGCTTCATTTTCAAAACTATCATTATTCTCTTTTACTGTTGGAAGTTATCACTCCTTGTACTGAGTGTTGAAGGTTTCTATTTTGAAAATAATTGTATGATCCTATTAAATTCTTATAATTTTGTACCAAGTGATGATGGTTCACACTCATTTTAGTAGTCTATAGGAAAAGTACTAATTTTAATGAAATCACCAAGATCTAGGAGCTGAATGTTGGTGGAGTGGAATAGGAGATTTTTATTCCTCGAACAACTATACATATGTTGCATTTAATATTTTTGTTAACATTTTTATTTTCATTAATTTCTTATGTTAATAAAATATTAGAATATATCATACCTTAAAAGTGATTGGTTTTAAGTTAAGACAATTTCAAGAACTAAATTCACCCCTCACTTTAGTATTTTTGTAGTTGTTCTCCAACTAATAATTGGTATCAAAGGTTTTTAATTTTGAAAAATAAACTCTAAAGGTTGAATTATTAAATATCATCTTAAAAAGGATTATATTAATGAAAATAGATAAGGTATGTATATGGTTATATCTCTCTATTTAAGTGGAGAAAATTATGGATGTTGGATGTATTAGATGATCATTTACTCGAAGAACATTGATCTAAAGGTTTATTTGAATGCTATTAAGCCTTATAAAATTCATAAAGAAGATATATAATAATAGTACAATACTACAGAAGGATAATGTGATCTAAAATTCTAAGATATGAATGTACTAATATGTGGACTTAGTTCATATGTGTTCAAAAAAGTTTCTCAATGTGCTACCTATGAGATATGGACTATTGTATTTGTGGATTATAAAGGTACCAATATCTTAAGTTTACTTAGATAGGGAAAAAATGTTTAAGTTTTAAACATTCATAATGACTAATAAATAAATCATAATGCAGATAAATAGAAGTCTAACAAATAATGTGAACAATGTTGCTTCTTTAGGAGAACCATTTCTTGAACCGAATCAAACTCTAAAAATTCTTCAAGTTATACTATCAAAATGGAGTGGAATTTCATATTCAATTAGGAAATCCACCAATGTGAAAGATTTACAAATAAAAAATATCATTGGAACATTCATGATGTATGAGGTAGAAATCAAAGATGAAGCTGGTAATACAAAAAATTATTAAAAAGGAAAACGTTTCTTTGAATGTTTCTTCTTAAAAAGATAAAAATAATAGAAAAGGTATTCAAATTTATGAGTTATATAATGAAGATAATTCAAAAAGTTCTTCTTCTGATAGGGAGATTTCTCAATTTTCAAAGAAGTTCAAAATGTTCTATGATAAAAGAATAAAATTTAAGAAATACTTCATTAACTATAAAAAGTATGATGGAAGTTATAAATACGGTAGATTTTATGAGTGAAAGAAGTTTGGACATATAAAAAAAGATTGTTACCAACATCAAGACAAAAGAAAACCTGACAAGAAACACAAATAGAAAAAAAAATTCAAGAAAAATATTAAAAGTGTTATAATGACCCCATGGGGTGTTTCTCAGGATTCTTTTGATGGCACATATTTTAAATTAGAAGCTAAAATATCAAATCAAAAGGAAAAGATGGGCTTTATGGAACAATTTAATAAGGTACACTCATTTTACACTTTTGAGCATGAATCTAATTCTGAAACTGAAAATTTTGGTTTTGAAGAACTGAAAGAATGTTATACCATTCTATAAACTAAATATGAATTCTCTAAAAAGAAAATTAAAGCCTCCAAAAACTCTTATAAAATTATTTTAAGTGAAAAATATTAATTTAACAAACAAATTATAAACCTAAAATATAAGCTTTAAAATTATGTTTCCTCTTATGTTGAATATGGTAATAAAAATAAGTTAAATAATTTAAAGATCATTGGTAATGATAAAGTCCAAAAAGATAATTTTGTAATAATAAGAGAGTATGAAAAACCAAATCTTTACAAGAATTATTTTGTGCCTATTTGAAAGAAAAAAACTTGTCTAAATTTATCTGTTTTCATTATAGAGAACTAAAAAATATTATAATGATTTTAGTTTAATAAACCCCTATTTTTGTGGTATTAAGAATGTATTTATTTAAATAAATTTATCAAAATTTAGGGATGGAATTTCTGGATATCACAAGAATATTTGACTTGAAAATTAAAATTTTATTTCCAAAACACTTTTAAACAAAAAGTTGGGAACCAAACATATCAAACCTAAATTGTGTAAAACACATAAGGAACTCACAAAATAATTACAGAAAAAAATAAGATTTTTGGAATTAATCACACTATATAAACCCCATTAAAACATAGTTACCTAAGTATCTAGATTTTCCATTATAAGATCTTATAAATTATTGGCTATATCATACCATGTTTGGATATATTCCTCAAGATTTATTTTTCCCTCATTAATTCTACATGACAATATATGATCTTTTTTTTTGATCCAATCAGTTTTATCATCATTAATAATAACTCAAATTCATATATCACATATTCTATCAGAATTTACCTTTAAAACGTTGATATTTAAATCTTTATCTAACATATCTTCCTTAGAATTTAAGAGAAGAACCATGACGACATCCACATCACTGGGAGGTGTTACTCCCCCCACGAATTCTAGATTTCTGAACCATTTCTTGGTTTATTCTAGCCTCTACATCAATTATATTTAATTTTACAAATGATCTAGTGACCATAGGGTTTAAAAGGTTGGGGTAGTATTTACACTTCTTGATATTTTTATTTTTATAGACTAGAAATTTTCTAGAAAAAAATTACCTTACATCCCATTCCTCAAGTTGCATCCAACTATAATTAATATATATTGATCTCGATCCCACTCCAAACCATATTTTGGAGTATGATTGTTTTTATTAAAAATATTTATGGAAATCATGAAGTAAGTACTAAGAAATATCCTTTTCTCTTTTCAATGGAGCATCCTTATTGTTCCTTTTAGATTTAGCATATTCCCATCCTTCAATGCCAACCATTACCATGATTGGATCTCCTGACATCTATAACCTATTATGAACATCAACTCCTATAATCACCTTATGCTTGGCACTAGAAACAGTAAGAGATAACCCTTAATGTTCCATACAACCCACTGAAACACCACCATCAATTCTCACAACCCTTTATTACTAGAACCATAAGAAGTGGTCAAACAAATATCTGTGAGAACCCATTTTTAAAATCATCAGTAATAGAGGGTCCTTACAGTGACACATTACCTAAAAACTCTCTTGGTTGAAACACTACATTAGGTTAAGGCACCACGACTGCTGCCTTGTTTTGTACTAAATAAAAAGCTCCCCCTTCCCTCAGTCAGGGAGCACCAATACCATTTCCACCTCTGCTGTTTTAAGATGAACTCATCCTTCCTCCCAAGGGTAAGGAGGTTATATCTACATAAGAATTAATTGGTTCTAGAACTACATTCTCTACATTAAAAAAATGGGTCGTAGAATCATACACATGTCAAAATTGACCACACCTGTAGTTTTTTTGGTAGTGACCTCGATGAAAACATGAGGAGTAAAAATTAGTCCAATGTTCAAACCACACTACCTGTTTTATTCTGCATAATTTTTCAAATAATTCTTTTATATTTTTAAAGAAAACCCCATAAATTTAAGGTAATTATAATTGGGAATTTCTATATTCTATATCTTAATTATTTGTTTAGAAGAAAGTAAACTATTTAAATGATGAAACAAATAAATCTTTGATTTTTCATAGAAGACTTGGACATTGTAATATTTTTTATTTGAGAAAATTTTCTAACAAGAAATTAATTTTATATTTACCATAACTTAAATTGAATAAAGATAAACTAAGTGAAAGATTCCAAAAGGGTAATAAATCCAAGTCTTATTTTAAATTAATCAAAGTGGTTTCTAAATCTAGGATTTTGTAACTTATTTGCATGGATTTTTTGGAAAATCTAGAATAGAAAGGCTCAAAGGAAAATATTTTTTATGTGTTAATTGATGATTTTTATAGATATAATGGGGTTTTATTTTTTTTATTCTTATAAGTGAAGCTTTTTTTGTTTTTATAAGTTTTTATAAATTGGTTGAAAAAGAGAAATATGGAAAAATTATTTATTTTTGAAGTGTCCATGGAGGATAATTTGAAAACCATGAGTTGATTTCCTCTAATTGAAAACATGGTATCAAAAATAATTTTTCCCCGAGGACACCTCAAAAGAATGGTGTTGTTGAAAGGAAGAATAAAACCTTTCAAGATACTTCTAGGACCATGTTATATGAATATAACATACCCACTAAATTTTAGTATGAAGCTATAAATAAAACATTTTATATCATTAATAGAGTTTTAATTAGGCCTATTTCAAAGAAAAAACCCTGAGTTATGGAACAATAGAATAATTTTTTTTTATATTTTAAAGTGTATGGATGAAAATTTTATTTTTTGAACACCAAAGAAGATATTAATAAATTAGATCTAAAGTATAATGAAGGAATATTTATTATTTATTCTAATAGTTTTAAGGCTTATAGTCTTTTCAAAAAAAGGTAAAATATTTGAGGAATCAACTCATTTGAAATTTGATGAATGTGATCCATTTGATCATAAAATGGATAAAGTTTTTGAGTTAAATGATTCTTTTAAAAATATGAGACTTAAACCTCTCTTTTAAAATATAAATGATGATGATTTGGAAATTTATTTTGGTGAAATTAATCTTGAAAGGATGGATATTAGTGGACTTTAAATTGTGATGCCTAGACAACCTAGAACCTTGAAAAATCATCCCATAGATACTATGATAAAAAGTTTACATAAAGGAATTAGAACTAGAAGAAGTGTTGAAAACCTTAAATAAGTCCCTACTGTTTTTATCTTAACTTGATCCTAGAACCATATAACAAGCCTTAAGTGATGAAATATAGGTTTTAACTATATAATAATAGTTAATCCAGTTTAAAAGGAAAAATCTATATAAATTAGTTGATAGACAATCTGATTACCCTATTATAGGAAAAAGTTAGTTTTTAAAAATAAATAGAATGATTATGGTGTGATCAATAGTAATAAGTCTAGATTATTGGATAAATGTTATAACCAAGAGAAAATGATATACTATGAAGAAAAATTTTCCATCATAGGTATATTGGAATCTATTAGGATTCTTCTAGCCTATACATCTCACATTTTTTTTCAAATTGTTTCATATGGATGTGAAATATATATTTTTAAATGGTTTTATTGTGGAAGAAGTTTATGTTAAATGACCTCATGGTTTTGAAAATCCTTATTTTCCAAATTATGTTTTCAAACTTACTAAATATATTTATGGTCTTAAACAAGCACCTAGAACTGAGTATGAGCATTTGAGTTCTTTAATTTTACCAATAAAATTTTTAGTAGGAGTATTAGGTCCTACTAGTTTCATGAAAACATAATTTTCATATATATATTTAGTTAAAATATATATTAATGATGCAATTTTTTGGTTTTAATGACAAAATATTATGTAATGAAATTTCAAAACTCATATAAAAATAGTTTTAAATGAGTAGGATGGTTGAGTTAAATTTATTTCTTGGTTTTTTAATTTATCAAAAAGACTTTGTTAATTTGAAAAATTAGAGAAAATACATACTTAAATTACATAAAAGGATTGTAATAGAAAGTAGTAAATTCCATGAAACTCCTAAGTGTTCTAAAGAAAAAATTGATTTGGATGAAGTTGAGAAACCAGATTACAACCAGTTGTATAGAGAAGTAATTTAGAGTCTACTATGTTTGACTGCTGGTAGAAAAAAATTATGTTTTCAATTTTCCTATGTTATAGATTCTAAGAAAATAAAAAGGAATATAATTTAAAATATTCCAAAAATAATTTTTAGGTATTTAAAAGGAATTTTTTTCTTTACTTAGTTTTCCAAAGACCTCTTACTTTAAGTTGAGTTCATATTTAGATGATGAATTTTGTGGGTATAGACTAAATAAGAAGTGTACCTCAAGAACCTATCACTTTCTAAATAAATATCTAGTATCCAGGTCTAGTAAGAAACAACACTCAGTTGATTTATCTACTACTGAAGTAGAATATATTGCTACTGGTAGTTGTTTTTCATAAGTGATGTCGATGAAACACACCTTCTTGGATTTTGGATTCAATTTTAGTCAAGTATCAATCAAATGTGATTACACTAGTGCTGTTAACATTTCATAAAATATATAAATAATTTTGGAACAATCATATTGATCTAAGACATCATTTCTTAAGAGATTACACTTAAAAAGAAGATATCTATCTTGAATTTATCTCTAGTGAGATTCAATTGGGGGATATTTTTACTAAGACACTTTCTTGAGAGGATTTTGATTTTATTAAGAGAGAATTGGTGTTTTTTTTAAATTAAATGATTTTAATTTATTTTAATTATATTTCAATCTCTATATTTATGGTTAATATTTTAATAAATTGTAATAGTTAAATTAATTTACTTTCCTTTTATATTTATTCATCCTTAATTTATGTTTATAAAATTAATTTTACTTCCTTTAATAATATGGAAAATATTTTTCTTTTATTTTTCTTTATTTAAATATGTATGTCACCCTAAACATAAATTGAATATTTAACCCTTTTGAAAATCGAGTACGTGGCCTATCCTAAAATCTTGAATTTCCTCCCTTTCTATTTTCTTACATATTTCAGCTCCTGAAGCTAAACCATTACCCTATGATTATCTTTACCTCCAAGTGATATTTCGGAGATGGGGTAGTCTAAGTGAGTAGATGATAGCATTTATATATATTTATATAGAGAAAAGGCTAATGATACACTATTTCCAAGGATGATAATTTTTTTCAATGAGAACAAATCTCATTTCTTTTTTTAAGAATAAATGAATGAGATTATGAGGAATTCTGAGTTTTAGTATAGAGAAATAGTGAATGTGATTTTCATGGGTGTGAATAAGAAATATTTTCTCTTATCTTATGTGGAGATAGAATAAGTCATGCAATATCCACCTAAAGGTGAGTATAGTTTCAGTCAGACCTTATGACTCACCCACATGAATCGTTTAATTCATGCAGGATTAGGTTAGATTAGAATTTATAGTCCAAAAATACACTTACTCCTATTTTATAGTAAAGTATCAGTGCCGAGTCGAACCCATAAGAACTACTAGCAGGTTAGAAGCCAATTAAAAAAACCCTTAAGAAGGATTATTCACTTAAAATCCTGAAGTTTTTTAAACTATTACAATGTATTTTTGTTTTAATTAATTAAATAAAGGAAGTAATCAAGGTTAATTTTAGGGCTATTTGAAAAAGATAATCCAATATTTAACTCAGAATGGTCCTATGGCTTTGGATGCAAAGTAGTGAAAAATTCACCAATTAGTTTTGGTCAAACCAATTAGATCCACCTATGTTGAAACTATCCCATGGTCAAGGTATAAATAACAACCTAATTGCATTAAAATTTTATTATATGTATAAACCATCATATACTAGTGTTTATAGAACTGCTCAACTCTAATTAGGTCAGGTTTATTCAATAACACTTTCTATGGTTAAGGTTGTGTGAAGGAATGCGATGAACAATTATTATTAACCTAATTACTAACTATATAGTTACAAAGGTTCAATCTAAATATTTATTTGGTTTGGAAACACCACTATTCTTGTTACCTAACCCAAAATGGATTAACCATGCATGACAGTGACGACCAGAAGAAAGAAAATATTAATCAGTCTGTGCATAATCATAAAATAGTTGAAACAAAGACAATATAGGATTAAAAAAGAAATAATCCATGAAACACTATTGAATGAAATGAAAATATAATCAGAAATTTACTTCACATGAATAAATTATGAAGAACGAGAAATCTAAAAATCAAAAAAAGAAAAAAAAATAAAAAACATACTTTAAATGATGAAACTTTGAATAATGACACAAGATTTGATGAATAATGGAGTGTGGAATTGAAAAAAACATCGAGATTTTAAATGTAATTGAGGCGGATGATGAATAGATGTGTAATGATTAACAACCCACAAATATTCACTAAAAAATAAAATGAATGAAACAAATAAAATTTAGAATGATAACATATGAAAACATCATAAGAAAATCGAGAGAAAAATAAAATGTGTGATGTTTTGTTACATGTAAGAGAACCAGAAATATTAATAGGCATGAGAAGTACACAATTTTTAAGTAATACATGTTGTGTACTGGCTTAAGTGGCCTATGTCCCAAAATATTTACATCATGTAAGTTGGTTTCACACTATGTAATTGAGATCCACTTTTATCGCTGAAGAATCAGTTTGTATCTTTGACTGGGTGAGGCTTTAAATCTTGCATGTTGGGTAATCTCTTCATGTTGTGTCTGTGTTTCACTTTTGGGGGGATTCTAATCTTTGAAATATACACATCGTGTAATAGATTTACACATAGTCTATTGTCTTCATGTTATGCATAAGCTTCAAAGGTTGTTCTGTAGCCTTACAGGTATGCTGTGAATGTGGTCCATAGATCTTATATATGATACATAACCCGTAAATCCTATTTTTGGAAATTTTTCATCTTTTCTTCCATTAATTATAGAATTCCTAATTACCCCCCAAAAAAATCTAGTTCCTTATAAAATAATTCAAAAATAAAAAATAAATAAATTCATCCAATATTTATATATAATTTCAGGTTATCAAATTCCCCAACACTTGAACAATTTCTTGTCCTCAAGAAAAAAAATCTCCACAAGGATTCCAAAATAAACAACTGTAAAAATAAGAAACATGTATTATAACTAGGAAAATAAAAATAAGTGTAAGGAGAAAAAGTCATTCCTACGGGATAATCCCTATAGAGAAAATTAATCACGCCTCATAGTTCATTTTTTATTCAGATTATTTATTATTTTAATTACAATCTCATAACTTTTCCTTAAATTTTATACCCATTTCAAAATTTACCTCACAATGAATTTTCTCCTCATAAATCAGGGTAAAATGTAACGGAGTTATGATCATACCCTAAATACATGTTCCTAACCATAGGTTTGCATTGCTTTTATCATCTACACTTCATAAATAAAAAATACAAAATCAATCATGACTGATTCAACAAAAAGGGTTCAAATGACTCTAAGGCTGGTAGATGATGGGTATAAAGTGGAAATCAAGCTCAAAAGGTGGGTAAGATCTAAATTATAATTCTTGATAAATGTATATAGTGCAATGATGTGGATACTCCAATATCAAATGGAATCCATGCTCCAAATAACTCAAGTAGATCCATGAGTATATCAAGTATGTATAAAAAATGTACACCATTCCAATTTTTACTTTTTTCTTTATTTATAAAAGTTGTGTTCAGTCTAGATCTCACATCTATCCCCTAACCACATATGATTCATTATGTAATTCATTAGCCTGAAAATGGTGATTTTTGAACATCATAATACACTACCCATATTATTTTTCTTTTTTATTATTTTTATATATTTCTTAATGTAACAGGGTAGGCATAAAATTCAATGAGTAATCATGGATCACATTATATTAGTAGTGAAAGTTCCATAATACATATCCTCAAAAATAATATACTATTTCCATTAGCCATGAAAATTCCCCCACACATGTTCAAAGGATAATTATGCATAATACCAAGAGTAGGGTAGGATGAGATAATTGGAATGAAACATCTCTATATTAAAAAGGTTATTCATGGATACTATGAGCTAAATAAGGAATAATCTAAGGTGGGTCTCAAGAAAAAGTTGATCAACATAGATTACCTTAGTCACATTGAAAATGTATTTGTTCAATCATTGAATCAATAAGATCTCAATGAAAGTTCTTATAGTTTTACATTCCCCATGCGTCTCTCAAGATATATGTTCAGAAAATAATATTAAATCATGTTTCTAGAATCCTCTTGGGAATGGGTGTATTCAAAAGTAACTACCAGTCACCCAAGGTATAAAATCTAGTAATAAGTTAATGAAAATAAATTTCAAAATTTTTAATTTTAATTAAATTACTAAACTTAGAAATCATTCTAAAAATATAATTAGGAGTAAAACATGTATTTAAATAATTTCTAGCTTAACATTATCTTTAATTTAAATGGGTGTAATTAGTTTTCATATTTAAATCCTTCATTTAGTGAAAAATGTATCCTAGATAGTTGAAAATGAACAATAATCTAGGTGCATTAACAATAAATCTTAAGAAACACTTCCCTATACTTAAAATGAGATAGTGTCTGTGTTTTCCTAGAAAGTACCATGGGAGAGATTTTAGATATATAGAATATACAACATTTAATTTAATGTTGAAATTGAATTTAGGGAATCATGATCTCCCTATGATGAGTGTCATGCCATGGGAAACTTGGTGGTTGATTATTTCAAATTGGGATACCTATATAATGTGTTATAATGAAAAATCATACACTAGATAAAATATTAGTTCATTGTGTTTAAACAAGAAGGAAGTAGTGAAATAGGAAGGAGCACATAGTGATTAGAAATGAAAAAGAGTTCAGATACCTACAGATATGTGGGTAAAATGAATTTGAAGGATGGATTATGAATAATAATTCTACTAAAATGAAAATAAAAATGCTAATTACAAGTCTAAAAATAAAAGAAATAAAAATATGGGTTTCCTCTCATAATTCTCAAATAATGATGTTGTCATCTACATGGATGGAAAAAAGGATCAGGTAGTGTCACCCATCTACTCAGAAGTCTATAGCCAAATACAAGAATTGTTGGCTATGTCATTGAGCACACATGGATGCATGAAGGAGTTAACCACATTAGGATTATACTGAGTATGAATCTCGTATCGTAAGAAAAGAGTCTTTGTTCATCATGGTGGGGATCTATGATGATTAAAAATCTCCAGTGAAAGCTCCTCTAGCTGGTGCCCAATGTCATCCAAATACTAATTCATCTAAAGCAGGAGACACTATGATAGAGGAATAGGTGCATCAATGGCCGTGGATGAGGTAGAAGAGATAGATATGGATAATGTAATACAATAATGAAATGTAAATAATTCAAGAATCATTAAAGTAAAAAAGTTTTCTCCCATATATATAGAGAAATGATATATCAGTGTGTAACGGAATATAGGGAGTAAAAAAAGTGTCATACACATTGAATAAAAATGGGAGAGGGGATCAAGATATAACTAAGAAGTAAAATAAAAATCATCAAGTTCTTCATAAAGATTCCCCTCCCAAACAAATGGCACCTGCATCTATACCACCCTATCAACATTAGTGATGGTGGATAGGGTGGAAGGATCAACCACTATGGTGGGTCCCACAATGATTTAAGTAATATCAGTGGATAGTGGTAGTGAGGTACTGATTCTGATGATGGATGTGTGTCTGGAAGTAGGTTCATTGAATGAAAACTCAGTAGATGGTGAAAGGGATGTGACCCTGCCCTAATAGGCCAATTCTAATTGAAAATCCTACTATTCTGTAAGATTTGTGAGCTCTAAGGTTTGGTCGGATGCGGTGTTAGAGGTGGGAGGGATAGAGGTAGAATATGGGCTGGAAGAAACCGATAGGTGGGAGGTGATAGAGGATGGTGGTAGGAAATGGGTTGTAAAAAGAGTGATATTAGTGAAGGGAAATAAAATGTTGGTGGAAAGGAAGTGGGGGATACAGAAGGAGCATGGGTGGTGGTGGGGGTAGTGGTAATGTTGGTTTGTGGGATAGAAGTGGCGAAGGTAGAGAATGGTGTGAGATTAGGGGAATGAGGTGGGGAGGATGGTGTGGATGGGCCAGTAGTACGCTAAGTAGGGGCCTCATCAGTATCCTCCATATATGTTGGTACCCATCAATGAATGTTCCATCCTTCATCAGCATCCCTATCTTACGGAGCAGGATAAGGGTGATTAATTCAATAGGGATGAGGGATGTGTTGGGATGAGGGGCCTCAATGGTGCCAAGATTTCTAACAAAATGGGTGATGAAAGATCTACACATCAGCATGCTGTGAGTCCACTTTTCCAACATCATGTAGAACTCTCCAAATAGTCTAGTCATGTTGATGTCAAGGAATCCCATGGATGAAGTGAGATTGAGAACCTTGATCTGGATGACCCCTCCATGGACATCACCACATGCTAGCCCAGAATGATCAAGGGCCCTATGTAGGTTCTGAAGTGATGCACCTCAGAGCGATGTTCTCTTTATGGTGTGGGGGTCACAAACACTTTGGAAGTCTCTAGATACCATGGAACATTGTTGTTTAGACTTGACCGTGTTATGGTCAAGCTGTAATGTTGAAAATATGGGGGAGGTGATGAACTCTGGTGAGTAGTTTCACTGGCCAACTACAAAATCACCCAGGCTAAGCTGCCAGGGTCTACCTCCAAGTCTTAATAAGAACAATTCAATGCCCTTGTCAATAGTGGGAATTAACTCAAGAAAGAAATTCTTATAAGTCTCCTCACACACCTGTGCTATTGGGGTTAGGTGAAGGAGTTCCATGAAGTGAAGGAACTCATGGTGAATGTGGATGTGCTCCAAAATTTCTAGATCCAAATTTTTGTTCATCTGTATTGGCTTGGAATAAAAGTGGACCAACTGGACCAGCTGTGTAGGGTCAAAAAAATGCAACCAAGGATGAAGGTAAGGATGATAATGACCCTAAAATTTTCTGAAATATCTCTAAGAGTCCCTAAAATAGGGAGTGAATGTAGTGGAGGAATTGAAAGATGAGTTGGATGGATCTGCGGGTGGTGGAGGTGTGGAACTCTGCCACTTGGATGGTGGAGCTGTTTCCTTGCAGTCGAGAATTGGGTTGGATGGTAGGTTGAAAATATTTTTTTTGCATGCCATGACTGATGGTAGTAAGATACATGAGGGTAAAGGAGGAAGTTTGGAGAGGTGGGATGGTTTGTCTTAGCTAGGAGGATGATCACCTTCGGGCTTGGGAGCTCACGAGGAGGGTAGATCCACACAAGAGGAGGACCTTCGGGTGGGCGAGTGGGGTTGGGGGTGGGGGTGGGGAGTTCACCATTAACAATAGGTTTATGGTATTTAGAAACCGATCTCAAAAATTACATATTGTCTATTGAATACGTGGCATGAAATTCATGAATTTACAAAATTTTTATTTTCTTGACTATTTCACATCGTGTATATCTTACATGGCGTGTATTGTTGCATTTTGTGCCCTTTTTATGTTATATCCTCTCAACATACTTCTAGAATCCCTATAAACCATCCTAAAGACTATAATACACTACCATAGGCCATTGATCCAACCCTAGGTTACGTCCTAGTCATCTCTTTATTTATTTTATAGAGCTCTAAATTTTTAAAGAATAACACTTCAACTTTGTTTTGATACTCCTTAAAGAACAATTTTTGAAGATACAGAGAATGAAATGTGGGATGAACTCCCTTGTCAGAGGTGTAGTACAATTTTTATTCTTGTGAGCATTGGATCCATTATAAATAGGAGGTGGTAGATCATTTTCATTCTTATAGGTTTTAGGATCATTTGACTTATTAGAAAGAGATATGATTCGACAATTTAATGACTCATCTATTTTATTAGCATCCTTATCCACATTAAACACTACACGATCTTCACCAACTATAAAAATAAATATCCCATGGTTAACATCAACCATCATCTTCCTGGTAGATAGAAATGGTATTACAAGAATGGGGGAGATGTCACCTTTCTCTTATATATCCAAAAAAAGAAAATTATCAAAGAAAATGAATTTTTCAATTTTTACTAAGACATCCTAGAGAAATCCACAAGGGTGAATAAATGAATAATCAGAAAGTTTGAGTTCCATGATTGTTATTTTCAGTTCCCCAAGCCCCAACTTCTTGGAGACACTCATGTGTATTAGATTGAAAATTTCACCTCGATCTCACAATTCATTTTCAAAATTAAATTTCTTAATAGTGAAAGGAATTGAAAAACTTTCAGGGTCTTGCATTTTTTGTGGTAGTTTCCTTTGAACAACTAAATATCACTCTTTATTTAGGGTGATGATTCTTAATTTTTCATTTTTCTTTTTTTATTGAGAGAAATTCCTTAAATAATCACATATAATAAGGTACTTCAGAAATTTTCTCTACAAAGGGGATATTCATATTTCATTGTTTAAACAGTTATAAGATTTTTTATAATACCCTTTATTTTTCCTTATTACATCTATTAAGTAAAGGGGATATGTGGATTTTATACTGGTGGTTCCACATAGTCATTATCCTTTTCAGGATGTTCCTCAACTGGCGCTTCCTTAGATGGTTCTGCCTTTTGATTCCTCCCATGACTACTTTCCTCTGATTCTATTATTTTATTTTCTTCAAGTTCACGTGGTTGCTGAAAATCTATCACATTTTCACTTTAACCACTATACCTTTACCCTATTCCCTTGGATAATCCTTGGTATTACTGGGAAAAGTTCCAAGTAGCTGATTAGATAGGGTCTTAAATATTTTCCCCATCTGGTGATCTAGTTTATGTAGTGCATCCTTATGGTTTTGATATATATCTCTTGGGTTGTTATCCTTTGTTCTTCCTTGTACATGAAGGCTGTAAGTGGTGTTTCAAGAATATTATTGAGAGGTTGGGCTTGTGGTGGTGGTCTTGGTGGAGATTTCTTGAATTTATATGGTGTTGCTTCTAGATGCTTATGAGATATAGGAAAAGGTTGTTGAATTATTTATAATAGCCGAAGAGATTTATCTTGTAGTGGGTACCTAGGTGGTCCCTGATTTATTTTTGGAACCTGTCCACTTCAATGTTGAAAGTAACCTTGATTTTATTATGGCTACTACTAAGTCAAATTCTATTGGTAGTTTATATTGTTGATACTATTGGGGATGCTGATACTTTTTTCCTTGTTGATTTTAATTGATATATTTACAATCTCAATATTGGGGTTCCTCCATACCTTCCCTTCAATCTTGGTAAGAATATAGGCCTCCACACATATATTAGGATTTAATTTCTATTACTAGAGTGGGAGGGTGTGGTGGCACAACAGGTGACTAAAATGATTCCAACTAATTTTTCTGAGGCTCTACATGAGTAGTTATGTGGTTAGTTTCCTCCACCTAATGAATTTCATGCTAAATCATCCCCCTATCACTTTTTCAAAGAATGGAATTGTGAGATACATCAACTTAAATTTCTTGGCTGACTAATAGCATCTTTAAAATTAATATACCATCAGCAACGACATATACTATAGTTCATGTAGCAGGTTGGAGTCCTTGATAAAAAGTCTAAAGTTGAATCCATACATCTAGTCCATGATGTGGGAATTTCTGGGTTATCTCCTTGAATATATCCCATGCTACCCATGCCGATTCTATGTCCACCTGGGAGAAGCTCTGAATTTTGTTTCGGAGATTCCAAGTCTAGATTGGTGGGAATTATTTGTCAAGAAATTTCTTTTCAAATTCTTCCCAAGTCATGATTGACTTAGAAGATTGACTTTTTAGCCAATACATGGCTCTATTGCATTAGTATCAAAGGAAAAATCATAATCTAATGGTGTATGATTATATTCCTTGGTTGAAAAAGGTATTTAAAACCTAATTTTTTTTTCAAAATGTGCTTCTGGGGGTCTTCTATTTGAAGCCCACTAAATTGAACCATATTCTAGATCATGTGAATGAGTCTAGATTTTATTTTGAAAGTGTGCACCTGAATAGGTAGGTGCACAATAATGGGTGAAACACTACTAAAATATGAATAACCATAGTCCATAATAGTGTCCTCTAGTGGCACTGGTTGCTCACCCTGATTGGTATGTGGTGCATATTGGGGGTCTTAAAGGTGTGGCAGTAAAAGATTGTTATTCTCGTCCATTTAAAAGTGAAGGTGTGCTGTGATTGTTCTATCGACAATGAGATCTAAGAGAAGTTAGCCTTTTGTTCTAGAATTCATGAGAGATTTAAGGAACCCCAACACATGAACTAGACAAAAAAATAAAAGTAATGGGTAAAGTGATAGGATGTAGGTGCGTGTGAAGGAGAAAAATTTATTAATGAAAAGGGGAAGGAAAAAGGAAGAAAAGGGGATGGGGTAAGGTAATCTGAGGTTCAATCCAAAGGTCACTGTGCTTCAGCACTAGTATTCCTTAGTAATAGTGCCAAAATTTGAATCGCCCACATGATTCACTGAATTTGTGTGGGATGAGTTCAGATTAGAATTTATAGTCGCAAAATACACTTATTATTAGGGCATAATAAAGTGGTAGTGTGTGGTCGAACCTATGAGGTCCATTAGAAGGTCAACATTCAATCGAAAAAAACCCTCAAGAAGGATTCTTCACTTTTCTGTGTGAGGTTTTGTTTTAACTAAGACTATATAGTTTGGTTTTAATTTAGATATTAAAGGAAGGGATCAACGTCAATTTCAAGGCTCTTGAAAATATCTAATTCTAGATTTAACTTGGAATGATCCTATGGATCAGGCTGCGAAGTGGTGCAAAAGTAACTAATTGCTTTTAGTCAAACCAATTGGATATACCTATGCTGAAACTATCCCATGGTAAAGGTATAATCGAAAACCTAAGTGAATTTCTCTTGGATTCTATACAAAAATCACCCTAGTCTAATGGTCATAGTGTTGATCAAATCCAATTAGGTTAGGTTCATTAAATCATAATTCCCATGGTCAAGTTTGTGAGAAATAATGTTATGATCAATTATTATTAACCTAATTACTATCCATAAGGTTAAAAAGGTTTAATATAAATATTCATTAGTTTTAGAAACACCCCTACTCTTGAACCCTAACCCTAAAAAGATTAGTTGCACAAGGCTGTGATGATCAAAAAGAAAGAAAATATTAAGCATGCTATGAAAAATCATAAAGTAGTTGAAAAAGAGAAAATATAGGATTAAAAAATCAATAATCAATGATTTTTTAAAGAAACAAAAATCTAATCATAAATTGACTTTGTATGATGAAAAAATGAAGAATGAGCTATCCAAAATCAAAACATGTAAGAAAAAAATCAAAAAATTATTGTGAATTAAGAAACATTTAAGAATGAAACAAGATTTGTTGAGGAATGGTGTGTGGAATTGAAACAATTGTAGATATTGAAAATGGTATTGTAACAGGTGAAAAATAATGTGTAATGATTAAAAACTCATAAACATTCACTAAAAAAATTAAAGGAATGAAATAAATCAATTATTTTTTAAAGAAAGTGGTTCCTTATACAAAAGAACAAAGCACAATTATTATAAAAAGGAAATTACATGAGTCTAAAATAAGGGGTCATATTAAAATATTTCTTATAAAGGGGGAGTAAATCATCATGGAGATAATTCAGCCAAGTAATATCATGACTTTCCCCTTTATTAGTAAGGCCATCCAAAACCATGTTTGATTCACGATAGATATGAGTGGTAATATGGTTGATGTCACCGAGTGAACAGAGAAAATCCATCCAATGTGTAGTAATCGACCAAGCCAGATGAATCAAACCCTTCAAAATCAATTTCACTATGGTAGTCGAATCACTTTCAATCCATATGTTGTTCCAACCCTGCCACTTGGGGAAAGAGATAGCATGAATCAGACTTATCATTTCAACCTCTAGAGAAGAGGAAATACCACAACTTCCAAAGAAACACCCAAGGATCTGATCACGATGATCCTTAAAGATGGTTCCACATCCTGTAGGGCCCATATTTTTTTTATAAGCTTTGTCGACATTAACTTTAATCCATCCAAAGATCAAAGGTTTCCAAAAAACATAAAAAGTGCATCTTGGCCAACAAGAAATGACATCGATCTGAAGATGTCTTAAAATCATAAATTCTTTGAACATATTATTGCAATAACCCTTTTGAATCAAGGAAACTTCACAAATTGCTGTGAGGATCTGAATCCGACCTGCATTAAGGTTGAGTGAGAAATTATTATGAAAAATAACATTTCTGTCATACCAGATCACATGATGAATATCAACAACTACACAAAGAAATAAATTCTTAATTTTTTGGTAGCTATCCATGTCAAAAAAACACTTTAACTGGGTTTTGATAGAGTCTATAATCAACCATCTACAACCAATTTTTTTTTATAAATATAGTTTGAATGGGAAGTGGAAGTTGAAAAAGAAATAAAAATATGGTTTGCATCATCTCTATGTTGATTTCAGAGATAACATTTAGAGAAAATTTGGATCCCAAAAATTGTAAACAAGTATCGGTGGGGACCCTCTTGTATGCAATATGACATATTACAGTTAATCTTGAAGGTTTAATCCAAGGATTATCAAAGTTTTTAATCCAGCTTTAATCATTTGAAGAATTATAAAAGTGGTGATTATAATTTTTTTAGAATCCAACATTTCATTATGTGAAGGTTCCCAAATAAGAAAATCCTATATGTCCAGTAAAGGATATGGGTCAATGATACAAACAAAATTCTTATGGAGGAAATAAAATGAGAGTTAATAACATCCCTAATTGTAATATTAATTCTTTAAGGAGTTTTTTCAGTGGGAATCATTGAAGTGAGGGGGGTACCACTCCATTTTTCCAACTAGAAGTTCATGGAGGAGTTTCTGGAGAACATCTATGTATAGTTGGTCATAATATTGGCATACACTTTCTTAATGGAAGGCCATATGGAAGTGTTTAGAAAATTCATGTTTCCTTTGTTCAACTTATTGAGAAACCTATTTTTAATGAAGGAAATAGAGGGAGAGTCATTGTGTATTAAGTTCCAAGTAAGTATAGTTTCAAGGGGCTCATTAAAAAGATTTAAAATTTTAATTCCAAGCCCACCTTCTCTATCGGTTTGAAACACATAGTCCAAGGTATAATTACTAATTTTCTGTCCAGAATACTGCCAGTCTAGATAATTTTTTTTACGGAAACATTCATTTTTTTATGAGACTAGTAGGAAATTTATAAACCATCACTGAGTAAACCATTTTGAAGATAATGATATATTTGACAAGGAATATTCTACCTGACATATAAAGAATTTTCCCTTTCCAAGAGGATAGATAATTAAGAACCTAATCAACAATGTTATGTTAATAAATTGATTTGGTTCTGCCCCAAAATATGGGGACACCAAGGTAGGTAAAAGTAAAAGAAACTTCCTTAATTCCTATATCATTGAGGATACCAAACTTTCTATTATCCAAAAAATTTCTCCAAAAGAAGATAGATGACATATTCCAGCTAATAACCTGACCAGAAACCTCATCATACTGAGAGAGATCATTTTTGAGAGATCAAATGTTTCTTTTATAACCCTGTAAGAATAGAATCATGTCATTTTCATATAATAGATGCATGGATCAATTCACATTTCTGAAAGCATGGATGAGATTAAGCTTATTCTGGTCAATAAGGCGGGTGAGAAATCTACTTAAATAGTCCTCTACAATGGAGAAAATGATGGTAGAAAGGGGATCAAACTGTATAAAATCTTTATAGAATTTGAAGTAACCTTTGGGAGAAAGGAATGAAATAAATCTAATTTAGAATAAAAACAAATAAAAACATCGGAAGTAAAATGAGATAAAAATAAACCGTGTGATGCCCTATTGTGCGGTAGAGAACTAGAAATATTAATGAGTCCATGATGTACATGGCATGAATGTCCTACACATCATGTAATCGATTAAGAGAATTTGGTCCTATCATATTTACATCATGTATGTTGGTTTCATGTGGTGTAATTGAGATCCACTATTCATGATGAAGAATCAGTTTGTATATTTGACCAAGCGAGGCTTTAAAACTAGCATGTCGTGAAAAATCTGCATGTCAGTCATGTGTTTCACTTTTAGTGGGACTTTTTTCTTTAAAATATACAAATTTTATAATAGATTTAAAAGGTGTGTATTGTCTTCACATCATGAGGAAGCTTTATGGGTTGGTATGTGGCCTTATAGGTATTCTTTGAATGATTTCAACACATTGTGTATATGATACATGGTGTTTAAAACCTGTTTATGGAAATTTTTCAAAATTTATTCCCATAAGTACATAATTCCTCATTCTTTTGAAAATAAACCAAAACCCAGTTCCTTAATGAACAATTCAAAATTAAATATTAAATAAATGTATCTAATATGTATATATAATATAAACTTGTCACTATAGTTGGAACAAGAATAGTTATACCCTCTTATGTCTTCAAGATTTTGTTTTTGTCATATGTTTTTGAGGATAAGGTTGTGAAGAACTGAGAGGTAGAATAAAAGGTGATCAGAAAATTTATTCAGACTATAATTTCTTAGAGAGAAGGTGATATGGAGAAGGTATTTTTTTTAGAAAATGTATCCCTTATATGTCCTAATCAATAATGTAAAGTTGAATCTAGCAAGGTACATGATGAGGTTTATGAACCACTACTTCTAGGGAAATTAGAATCTAAATTAAAATACTTTTATAGGGATTGTTTTTTTATTATTAAATAATAAAGAAGTATACTTGAATGAAGGAGAATATGTGAAGTTCCCTAAGAGAAACACCCTATCATCAGTTCTTTTGAAAGATTTTGGTTATAACTGGGATGATGACTCCAACTCCTTAAGGATTTTTGGACAAGAAGTTGATTCTCATGTGGTTATACCACCTACTGCACCAATGTAGTGGGATTCATCAAATACCTCTCCTCTTAGGGATGTAGTACCTAATGAAATAGTTCCCTTTAGGGAATTGGGGGAGATTGTTGAAACTACATCTAAGTCTGCTATATCTGAAGTTAAAACTGTTGTGGAATCTTCTTAGAGTCAATAATTTGTGGCTATTAGTACCACTAAGTAAAATCATCTAGTTGGGCCTGCTATTTAGATAGTTTCTGGAGATCAATTAGAAAGGAAGGTTGCAAAAATTCCTAGTTTGCCTATTGCTAGAGTGGAGACGGAGGCTGAGCACAAAGTGGCTAATCCACTTCTTGGATCACCTAATATTGATATATATAGAAGTGAAAATGTGTTCATAGAGAAAATAAAGATCTTTCACATACCCAAGTCTTTATTCTATCTCTACCTTATGTGTTAGAGGATTCATCTATGATAGGAAAAAGTTCTAAGGGACCTTATGTTGAGAGACACATATTGTCCTTTATCTTATTTTTAAGAAAGAGTTTGATAATATCAAATAATATTATAATGAGTTTAGGTAAGAGATAATTTCTTCCAAGGATAATATCAGTTATTTGGATGATTTCTCATTGTCTCACACTAATTTTGATAAGCTGGTTGGGATGATGACTACCCAACCACCTTGATCAATAATCTCCAACCAATGCAACTAGTTTCATCTAGTGTTAATGATATGAAATTTGAGGTCCCTAAATCCCATGTAAGTCATATTAGAGGAATATGTTCCACCAAGTATAAAGTAAATGAACTTTTAGTGCTTGTGAAATATTTTATGGACATGATTCAGAATATTCTAGTTGTTTAATCATATATTTATGAAGCTCCCCTTGATGATATTTAGAGATCCAAATCTGATATAAAGGAAATACTACAACCATAAAGAGTATGGTTGTGAGATAGTTTTAGTTTATTAAGAAGTTTCATCCAAGTTCAAGACCTATTTCTACACCTTCAATGGTTCTGTATTTCCAAACTATTTTTGATCAATTATATTCTTATATAAATTTAGTTTCATCACAAATCCAGTCACTCCAAAGTAACATGCTTACTCATATCCTGTTGAAATATTTTAGTAAGGATATTTTTAGTGAGTTTAAGGGGACCATAGAAGCTATTAGAAGATAAGGTGCTGGTATAAATGTTTCTATGAATGATATAGCTGGTTTATATCAATAATCTATTTTTTCAATCAAATATAAAGTGGATAAAACTATAAAGGTATCCAAGTACATAAAACATATGGTTATATCTTCAATTGATCATATTCATATAAATTGAGATAATTTTTTAACTAAGTTGGAGGAGATTTATAAAGAAATTGAATATCATTACATAGACTCATTTAAATAGGATTCTAGTTCCTTAGAGTCTGAATAATATCTAATTATCCTATCTAGTGACAAAGTAAAGGAGATTTCAATGTATAAAATTATCTAGTTAGTTTCTCATGTCCCAACAACTTTAGTTAATCCAACACCATCCAACAATTTCAATGAATTTTCTCAAGTAATTATAGAGTAATTAAAAAACCTTTATCATAAGTTAACATCGTCAGATGGTAGGCTTCCTAGGTTATAGGTATCTATGGACTAAATTTAGTAAAATATGTTTTCATCCACTTTAGAATCTAAGTATTGTCCTCATAACATTTCTCTAGTTATTTCTTCCTATTATTTTTCTACTAGATAGATTAAATCCTTTAATGGATTGAGGAAAAATGGTCACTCTTTAGTTTCTCATATATATATATATACATGCTTGTACTGATATTTTGGATTTATAAAAATTAGATATCATCAAGTGGTTTGACCAATGTACTGATGCAATTTAATCTCTCAGAGGAAGAAGGTACCTTGGAGAAACATCTCTTGATACTTATAAGGGTTACATGCATAATGTAGATACATTGTTTGATCCAACCAAGATCTATCAGTGTGAGAAATCAAAGTTGGATACTGCAACTATTTCTAAACCTATTGAAAAAGAATCTACATCTTTAGAGACTACCAAGAAGATGGAATTTGGGAGTTCTAGCTTATATGAATTAAATATTTCTTCTCAGAATCCTGACAAGGTATTGAGTATTCCGACCCAGATGCCTAAAGTCATATTGTGTTTTAGGGTGGAAGAAAGTTATGTGGAGTTTGAGAGAGTAGTACTACCTCTAATAGTTGACTTGACTACTCCCTCCTACTCATCTCAATCCTTTAAGAAACCTCCAACCAAACCTCAATATGATTTTGAACCCATCCATAAGCCACAATAATTTGGTTGATGCAATGTATATGTATTTTTTTTATGTTGTATCTTTTTATTTTTGTACAAGTTTACATGATTAATAACATTTCTTTTTATCTATTTGATTGTGTGTGAAGAAATTTTTTTCAGTTAGAGTTTTTTTATCTTCTTGAATGTTTACTTTATGAAAAATCTAAATTTTACTCATTCCTTATTTAAATTTATTTTCCTCATTATATTTTATCTATTAATAACTGAAAGTACTACATTAAATGATTTTTCCTTTCCCTACCCTTCCTTTTAAATTTCCTAAAATGGAGATAAGAAAAATAAAGTGGGGTATGAAATGATAAACAATTTTTTAAAAAATTATTATATATTATAAATGTTTTCCAAAACATTATTTAAATATTTTAAAATTTAACATTTCATACTCAATGAGTTTTGTGATCATGAAAAATGGGGATATTGTTGGACTAATGATATTGTTCAAACATATCCCATGTCCTTTATGTTTTGATGATCTTGAAAAACACTCACATGATTCTAATTATTTTATTTTTAATTGTGTTTGTTATCATTTTATATTATTTAGTCAATTTTGTTATAAATATGGAAGTCTATTAATGTTTGTTGAAATTTTACCAAGTCTAAAAAATCAGATACATTAAGAATTTGGTTATGTGGATATTTGGATACATTGAGAAATTTCCAATTTCAATCAACTACATGACATAATCACTTAAATAAATCTGAAACGTTGCATATTCATCTATGTGAAAATTGGCTCTGTAGAAGAATCAACTTTGTGTGAAATAACTATATTGATGAAGCACTTTTGCAAATATGCTACCTTAGAAATAAAAATATAATTTGGATTTATAGCATATTTGGATATGTGGTTCCAATTGGATATGTTGATGAAGTCAGCTATGTGAATTTCAGTTATGTGAGTAATGCGACTACAAAATTTGGACATGTGAAGAATTCCCCTATGTGAAGGATAATTACATGGATCAATTCAGCTACATGAGTTGAAATGTATAGAATTATGCTATGTGGTGATCCATAATTAGATACATATCTATATAACTTGATTATTTATTACCGTTGTAGTAATTTAAGTGGAAAATAATATTTCTAGTAATTCATTAAATACTGTAATACATCTTTATGGAAAAATTGATTTACAAAAGGTTTAAAGTACTGGGAAATGAAAGTATTACATATTAATTTATTACTCAGTTCTTTTTTTTCTGAAGTATTTTTTTTAAAAACTACATATAAAGTTTTACCTCGATGCCATATTTTATGGGATATCATTTGGTTTCATGTCACGTGATAATATATGAAGTATTATTCAAATGAGAATAAAAGCAATCACTTATACTCAATCTCCCTCTATCTCAAAGCATTATCTACTACTTCTCTGTGATAAGCAAAGAAAAAATAAGATGAATCAAGTATTCTATCGTCTTTATAGAAATGATAAATATTTATTTGTTTTAAAGACTCTACTCAAGATATTATTCATTCTTATTCAGAATATTAGAGGTCAATTCACTTCCATTAGTTTCATTTTGCAACTGTGTGATTCATTTTGTAAACTCTCATTATTATATTTCATTCATGGAAGTGATTAATCCTTTCACTAAGTGATAATGGTTATTATTTTTTGAATCCTTATAATATTCTAGTAAAAATTTATCATTTTATACTAAACGACAACTATTTTCACTCATTCAAGAAGTCCCTAGGAAAAGGACTGGTTTTAATGAAATCACCAAGCTCTAGGAGTTGAGTGTTGGTGGAGTATACTAAGAGATTTTTATTCCCTGGACTAGTATAAATATTATATGTTTGATATTTTTCATAATAATTTTATTAACACCATTTAAGTATGTTAATAAAATATAATAATCTATCATATCTTAAAAGAGTTTGGTTTTATGTGCAACTCCTGAAAAATTCTAAAAAAGTAACTTTTATTCGATAGCAAGTATGACACACAACAACAAATGTAGAAAAGAATGTAACCTCTTGAGACTTTATGTTATATTTAACATTTTAAATAAAATTAATATATTCTATGTATTTCAATTCACATAATACTAAGTTATCTTTTGTCATACACAATAAAAGCTTTCTTCAAAAGCTTGTCCTACACACAAGACCAAGTTTTACCGAACAATTATATATTATTAAAATATTATTATTTAATATAATAAGATATCACCTAGACATTGAATTATCAACTATGAATAATATTAACTAAATTATGAAACTTTATGGTTTATAAAAATATAAAATGAATTCATAGATTACCAATTGATTAGAAATAAATATAAAAACCAATTGAATATAAAGGAAAAGTTTTTATGCTCAAAAAAGTATTTGATGCCAATAAATTAAATTAATTACTATTATTGAGTGATATTAATAAAATATATATATTATATATTCAATAAAATATTTTTTACATTCATACAATATATTTTATTGGCATAAAATAAGAACAAACACAATTTTATGCATAAAAAGTAATAATTTTCTAAAAGAAATTTTGCTGTCTTTTGATAGCGAACCTTCCTTAAAAATAAATTTTTTTAAATTTTATAAATTTATATTTAAAAATAAACTTAATTTTTTAAATTATAACATCAAAATCATCTTTGGTTTAATTTTTGGTATTTGTCTATAAAGTTTCATTTTTTGATGAATAGTGGAAAATATGGAATTTTATTTTAAAATGATTTTTCATATAATTTATTTATATGGTTAAATTGTATTTTTTAATGTTTTTATAACTTAATTTGATAAATTTTGAATCATTTAATAAAGTTTAGGTCATTTTATTCAATTTTAAATTGATATTGGATATAAAAACTGAGTAAAATGTTTAACATTTTTACTTAAAAAACCCACTTCCTCATTCCGTATGTGGGATTAAAGTTAAATTAATTTATACAACTTCTATTATTGTAATTTAGAATAATGGATTAAATATTTGGAATAATTTTAATTTATAATTTATAATATGGTAAAATCATTATTTTACCATAAATATTAGTGAAAGTGATTAAAATTAATCACATCAATTAAGAGAAAAATTAGCTTAAAAAAGGACTAAACTTCAATATTAAGGCCCAAAATGACCTTAAACATTTTTCAAAAGACATATAATGTTCATATTTTTACCCCATAAACCATTTTAATAATTGTTTTTCATTATTGGATCCAATTTAAATGGGGAAAACATGGGTGGAATTCCCTTTTCAAAAATTTACAAAAATGTCCGTTCTCCACTATAAAAAAGAACTCACCCTCCCACTTATTCACTCCTATAAAGCACTTTTTCTTGTAAATAATATACCCAAATAATCTCTTAATATAATTCCCCTCATCCTAAAATCCTCAAATTGTTAATAAATCAAACCAAGGAAGTCTTTTGTTTGAAACAAAAAGGAGTTACCAGAAAAAAGGTAATGTTCTTCAATGATCACTTTATTTTAATTTATTTATCAAACCATTAAATTATTTGTATCACATGATTATATAATAAAAGTATTATATTAAATATAATAATATATTGTTATAATAATATTTATTCATACAATTTCACACACATACATCAAATGGGATAGACAATCATCATTTGTTTGTACGATTGACTACTACCTGACAAACTGATGTCATTAGTTATTCCATTTACCACCTTTAAGGGTTATAATAATGATATATTTATAGTCTACATATGATATATGTTATATTTATGATGTGTTTATTATTATTTAATTTTTATATAACACATACCTTAATGCTTTCCATTTTGTGTGAATACGATTACATCGTTTGTGGTTGTGTAGACTACCGCCTCCTCAAAGTGATGTGATTCGTTCACGCAATACATAGAATGTATTAAGTATAGTATAAATAAAAATATGTGACATATATGAAAAAATATGATTATATAATTATAACACACACACACACAAACACACACAGTTATCATTTACTATTTATTATTTTAAATACGACAAAGAAATGGAAGCAGTGTTCATGCGTATGTACGAGCAACCGTCTCCATGAACGATACATTTCATTTCCTATCTAAAAATATTATTTATAATTATAAATACATATATAATGAATATAAATTATATTTACATCATGTTTTACATTATTTATATGATGAAATAATGATCTAATTAATAGGAACAACAACTGACAAGTAAAAACATACTTGAAAAACTTGGAAATTAACACCCAAAATAGTGAAAATATTGAATGATTATTAAATAATGAGTAAAAAATTATAATAAGATAATATGTGAAATTATAAATATGGTTATGGTTCTGCTATAACTTAGTGACATATTTAAAACCATTATATAGGAATTTAAAAGATGTTCACCCGAAAGGAAACACCAGGTTATGAATTCTTTTCTCACTTTTCTTTCCATGAGTCACAAAAAATTTTCAACGTTTAATTATTTTGTGTGGTGTAAATAATACCACTATTTTATTTTATATCATGAATAAATTTATTTTAATAGTATTTATATTTTTATTTCAAATCATTTCTTTTATGTTTATTATAATTTAAAAATTACCAAGTAGTAAGGGACTTCATCTTAATTTCCTTTATTTGAGGAATGATTTATAGTTGTGAACTTAATTTCTTATATATGGTGTACATACTACAAATTTTACATGTAATATAATTATTCATTCATAATTGATGATATTTTGAGTTATAATTTAAATTATTTCATTTAAGGGGATTTACACTTAATGTTATCTAAGTGGTAATGAAATTTCATAATCCAATTATTTTAAATTAGGTTATATTTCTTCCTAATTGTAATTAATATTATATGATTATGTGTATAATGAATTTGAATATTTGTTGATGAATTTAAACTTATTTTATTTGAATATAAATTCCATACACAAAATTAATTCATTGGAGAACCCGTTTTCTTCTAAAAACCATGTTTTATTAAAATGATTTCAAAAATGTTTTTAAACATTAAAAAATGATTTATTAAATAAAATTTTACCCCATTTTTCTTTTATAAACAATTTCAAAGGAATCTTATTTTCTCTTTCCAAACAAATAATTTTTCTAACCTTTTTACAACGCAAAAGGAATGCTCTTTTTAACTTATATGACATGTAGGGATTTTCCCACCATAATTTCTTCAAATATTCTTTTGAAAGATTAAAAGGTTACTTTTTAAATATATTTTTTACAAAATTGATCTTCTAAGAAAAGTATTTTCAAATTTTTTTTCAATATAAAAAATATTTATTTCCTTAAGAATGTGTTTAAAATATCTTTTTAGAGTATTTCTATTCGTCAATGACAACAATACTTTATTTTTACTCCACTTGGGATATTTTGTATTAATAACATCCTTATTCTTCCTCTGGATGGTTTCTGATTGATTTGACTAAGGATAGTATTGGCATTCATTTCCTTGATTCCTTTGTTTGTCCCCTTGAAATATTTAATTTCCTTTGATTATTAGTAATTAAATTTCCCAAAAGTATCCATATCATTTATCATTGATATTTTTATTCCCTAAACCATATATCATTTTTTACATATGATGTTTACATAGATATTTATTTTATTTTCTAGGAAAAAATTGATAAATTTGTATCCTTTATTAAATATACTTATTTTATAAGACATATTGGTTTTTAATTGACTCAATTATTTAATAAAAATAATGATTTGGATAGGAAGTGATGGGTGGGGCTTGGAATTTATATAGCCTATAAGATCCCGACCCAACTGACCATTAAACTGATAGCCGGACCAGTCACCACATGGCCTCAAGAGTGTCTCCCCATACACCAAAGTCTACCAACTAGTAGTGAGGGTCTAATGGTGGTATGGTGGGGAGACTATACCCTTGAGATCAGAGAGGTACAACAGTTTAATCAAAATGAAACCAACATACTAAAATAGAAGAAGAATAAATAAAATTCAAAATTGTAGAAAATAAATGTAATATCAACTAAATATAATAGATGACCAATGCCAATTTTAAAAAAATTCATGTATGTCAGATGATGATACACATACATTCATAAAGAAATTATATAAGCATTACAATGTGATAAAAGAATACATTCCCCAAAACTATCTCCACAAGAATCCCATGTACCAGATCGGTCCTATGATTATAAATACCAAGTACAAGCATGATAGCATAAATATATAACCAAGGATCTTGATCCTATAACCAGGGAGGTCTGTTTAGGTAACCCAGTGAAATGGAGGCCTGAACAGGGTGTGAGATACAATCTGAGTAGGTTTCCTACTATATTGACCCAAACTTTAAATAATTGAAATCCGTCTTGATATAATTAAATGTATCTTTGTGTAAAATGTTTATATAAAATGTCTAATTATTTGGTTTTATATTAATAATTTTGACCATTGCTAATATAGCCATTGAACAGTGATAACCTGATTAGTATAAATACAGGGCTTTAAAAAATCCAATTTACTCAGACAAAGGAAGCTATGACCTCATCCAATAGACATTCCCCATACGAAGCCCATTTTTCAGATCTCAGAAAAAAGGTGCATCATTGGGATTCTCTCTTGACCAAGACCAAGATGAGCTTGAATTTGTTAAGCTTGAGCTGGACCACCTACAAGAGAAGTGGAAGTTGATAGAGATTACCACCCGAGCAATGTTATCCGAGCCACCCCAAGAGTCTGTCACCATCACACACCTTACTCTTCTGTCTTATGTGGGTGTTATAAGAGTTTAGGTAACAAGACCTTAGCACTATGGTTATGTACATTATTTTTATATATAATAATTAATATACTTTCATTTTATTATTGTTACCTTGTAAATAGTTTTTTTAAATCATAAAGAGTATTTTTAGTTAATGTTCAACTATGAAATATATTTTGATGAATTAATGGATTTTTGAATTAAATAATATTTTAATAAAATATTATTATTTTTATTAAATTAATTGTTATTAAATATAGATTATCGTATAATTTTATGAATGTAATCATAATTTTTATGAAGGTTTGAAAGCCATTTTTTTCAAAAACTATGAATTTTCGATAAATGTTGGTTTTTATTTTAAAAGTGAAAATTAACATACTTAGAAAATTATTTAGATAAAATAAATATTACTTCTAGAATCAGGACATCGAAATTATCCAATAGTGAATTTTTCATAATTTTCTGAGTTAGTCAAATTTTTGGGTAAAAATTAAATACCGTTTAAATATATAATGTGTTTTATGACATCATTATGAAAAAATATTAATGTAATAAAATACTATAAGATTTATTTTCGTCCAATATATGTTTTACCATTAAAATAATGTGATTTTGGGTTTGTTTGACTTATTTTACAAAGCATCAATGGACTCTTGAAGACTTATTAAACATCTTGTATTTTTAAACTATTCTCCCTGGGAGTGTGAATCACCTCCACATAAGAAAACAAATTATTTTAAGAATTTAGGACTTTGTACTTATAAAATATTATTTTCCACTTCCCTTTTCTAAAAACCATGGGCAAAAACCATGGGATGGTTTGTGGTTTGGATTAGTTTAATGTGAGGTGTCCCAAACCTAAATAATAAATAATTCCCTCATCATCCCTATATAAACCCACCCAAGATCCCACTTACTCCTTAATCAAAGCCATTGGAGTTCATAAAAACTCCTCCCTCATCTATCTATAATACTACTAAGGTTCCCCAAGCTCCCAAGAAGCCTCTCTCAATCCTCTCTCAAGCCTTTGGAAGCACACTTCCAAGTACGAGTTTTTTCTTCGTTTCTCATTTTTGTCCAATATTCATTAAATTGTTATGCCCTTTTCATTTAAATTATAAATGTTGGGGTATTGTTTTTAACCTCCCCCATACTTACCTATTTATGTTTTAATTATGGGAGACCATTTTCTCTCTCATTAGTACCCCCTTGTACATCTGTTACTATACCGAAATTCTGAAAGGAATTTATCTCTCCTCATTTTCATTCAAGAAATTATTTTTATCATGAATATAAATTAAATTAAATTTGTTGTGAAATGTATCTATACGAACCCTTACTATTAATGTCATGTAAATTTTATGAGACACCCCTTTCTCTCTCATCAACCATTTTTATGAGTTCTTATGTCACGTCGTTATGCTGCCGAAATTGCACCGTGCTTTTCCAAGACAAAGTCATTTTGTAGTAAATACCATGCCCATTCCTCTATCAAGGGTATTCACCTTTATACACATTTAATTATTGTTTAAAGAGTTTCATGTATTTATTCCACAATCTTTTATCATGGAATAAAAGATTATGTTGAATGATTCAATGTTTTATGATCAATGTGGCACACTTTTGCATGAAATGAAATGTTTAAGAAGGGTGAACCCTTATGCGCTCCAATGCATTGGGTAAAGTATAGTATCATGATAAGTCATGTGAAATGGGTGTTTAATAATGCTAATTCAAGTGCAAGGAGGTTTTACTCATGATTCATGTGCAATGAGTATTTACTCATACTCCATGTGCAATGAGCCCTGGCTCATACTAATTCCAAGTTAAGTGTTGTTGGCACATTTCCATGTTATGAGTGTCATGATTTTTCATTCCTTTATGTTTATGCTTCTATTGTTCTCTATTGATATACCTATTTTCTATATGTATTGTATTCCTCATTTTATTCCATGATTATTCCATTACTGGGCTTTATAGCTCACCCTTTTCTTATGTTTAATTGTGTAATAAAATATTAGGGTTGTCATAGTTGGTATCAGAGGGAGGTTTAGTTATTTTTGGGATTAGGATTAGAGAACCCTAGTGAAGCCTTTGAGACAAGACTAAGTATAATAAAAACATCCCTATGTTTTGGTGAGTATTGAGTAAATGGTTTATCAAGAAAATACATCCCTGTCTGGATACGAGCAGGTAGAGGTGGCTCTGGCACAGATGTATCCTAGGGGTAAAACCTGAAAACACCACTTTGATCTAGACTAGAACGAGAACTGGTGCATGTTAATGGGCCTTTCTACACTCTTGGTTATGACACTCTTGGGGGATATGCTTTGTTAAATTCACAGGATTATTATGAACCATTATTAAGGTACAAAAAATTCCTTAAGAATATATATTAGAAATTAGATCATGGATAACATAGACTGAAGCCAATAGATTCATATGTTAAGGAAATAAAAGTTATTTATAAGTCATAAGTTTTGTCCTTGTATTACCCTTTATGTGTTACCCCTAACTTTCCTTTTATTCCAGCCAATGGCCGGTAATAGGAGGACTCGGGATAACAACTGATGTGAAGATTAATGCGACGATTGTATTAATGAGATGCCCAATCCGATGGGAGTGGGAATCACGAACTTTGTCACTCTTATCTCTTAGCTAACTCAGGCTTTGAATAGAAACATGGGTCAAGAGGAACGTTCAACCCCCTTAAGAAATAACAATTCACTATTGATAGCTTCATAAGACAAAGACCTCCTACTTTTAATGGATCATTTGACCCCTCAGTCTCTGAACAATGGATCAACTCCATTGAAAAGATCTTATCCATCCTTTGTTGTTCCGAAAAAGAGAAGGTTATTCTGGCTACTTATCTTATAGATGGTGAATCCAATCAATGGTGGACGTTGATCAAAAATACGAAGCTTGATAAAGAGATCGAGGTGTTGGAATGGAAGGATTTCCAGAATTTGTTTTTCGATAAATATTTTCCGCGCACCCTACAACTTAAGTTGGAAAGGGACTTCCTTGACCTCAAGCAAAAAGACGAAGAATATATCTGAGAGTATGAGGAAAACTTCACAAGGATTTCACGATATGCCTCCAGATTTTTCATTACCACTGAATGCATGGTTGTCCACTTCTTTGGTGGGATGAATCCTAGCCTCCGAAAAGTGGTGGCGATCCGTGACTTTGGCATCTATGAGGAAATTTTCTGATGTTCCCTCAAAGTTGAAATGGAGATCAAATAATCTTAGGGGTATCATGAGGATAAGAAGCATAAGGTGGACTTCAATTCTGGTGGTTTGATGGATAAATCCAATAGTGATAAGAAGATCTAACACCCCACTTACCAAAGGTGCGGAAAGAAGCACCCTAGAAATTGCCTGAAGGGGATGAGGAAATGCTTTAGGTGTGAAAGAGAAGGGCACCTAGCTGTTAACTGCAGGCAAGAAAAACTTGTTGCTCCAACAGAGGAGAGGAATGATCCATTCGAACTTCAATGCATTTTTCATTTCTAAAACTACAAAGAACCAGGGCATCTTGGAAATCAGTGTCCTAGGCCAAGGGTTTTCAGAGGCAACCAACGAACTCCAATACAGGAAGGGAGTGCTTTTGACATCACTACTTCCTAAGTGAACCATGAAAATGAAGGGGTGATTGGTACACTTGTTATTCATTCAAGAATAGTGGACATACTATTTGATTCAGGTTCTACACATTCTTTTATATCTTAAAAATTTAGTAGAAAAATCCCAGCACCACCACAAATCATGGAAGTGAAGATGTTGGTGAGTATGAAAAATGGGGCAATCATTGCATCCCATGAATATCACTCCCCCCTATCATAATCTGCAGATTAATCTTCTCAGTGAACCTCTTCATACTCCCTCTAGTGGAATTTGATGCAATTCTTGGCATGGATTGGCTTTCCTTATATAGATCCAACATAAATTGCCGTGAGATGGAAATCACTCTCCATATAGAGAATAGACCCCCGATTATTTACAAGTGCAAGGAGGAAGATGAATCTTCTTTAGCTCCATTATCTCAATTGTGGATATTAATGCCCTATGAGCATGCGTATCTAGCTTAGATGATTGAGTCTAAGGTGTCAACCATCCTAGAAGACATGCCTATTGTTAGAAAATTCGCTGAAGTGTTTCCTGAGGAATTGCCCGGTCTTCCTCCTAGAAGAGATGTTGAATTATCAATTGATCTTGTACCTGGGGGGTTTCCAATATACAAGACTCCATATATAATTTCTATTGTGGAGCTTGAGGAGATGAAGAAACAACTATAGTAGAATCTGGATAAAGGGTTTATACGCCTTAGTGCTTCCCCATGGGGTGCACGAGTCCTCTTCATCAAGAAGAAAGATGGGTCAATGCACCTTTGCATCGATTATCATGAGCTCAGAAAAATGAAGATAAAGAAAAAGTATCCTCTCCCACGAATTGATGACCTGTTCAATCAGCTTTTTGGAGCACAATACATCTCCAAGGTGGATTTTTGGTCGAGATACTATCAAGAAAGGGTGAAGAAGAAAGATATCCCCAAGACAGCTTTTCGTACAAGATACGGGCACTATGAATTCATAGTAATGCCTTTCAAACTCACTAATGATCTATCAATATTTATGGACTTTATGAATAGAGTCTTTAGAGATTACCTAGTCAAATTTTTGTTAGTCTTTATATATGATAATATGATATACTCTAAAACCAAGGAGGATCATGGGGAGCATCTGAGAGCTGTACTGGAGACCTTGCAGAAGGAGAAGCTCTATGAAATGTACAACATGTGTGAGTTCTGGTTGAAGGAGGTCTCATTATTGTCTATATAATCATAAGCAATGTGATATCTATGGATCCCTCCAAAACAAATGAAATTTAGGGATGACCGAGGCCAACATCGGTAACAGATATCCATATCTTCTTATGGTTAGTTGGATATTATTGACAATTTATGAGAAATTTCTCATGATTGACCAACCCTCTTACCAAGATAACTCAGAAGGAAGTAAAGTTTTCTTGGAGTGTTGAATGTGAATAAAGCTTCAAGGAGTTAAAAAGTAGGCTTATCACTATACCTGTGATCACTTTACCCACAATTAGAGAACTTTTTATGGTATTCACTATACCTGTGATCACTTTGTATGCTTCGAAGAAGGGCTTGGGATGTGTGTTGATGCAAAATGAAAAAGTCATTGCCTATGCTTCAAGGTAATTGAAAGTTCATGAATATAACTATCCAACAAATGACCTTGAGTTTCCTGCAGTGATCTTTGGTTTGAAAATTTGGCGGCATTATCTCTTTGGGGAGAATTGTGAAATATATATGGACCAAAAAATCCTCAAGTATATATTCACATAGAAAGAGTTGAACATGAACTAATGAAGATGGTTAGAGCTGATCAAATACTATGACTGCTCAATCCATTACCACTCTAGGAAAGTGAACAAGGTGGCAGATACCCTAATTAGAAAGGACCCGGTGATTCTATCATTGATGAGAATTGAAAAGTATCCAATCTTCATAGATTTGATTAAGATGGACATGGGAATCATAAAGAAGGGAACATCATCAATTCTTTGACAAATGATTGCTCAACCGTCACTTTTAGAAAGGTTAAAAGATTCTCAAAAATATGATGTGGGATTTCATGAAAAGTGGAAGTTATCAGAAAAGGGAAATCCTCGGATTTTAATGTTAATGAAGAAGGAATTGTGAGATTTGGGAAAAGACTATGTGTTCCATCAAGTCTGGAGCTGAAGAAGGAACTTTTGGATAATGCACATAGTTCGAATTTCTCTATTCACCTAGGAAACACAAAGATGTATCGAGATCTCTGAGAGAATTATTGGTGGGATAATATGAAGAAGGAGATCGCTGAATATACATCAAAGTGCCTGGTGTGTCAGCAAGTGAAGGCAGAGAGGAATAAGTCTAAGGGGATGATGCAACCATTTCCCATACCAGAATGGAAATGGGAGAAAATCACCATGGAATTTGTCACAAGACTTCCGAAGACATCCAAAGGAAACAATGAAATCTGGGTTGTTGTGGATCATCTTACAAAGGCTTCACAGTTCATTTCTATTTGGGAGGATTTCTCATTGGATCAACTAGAATAGATATATATCATGGAAGTGGTAAGGCTATATGGAGTACCACTATCTATTTTGTCTGATCGAGATTCCAGATTCACCTCTATGTTTTGGAAGAGTCTTCAACATGCTCTGAATACTGAACTGAACTTTAGTATGGCCTAACATCCTCAAACTAATGGCCAATCCGAGCGGACTATCCAAACACTTGAGGACATGTTGAGAGTGTGCTCAATGTACTTTAAAGGAGGATGGTATCAACACCTTCCTTTGGTTGAGTTCTCTTATAATAACAGTTTCCACGTGAGAATCCAAATGGAACCATATGAAGACATTGATGGGAAAAGGTGCAGAACACTGGCATGTTGGGATGAGGTTGGTGAGCGTAAGCTGATTGGACTAGAAATGGTATAAGAAATGGTGGAGAAGGTGAAAAGCATTCAGTAACATATCAAGACAGCCCAGAGTGGACAGAAGAGTTATGCAGATAACCGTCGACGAGACCTTGAGTTTAAAGTTGGAGACATGGTATTTCTACATACATATCCATGGAAGAAGGTCATGAAGTTTGGAAATAAAGGGAAGTTAAGACCAAGGTACATCAGCCCCTTCAAGATTCTTGATCATGTTGAGGTTTTGGCCTATCGACTAAAATTTCCACCTACCATGGAAAAAGTACATGATGTATTTCATGTATCTCTCTTAAGGAAGTACATACTATACCCTTCACATATACTCTCCTTAGAGGTGGTACAGTTAGAGGATGATCTTTCTTATGAGGAGAAACTAGTGAAGATCTTAGATCATAGAGAAAAATTTCTTTGAAATATGACAATTCCCCTCATCATGGTGTTGTGGGGAACCCACAAGTTTGAAGAAGCGACATGGGAATTAGAGGAAATGATGAAGTAGATTTACTGACATCTATTTTAGTGTAGGAAAAAAATTTTGAGGGAAAAATTTCTTTAAGGGGGGGAGATTGTAACGACCCAAAATTTCATTAATGGAAATCCCTCTTGATCTAATTAATTTTATCTTTATATAAAATGTCAACTTCTTGGGTTTTATGTTATGAATTTTGTCAGTTTCTAATATATCCATTGAATAGTGATCACCTGATTAGTATAAATATAAGGCTTTAACAAATCCAATTTACTCATACAAAGGAAGCGATGAACTCATCCAATTGACATGCCCCATACGAAGCCCATTTTTCAGAGCTCAGAAAGGTGGTGGCGTCATTGGGATTTGCTCTTGACCAAGCCCAAGATAATCTTTAATATGTTAATCTTGAGTAGGACCGCCTACGAGAGAAGTAGAACTTGATAGAGATTACCACCTGAGCAATGTTATCCGAGCCACCCAAAGAGTCTGTCACCATCGCACACCTTAATCTTTGGTCTTATGTGGGTGTTATAAGGGGTTACGTAACAAGACCTTAGCACTATGGTTATGTATATTATTTTTATATATAATAATTAATATACTTTCATTTTATTATTGTTACCTTATAAATAGTTTTTAAAGCACAAATAGTATTTTAATTAATGTTCAACTAAGAAATATATTTTGATGAATTAATGGGGTTTTGAATTAAATAATATTTTAATAAAATATTATTATTGTTATTAAATTAAATTTTTTTTAAATTTAAATGATTGTATAATTTTATGAATGCAATTGTAATTTTTATTAAGGTTTGAATGCCATTTTTTGTCAAAACCCGTGAATTTTCGATAAATGCCGGTTTTTATTATAAAAGTGAAAATTAAAATATTTATAAAATTATTTAGATAAAATAAATATTATTTCTTTAATCAGGAAGTCGAAATTATCCAACAGAGAATTTTTCATAATTTTCTGAGACAATCAAATTTTTGGGTAAAAATTAAATACCGTTTAAATATATAATTTGTTTTATGACATCATAATGACCCAATAGTGATGTAATAAAATTATATAAGATTTATGTTCGGCCAATTTATGTTTTAACATTAAAATAATATGATTTTGGGTTTTTTTGACTTATTTTACAAAGCATTAATGGACCCTTCAAGACTTATTAAACATATTGTCTTTTTAAATTGTTTTCCGTGGGAGTGTGACTCACCTCCACATAACCAACCCCATTATTTTAAGAAGTTCAAAATTTGTCCTTATAATATATTTTTTTCCACTTCCATTTTCCAAAAACCATGGGAAAAAAACCATGGGCTGGTTTGTGGTTTGGATTAGTTTAATGTGAGGTGTCTCAAACCTAAATAATAAAGAAGTCCCTCACCTTTTCTATATAAAACCACAAAAGCTCCCACTTCCTCCCCACTCAAAGACTTTGGAGTTTGTCCAACATCTTCCCTCCTCTCTCTAAAATCCTCCCAAGGTGCCCCAATCTCCCAATAAGCCTCTCTCAAGCCTCTCTTAAGCCTTTGGAAGCACACTTCCAAGTAAGGGTTTTTTCTTCCTTTCTCATTTTTGTCCAATGTTCTTTAAATTGTTATGAACTTTTAATTTAAATTATAAATGTTGGGGTATGGTTTCTTACCTCCACCATACTTCCCTCTTTATGTTTTAATTATGGGATACCCCTTTCTCTCTCATTAAATTCCTCCCATGTACACCCGTTACGATGCCGAAATTCTGAATGGAATTTCTCTCTCCTCATTTACATTCAAGAAATTCTTTTGGGTCATGAATATAAATTCCATTAAATTTATTATGACATGTATCTATATTAACCCTTACATTACATGTTGCGTAAATATTATTAGAGACCCATTTCTCTCTCATCAACTATTTTTAAGAGTTCTTATGTCACGCCGTTATACTGCCAAAATTGCACCGCGCTTTTCCAAGACAAAGTCATTGTGTAGTGAATACCATGCCCATTTCTCTATCAAGGGTATTCACCTTTATGCACATTTACTTATTGTTTAAATTGTTTCATGTTTGTATTCCACATTTATTTATCATGGAATAAAAAATTATGTTGAATGAGTTAATGTTTTATGATCTACGTGGCACACTTATGCATGAAATGAAATGTTTAAGAAGGGTGCACCCTTATAGCACTCTAATGAATTGGGTAAAGTATAGTATCATGATACATCATGTGAAATTGGTGTTTACTCATACTAATTCAATTTCAATGAGGTTTTACTCATGCTTCATGTGCAATGAGTATTTACTCATGCTCCATGTGCAATGAGCCTTGGCTCATGCTAATTCCATGTTAATTATTGTTGCCACATTTCCATGTTATGATTGTCATGATTTATCATGCATTTATGTTTATTATTCTCTTGTTCTCTATTGATATGCCTATTGTCTAACATGTATTGTATTCCTCATGTTATTCCATGATTATTCCCTTACCGGGATTTGTAGCTCACCCTTTTGTTAGGCATGTCCTCAGGTTATCCCATGCAATGCTAAGTAAGAGGGAATATAGTGGTCATGTAAAGGAAGTTTTCAATAAAGATGTTGTATTTCATATTTTATGTTGTTATGTAATGATCATAATCCCCAAATACACTATACCTATCTATATTCTATGTTTTATCAAGTTAAGTTTATGTAATCAATTATGTTTAATTGTGTTACAAAAGATCAGGGTTGTTATACCAACCACGATGTCTAGTCCAATTAATTTAATTCAATATAAAATGAACAGTGATCCAAAATAAGTAAAATTCCTAATGGAAATAAATAATTAAACACATTGGACTGGGTTCCACTTGGGAACTGGTTTAATTTACTTGCCTCATTCGAATTTAGTGATTATAAACTAGGGAAACTTACATGATTAAAGTGAGGGATATAATGTGTAAGTTTGTGGAATATCCCAAATCTTGCGATTGGGCTTGGAGAACAAGTACCTACATTTCTAAAACCAAAGGATCATTTATCTTTTGAGAGCATTCATTTACCTCATCTTTAATTCAATTATAAAACCACTTTATAGATTATAGCAAGACATGTTGAGGCTATCTATGATAATCCAAAGGGACTTTCCAAGTATCTCTCGAGGCTCGACTTATAACAAATGCTAAGGAGTATGTCTATAGTGACCCAATGATGAAGTAAAATGTGCCACTCGAAGCATGATGTGAAAAATTCAAGGTACTAGCCTTTTAGTCCATCCTTCACATTATATATAGGGGCCCAAGTCTCTATTGAGGCATAGTTCAACCAACTTTCCATAAAGCCCATCCAAGGGGTATCCCCTATGGAATAAATGTCACTAATCTGGAGGTAAAAAAAGATAATGCTCATTGAGCCCATCCCACGAATATTTTGTGTCTCCCCTGACATGTTTACTAACCATTAACATGTCTAACAAAAAGGAACAAGAGTCTTTCCAAGGGGTACTTAAGTAAGAACCCCTTGTTTCTCCCTAGATACTAATGTGTAAGCCTTAAACAAAAAAATAAAAATTATAACATGTCCAATAAGAGGTACCATTCTCTACGTTCAAGAATTTCTAACATGAAAGTCATTTTAGTCAAGGAATTACCATTTTTAATGTCTCAATCAAGTAATGAGGCTTAGAATTTGGAACTTTACCCATTGATTTAATTCATCCCTTTCATCTATATCATGGTAGATGGTTCAACTCATATATCACCACCCATCCAAAATCAATTTCATTCTTAAGGCATTTTATTAATAGGAAATACCCCTCAAGGGTCATTTAAAAAACTAAAAAAAAGGGGTCATTGAGCCTTAAGGGGGTAGAACACACCAATTGGTGTGGTATGATTCAAATCAATCAATACTAGAGATGATTCAACGCTAGATAGGATCCTAATAAATATGCAAAAAAACTTAGGCAAATTTAATTAACATTTTTGAGGTGTCATCGGAATGGATCAATGAGTGGCATAATGACACAAACATATAAAACTACAAAACAAGGGAAAAAGGGAATAAAACACGTACCTAGATGAAGTAGATCTCAACTTGTCCATTATTGAGGCTTTATTCACCCTAGAATGGTATAGGTATAAGGATTCTTCAAACACCCTAAAAATAAGGAAAACACAATTACACATAAATAAAAAAACATATGGAATAGGAACCATGAAATAGAATATATGGGAAGGATGAGCTTACCGAGGAATTTCCAATACTTTGATAGAAATAGATTTGGTTGTTGGATGAAGAATATTGATCAAAACCTAAGAAAAGGTGGAAAATAATCCATATTTGAGGGATATGAGGAGAATCCCATTGGGGGAGAGGAGAGAAAAAAGAAAATTATTTTTTAAAATACTCATTAAAGAAAAATGGGTATTTCACCCTCAAAACTGAATAGTATGGTTTGACCAAATGGTCTTTCAAACCAAACTCCAGTCTTGTAGATCCCTCTGTTTAAGAACCCTACCTCATATGGTATCACCACACAGTTTCCCTAACCATGAACCAACTATGAAATGCATACTATATAGGTACTACCTATATGGAAATAACTATGAAGGCTATCCATACAGTTTGGGTAAACCATGCACATCCCACGCGACACCTGCAACACATCTGTGTTAGGCCACACAGTTTATTGCTAGGGGCTACACAGTTTCAGACAAACCACTCACCCCTATAAGCTCCTCCCAAACTAATTTCTTGTCACCCAACTCTCCCAAAATTGGATGGTACATCTAGAGAACACCTTGGTTCCGTAAACAATTCGAAAAATGAAATATTAAAGTGTTCCAACATTCATAATTAATATCCGATTCACATTTTACAAAATGGACTATCCACTAACCCTAAAATTCAATTTTTTTTTATTTTGATCAGTCTCAAATACATGGGATGATACAATATCCTCACCTTATAACTTATCGTCCTCTAGAAACCTTGCGAAAAATAAATGGAACACCACTCGAACTACTCGGATTAATAAGTCCTACTTAAAAGGTCGCATTACGTTTCTAAATTCCCAATGCACCTCTGAGCTATCAAACTAGAGGCATGAACACCATGCCTCCTCTTTATCCACCCAACCTATAGTGCTTCCACCCTAGGTTCGAGCATTTAAGGTCCAATTATGAACACAGTATCTCTACTATCAGATTTGTATTCCACTAGTGCCTGTGGGATTTCAATATTTCTAACAACATGAGACATTATTCGATAAAAGTGTCAATTCTAAACCAACCTTAACTAACAAAACTAGAGGATAAAATTTCAAACCATTACTGACTTAATATACTCGAAATAGTGGGATTATATGGTAGGAATATTAAAATGATAAACTTAAATCATTTAAATTAAGGCAACATAGTATTTTGTCAGAACACACTCACTAAAACCCATCACCATCTTATGATGATTTCTCTATCCAAAAGCTTATTTAACACCATCATGACTCGGCACGAACATAGCTACATTTATTGACCAAAAAAATTTGGATTTTCATTATGGGAACACCCCTTTCAAGCCTGACTGAGGTATGGTGTAACTTCAGAGTCAATAACTGGAGCCTAAGGGTATTATCCATGTGAAACCACATCATATCATTATAAGAAGTACATCAATACAAGGATGGATGTGCTAAATCAAGAACATTTAATGAATCTAAAGTGGAAAACACCTTGAATTCAATTAAAAAGGAAAAAGTTGGTGTCCTTGAGTCTGTCCATGGAATTCCAACTTGGGAACCCATGTATCACTCAGGACTAACTAAGCCACTAAATAAAACTATGGTTCTAGAGTTCACTCTGATTGGGACCACTCTACGAGTACAACAACCTTTAAAATGTTAGTGTGTGGTGATAAAAACACTCTCTCAGTGTAATCAGATGATACCAAGATTGGGGGAATGGTATTACTTACACTAAGAGTATTTAAACGATCTCTGAAAAGGATTTGATACCCTTTAGACATTAACTACTCACAAATCTATAACTACACAAGGCCTCCTGATATTTCTCAAACATAACCACCGAGGTTCATTCCCAATGATTGGTGTCTACAAAAGTTTAACACCTATATAAACATAAATCAATGTGGTGCCTCATGACCATTGACATGATTCAAGACCCACCATCCCAAAGGGTGTTAAAATGTATAATTGACCACAAAAAGGTCCTTCTTGGTTGTGTTCCTCCCACTTATAAGGAAAATTTTTAATATAATTGATGTGATGCTCCCCACCCTAGGAGTGTCCTTATCATCGAATTTGTGGAGGAAGGAACTCATCCTATGACACATTCTCTACTGAAAACTACTTTTATACTAGATGTGGCCAACAAACTTGTCAAGTGTTAAATAAAAGTATAGAGATAATTGACCACTCAATAGAACTATATTATATTCACATCAATGCGTACACATGATGCTCCTATGAGTTATGTTCCCATACGATGAGGAATTAGGCATAAGATCCAAACAATTGACCAGCATGATAAACATATGAAACTACTTCAAAACATAATCCCAATATTGGGATGAGTTTGTTTCCTTTCTAATGACTGGGTCACTATACTCTGGAGATGACTGACCTTCATAGAGTAAAAACTTAAGGTTTGAGAAAAAACCACTAAACTTGAATAGTTTGTGACATTATTTAACAAGATGATGGGTACCACATATATCAATACATACTACCCTAAGATTTCATGAGCCAATGACACATCCTAGAAACAATCCATAGGCATAACAACTATATTTATTCAAGTATGAGATGGTATGCAACTATTGGAACCCAAATCCATATTATCCCATATGACCATTAACATGAATAATGACTTAACGATTCATCATACCTAAATAGGTAGAATAAGGGAGGGTCACAAGAGCTACTTAATCAGATGACCATGCATTTGGTATGTCCAGCCTACTTATAAGGCCCTAGCCATAACCATTACATAATCATGAATTAGGTTAATAATTCACATTGAGGATTTTTTCAGGTTTAGAGTTTTAGAGAATTAGACCATAACTATTACATTACATATCAAATATTACAAAGTATAAAATTCTACTCAGTATCCATTTTTTTCATTAAATAAAAACTCTTAAAAGTAAATAAGAATTATTTTCTTGATATAAATCTTCTTAAATTATTCCTTTCTCTTACCTTTCCTTAAGTCCCATGAAAAACATTTCAAAAACATGGGATGAGCATAAAAAGCTTAGTAAGGGTTATAAAAAAAGGAATGAAAACATTAGTCCACCAATACATAAAATTCAATGAAATCATACTTTTCAATCTTTAACATACCACACAAGATCATAAGATTTATGAATAACAAATGGAAATCATAAATCATAATGGTAACTTGTCGAATCCATAACATACATATGTTGTAGCTTTCCCAACTACATAGGGAGTTACATTTAGAATACCCATCACAGTATATTCCCTAAATCCTTTAGGAGAAACATTAACATTTACCATCGTCATGTTACCCAATGCATTGGAGAGCTATCTCGGGCTCACCCACCATAGGTTTATCATAGAACCACCCATATACGTAAACAATTCGCAATAAACATAACATATTCATAACACATAAAACAAGAATAAAAGAAATATAACATTTCAAAATTGGAATCACAATATCACAGTTCAATATATTGACATAATCAATGCTTTATCAAACCATTTCAAAACCATTTAAAACATTTAATAAAGATATTTTTGAATCAAAGTGTCCCATACAACTTTTAAGCTTTAGAAAGAAATTTTAGTTTCAAAACATTCATGTACATATAAATAAATCCTTAAAACCATTTTTAAGAAATGTAAATTAATGATAAATATTTATAAGAATAGATCTTTAAAACATTTAAAACAATATTTTAGTTAAAGAGTTTCTAACCAAATAGGAGATGCTTGAATACAAGTAATTGAGGAAGAACATTAATCAAAGATAATAATATCATGAGAATAAGGAGATTCAGGATATAATATATCCAAGTGATGTATATACACCATATAAAATTTAATTGGTGTATAACAAACAATAAGTCTCAATGGAATGTAAATTGAGACAAAGTCCCCTTCAAAGATCACATCCTTAGATTAAGGACAAATCAATGACATAATTGTGTGCGAAAAATAAAAATACACAAAATATAAGAGGATATTAAGTGTAAAACAATAATAGTTAATTAAAACATATTCATATCATGAGATAATCAAGAAGTATAAGTTTAACCCAAAGAATTGGAATTGGGTTAAGATGTTCTCTTATAGAAATTCGACAGCCTAATGACGTGACTTTAAAATTCATAAAATGGGTTGATGAGAGAGAAAGGGTATATCCTCACTTGGATATAAAAATTACAGTAATAATTATATATAAGAAAATCACCCAACATAATAAAAATAAAATTAAAATTCATGACATAAAATAAGTCTTTGACTAAAAGATTACAGTGAAAGGTTCCCTTACCGATTTGGTAACTTACGAAACATACACCAAATGAAATAAGGATCATACAATTAAGATGTAAATACCCATAAATTAAAGTATATTACACAATTAATACAATCATGGGTATTATATAAACCACACGAAATTAAATAGGGGAAAATATAACAAGAATATCATGGGAATAAAATGTGAGATGAAAACCCCTTACCTCAAATCCGACTTGTCTTGTATGTTTCTTGTTCTTCCTAAATAATAAAATTAAGTTAATTTATACTTGATTAAGAAAATTTTTAAAGTTTATTATTCATTTTATATCAATTATTACGTTTCTATAACAATTAGTTAATCATTTTAATTCATATCAGACATTTTGTCGATGTCCGGAACTTGAGTCAAAACTGAACTTGTTATAATTACAAATTTTTCATGTGGTCAAAATTCCATTATATCCAGAATGATATTCAGGATTTAGATATAATATATATCATATATATATAGTATATATGTATTTATAATATTTCATATAATTTAGATATATGAAAATGAAATGCATCATTCATTGAGACGGTAAGCCGTACTTACGCATGAATGCTACTTTCATTTCATTTTTTTAATGTTTAAAGGAATAAATACAAAGTGATACATTTATATATTTTTATTAATGTATAATATAATATTTTATATATGTTACATAAGTTTATAAACACCATCCTTTATACGTTCCATGTATGGTATGAATGAGTCCTATCACTTTGAGGGGGCTGTAGTCCCCACTTCCTCAAATGAAATTATCATATTTACCCATTATGGAAACCATAAGGGTATGATATAAATGAAAAATACAGAAGCATAGAAACAATATAAATATAATATATATCACATATAAATTTAGTTCCATCATAAAGTCCACCATGAGAGGTGGTAGGAGATAATCGAACAATCATCATTTTGTGAGGCAGTAGTTCGCCGTACACAGAAACAGTATGTTCGTATCCATTATATGGAGGTGTGTGTAAGTTTAGTTTGAATCCTTATCATAAAAAAAACTTAGTATATTGAGGATACTATTTTTTTTATTTATAAAAGGAATAAGAATATCACAGGGAGTGAATAAGTAAAATAAAATAAGAGAACTTGAGAGAAGACGTTACCTTTAAATCGGGTAAATCATTTTGGTTTGAACCAAAAGGATTTCTTGAAGTGACTTTTGCCTAATGTAAGGCTTCTAGTACGAATAGTGGGATGTTGGTAGATTATTTGGGTAGATTTTTTACAATAAAAGAGGCATGAGAGGTGTGAGTAATGGGTTAGAGGTGGTATCCTTTTATAAGAGGGAGGTGGGGTCTTTAGGAAAGTTTGAAAGTATTATTTTATTATAAAATGATTTTCAGTTTCAAGGGGTTAAAAACTTATTTAATTCAAAGATAAGGAACATATAAGTCAAAATAAATTTATCCAATAAAAATTTGACAGGTTTTGGATATTTTTTAATCCCAATCCTTATTATTTAACCATATGTTAACTTATTTAACTTTTACTATATCCCCTTATATATTCATACTATATGATTAATATATTTACTATAAAATTCCAAGAAACCAAAAATGGATCCTTAAGGAAATTTTTAACACCATATATTTCATTTTTCCAAATATTATATTTTTAGGACTATTTTAACATTTAATAAAAAATTGATTTATTTAAAAACTCTTTTATGTCAATTTTAATACTATTCATATCATGACTTTTAAAAAAAAATCCAAACCAACATGAATTTTTAAAAAACACATAATAAATTCAAAGATAACAAGTCATAATAATCTATAAAATTCATGGATGGCATAAAAATTTTCAAAATGAATTTAGTTTAACATTTATAATATCATTTATTTGAATCTTTTATTAATGAAGCTATTACTGTCACGACCCGTCCTCGGGCCCGTGCCGTGACTACCCCAAGCCCGCCTTCCATAGGCCAGGGGCTGGCGACTAGCACCAAGGCGTAAAATCCCAGTAAACAGGGAAGGCATTGCCTTTAAGTAACAACCACACAAAGTCAGCAAGCGGAAAGTAAAGTGCAGAAAAGTAAAGGGGGCCGGAAATTCAAGCCCAACTGTAAAGTACAACTAAAAAGTAAAGTACAGCACCTGAAGAAAAGACGGCGGCCTCGTGTCGTCCACTGGCAATCCCACCTGATGGGTGGGTACAGATAGCCTCCAGGCTCCTCGGGTCCCACGTCCGCTCCGAGCACGTCCCGCCCAGTGGTCCACCTCCAGGTACCGTCCTGCTCCACACCCCAACCGTGATCAGCGCTGTCCGTCGTCTGCAACCAACACAACAAGGTGCGGGCATAGCCCGTGCAGGGGTGAGTACAACTACTCAGTAAGGACCCCGAGACCCCCGAAGGTCTCCCGAAATCCACAAAGGATATAGCACAAAAGGAAGATGCAATCACGAAGTAACATCTGACTCGACTTAGGTATATGCCCATACATATACCTAAGTCCCCAATTCCAGCTCTGCTCACGAGCTCAAGAACAACTTAATCCACAAAGGAAAGCAAGACTCAAATCCACAAAGGAGAGTAAACAGTAAATCCACAAAGGATAGTTCAACACAATCCACAAAGGAGAGTAACATAAGATTCAGCTCAACCAGGTATACTTTTTCAGATGACGTCAAAGATGATCACTGATCCATCTAAGTCGTCGGACCCACGAAGGATCGATAGGTACTAACCCCCGCAAAAGACCCACACAGGATCGGGCTCACACAGAACCTGTAGGCAGTGGCTCACACAGAACCGGTAGTAAGGACCCACACAGGATCGGGCTCACACAGAACCGGTAGCACTGATCCACGTAGGATCGCTGAGTGCTGTAGTCGACGCAGTCCACTGAGGATCTCTGCACAGTCGTCGCCGCAGTCCACGAAGGATCTCTGCTCTGCCGTCGTCGCAGTCCACTGAGGATCTCTGCTTTGCCGTCGTCGCAGTCCACGGAGGATCTCTGCTCTGCCGTCGTCGCAGTCCACGGAGGATCTCTGCTCTGTCGTCGAAGTCACAGCCAGCGCTAGGGTTCCCGCACAAAGCGAGCTCGTTTAGGAGGGTCCGCTCCACGAGCCGAGAGGCTGATACATCAACTGACACGTAGTCCGAAGTTGATGTATCCAAAAGTTCCAAATCGACAACAGGATCTCAACGCGACAGACGGCGCGTCAATCGGACGCCCGGTCTGAGAGTTATTGGCATTTTCGTCCCAGGGGCCCTGTTGGTTTTTAGGGCAAAACCAACCCGACCGTACTCCGCCTGTATCCGATCCTCGGGCGGAGTATGCCAAAAGTTCCGTCTCACTTAGAGGAATCTACCACAGCTGACGGTACGTCGATCGGACGTCCGTAGCTCAAGTTATGAGCGTTTCCGCTCCGAGGGCCCGGTTGGTTTCGTGTACGAACCAACCCGGCCGAACCCAAAGTCTTCCGAAACCTTGAGTATAATATACCGAAACGACCGTCTCGATCCAAGGATCGCGTAGCCGCTGACGGTTCGTCAATCGGAGGTCCCAGGCCCAAGATATGGGCGAAAGACCGAAGAGGGCCCGAAACGGGGGTTCTGGGCCCCGGGCGACCCGGCCCGAACCCCCCCTGGGTCGCCCGAACCGGGTCGGCCCGACCCGGCCCGACCCGGGTAGGCCGGGTCCGGTCCGGCCTGGGCGCGGCCCGGCCGACCGGACCGGCCGGCTCGGCTTCGGCCGAGCGGCCGCTTGAGCCGCCGAGGGTCAAACCCGCGGCTTTGGAGAAACGCGGCCCGCGCGGGCCGCGTGCTGGACGGCCGGACCGCGGACGCGGTCCGGTGGTTCGCCGCCGCCGCGGCTCGGCCGCGGCGGACTCCTCCGGCGGCGCACCGGGCGCCGCCGCCTCCGGTCACCGGCGCCGCCGCGCCGGCGACCCGCGCCGCCGCCAGCTTCCGCGGGCCGCCGGAGTTGCTCCGGTGGCCCGTTTTGCCTCCCGTCTGCGCCGATGCTCCTCCTGGGGGCCGATCTTCACTGCGGGATCGACAGATCGCCCCTGCCGCGCGGTTCGTCGTCGTCCGCCATATCCGCACAACAAAAGAGATCGGCGGAGGGTTGCCGGGTCTTGTTCGTTAGACCCGCACCCTCCGCGTTAGTCATAAACCACGGGAGGAATAATCAACAACAATTTTAAATAAATTAAAATTGTCGGAGATCATTTTCTTCATTTTAAAGAATAAACACGGGGAAATAAGATAAAATAATCCAACATCCCTTACCTTGTCGTCGTCGTCGGACGAGAGGTCGTCGCGGAATCGCTCGTCGCGGATGAAGGAGATCGTCGCGTCGTCGCGGATGAAGGAGATCGTCGCGTCGTCGCGGATGAAGGAGATCGTCGCGTCGTCGCGGTATCCGGCGTCGCGTCGCCAATCTCCGGATCAAGATCAAACGGATTAATTTAAATCCGTTGATATTGAATTATAAAAAGGGGAGAAATAAAAGATTTGATTCTCACCTTTGTTGCCGAACGAGGATTGGCCGCGGAAGAAGAGGCGTCGCCGAAGAACGTCGCGGGTAGGGCTCGTCGACGTCGCAGATCTCGGTGTGCGTCGTCGAATTCTGGTCGCCGGCGTTCTTCGCGTTCTTCGCGTTCTTCGCGTTCTTCGCGGAGAGGGTGGAGGCTCAGAGGAATTGCACAACGATAGCAATCCTCCAAAATAGACAAGTTGTCTATTTTATTATTTTGCCAACAAACGCAAAACGCGTAAGTAACGACCCATTTAATTCGTTGAATTAATTCAACGAATAAAACAGCCCATTTAATTCACGAAAGAAACAGCCCAATTAAATGGTCTGTTAAGAATTAAAGAAAACGCGTCGGTTGACTTTTCAGTTACTTTGACGGGTTTTCGCGGGTGCGTTACTTAGCGAAAGAAACGGCGGGGCTCGTGCGGGCCCTGCCTCACAAATATCCTAACAAGGGGGTAGGATATTTCTGGATAGCATCCTATCCGCTTTAACTCAGTTCAAGTGGCTTCCAAGTGACTTCCAAGCAGCTTAAGTGAAATAAAATAAAGTTGTCGCACAAACTTTATTTTATTTCTGACTTAAAGCCCCAAAATTTAAAAACCACGTCTGAGCAAACGCAACTCCGGAAGAGGCGTTTCTAAGCAAATACCGGCGCTGCGATTTCATCGGTGCCCTCAGAATTCGATTCCGGGCACCGGTTCAAAAGATAGAAAAACCCGCTCGTCCGTTCACTGAACGTACCCGAGCCAAACTTCGGAAATTGATTCTGGGCACACCGGGCCTCGGAATCAGGTGCCGTCTGAAGCTGCGCTCTTGTAAAATTCCAAAGAAAATTAAGAAAAAAATTTCCTTGAAATTTGCGGGTCTTTACATTACTCCCACCTCAGGGATTTACGTCCCCGTAAAGATACATCAAAAACTAGGGGAACAAATGGGGGTACTGAGCACGCATCTGAGCCTCCCGCTCCCAAGTGCTCTCCTGGAGGTTCCCGTGCTGCCATCTGACGCGCACAAGAGGAATCGACCGCCCACGTAGGACCCGCTCTTGTCGATCCTCGATCTCCACTGGGACCTCCGCAAAAGTCGCCCCATCGTCCACGTCCAGCTCCCCAAAGTCGATGATGTGCGTCGGGTCGTGCACGTATCTCCTCAGCTGAGACACGTGGAAGACGTCGTGCACCCGGTGCAACTGAGGTGGTAGAGCCAGGCGATAAGCCACCTCTCCTATCCTGCTGAGGACCTGGAAAGGCCCGATGAAGCGCAGAGACAACTTTCCGCCTCGGCCAAATCTCCGTAAACCACGTCGAGGTGAGACACGCAAAAAGACGTGGTCGCCATCCTCGAACTCTAGTGGCCTCCGCCTCCTGTCAGCATATGACTTCTGCCGGCTCTGAGCTGTCCTCATCCTCTCCTGGATGATCTGGACCTTCTCTGTCGTGGCTCGGACCATCTCTGGTCCCACGAGTGCTGACTCCCCAGGGTCTGTCCAGCACAACGGTGATCTGCAGGGTCTGCCGTACAACGCCTCGTATGGTGTCATCCCGATGGTGGAGTGGTAGCTGTTGTTGTACGCGAACTCCACCAAGGGTAGGTGGTCCTCCCAGCTGCGACCAAAGTCGAGAACACATGCACGGAGCATGTCCTCGAGTGTCTGTATGGTCCTCTCCGTCTGACCATCCGTCTGAGGGTGGAAGGCTGTGCTCAGATGGAGCCGCTTCCCGAACGCCTCCTGCAACCCCTTCCAAAGCCGGGAAGTGAAACGAGCATCTCGATCGGAGACGATAGACGATGGCACACCGTGAAGCCGTACGATCTCCTGGACGTAAAGACGTCCCAATCTCTCCACTGAGCCCTGCTCTCTGATGGGTAAGAAGTGTGCCGACTTGGTGAGTCGGTCGACAATCACCCAAATGGAGTCGTGACCTCTGGAAGTGCGTGGAAGTCCAGTCACGAAGTCCATAGATATGCCGTCCCACTTCCACTCCGGGACCTCCAAGGGCTGTACCAAGACTGCTGGTACCTGATGCTCTGCCTTCACCTGCTGGCAGGCGAGGCATCGTGAAACGAACTCTGCCACAGCTTTCTTCATGCCCGGCCACCAGTGCTGTCGTCTGAGATCCTGGTACATCTTCGCCACTCCGGGATGCACCGCCAAGGGAGAAGTGTGAAACTCTCTCAGCACCTCCTCTCGAAAAGCGACTGGTACGAAGGTACGTCCTCTGAAAAGGATGTCGTGCTCTGCTCCAAGGGAGAAGCCATCAGGCGCCTGACCTGAGGATATCAGTGCACGCCGGGTCTCACAGTCAGCGTCCCCATGCTGAGCCTCTCTGACCCGCTGTAGAAGTGGAGGAGAGACTGTGAGAGACTGAAGAAAGGCTGCTCCGTCTCTATCCACGAAGGATATCTGTAAGGAGGCTAGCTGCTCCGTCGCCTCCTCAAGTAGCTGAATGCTCGTCCTCCTGCTGAGGGCATCGGCTACCACGTTCCCCTTCCCAGGAGTATAGACTATCTCAAAGTCGTAGTCCTGGAGGAACTCAAGCCATCTCCACTGTCTCAGGTTCAGGTCCTTCTGAGAGAAGATATACCTGAGACTCTGGTGGTCAGAAAAGACTGTGAAGCGCTCGCCCATCAGATAGAGCCGCCAAGTCTTCAGAGCGAAGACCACTGCTGCTAACTCCAGGTCATGAGTGTCGTAGTTCTGCTCATGCGGCCTCAACTGTCGTGATCCGTAGGCGATCACGGCCCGCTCCTGCATCAGGACGCACCCGAGTCCAGTCCCTGATGCGTCGCAGTAAACTACGTATCCAACTCCCTCCTCAGGAAACCTCAAGATAGGTGCGCTGGTCAACCTCTGCCTCAGCTCCTGGAAGCTCTGCTGACATCTGTCTGACCACACGAAGGGTTTTCCCTTCTTCGTCAACGCTGAGAGTGGTGCCGCAACTCTGGAGAAGTCCGGCACAAATCTCCGATAGTACCCCGCTAGGCCCAAGAAGCTCCGCACCTCTGTCACGCTCCTGGGTGGCTCCCAAGCTAGTACTGCCTCGATCTTCGCGGGATCCACTGCAACTCCCACCTCAGAAATGACGTGCCCCAAGAAATGGACCTCACGTAACCAGAACTGGCATTTTGAGAGCTTGCCATAAAGCTGGTGCTCTCGGAGTGTGTCTAGCACAACTCGCAGGTGGTAGGCATGCTCCTCCTCAGTCGTTGAGTATACCAAAATGTCGTCAATGAAGACCACGACAAATCGGTCGAGGTATTGCTGGAATATCCTGTTCATGAGGCTCATGAACACTGCTGGAGCATTGGTTACGCCGAATGGCATAACCAAGAACTCATAATGGCCATACCGACACCTGAAGGCCGTCTTCTGCACGTCCTCGTCTCGAACTCTGAGCTGATGATAGCCTGACCGGAGGTCTATCTTCGAGAACCATCGCGCTCCCTTGAGCTGATCGAAGAGGTCATCAATCCGTGGCAGCGGATACTTGTTCCTCACTGTCACCTGGTTCAGGCGACGATAGTCGACACACAGTCGCAAGCTCCCGTCCGCCTTCTTGGCGAACAAAATTGGGGAAGCCCAGGGTGAAACACTGGGTCGGATAAACCCCTTGCTCTGCAAGTCCTCCAACTGTACCCGCAGCTCCCGAAGCTCGGCGGGGGCCATCCGATATGCTGGAGTCGATATCGGGGCTGTCCCGGGGTACAAGTCGATGTAAAAGTCTACCTCTCTACGAGGAGGTAGCCCTGGAACGTCGTCGGGAAAGACGTCCACGTACTGGTCCACCACTGCAGGAAAAGCTGGACTCCGCACGTCCACTGCTCCTAGGATGAGGCTAGCCAACTGATGAGAGATGGGCTGCACTCTCCTCTGCGGAAGTCCATCCTGTGCTGCAAAGGTTCCCTTCTCGCCGGTGAAGGTAAACCTGCTTCCGTCGGTACGAACACATCGCACCTTGCGCCTAAAACAGTCGATCTGGGCATGAACCGTGGATAGCCAATCCATGCCCAAGATGACGTCGTAAGGCCTCGACGCCGCTACAAGGAGATCCCAGCCGAAGCTCTCGCCTCCTAGAGTAAGCTCACACTGCCGGCACCAGTGCGTAATCGTCGAGTCTGCTCCCGTAGGAGTCTCTAGCCGTAAGGATCGAGCCAACGGATCAGTCGGAATCTCCGAGCTCCGAACAAGGGCAGAGGCTATGAAAGAGTGACTCGCTCCTGTGTCTATAAGTACTGCAGCAAGGGTGGAATAGACACAGATCGTACCTCGAATCATCTTTGGCATGTCGTGGTCGATGGCCTCCACTGCCTGGAGCTGGGCCTGTCTCTGCCCGCCAGCTCCCTGTGGTCGAGGTGGCCCTCCTGGTGGTGGTGGGGGTAGAGCCTGGAAGCGTCGCCCACCACCCGCTGCTCGGCCAGCTCCTCTGCCTCGTCCGCCTCCTCCCTGCGGACCGCCACGGTCGACCCTCTGCCTCTGCCTGGGTGGCCCCTCCACCGTCTGCTGCTCCTCTGGTCGGCGAGTTGGGCAGTCACGAGCCATGTGACCCTGCCCGCCGCAGGTGTAGCACAGCCTGCCTCTCGGAAGGCTGGCACTCCGCTGTGTGCCCTGCACCGCTGAGCCGGTGTCCTGAGGCCGTCTGCGTGGGGGTCTGGTCTGCCTGGACCCGTGAGTCATCCGTCAGCTACCTGCTGCCGAAGACTCAGCTACCTGCCGCCCTGCTCTAGGTCTCGCCGCTGAAGAAGGCTCTGCCAGGAAGCTCTCGATCAGGAGGGCTCGCTCCAGCACTCCCGCCTGGGTCGGAATGCTGAGGGAGATCAACGACGCCCGAATCTCCTGTCGCAAGCCCTGCTCGAAGGTCCGGGCCCGGAAGAAGGGGTCCCGTACCATGTCGGTCGAGTAGCGAGATAGGTCAGTGAACCTCGCCGTGTACTGAGCGACCGTCATGCTGCCCTGGCGCAGCTGGAGAAGCTCCTGGATGCGCACCGCTCGGAGGGTGGCCGGGACGAACTCAGAGCGGAAGAGGCTCTCGAAGTCCGCCCAGAGCAAGGATGCCTCATCGTGAACCTGGAGCATCAGGCTCCACCATCGTCCTGCCGCTGCCTGCAGGAGGCTCGCTGCGAGAATCACCATGAGATCCGCTGGTGTCCTCACTAGCCGAAAGATCCATACCGCCGCCTCTAGCCAGTCCTCGGCGGCCTGGGGGTCCGCCTCACCGCGAAACCTGGGCGGTCGCTGGCTCTGAAACTCATGCAGTGCCCTGAGGCGACGTGCATCGTCAGCGTCTGGTACTGGCAGCATCGGTGGCTCGGCGGGTAAAGCTACCGCCGGTGCCACTGCTGGAAAAGGGCCCTGCACCGAGGCCTCGTCGCTCGGTGGGCTGCCGTCGCGCCCTACACTCGGAACCCTAGCTGGCTGTCGTCGCGGGGCCATCCTGAAAAGGAGAACAAGAGCACCACAGTCAGAACAGTATACCTGGTGAGCTGGCACAAGTAATCACAAAGAAAACTTGAGACTTTCATGAAGCAGATCAGTATACCCGGTGAGCTGACACAAGTAATCACAAAGAAGACTTGAAACACACACGCAATCAATGTTTTCATGCATTAAGTCGGAAATCAGGAGTCAGGGTCCTGGTGTATGGATACGTCGGCCGCCGCACCAACACTGGGCTCCCTGAACTGATAACCACACTCAATACACTAAACACTATTGCTTCATATAGAAAGAAAAGACGATCAGAGTCTGCGGTAGAACCGAACACCTCTGATACCAATTTGTCACGACCCGTCCTCGGGCCCGTGCCGTGACTACCCCAAGCCCGCCTTCCATAGGCCAGGGGCTGGCGACTAGCACCAAGGCGTAAAATCCCAGTAAACAGGGAAGGCATTGCCTTTAAGTAACAACCACACAGAGTCAGCAAGCGGAAAGTAAAGTGCAGAAAAGTAAAGGGGGCCGGAAATACAAGCCCAACTGTAAAGTACAACTGAAAAGTAAAGTACAGCAACTAAAGAAAAGACGGCGGCCTCGTGTCGTCCACTGGCAATCCCACCTGAAGGGTGGGTACAGATAGCCTCCAGGCTCCTCGGGTCCCACGTCCGCTCCGAGCACGTCCCGCCCAGTGGTCCACCTCCAGGTACCGTCCTGCTCCACACCCCAACCGTGATCAGCGCTGTCCGTCGTCTGCAACCAACACAACAAGGTGCGGGCATAGCCCGTGCAGGGGTGAGTACAACTACTCAGTAAGGACCCCGAGACCCCCGAAGGTCTCCCGAAATCCACAAAGGATATAGCACAAAAGGAAGATGCAATCACGAAGTAACATCTGACTCGACTTAGGTATATGCCCATACATATACCTAAGTCCCCAATTCCAGCTCTGCTCACGAGCTCAAGAACAACTTAATCCACAAAGGAAAGCAAGACTCAAATCCACAAAGGAGAGTAAACAGTAAATCCACAAAGGATAGTTCAACACAATCCACAAAGGAGAGTAACATAAGATTCAGCTCAACCAGGTATACTTTTTCAGATGACGTCAAAGATGATCACTGATCCATCTAAGTCGTCGGACCCACGAAGGATCGATAGGTACTAACCCCCGCAAAAGACCCACACAGGATCGGGCTCGCACAGAACCTGTAGGCAGTGGCTCACACAGAACCGGTAGTAAGGACCCACACAGGATCGAGCTCACACAGAACCGGTAGCACTGATCCACGTAGGATCGCTGAGTGCTGTAGTCGACGCAGTCCACTGAGGATCTCTGCACAGTCGTCGCCGCAGTCCACGAAGGATCTCTGCTCTGCCGTCGTCGCAGTCCACTGAGGATCTCTGCTCTGCCATCGTCGCAGTCCACGGAGGATCTCTGCTCTGCCGTCGTCGCAGTCCACGGAGGATCTCTGCTCTGTCGTCGAAGTCACAGCCAGCGCTAGGGTTCCCGCACAAAGCGAGCTCGTTTAGGAGGGTCCGCTCCACGAGCCGAGAGGCTGATACATCAACTGACACGTAGTCCGAAGTTGATGTATCCAAAAGTTACGAATCGAAAACAGGATCTCAACGCGACAGACGACGCGTCAATCGGACGCCCGGTCTGAGAGTTATTGGCATTTTCGTCCCAGGGGCCCGGTTGGTTTTTAGGGCAAAACCAACCCGACTGTACTCCGCCTGTATCCGATCCTCGGGCGGAGTATGCCAAAAGTTCCGTCTCACTTAGAGGAATCTACCACAGCTGACGGTACGTCGATCGGACGTCCGTAGCTCAAGTTATGAGCGTTTCCGCTCCGAGGGCCCGGTTGGTTTCGTGTACGAACCAACCCAGCCGAACCCAAAGTCTTCCGAAACCTTGAGTATAATATACTGAAACGACCGTCTCGATCCAAGGATCGCGTAGCCGCTGACGGTTCGTCAATCGGAGGTCCCAGGCCCAAGATATGGGCGAAAGACCGAAGAGGGCCCGAAACGGGGGTTCTGGGCCCCGGGCGACCCGGCCCGAACCCCCCCTGGGTCGGCCGAACCGGGTCGGCCCGACCCGGCCCGACCCGGCGAGGCCGGGTCCGGTCTGGCCGGGGCGCGGCCCGGCCGGCTCGGCTTCGGCCGAGCGGCCGCTTGAGCCGCCGCGGGTCAAACCCGCGGCTTTGGAGAAACGCGGCCCGCGCGGGCCGCGTGCTGGACGGCCGGACCGCGGACGCGGTCCGGCGGTTCGCCGCCGCCGCGGCTCGGCCGCGGCGGACTCCTCCGGCGGCGCGCCGGGCGCCGCCGCCTCCGGTCGCCGGCGCCGCCGCGCCGCCGCCACCTTCCGCGGGCCGCCGGAGTTGCTCCGGTGGCCCGTTTTGCCTCCCGTCTGCGCCGATGCTCCTCCTGGGGGCCGATCTTCACTGCGGGATCGACAGATCGCCCCTGCCGTGCGGTTCGTCGTCGTCCGCCATATCCGCACAACAAAAGAGATCGGCGGAGGGTTGCCGGGTCTTGTTCGTTAGACCCGCACCCTCCGCGTTAGTCATAAACCACGAGAGGAATAATCAACAACAATTTTAAATAAATTAAAATTGTCGGAGATCATTTTCTTCATTTTAAAGAATAAACACGGGGAAATAAGATAAAATAATCCAACATCCCTTACCTTGTCGTCGTCGTCGGACGAGAGGTCGTCGCGGAATCGCTCGTCGCGGATGAAGGAGATCGTCGCGTCGTCGCGGATGAAGGAGATCGTCGCGTCGTCGCGGTATCCGGCGTCGCGTCGCCAATCTCCGGATCAAGATCAAACGGATTAATTTAAATCCGTTGATATTGAATTATAAAAAGGGGAGAAATAAAAGATTTGATTCTCACCTTTGTTGCCGAACGAGGATTGGCCGCGGAAGAAGAGGCGTCGCCGAAGAACGTCGCGGGTAGGGATCGTCAACGTCGCAGATCTCGGTGTGCGTCGTCGAATTCCGGTCGCCGGCGTTCTTCGCGTTCTTCGCGTTCTTCGCGTTCTTCGCGTTCTTCGCGGAGAGGGTGGAGGCTCAGAGGAATTGCACAACGATAGCAATCCTCCAAAATAGACAAGTTGTCTATTTTATTATTTTGCCAACAAACGCAAAACACGTAAGTAACGACCCATTTAATTCGTTGAATTAATTCAACGAATAAAACAGCCCATTTAATTCACGAAAGAAACAGCCCAATTAAATGGTCTGTTAAGAATTAAAGAAAACGCGTCGGTTGACTTTTCAGTTACTTTGACGGGTTTTCGCGGGTGCGTTACTTAGCGAAAGAAACGGCGGGGCTCGTGCGGGCCCTGCCTCACAAATATCCTAACAAGGGGGTAGGATATTTCTGGATAGCATCCTATCCGCTTTAACTCAGTTCAAGTGGCTTCCAAGTGACTTCCAAGCAGCTTAAGTGAAATAAAATAAAGTTGTCGCACAAACTTTATTTTATTTCTGACTTAAAGCCCCAAAATTTAAAAACCACGTCTGAGAAAACGCAACTCCGGAAGAGGCGTTTCTAAGCAAATACCGGCGCTGCAATTTCATCGGTGCCCTCAGAATTCGATTCCGGGCACCGGTTCAAAAGATAGAAAAACCCGCTCGTCCGTTCACTGAACGTACCCGAGCCAAACTTCGGAAATTGATTCCGGGCACACCGGGCCTCGGAATCAGGTGCCGTCTGAAGCTGCGCTCTTGTAAAATTCCAAAGAAAATTAAGAAAAAAATTTCCTTGAAATTTGCGGGTCTTTACAATTACTACATCACGATTGTGTCATAATTAAATTTATTTATTTAATGTATAAATTTTTTAAATAAAATACCATGATGTAGGAAATATTTTTATATTTAAAATTAATATTTATAGTCGAATAAATCACTTATATAACCCCATATAAAAATTATTTTCCTAAAAGATATATGTTTATGTTACTTTTATCTTTACATTAAATTAATTAATATTAAGTGTCATTATCACTCCAAAGTGGCTCCATGGCGTACCAAAATCAACCCAAGAATGGCCATGGTCATACATGTATCATAAAATAGGGTTATTAAAAGTTTAAGAGTAATTTAAGTTTATTATATTATTGTTTTCACCCTCATTTACCAGACTTACCCTTCAATCATGGTAAATAAAATATTTACTGAAGTAAATATTCACAATGTCTAAAAATAAAAGTTATCTATTTAAACATTTTGAACCTCCTGATTCCAAATATGTAATCCATTTTTCCAAATTCAAAACACATAAGTCATAGAAATTAATTTAAAATTAATTCCCATTGTCAAAACAAAAAGTGTGTTTTTAAGAAATTATAACTATCAAAAGATTAACACTTGTTTATGTCCAATTTCAAAGTAAAATTACTTTTAATGACCATAATTTGATTAAATGGTAAAAATATAATCTAATTAAACTTTAAAACCAATTAAAAGGTTAATGTATTCATATAAATAAATTATATTAAAAGGCAGTTTGGAATTAAAATGCAGCATTTTTCACTATTCATTAAAAAAATGAACTTTATTAGAAAAATACCAAAATTTTACAAAAAGTAAATTTTGATGTCCCGATAAGAAATAATAATATTATTTTGTCAAATAGAACATAGAAAAGTGACAAAAACTATATTTAAAAAGGGTACACCATCAAAAGGTGATAAATTGGCCTTTTAATGAATATTAGAGTATTTATGTTTAAAATTGGATTTATTAACATTTTAAGCCTCTAAATTTTATTGGATAAATGTAAAAATCATTTAAAAATCATGTTTAATCATAATATGGTTAGTTCGGTTCATTCCTACCAATTAAAAGGCTAGGTGATAATTACCATTTAAAATCATACTATATTATTATTGTTTAGTATGATGCAGCCTTCTGTGAAACATGAGATTTCGGAGAAACCCATTGTTATGTGTTGGGTACGCCATCGAACATAGAATCCCTTTTTAATTAAAATTAATATTTAATTCAAAAATATTAATAAATATGAAAATGTCATATTTTTATTTACTTGGGATGTTACATCCTTCCCCCCTTTTGGAAATTTCATCCTCACAATTTTATAATTGGGCTTGAAAACTTCATTGGAAGTCCCACATAAAAAAAAGAGTCATTAAAACTATCACTAGAAAAGAAATAAAGATAAGTAAAAAGGTCACCTGAGATAACACATACTAGGATTCCATGGAAGAAAACATGAATATAGAAGAGAAACTAAGTGTCATGTTCTGAGGGAGAGTGATAGAAAATATGAGCAGGAGAAAGTTAACTCCTAGAAAACCATAAAATTGTGATAGGTTAAACGGTCTTTGATTCCGCAGAAGGAAAAGTAAATGGAAAAAGTTTTTTTGTTTTATTTTCCTTATCATAAATTTAAGGAATTATTTTACTACATATAATAAGATCATAAGGAAATATACATACCTTTTAAGTAGAGTTTCATACTTTGATAAATTTCTACCTCAAACTCATCTTTTCTCCAAACGATGAGTATTTATGATGACTTGGTCACACCTGAAGAACTATAATCAACTTCTATAAAATCAAATAATCCACAAAGATGAACCATATGTTTCCCCTATTTTGAGAAATTAAACAAAGCAAAAAAGGTTAGTATAAGATCAGATAATCCTCTAAAAGGATAATATTTTATAAAAAAAGAAATACTACTCTTAATCTCAAAAATTGAGAAAACATTACCCAAAGTTCAAAAAATACCATTTAATAAAAAATTGTCCTTAAAATCATTCAATATAATCCAAACTAAGATTGCAACCCAAAATTCAATAGGAATTAATCACAGAGTCTTCCACAAGAATGTTAATATTTATCTCCAAATAACATTGACTATCCTTAAAGTCTCATATTGAAGAGTAATTAACCTAATAACATATTCTCTATAAAAGGTTAATCATTTCCATAAATAACCTAAATCGCCATATGTCCACAATAAAAACATAGAATCTTCTAAAATAAAATTCCTCCATTACTCCCCAAATAAAATCCAATAGTTTTCTATTTTCCTTAAGCATATAATATTCCCCCAAAAATAGAAAGTCTTCCAAAATTACCTTTATCACTTAATCACCAAATCATTTTACTATACTAAGGATATCTATTTGATAAAACATAAGTTCCAAAAATGAAATTATTCTTGATCCATAAAATCATTTAACTAAATGAATAAGTCATACTAACCAGGAAATTCACGTAGGCTAGTGGTAGGTGATGCGCCCTTATCACCCTTCAGTTGTGGGTTCGATTCCTGTGGTCTTACCTGATGCGACAAGTTATCACCCATCTTATGGGTTGTCCTTTTTATAAAATTAAAAAATATCCCTGAAATGTTTTAACCTCAATGGTTGTATTATACCTCTCATTTTTTCCCAAATCATAATGACCTCAATATATTAATTCATAAAGTCTTATATATATTGATAATTTTTTTTACCTCCAAAAAATATCACTATTCCAAAAAGAAAACATCATACCTTGATCATGGTGTCCACATGGTTTCATCATCATCCTGTTCATGTAGATAGATGGTCTATGCAGTATAAAAAGGATTTATAGATCTTTCAAAATAATATGCTTCCTTTATACAAATAAAACTCATAAAATTTGGGTCATATGGGTGTTCCTAGAAAAATACGATCAGAAAATAATCATGTACAACATATAATTTCCAAACATCTGATAAAAATTTATTTTTATAAAACAGTCATATCGAGTTTGAGTTGAAACATTCAATTAATTGTACTTTTAAAATTCCATAAGTATGTTCTAAAAGAAAATATAAATAGGTTATGCAAGGGTCTCCTACTTTAGAACCTTTTTCAAAATCATAATATGCTTCAAAATCTTGTGATTATGTAAAATATTTGAAAATAACTTTATAATATTTACCTTTCTTGAAAATCTAAGAATATTGAGAAAATAGGATTTGATTAAATACAACCCATGATCCATGATGGTATTAAGGTATAACAGATGTGTTTTACATCTCAAAAAATTTCTTTTAAGTGAGTTGTATGTTAGAAAATGTTTCAGAATCGTATGCACATGACTTTGCAATATTTATTGCAAGCAAGTAATTAGGGAGAGATAGAAACGTCATTCGAGATCCTCCTTCTTCCATTTGTAACAAACTTTCCTTGATCTAAAAAAGTTACAAAATAAGGATTAAACTTAAAGAGTAGACATAGAGACTAACCATGTGTCTAATAAAAACTCATAATCCCTAAATTTTTCTAAACCGACCTCTAATACCAACTATAAGCCCCCAACCTTAAACAGTACATAAAATTGAATTAAGTTAGTAATTCACACTGAGGATATTTTTAGGTTTATAGTTTTAGATAATTATGCTATAACCATTACATTACATCTAAAATATTATAAAGTAGACAATTCTACTCAGTATCAATTTTTTTTTCATAAAATAAAAACTCCTAAAATAAATTAAGATTTATTTTCTTGATATAAATCTTCTTAAATTCTTCCTTTTTTCTTACCCTGCCTTAAATCCTATGAAAAACATTTCAAAAAATTGGTATGAGTATAAAAATATTAATAAGGGTCATAAAACAAGGAACGAAAACATTAGTCCATGAATACATACAAGTAAATGAAATCATACTTTTCAATATTTAACATACCACACAAGATCATAAGGTTTATGAATAACAAATGGAAGTCATAAATCATAAAGGTAACTTGTGGCATCCATAACATAATTATGTTTTATCTTTCACTGCTAAAATGGGAGTTACTTTTGGAATACCCATCACATTATATTCCCTAAATCTCTTAGGAGAAACATTAACATTTACCTTCATCACATTGCCCAATGCATTTTAGAGCCATCTGAGGCTCGCCCTCCCTAGGTTTATCATGAAACCACCCGTATACATAAAAAATTCCAAATAACAATAAAATATTCATAACACATAAAACAAGAATAAAGGAAAGATAAAATTTCCATATTGCAATCACAATATATTAGTTTAAGATATTGACATAATCAATGCTTTATCAAACCATTTTCAAAACCATTTAAAACATTTAATAAAGATATTTTTGAATCAAAGTTTCCCATACAACTTTGAAGTTTTTGAAAGAAATTTTAATTTAAAAAAATTCATGTCCATATAAATAAATCCTTAAAACCATTTTTAAAACATGGAAATTAATGAAAAATATTTAGAAGAATAAATCTTTAAAACATTTAAAATGATATTTTAGTTAAAGAGTTCCTAATCAAATGAGAGACGCTTGAATACAAATAATTGAGAAATAACATTAATCAAAGATTATAATATCATGAGAATAAGGATATTCATGATATAATATTTCAAAGGGCAGTACATACACCACATAAAATTGAATTGGTGTATAACAAGAAATATGTCTTAATGGAATGTAAATTGAGACAAAGTCCCTTACAAAGATCATATCCTTAGATTAAGGACAAATCAATGAAATAATTATGTGTGACAAATAATAATAAACCCAATATAAGTGGATATTAAGTATAAAACAATAATAGGTCATTTACACATTTTAATATCATGACATAAACAAGAAGTATAATTTTAACCCAAACAATTGAAATTGGGTTAATAAGTTCTCTTACAAAAATTTGACAGCCTAACAATGTCGCTTTAAAATTAAGAAAATGAGTTGATGAGAGAGAAAATGGTATCTCATCACATGGGCATAAAAATTACAGCAATAAGGATATAGAATAAAATATCCGAACATAAGAAAAAGTAAAGTAAAAGATATGACATAAAAGAAGTCTTTGACAAAAAGAGTATGGTGAAATGTTCCCTTACCGATTTGGTAACTTACGAAACATACACCACATGAAATAAGGATAATACAATGAAGGTGTAAATACATATAAATTAAATTATATTAAAAAATGAATACAATCATGGTTAGAACATTCACCACATAGAAGGAAATAGTGGAAAATATAGAATGAATCTCACGGGAATAAAATGTGAGATGAAAACCCATTACCACAAGTCCAACTTGTCTTATATGTTCCTTGTTATTACTGAATAATAAACATAAGTTAATTTATACTTGGTTAAGAACCTTTTTAAGTTTATTATTACTTTCATATCACTTATTACCTTTCTATAACAATTAGTTAATCATTTGAGTTCATATCTTACATTTTGTCTATGTTCAGAACTTGAGTAAAAAAGGAACTTGTTATAATTACAAATTGTCCATGTGGTCCAAATTTCATTATCTCCAGAATGATATTAATGATTTAGATATCATATATATCATATATATACATTATATATGTATTTATAGTAGTCCATATCATTTTTATATGTGATAATGAAATGCACCGTTCATGGAGACGGTAAGCCGTACGCATGCATGAACGCTAATTTCATTTCAATTTTTTCATTTTTAAAGGAATTAAAACCAAATGATACATAGGTATATTGTTATTAAATTATAATATAATATTTTATGTATGTTATTTATGTTAATTAACAACATACTTTATACATTCCATGTATGTTATGAACGAGTCGTATCACTTTGAGGGGATGGTAGTCCACACTTCCTCAAATGAAATCATCGTATTTAATCATCATGGAAACCATAAAGGTATGATATAAATGAAAAATATAGAATAATAGAAACAATATAAATATAATATATATCACATATAAATACAGTGACATCATAATGGCCACCATGAGAGGCGGTAGGATATAATCGAACAATCATCATTTCATGAGGCCGCAGTTTGCCGTATAGAGAAACAGTATGTTCATATCCATTCGATGGAGGTGTGTATAAATAAAGTTTGAATCCTTCTAATAACAACAACATAGTATATTGATAATACTGGTGTTGTTATTTAAACAAAAAATAAGAATATCATAGGGAGTGAAAAAGTAAAATAAAAGAGGAGAACTTGAGGGAAGACATTACCTTTAAATCAGGTAACTCCCTTTGGCTTGAACCAAAAGGCTTTCTTGAAGTTCCTTCTGCCTAAGGTAAGGATTATAGGAGGAAGAGAGGTATGTTGGGAGATTATTTGTGTAGATTTTGGATGAGACAATGTGATTGATAGGTGTGAGTAATGGGTTAGAGGTGGTGTCCTTTTATAAGAGGGAGGAGGGGCTCTTTAGGAAAGTTTGAAAGTATTATTTTATTATAAAATGATTTTCAGATTCAAGGGTTCCAAAAATTATTTAATTAGAAGATAAGGTACATATAAGTCGAAATAAAATCATCCAATAATAAATTTACGGGTTTTGGATATTTATTTATCCAAATATTTTTTATTTAACCCTTTGTTAACTTATTTAACTTTTACCATGTCCTCTTATACATTTAGACTAGATGGTTTATATATTTAATATAAAATATAGAAACCCTAAATGGATCATTAAGGACATTTTTAACACCATATATGTCATTTGGACGATTATTAGATTTTTAGGACTATTTTATCATTTAATAAAATATTTATTTATTTAAAAACTCTCTTATGTTAATTTTATTACTATTCATATCATGACTTTTAAAAAAATCCAAAACAACTTAATTATTTTGAAATAAATTCATTAATTCAAATATAAAAAGTCATAATATTCTATAAAATTTGTGTATGGAATAAAAAGTTTCAGAATAAATTTAGTTTAGTATTTATAAAATCATTTATTTGGATATTTTTTTAATGAAGCAATTACTGCATCCCCTTTTTTTCATAATTAAATTTATTTATTTAATGTATAAAAATTATAAATAAAATACCATGATTTAGTACATATTTTTAGGTTTAAAATGAATATTTATAGTTGAAGATATCACTTGTATTACCCCATATAAAATTTGTTTTTCTAAAAAGTATATGTTTATGTTATTTTTGTATTTACCTTAAATTAATTTTTACAAAGTGTCATTATCACTCCCAAGTGGATCCATGGGGTCCCAAAATCGACCCAAGTATGGAAATGGTCAGACATGTATCATAAAATAGGGTTATTAAATGTGTAAGAGTAATTTAAGTTTATTATATTATTGTTTTTCACCCTTATTTACCAAACTTACCCTTTGACCATGGTAAATAAATTATTTACTGAAGTAAATATTCATAATGAAAAAATAAAAGTTACCTATTTTAACATTTTTTATCTCCTAATTACAAATATGGTATCAAATTTTACAAATTCAAAAGATAGAAGTCGCAGAAATTAATTTAAAAATAATTCCCGTTGTCAAAACTAAAAGCGTGTTTTTAAGAAATAATAACTATCAAAAGATTGACACTTTTTATGTACAATTTCAAAGTTAAATTACTTACAATGACCATAATTGGATTAAATGGTAAAAATATAATCTAATTACTCTTTAAAACCAATTAAAAGGTTAATGTATCCATATAATTAAATTATATTAAAATGCAGTTTGGGATTAAAATGCAGAATTTTTTACTATTCATTAAAAAAATGAACTTTATCAAAAAAATGCCAACAATTTAAGACAAAGTAAATTTTGATTTCATAATTCTAAAGAAGAATTTTATTTTGTGAAATATAATATGAAAAAGTGACAAAAAATATATTTAAAAAGGGTTCACCATCAAAAGATGGCAAATCGGCCTTTTAAATAACATTAGAGTATTTATGCTTAAAATTGGATTCATTAAAATTTTAAGTCTCTAACTTCTTTTGGATAAATGTAAAAACATTTAACAAACACGTTTAATAATAATATGGTTAGTTCTGTTCATTACCACTAATAAAATAGCTAGGCATTAACTACCATTTAAAATAATATTATATTATTGTTTTTCAGTATGACTTAGCCTTGTGTGCAACATGAGATTTTAGAGGAACCCATTGTTGCGTGTTGGGTACGCCATCGAACATAGCATCCCCTTTATTGTAAAATTAATATTTAATTCAAAAATATTAATAAATGTGAAAATGTCATATTTTTATTTACCTGAGATGTTACACTACTAGAATTGAGAATTTCCAAAATTTTCACACTCAGAGCAAAGGTCAAAACATCACATGAAGACTCACCAAAACTAGGTGTCGTTTTAGAAACTAATAGTCCTAAATTGGACTATGTCCAATGAATTTCACCACACACTATAAAGTGCACGACACATAACAATTATTTTTAGAATCTGATAGATTTTCCTACAACAAGCTAGTTTCTTAACAAAGAGGGAAACATTAACCCTATAAACTGGTAATGGTGGAAAATATGTCTATAGGTTTAAGAGCCTATATTCTGGGTTCAAGCTATAAAAAGAGAGGCCTATTGCAATTCTCAAATCTTTATTTCAAGGAAAAACTCCAGAAACACATAAATTATTTTAACTACCATTACAAAAGGGTTAAGGTTAAAACACCAATTAAGGTTCGATTGAGTCATTAAACCAAACTCATTTAATTATTTAAACATTTATAGACCAAATTTTAAGAAAAAAACACCCCTTAGTAAGGGTAGAAACATAGAACTTTATTAAATAACACCATAAGGCACACAAGCTTGTTACGTTAAGCTTCCTTTAAAAAATTAACATTTATTGACATCTCATCATAATTAGTTACTTTTTTGACATAACCACATTTTAAACACCATTAGTTTATTTGTACGGTCTTACGCCAAATACATATCAAGAAAAAAAGTATCTTATTAATAAAAGAGGTCTGGTTATAAGAGATTCCACCTTATATTTATATGAAAAACCATATATGTGTGTTTTAAGTATTAAAAGAGTGGCACCATAAGGCATGTGTAAACCCCCATGGGTTTATACACTAAGAAATATCAAAGAAAATGAAACCTACTAGGGTCCTGTTAAGACATACTGAGTTGATAAAAAAAACCTGAATATTAGATTTAAAACAACCATAGCAGTTTCATTTTATTAACAACATGCCCCAAATTTATTACTTGGGTCCAATTGTGTATTTATAATTTTAGCCAAATGGGTCATTATGCCCATGTGGGGGGAGGGGGATACAACCCTTAATAAGGAAACCAATTCATTAAAGATAAAAACTTGAACAATATATATTTACAACAATTTCTAAATATATATAATGATCATAACTGATGGTTCAGTTTCTATGGGTCCCAACCCTCAATTTATAAAGCACACATACACCATACAAGTTGTAGGTGACTCCTATCTAACCATAACCAATTTATCCAGGTTCAAAATATAATTTAACCTTTTCAATATATTTATAATATAGCCTTTAGATAAATATATGGTGTGTCTAGAATGGTTCCATTATTGGTTCATCCAATTCCAATTGAGAAAGCACCCATACACATTACGAATTAGACAAATTGGATCCCATTTTTTCGCAACCCATTTTGTTTAGAATAAAAAAGTAATTAGACAACCTTAATGTTTATAAAATACTCTCTAAGTATATAAAATGCATCTACAATATTTTTATTTTCTGTGTCATCAATTTTTCAATTTATAAAGCACCTATACACCCTAAAAATTTCAAATTGACTCCCTTTTAATCACAACCTGCATGATTTAGACCATGCTAAGAAGAATAGAGGCATGAAAATTTAAAATGAGCACACTAATAAGTCACTTGAACATGGTAATAACTCATACATGCTATAGGTATCAATAAACATACCAAATAACAAAAATCATATAAGGAAATCATAATGAAATACTACATAATAGAAAAAGACTCAAACATGGAATATAAGCACACTGAATAATTCTAATAAAATACCTAAGCAGGTGAAAAACAAACATGTCATTGTAATTTTATAATAGGGAACATAATAGAAATGCTATTAAAACATGCAAGACGCATCAACAAATTCCAACAACTTAGGAATGTAATTTATATGGCATAGAATATGAATGGAATGTGAATTACCTATGTTCCTATAATGTTTCATGTAACGATTACTCCTTTACAGAATAGGAAAATTGTAAGTACCATAAATCTCACAAGTTAGTAAGTTGAGGAAAGTTCTCCAATAAATCAAGGTGAAATCAAAATCAATTGTAATTGGAAATAATAAGAATATAAATCCCATCCCTAACCACTTGGAATTTTCCCATATGTGGGTTATCACTCTCAAGAATAAATATTTACCAAGTACGAATACATTTCAAGTCTCTAGTACACCATCCCAAAATAGTAAGACAAACGAAGAAGATATGATACCACTTTGTAACATCCTGACTCGATGAGCCATTAAAATAGTATCTAGACTGATCGCCAGATGGCCTCAAGTGCGTCTCCCTATATGTTAGAGGATTACAACTAGTATAGAGGATATAATGGTGGTAGAGTGGGGAGACTATACCCTCAAGAAAAGATAAGCACAATGGTTTAATCATAATGAAACTAATAGACAAAAATGGAAGCAAAATAAAGAAAAGTAAAAACAATAGATGATAAATGTAATATCAATTGAATAAAAAAGACTTCCAAAACGAATTTAAAAAAATTAATGTATGTCAGATGATGCTACATGTATGATCAGAAAGAAATACAATAAGAAGTAAAATCTGATAAAATAACAAAATCCCAAAAACTAGCTCCACGAGCATCCTGAGTACCATCCCGATCTTGTGATCCCAACTCCTAGGTAAAAACATGGAATACCTTACAGTTAACCTAGGATCCTAATCCTAAAACCAAGGAGGTATGTCTGGGTACCCCAAAGCAATGGTGGCCCAAATTGGATGTGAGATACAATATCAGTAGGCCACCACCCTTGGTGTATATTCCAATCCATTTCATTCAATATAAAATGAATAGTGTACCATAATAAATAAAATTTATAGTGTAAATAAATAATTAAACACATGGTATTGGGTTCCAATTGGACACCCTTCCAATTTACCTTCATTGGACAATGTTGGTGAGTCTAAACCAGGGAAATCTATAAGAGTAAAGTGAGGGATATAATTTTTAAGTAGGTGGACTATCCCTAAGATTGTGATTGGGATTGGGGAACACATTCCAACATTTCTAAATCCAAAAGATCATTTCTATTTTTAAAACATACATTTTACTCTTCTTTAATGAAATTATAAAAACAATTTATAGATTATAATGAGACACCCTGAGCCCATCCATGAAAATATGGAAGGACTTTACAAGTATCTCTTGAAGCTCAACTTATAACCAATGCTAAGGAGTCCATCCATGGTGACCCAATGATGAATTCCCATGTGTCACTCCATGCATGGAATAAAAAATGTTAGGTACTGGCCTCCAATTAGATCCCTGGTATCGCACGCAGGGTCACAAGTCTCTCTCGAGGCATTATTAAACTAATTTGCCATAGATCCCATGGAATAGGTCTCACATAGGGAACAAATGTCACTATTGTTTAGGTGAAATTAGATAATAATGGATGAGCCCATCCCAGGAATTTCTGGTGTCACCCCCGATGAGTTTACTAACCATTAAGAAATCTGGCAAGAAGACACGAGAGTCCTTCAAAGGGTTTCTTAAGTCAGAACCCCTTGATTCAACCTCAACACTATGGTTAAATCCTTAAAAAATAAAAGAATAATTATAACATGTCTATAAAGAGGGACCATTACATAATTTGAAACATTTCTAACATGAATGACGTTTTATTCAAGGCATTACCATTTTTAATGCCACAATCAAGGCATGATGCTTAGAATTTGGCACTTGTATGATGGATTTAATTCATCAATTTCATATAAGGCACGGTAAAGGGTTAAAATCATATCTACCCACCCAACCCATATCAATTTCACAATCAAGGCATATTATTAAGAGGAATACCCATCAAGGGGCATTTAAGAAACTTGTAAAAAGGGGGTCATTGAGCCTTAAGGGGGTAGAAAACACATATTGGGGTGGTTTAAGTCAATGAAATTAACCTAGAAGATGATTCACCACTATATAGGATAGTAATACATGTGAAAAACCACTTTTATAAATTTAATTAACATTTTGGTGGTACCAAAGGAATATCTCTATGGGCATCACAACGACACAAATTATAGAATGCAATGAAACGAGGAGAAAAGGGTCTATAACACCTTCCAAATTTTATTATTTCCCCACTCATCCAATATCATGGTTTTGTTCTACCTAGAATGGATGAAATCTAATTATTCATTAAATTCCACCAAAAATAGTGCAAAATCCATTTCACATAAATAGCACAATGAATAGAAGAGGAACCTTGAAATAGAAGCTAGGGGAAGGAGGAGATTAAAGATGGTTTTCAATTCTTCCAACAAGGAGATATTTGGTTTCCAGATGAAGAATATTGATCAAAAACTAAAGAGTAGAAGAAAAACCCATACATGAGGGAGATGAGGAGAATACCAATGTAGGAGATGAGGGAAAAAAGAAAATGATTGTTTAAAAAACTCAGTAAGGGGAAAATTGGTATTTAACCCTCAAAACTAAACCACACAGTTTGGCCTTAGGGTTTTCAAAACTGTTTTCCAATCGTGCGACTCCCACTGCTTAGGAACCATACCTCCCATGGTTTCCCTGTATAGTTTCCCTAGTAATGTTCCAATCACGTGATAAATAGTGTATATGTAAAACATATATTGAACTAACCATGTGGTATAGACACACAGTTTGGGTAAAGTGTGTGAAACCTTTGTGACACCTGTTTCACCTCTGGGTCAGGCCACATAGTTTGTGGCTAGGGCTGCACAGTTTTAGACAGACTGTGTGCCCCTGTTAACTCCTCTCGAACTGAGTTTTTGGCACCTGATGCTCCTTAAACTTTACAGAACACCCCAGGCACACCTTGTGACCTTAAACAAGTCTAAAAATGATAAATTAAAGTGTTACAACTATCATAATTTATATTTGATTCTTTTTTTACAAAACAGACTTCCACTAAATGACAAAATTCAAATTCCTTTGGATTTTCATCCAGTTCAAAAACAAGTTATGCTACAAATCCCTTTGATGCATTGAAAGATTTTCATGAGAAATATTAGTTTAAAAAATTAAATATTTTTATACCTAAATTTTTAATATTTCTTATGAAAATTCTTGTCGGTATAAGTTTTCATGTGCCTTAGATGTGATGTCCAATAATTAAGCATTGCCTTCATTTTGATTCAGTATTTATTATCCATGATATTTTCACTATGAAAAAGTCTATGGATGGGTTTAATTATTAGTTTATTGTTTATATAAAATGTATTTTTAGTCTTTTAGATTTTCATATTGATTATGCATTATCGAGATATTTAAATGGAATGTGTTTTCAGCTATTTACCTTTTCACATTTTTTATGCACTTCCTTCTTATTTTATTTATTACATGGCATGCATGTTCAGATATTTACCTTTCCATAGTGATTATTATCATCAATTCATTATTACTTCCACAATACTTACCCTTATTGATATTTTGATCTTACCCTTATTATGTTTCTTTTTGCTAGGATTCCCTAAATCATGCTAAGAAAGATATGAAAGAATACTCAATATAGAATAAAGTTATTATCCTCAAAAAATTTATGTTGTAATTTTTATATTAATTTGTAATAAAATACTTTTATATGTATCTAGTTTACCAAGGAAACTAAACTGTTTGGTCCATTGGGATTTTATTTACTTATATCTTATGCCAATTTAATGGTAGTAGTCACCAACTCTTGGCTGATGGGGTTTGCGTATCTACAGTTGGTATCAGAGCAGGTTTAGTAGTAACCTTTGGAACTATATTTATGAAAACAAATATTATATAACATATAACTAAGGTATAATTTGATGATAAATATATAAGAACAACCTAATGTTTTGGGTAGATGGATATTATGTGGTTTTTCAAGAAATAAATCCCTATCTAGATACTAAAAGTGGATGTGGTTCTAGAATAGATGTACCTGTGGGTAACAAATCTGAAAAGGTGTATTGGGACAAACTCAAGCATAACCCAATACATGACAATGAGCCTTACTAAAAACCTGGTTTGACACTCTTAGGGGATATGCTTAGGATAATTCAAATTTTATTTACAATAAACCATGAAATATTTGAACATATGATGAAAATAAATAACCTTGGTTAAACCTAAGGTGCCTTATTCTGAAAATAAGTTTTCATGATTTAGATATCTTATAAATGATTATACATTTTTCTCACTATTACAATTTTTACTCACACTATGTTCCCTAGTTTTAGTCAATGGATGGAACCCAAAGGAGTCATGTTAACATTGAACTTGAAGGAAAAGGTGGTAATAATAATTAACCAAATGAGGTATTTATAGGAGTGAAAGATATCGTGTTTATACCTAATTAGTTTTCCTAAAATGTTATTGACAAAAAATACCTTAACCAACTCCCGAAATCACCAAATAAGAGAACAATATAGTTTTCTTATAGCTCAAGTGGTGGATACCATGGAGAGAAGAAGGCTTAATTTACCTCTTACAAGAAATGTGGATGGAGACACACAAGATAATATTTCAATGGAATAGGGAAATGTCTTATGTGTGTTAAATAAGGACACAAAGAAAATAATTTCCAAGTAAAGATGTTGAGTATGGTGGATGAAAATAAATATCATCTTAAGGATACATTTATAGTTCATTGCCTTAACTGTATGGAGCCTGGGAATTTACCTGGTCAATTCCCACTTATAAAGGATAAATTCTAGACCAAGGAAGGACCCACGTTGAAATAAATGGATGAAGTATTTATGTATTTAGGTTGTTTTTAAAACCTTATTTAAAAGGATATTAAACAATTAAATTTCAAGGATTTTGATCATATTTATTTTGAAAATTATATTATAATAGTATAGAAAAAGGGAGACCTACATGCTGAGTGACAAACCATCAAATCTATAAAGGTGGTGGGGCTTGAACCCATGACCAAAGGATGATAAGGGTTTCACACCTACCATTGGCCTATGTGATGTTCTAGTTAATGTGTAATTATTTTTAGTTAAAAAATTTGATGAATAAATATTAATAATGAATAAGTAGTGTCACTTTTTAGGTTTAGATATTAATGTATTATCCATATTGGTTTTGGAAAATAGTTATAGGCCAATATAATGACTTGTTTTATGGGTGTTATGATATGTTCAAACGAGATTCTAGTGCTTCATAAAATAGGTTCATTCTAGGATATCCATTTCATGGAGTGAGGTATGAAGTAGAATTTAATCGAAGCACAACCAAAATATGGAATTGTTCATATGAAATTGAAACATATCAAGTAAATATATTTACTTATTTTCTTAGGTATTAAAATAATTACCCCACATTAGGAAATTGATAAAAAAATGTTATCCTAATACCTTAATTTTTATTTAATTGAAGTCATAGATTTATGGATTTTAGGCCATAAACATTCCACTATTAATTCACTTATTTATGATTGATGAACATAATCATTCCCTATAAATATTTATTTTTTCTTTATATAAATATCTCAACCTCCTACTAATGTTCTCCTACTTAGATACCTAGTTACATGTTATTCCATGCGACCATTATACCTATCATTCTCTATTATTTTGAATATATTTTATAAACTCTTTTACAATGTGAGTTCTTAAAAAGGAAATTTTTAAAAATCATACCCTAGATTACTAAGATCAAGTTTAAGATTTAAGTATTCAATTTATTTAAGGTGGGGATAATGTAACACCCTTAAAATTTTAAAAAAGTGACTTTTATTCAATAGCATGTATGACACACAACACCAAATATCGAAAGGAATATAACCTCTTGACACTTTATAGTACATTTAATATTTATAGTAAAATTAATATATTCCATATCTTTTAATTCTCAGAGTACTGATTTATCTTATGTCACACGAAACAAAGGCTTTTTCTAATAGCTTGTGTTACATGTAATAATGAGTTTTACCGAACAACAATATATTATTAAAATATTATTATTTAATATAATAATAAATTAAATAGCTATTAAATTAGTGGTAATGAATATTATTCCCAATATTATGAAAATATATGGTCTATAAAAATATAAATCGAATTCAGAGGTTACTAATTAATTAGAAAGAAATATAAAAACAAATTGTATATAAAAGTAATGTTTTTATACTCACTGAGGTTTTTTATCCCAATAAATTAAATTAATTACTATTAAATAGTGATATTAATCAAATATATATGTCATTTATTCAATAAAATATTTTTTAAATTCATGCAATAGATTTTATAGGTATAAATTGAGAACAAACACAATTTTACCCATATAAAGTAATATTTTTCTAGAGACAGATTTGTCACCTTTTGATGGAGAACTTTATATAAAACTAAATATTTAAATTTTATAAATTTATATTTCAAAATAAACTTTATTTTTTAAATAATAATATTAAAATTTTCTTAGGGTGATTTTTTGGTATATTTTTGTGATGTTTTATTTTTCGATGAATAGTGAAAATATAGAATTTTAATTGAAAACTGATTTTTAATCTAAGTTATTAATAATGTTAAATTATATTTTTTTATTGGTTTTAAAAATTAAGTTGATAAATTTTACTTAAATTAATCCAATTTATGTTATTTGAATCAATTTTACATTGATATTGGATATAAAAACTTAGCAAACTTTTAAACATTTTTACTTTAAAAACCGGCATCCCCATTATGTATGTCAGATTAATTTTAAATTAATTTTTTCAAATTTTGTAATTGGAATATGAAAAAATGGATTAAATTTTTTACTAAGAATAATTTATAATTTATAATTATTTTAACATATTTTTTTACAAAAAATATTAATGAAAGTGATTAAAATTAATTATAATGATTAAGAGAAAAATTAGCTTAACAAAGGACTATACCTTATACTTAAGGCCCAAAATAACCTAAAATCTTGTCCAAAATCCATTAGGTGTTTATATTTAAACCCTATCATCCATTGGATATAATTTTTTTATTATTGGATCCACTTGACATGGGAAAAATTTGGGTGGAATTCCCTTTTAAAAAATTTACCAAAATGTTGTCCTCCTCCCCTATAAAAGGCACTCACCCCTCTCACTTATTAACACCTCTAAAGAACTTTATCTTATAAAAAATCTTCCCAAATAAACTCCCAATATCCCTGAAATCATCATATAATCCTCACATTTGGATGATATAAAATTAAGTAAGTCTTTTGGTATAAACCGAATGGAGTTACCCGAAAACAAGGTAACATTCTTCAATGATCACTGTTGTTTTATTTCTTTCTCAAACAATTAAATTATTTTTATTACATGATTATATAATAAAATTAGGATATTAAATATACTGAGATGTTTTTATTATAATATTTCTACCTACACTTTCACACACATCAATCAAATGGGACATGCAATCGTTGTTTGTGTGTACGATATACTATCACCTCGCAAACTGATGTTGTTCGTTTTTCCATTTACCACCTTTAATGGTTGGAATAATGATGGATTTATTGTTTATATATGATATATATGATATTTTGTATTTATTTATTCTTATTTATTTTTCATTTAAAACATAAATTTATGATTTCCATTTTGTGGGAATACGATAACATCATTAGTGAACGTGTGGACTACCGTCTCGTCAAAGCGATGTGATTCATTCATGATTTACATGGGATTTATTAAATATATTATTAATAATAATATGTGAAATATATGACATAAATAGGAAAATTTAACTATAAAATATATATATAATTTAATTTTCATTATTTTAAATATGACAATGAAATTGAAGTAGCATTCATGTGTACGTACGACCAACCGTCTCCCTGAAAGGTATATTTCATTTCTTGTCTCCAAATATTTTGGATTATTACAAATACATATATAAGTAATATATATGATATTCAAATCATGGTTTACATTATGGATATTATGAAATCATGACCTTATTAATAGGAACAACAAGTCACAAGTCAAAATATACTAAAAGAACTAGGATATTAACACCAAAAATAGTGAAAATAATGAAAGATTGTTAAAAAATGGGTAATAAGTGTAGAGACCCAAATATTAACTTACATATACATTAAATTAATTTTTCAAAATACATAATACATGACAAAAAAAGACACCCAAATACCATATTAGTTTAGTGTCTTTGTAAACTCGGAACATAATCTTCTAATCATGGTGAAAGATCTTCAACATCTCCCATAAAGATCTTCCCCTTTGGTTTTCTTACCTAAAACCTTTCTTTATATCCTGAGGAAAATAAAACTAAAAAGGGTGAGCTCAAATTCTCAGTAAGGGTAAACATGGAGAACATAAAACAATCCCTAAATATTTGAACATAAGAACATGAACATAAAACATCAAAATCATGAGTAATGACATAAATCTTGGCAGTGTATAAGGCATAGATCATAAAGGAACATTTACCATGATAAAATAGCATGGTAATAAAACATGTAATTGTGGAAACCATTAATTACATGTTATTATTTCCATAATAGCCAAGGAATTTCTACCAAGACCATCATAGTGGACAAATTCCATTACTGAACTGAGTTTACTTGCCGTTCCAGCCCTGTATTACTGAACCAGATTCACTTGTCGTTCCAGCCATATCTATCTCATGAGATATAAATCTTTACCCAATTAATTAGAGGGAGATATAGGTCCCACCCATATTATAATGAATTCATTCTTTCGTGTGCCACAAAAGAAACATAAATCATTCATCACAACCCAAATAATAAAATGGGTTTCATAAAAATCATCCAATCATAACATAATCTATAAAAAACAAATGGATATCATTTCATCATAAGAAAAATCAAAACATTTAAGTGATATAGACATTATACTTGAAACATAACCATACTAAATGATGTCATCTTATATGGGAAATATTTTTGATAAAACACTTGCAATGAATTTTTGGGGAAAATATCCTTTTTTCTTCAAAATATTTTTCTTTTCACAAAATGCCATGATATTTTAAATGAAAAGGATTTTTTTGAATTTAATCATGAAATATTTTAGATTAAGATTCATGAAAATAAGGAATTATGAAACCGTAAAAATATGTTCATACCATATAAGTTAAAAAAACATTCTCCTTGAACTTTTAACGGAAAAGTCAAAAATTACCACGTATAGTAAACAAAAGAAATATTCCTTCCATAACACAAAGTAGAAGTAAAATAGGGGTAAAAATGACTTTAAACATACATGAAATAATATTAAACAATTTATGAAATAAATTTTTATGTAAACGGATGAAAAATATAACCCTAGTAAATACGTACGTATAAGCAATCTCGGATAAAAATGAGATTGAAAAATTATCCCTTACCTTAGGTCCAATTTCACTTGTATGTGTCCAAAAATCCTATATAGTGGGTTTAATAATGTTATATAACTTGTAACATAACCATAATAATATTTATGATATCATATATGATTCACTTAGGACTTTATATTACCCGTTCTTTTGTCAATTCTATGTTAAAGTAGCGTTTTGTGTAAAATCATTTCATTTATCGTATGTGTTTCGACATGTTGTTCTTGATATTATTAATTATATCCTGATTTATTTAATTACATAATTTAAAACATTATTTATATATAATATATATTCAGCATATAAATATATATTATAGATCGATAAATGGAATTAAATACACCGTTTAGGGAGACGGTAGGCCGTATCTACGCATGAACGTTGTTTTCATTTCCTTATGGAATTGAATGGAATTAAGAAAATGAAACATATATTTACATAAATAAAGTATCATTATTATGTAATATAATTCATGATTTTTTATTATATGTACTTTATAATCATTCTTGAATGGTTAACGATGGATAATGAATCTCATCGCATCGTGGAGACGGTAATCCGTACGTACGCACGAGCGATGATATCATTCCCATAATTATTGAATGGAATTGGAGTGGATGATATAATTTATTAGAATCAGTATGATTTTATAATAATCATATATAGTTATTATTTCCATCATTATACCCATCCAAGTAAGGTGGTGGTGGAAAACAGATTACACCACGACGTGGAGATGATATTTCGTACGTATGCACGAGCGATGATTTCATTTTCCGTAGGATGGATAGAAGGTGAAATAAGGTTGTTTCATATTTATAATAACATATAAGTATATTATTTATACTGATGATATTACTTTATATTGAAAAAAATAAAGAATATGAAGTATAAGAAGAAATAAATTTGAAAGAATCGGTAAAGGATATTACCTCTTCTTCGACGAGCCTCTTCTAAACCTTCTCTTAGGGCACTAAAGTTGGTCTTTGAAGAATACCAGGACCTATAGTATGTTTTTAGGGAAGTTTAGAAGATAAATTGGAAGGTTTTTTCTGAGATTGAATGCTCAAAAAGGTGTGAGGAGGAGAGGGAGGAGGTGCTTTTTTATAAGAGAGGAGAGGGGCACTTTTGGAAACCTCTAAAATATTAATTTATAATAAACTCAAAACCCAATTAAAAACCTTAAAAAAGGACTTTAATATGAATATTAGATGATATAGGGTTGTAATCTCATCAACCAATAATATTTAGACTTGTTGGTAAATTATTTTAAAACTTATCAACTTGATTTATCCTTATTTAATCTATTTAATTTTATTTGTGGTAATAATATTCTAAATTTTAAATTGTTATAAATAATTACTTATGTGTTATTAATTTTCCATAATTGGATACTTTATAAAATTTTAGACCATATAAATTTCAATTTATAAATTTTAAATATTTTTGTGATTTTTGAACAAATTTATAATATGTTATTTTTATAAAATAACAATAGTGTCAATTTTGACACTATTCATTTATTTGAATTTAAATAAACTCCACACAATGGATATATTCTAAAAAAAATATTTAATAGATTCCTAACATGTCATATTCATCTAGAAATTTTTTGGAGAACATTAATTAGTTCATATAATATTTATTTTAATATTTTTTAAAAAAGTTATTTGATATTTCAATCAATAAAATAATTTCTACATCACTATTGTGTCATCATTAATGACAATTATTTAATCCCTAAAAATTATAAATAAATTCTCATGATTTATATAAATTTTTTATCTTTCTGGAGTCTATTTATATTCTATGTTTTATGAGATTTATCACTAAATTAAAATTATCACACTTATAAGATATAAGAGAGTGACATGTTGTCACTTTCTTTGGTTTTAATAATAATTATATCATTTTTATGGTCAAAATTACATGAAATGAATCTATTATGACCCTTAAGTGGTATGGGTCGACTTTTATTCACCCAATATAATTTTTTCAGGTGTTAGGTTAATTTTATAATCTTATTTTTACCTTTAATTACCGGATTTACCTTTAACTGTAGTAAATAAAAATTACCGTAGTTACTATTTATAATGTCAAAAAAATAAAAGTAAACTATTAACATAATTTTGACCTAGTGAATCCAAATATGGAATCCATTTTCAGAATTCAATACACATAAGTTTTAGTAATTAATTTAAAATTAATCCCATTGTTAAGAAAACAAGTTTTTCAAAGTTAAAACATTGTCAAGGACTGAAATTTTTTAACCTTTGAATTCAATGTAAAATTAATAGTAATGACATAAATTATATTAAATGGTAAAAATATATTATATTTATACTTTAAAACCATTAAATTGTTTCATTTAACCATATAAATTATCTTGATGAAAAAAGTTATTTTTAATAAAAATTTAGTGTATTTTTACTATTCATCAAAATATGAAAGTTATCAGAAAAGTATCAAAAATTTATCCTATGTAATTTTTTAAATATGGATTCAAAATAAGAAGTTTATTTTTTAAAATTGAACTTATAAACTTGTCAAAAATTATATTTAAAATGGGTGCACCATCAAAAGGCGGTAAAACTGCATTTTTTGAAAAAATACTCATTTTTTCGAAAAATTGATTTTGTTTTCATATCTCATTCTAGAAAATGTTTAAGATGAATTATAATGTTATAAAATTTAAAATCCAATTAATACAATTCATAACGACTAGTTCATAATATTATAATAATATATCATTGTTTAGTGAAACTCAGTATTGCGTACAACGCAAGCTATCGAGGAAGGTCGCTCTTACGTGTAATGCAAGCCAAGTCAGGGTTGCATGTATGGAAAGATTCCTTTGGTGTTTCATATAAAATAATAATAATATATTTCAGTTACACATTGATCAAAATCTATACTTGGTGTTGTGTAAAATGAATTTTATTCGGAAGAACATGAAATTGTGTGCATCATAAGCCAAAAATAGTGTTGCGTATTCTACAAGCTAATAAGGTGTTGCGTATAGCGCAAGCTAATCTTGGTGAAGGGTACAACCAAAGACATCAAAGAAATTAAAAGGAATAATTCTCATAAAATATTTGGCTGTTACATTCTACCCCCCTTAAAATGAATTTCTCCCTCAAAATTCGTCGGGGTTATAAATGGTGTTCTACTTGAAAGTTTCTTTTATAGAAACCCACATCATAAAAAGGAATACTAAAACCTATTTTTAAAAAGGAAAGTTAGAAACATAATAGATACCCAAATTAACTCATCACTGGGTTTCCACATAGGAGAATATAGGTGAAAATATGGATATGGAAGAGAAATCTAACCATCAAGTTCTGATGGAGAGTGGTAGAGAACCTGGCTTTGAAAAATCCAAAAATCACAAAGCCATAAATTTCGGATGATCTAAGGTACCACATGATTCATCAGATATGAGAGTACTAGGACAACATTTTTGGTTTTCAAGAACATTTCCCTAACTTTGATGAATTTTTAGATAAGGAGAAATACTTACCTGATTTTAGTGTAATATCCTCGTTGGTCATTCCATGAACGATTCCCACTTCATCTATTATTTAAAGAAATGAAGTTGAATTTTTAATTCTTGAAGTATTATCATATCATAAAATAGAATGATAGGTCATTCTATCTGTCTCAAACATAAGGTTAGCCAATGTTATTAAATATACATAAGTCCATATATGGTGAGATTAATTGTATATGGTTCCAAAAATGAACTTATACTACATCTATCATAAAATTTAACAAAATAAAACTAGTTTCTACTAACCAGGGACTTCTTATAGGCCAATGGTAGGTGATAGAGGCCTATCAAACTTCGGTTGTGGGTTTTATTCTCGCAACCTTGCCTGACGCAACGGGTTGTCATCCGTCCTGAAGGTTTTCCTTTTTCTAAAACTTCACCATTATAACATTCCCGAAATAATATCGAAAAAAAGGTTCTAGACTTAAATAATACTATCTGATGTCCAACTTAATCCATTCCAATCTTTAGGCTTATCGAAAATAATTCTATCCAATCTCATAGTATAAAGTAAATGATTACTAGAAATGTTATCTACCGAGCATGTGAATATCATCATTTATTATATGATATATCTTGTCGGTCACGTTCCAATCATGTGAATACCAAAATCACGTATTCTCTTGAAAAATGAATACCCATTGAACCTTAGTGAAAACATGAATGCTGTCAAAAGTTAACTCTTTCCACATACCAAAATCCCAAAATTTATATATACTCAAACCATGATATCACTTTGTCCTTATATCAGTAATGAGCTCATTAATAATATAAAACATATTATTTTTTGATTATCCCTTCATTATGCATATATCATCTGCTTTCCAAAAATATTTCAATCATTTTCATGGTTACTGGTACCATATGATTATTGAAAACCACAATAAACCAATACATTGATATTTGAATATTCCATAATACTATAAATGTGATTCCACAACATTATTTTTAAATACCATTACATAAACACATATTCATTCCACCACATCATTTTCATACTAAACATTGCCAATCGTGATCGCTTGTGACTTCCCTTTTTTTCCTTTGCCTTAAGAGGTTGTTGATACTGATCATCATTAATCCTTGGATTACGGAATTGGTTAGCATAATGCCCTATTTCCTTACACTTTTTGCATTGAAGTGTTGGTGGTGCATTCTCTATAGTATTTTCTCTATTCACAACATTAGCTACCTTTTTCCCATTAATTTGGCACTCAGCTACTCTATGACCTTCTTTTCCACACTTAAAACATTTTCTAGTCTCTTTAAAACAATCTCCACCATTCTTCTTTCCACACATTGAGCATAACGAAACATTTTTCTTCTTTTCACCATAGTTTTGAGATTTTTCCTTGAACTCCATCTTTCGTTTCTTGTCAAAACCATGAGATGGATATGTAACACTAAATTACATTTCTACCGTTATAGAACAACACAATATTTCTTCATATCTACTGAAGTCTCCTATAGCTAATTCCCTTCGAAGACTTGGTTTTAAGCAACTAAAGAATCGATCGACTTTACTTTAAGGTTGGATGATAAAGCCAGATAAATACCTTGAAAGCATTGTAAAATTTGATTCATATATACCAACTGATTCATCATCATTTTGATTAAGCTCAAGGGACTCCTTTTCTATATATTTTCGAAGAATATGAGGGAAGTACTTATTAAAAAACAATTTCTTGAACTCATCCCATTCCCTCGATTCGATTTCATCTTGGGGCCTTATATTCTTAATTAGACTCCACCACTGGTTTACTTCACCTTCTAAACAGTAAACAACTAAAATGAATTTTTCATGTTCTGAACATCCAAGTATGGAAAATTTCTTTTCAATGGTACTTATCCATTACTCTGCAATAAGTGGATAATAAGACCCATTTAAAAAAGGTGGACGTTGCCTCATGAAGGACTCAATGGAATATTGTTCATTTCTCTGCTAACTTGGAAGTCAAGAATGATTCATAGATTGTGTAAGTATAGCAATAAGATTTTTTTACTCCATATCACATAACATTGGTTTATTCAGGAGGACAATCATTTCATTATCCATTATATTAATCAACACGGTTCCTTCAGGTTCCAGCCATCGTCTAAAACCCAAAAGAATAGTGTGAGAGGAAAAAATCATGCTAGGAAAAAATAATAATAAATGGGGAGTACCTTCAATATATAACATCTTAGGTTTAATTCTAATATCGTTACCTTAATTCTTGGACTATAACCTTTACTTATACTTTACCTTAGAGACATCACCAGACATACCTTAGAAATATCTCTAGGTATTTCACTAAAGTTTTTGAATCCTAGTTTCCAAAGGTTAAGTAAACCTTCACTCTGATTCGAACTGTAGATACCCAGAGCTTTCCGTACATAGACATTACATTACTTTTATAGAATACTAAATACATGAAAAAAGAGGCGCCTAAATACTGTATTAGTTTAGTGTCTTTGGAAACTCGGAACATAATCTTTTATTCCTGGTGAAAGATCTTCAACATCTCCCATAAAGATCTTCCCCTTTGGTTTTCTTACCTAAAACCTTTGTTTATATCCTAGGGAAAATAAAACATAAAAAGGGTGAGCTCAAATTCTCATTAAGGGTAAACATGGATAACATAAAACAATCCTTAAACATTTGAATGTAAAAACATGAACATAAAACATCAAAATCATGAGTAATGACATAAATCTTAGCAGTTCATAAGGTATAGATCATAAAGGAACATTAACCATGATAAAATAGCGTGGGAATAAAACATGTAATTGTGGAAACCATTATTCACATGTTATTATTTACATAGTAGCCAAGAAATTTCTTTCAAGACCATCATAGTGGACAAAGTCCATTACTAAACTGGGTTTACTTGCCGTTCCAACCCTGTATTACCGAACTAGATTCACTTGTCATTCCAGCCATGTCTATCTCATGAGATATATAAATATTAACCCAATGCATTAGATGGAGATATAGGTACCACCCATCTCATAATGAAATCATTATTTTGTGTGCCCCAAAATAAACATAAATCATTCATCATAACCTAAAGAATAAAATGGGTTTCATATACATCATCCGATAATAACATAATCCATACAAAACAAATGGATATAATTTCATCATAAGAAAAATAAAACCATGTAAATAATAGATACATTATAATTGAAACATAATCATACTAAATAATGTCATCTTGTATGGGAAATAGTTTTGATAAAACATTTGAAATGAATTCTTGAGGAAAATATCATTTCTTCTTCAAAATCATTTTCTTTTCAAAAAATCCCTTGAAATTTTAAAAGAAAAGGATTTTGTTTAAAATAATCATGAAATATTGTAGAGTAAGATTCATGAAAATAAAGAATTATGAAACAGTAAAAATATGTTCAGGCCGTATAATTTAAAAAAAACATTCCCCTTGTACTTTTAACGGAAAAGTCAAAAAGTACCACGTACGGTAAACAAAAGAAAGATTCCTTACATAACACAAAGTAAAAGTAAAATAGGGGTAAAAATGACTTTAAAAATACATGGATTAATATTAAACACTTTATGAAAAACATTTTTATAGACATGGATGAAAAATATAACCCCAGTAAATACTTACATATAAACAATCTTGGATAAAAATGAGATTGAAAAATTATCTCTTACCTTAGGTCCAATTTCTTCCATACGTGTAAAAAAATCCAATATAGTGGGTTTAAACATATTATTAAATTTTAATATAATCCTAATAATATTTATGATATCATATATTATTCACCTAGGACTTTATATTACCCGTTCTTTTGGCAATTCCATGTTAAAGCAGTGTTTTGGGTAAAATCGTTTCATTTATCGTATGTGTTTCAACTTGTTGTTCTTTATACTATTACTTATATCATGATTTACTAAATTACAGAATGTAAAAAATGATTTATATATAATATATATTCATCATATAAATATATATTATAGATCAATAAATGTAATGGAATACACCATTCACGGAGACGATATGCCGTACGTACGCATTAACGCTGTTTTTGTTTCCTTATTGAATTGAATGTAATTAAGTAAATGAAAAATATATGTACATAAATCCATTATCATTATTATATAATATATTTCATGATTATTTATTATATATACTTTATAATCATTATTGAATGGTTAATCATGGAGAATGAATCTAATCGCGTCGTGGAGACGGTAATCCGTACGTACTCACGAGCGATGATATCATTACCATAATTATTGAAAGGAATTGGAGTGGATGATATAATTTATCAGAATCAGTATGATGTTATAATATTAATATATAGTTATTATTTCCACTATTATACCCATCCGAGTAATGTGGTTGTGGAAAAAAGATTACACCACGACGTGGAGATGGTATTTCGTACGTACGCTCGTGCAATGATTTCATTTTCTATAGGATAGATAGAAGGTGAAATAGGATTGTTTAATATTTATAATAACATATAAGTATATGAGTGATAATGATTTTATTACTTTATAATTAAACAAATAAATAATAGGAAGTAGAAGAAGAAATAAATTTGAATGAATCAGTAAAGGATATTACCTCTTCTTCGATGTGCCTCTTCTAAACCTCCTCTTAGGGCACTAAAGTTGGTCTTTGAAGAATACCAGAACCTCTATTATGTTTCTAGGAAAGTATAGAGGAGAAATTTTCAGGGGTTGGACGAGATTTAATGCTCAAAATGGTGTGAGGAGGAGAGGGAGGTGGTGCCTTTTTATAAGAGAGGAGAGGGACACTTTTGGAAACCACTAAAATATTAATTTATAATAAACTAAAAACCCTCTTAAAAACCTTAAAAAATGAATCAAATGAGAATATTAGATGAGATAGGGTTGTAATGTCATCAAAAAAATAATATTTAGACATGTTGGTAATTTATTTTAAACCTTATAAAGTTTATTTATCCTTATTTAATCTATTTTATTTTATTTTTGGTAATAATATTCTAAATTTTAAATTGTTATAAATAATTACTTACGTGTTGTGAAATGTCAATAATTGGATAATTTATGACATTTTAGAGCATATAAATTTCAATTTATAAATTTTAAATATTTTTGTGATTTTTAAACAATTTTATAATGTGTTATTTTTATAAAATAACAATATTGTCAATTTTGAAACTATTCATTTTTTTGAATTTAAATAAAATCCACAAAGATGATATATTGGAACCAAAATATTTAATAGATTCCTAAAATGTCATATTCATCTAGAGATTTTTTGGATAACATTAATTAGATCATATAATATTTATTTCAATATTTTTAAAACCATTTATTTGATATTTCAATCAATAAAATAATTTATACATCACTATTGTGTCATCATTAATGATAATTATTTAATCCTTAAAAATTATAAATAAATTCTCATGATGTATATAATTTTATTACCTTTTAGGATACTCTTTATATTCGAAGTTTTATGAGATTTATCACTAAATTAAAATTATTACACTTATAAGATATAAGAGAGTGACATGTTGTCACTTTCTTTGATTTTAATAATAATTATATAATTTTCAAGGTCAAAAGTCCATGAAATGAATCTATTCAGACCCTTAAGTGATATGGGTCGACTTTTATTCATCCAATAGAATTTTGGCAGGTTTTAGGGTAATTTTATAATCTTATTTTTACCCTTAATTACCATATTTACCTTTAATTGTAGTAAATAAAAATTACCATAGTTACTATTCATAATGTCAAAAAAATAAAAGTAACCCATTAAAATAATTTTTACCTAATTAATCCAAATATGGAATCCATTTTTCAAAATTCAAAACACAGAAGTTGCATTAATTAATTTAAAATTAATCTCATTGTTAAGAAAATAGGTTTTTAAAAGTTAAACCATTGTCAAAGATTGAAATGTTTTTACCTATAAATTCAATGTAAAAATAATATTAATGACATAGATTATATAAAATGGTAAAAATATATTCTATTTATACTTTAAAGCCATTAAATTTTATTATTTAACCATATAAATTATCTTGATGAAAAAGGTTGTTTTTAAGGAAAATTTAGCCTATTTTTACTATTCATTAAAATATGAAAGTTATCAGAAAAGTATCAAAAATTTATCAATGTAAATTTTTATATCCTGATTCAAAATAAGAAGATTATTTTGTAAAATTTTTTAAAGACTAGAAAATTCCATGAATTTTTTTTCTTAAATTCATTGGATTTTTACGAGCCCGCAGTTTCTGACGGCGCTTGATTCTGAGTCCTGGTGTGCCTGGAATCAATTTCTGAAATTTTGTTAAGCTTAAATTAACATGCCTAAGTAGATTTCCTGAAAAATTGGAATCAATCTTAAATGGTTACTCATAACAGAAATCCGAGGGCGCCGTTGCGCTCAGGATGGCTGGTTTACCCTAGGTGTGACTTAAGTTTAGTCAGCGCGAGACTCCTGTAAAAAAATTTCCAAAATGGCATAACCGTAAATAAAACAAAATAAATAAATTATTTACTTTTTCAAATGCTTATAACTCACGAATGGTAGATTAGTTTAAAAATCCAAGAACACCGCTGAACTCGTGAGGTCATGCTTTATTTAAGAAGATACTAACTTTGGTCGGCGAGGGCCACCAGAAAAAGTTAGTTTTTGGCCGAAAATAAAATAATTAAGTTATAATTATTTTATTGAAAAATTCATAACTTCTAAATGGTAAATCAAAGTAAAACTCCGAGAGTACTGTTGGGTTCTTTGGGGCGTGTTTGACCTAGGAAGAGCCTAACCTCGACCGACGCGAGTCGAGCGTGACTGATAATAATTTTTTGAACTTTTTCTCAGGTACGTTCAGTAAACATACATTTAGGATTTTATATCTTTTGAAACGGTGCTCGGAATTGAAATTCGAGGGCACCGTTGAACTCGAAGAGATGGTAATTCCATAGTGATACCTTCACTGTAGTTGCGTTTTAACGAGAGAGGAAGATAGATTTTGGAGTTTTTTTAATTGAAATGAATAAAAATAAAGTATTAACTTTATTTTTATTATTGTGGTTAAAACCACCAAGTGGTGGTTAGTGCTGGTGGTCACCACACCCTAACCTCCCATGGGAGGTTATGGTGGTGGGTCCCACCCGCACATAACCTCCCTTGGGAGGATGTCTTGGTGGGGACCACCCGGGGGTTGTAACTCCTTGGGACCTCCCATTGTGTGGGATGAAACCCTCTCTTCATTAATTTATAACTCTCCACTTTTCTCTCATTAATTTGCCAATTCACTTAATGAATTATTTGAATTATTCACCTTCCTCCTCTAATTAATGAGACAAGTCTCCACCCATTAATTAAGTGAATGGTTTTATTTAATTCAAATATTTTTGAATTCATTTTCCAATAATTAAATAAACGGTTGGCTTAACCCATTATGTTGGATGGTAATTCATTTGGGAGGAACCTTGAGAGAGAACATCGATCTTCCAACGAAGAACATGAAGAACATGAAGAATGCCTTTCCTCTCCACCGAAGAACAATGACGCCATCTTCATTCTTCATCCGCATCAAAGGAGAAGATGCCACACGCGAAAAACATCGCCAATGATGAGTACCTCTCTTCCTCTTCCAACATTGACGGAATGACGCCACCTTCCCACAACTCCGTCAAACGACAACGACAAGAAAGGTAGGGGGTTTTACCTTAAGAAGTATTCCTTTTCTTTTCTCATCTTCTTTTGAAAGTAATCGTTGCTATGTTTTGGGATTAAATTGTTGTTCATCGTACCTTTGATGAACCAACTGCTATCACCACAAACACGGAGGGTTCGGGCCAACCTCACACGGCCCGACACCCTCCGTCGAATTTTCATTGTGATGTTCTACGAAGTGGAAACACGACATGGAAAAGAGGTGATGACCATAGATGGAGAACAAGGGCTACGCTACCCGCGGTCTCTGTGAACCGCACCGCCGACCAAGCGACGCCCGAACCGTGCCCCGACGCGCTGCCCGCACTACCCGGTGCCCAAGCAGCTTCCTGCCGCCCTGCACGGCCCCCCCAGCGCGCTGCCCGACCATTCTGGCGCCCTCGACATGCTGCTCGGCCAGTCCGGCACCCCTGGCGCGCTGCACGGCCCGTCTGGCGTCCCAGGCGCGCTTCCTGGCCCATCTGGTGCCCCCGGCGCACTGCCCGGCCAGCTCGACGCCCCCCGGTGCCCTGCCCAGCCGGCCCGGCGCCCCCCGCCGTGCTGGCTCGCCAGCCCAGTGACCCCGGTGCGCTGCTCTACCAGCCCGGCGCCCCCTGGCACGCTGGCCAGCTAGCCCAGTGTCCCCGGCGCACTACCCGGCCTGCCCGACGCCCTCGACGCCATAGTGCACTGCCCTGGTGTGCTACCCACACCCCATGCGGCCTACCTGCCCCCTACCAGTGGCCAGCTCAATGCCACCGCAGCCTGCCGCACCCTGCCCGATGCACCCGCGACCTGCCTAGTGACCAGCCGACCTGCCCGCTGGCTACCCGACCGCCGACCTTCTGAGCCAACCCGCGACATCCCCCGCGGTGTCACTGGCCGAACCGGGCCGGCCTCTCGGGCCAAGTTACCGAGCCACCTACGTGGTGACTATCGGGCCAAACTATCCTCGCGGTCCGTTGGGCTGGGCCCAGTGGACCAGGTCAAAACTTAGCGAGCTGACCCGCCCGATGGGCCAGGTCAGACCCAGAAAGTCTGACCGGGTCGACCCAGACTAGGTCGGACCGGACCTGGGCCCATTACTGACCCTTTTCTTGCTTTGGCCATATATTTGGCACCGGACGTTCGTTTGATGAACCGTCAGCGGTGCCGATATTCTTGGAGCATAGCCATCCCTTTGAGTATACCCCACTGGAGTTCGTGGTGTAGTTGAGTCATGGTTAGGTTGGTCCATACATGAATCCAATGTAAAGACCCGTACAATTCAAGGGAAATTTTTTCTTAATTTTCTTTAGAATTTTACAAGAGCGCGGTTTCAGACGGAACCTGATTCCGAGGCACGGAGTGCCCGGAATTAATTTCCGAAGTTTGGCTCGGGTACGTTCAGTGAACGAACGAGCGGGAATTCCTAACTTTTGATCCGGTGCTCGGAATTGAAATCTGAGGGCACCGATGAACTCGCAGCGCCGATATTTGCTTAAGAGGACTTTTCCCGAATGTGCGTTTGCTGAGGAGGAGTTGTTAAAAAAAAGGGGAGTTAAATGTGAAGTAATAAAATTGTGTTACAATTTTATTTCATATTCTAAGTTGTTAACCTATGTGTGGAAGTTGGGTGGGACCTACTTGTTGTTAACTACCCTTGAGAGAATAAAGGTGGGGTGGGGCCCACACGAGCCCAACCCCTCACCTTCCCTAACTCCTCTAAACCCCCCACTTAAGATGTGTAACTCATCTTAACCTTTAAACTTCCATTTAATTGGGTGACTTTCCCTCTCCTCACTTTAATCATGCCAACACATTAATCCAACTTAATGGAATTAAGTTTTTGAATTTTGAACTCTTAGAATGTCTTAATAAAATAAGATTAGCTTATTTTATTTTTGGGGGTTAGTTTGGTTGTGTTGAGGATTGGAGGAGAGAGCTCTAAGTCTCTTGAAGAACTTCATCTTCTCCGGCGAAGAACGTCTTCATCCTCAACGAAGAACGACAACACTTCGTCAAGGATCATCGACTCGGCGACCCGGTATCTTCGGACCTCTTCTTTCTCCTCGGACCTTCTTCATCGGCAAACGAAGATCCGCCAACGTCGTGTCTCTTCGGGCATATCTCTTCGTGAACGGATTTGACGAACGACGACCGCGACGCCCGACCTCCGCGACGCCGTCTTCCGCGGAACGTAGACGAATCTTCGAATCTTTAATGTGAGGTAGGGGTTGTTAATTTTCTTTTGGTTTCCTTATTTTTATTCTTGATCGTGATTTTATCAAGACTAACGTGTGACTTGATTTATTTTAAGTTGCGTTATTTTTTTTAACGTGAGGGGGGCCGGACCGCACGAACACGGCCGAACCCCCCTCCATCGTTCTTGTTTAATTCTTGCGGTGAAAGCAAGTGGCGTGGTGCCGTCGCACCACGCGGATGAACGTGCTTTTATTTTACGCGGCGTCGTCGCGCTACGCCGAGGAGAATTTTCAAGAACGCGACGCCGTCGCGCCGCGTTGAAAAGAATCAAAGTATGGCGAAAGGGGCGCGGTGCCGTCGCACCGCGCCGGACGAGAAGACCGCGGCCGGTTCCGGGGCGCGGCGGGACGAGGAGACCGCGGCCGGTTCCGGGCCGCGGCTGAAGGGAAGACCGGCGGCCGGGCCGCCGGCGTCGGAAGCCGAAGAGGGGACCGGAAATTCCGGTCCCGTTGGAGAAAACCGGCCGGCCAGCTGGCCGGCCGGATGCCGTTAAACCGGGGAATTAATTCCCCGGTCAGCATGTAAAAACCCCCCTCTTAAAGAGGGGGGGGGGGGGGGGTTCTTGAGGGAAGGGGGCAGCCGCCCCCTTGGTTCGGCGCCAGCAGGCCCCCTCACGTGAGGGGGGGGGGGGGCGGTTTTAAAAGAACCGGCGCGGCACAAAGGCCGCGCCACTTTGAAGAACCGCGGGGCTTAGCCCCCGCGTGCGCAGCCCCACGTGCGGCGCCAGGCGCCGCCGCCGCGGCCCGCCGCCGCCGCCGCCCCAGGGGGGGGGGGGGGGTCGGGCCGGGTCGGCCCGGACCCGGACCCCCCGTTTCGAACCAGTTTTAGTTTTTGGCTCATAACTTGAGCCTCGGACCTCCGAATGACGAACCGTCTGCGGCAACGCGATCCTTGAATCGAGACGGTCGTTTCGGTATATCGCACTCAAGGTTTCGGTATACTTTGAGTTCGGCCGGGTTGGTTCGTTCACGAAACCAACCGGGCCTTCGGAGCGGAAACGCTCATATCTTGAGCTACGGACGTCCGATTGACGTGCCGTCAGTCGCGTAGTGTTCCTCTTAGTGAGACGGATCTTTTGGCATACTCCGCCCGAGGTTTGGACGCAGGTGGAGAACGGTCGGGTTGGTTTTGCCTTAAAAACCAACCGGGCCCCGGAGACGAAAATGCCAATAACTCTCAGACCGGGCGTCCGATCGACGCGCCGTCTGTTGCGTTGAGTTCCTGTTGACGATACGGAACTTTTGGATACATCAACTCTGGTCTTTGTTACAGTTGATGTATCAGCCTCTCGGCTCGTGGAGCGGACCCTCCGAACGAGCTTGCTGTGTGCGGGAACCCTAGTGCTGGCTGCGACTGTTCTACTGCTACGACTGCTACTGTGACTTCGACGACGACAGTACAGAGATCCTGTGTGGATTCGACGACGACAGTACAGAGATCCTATGTGGATTCGACGACGACGACTACAACACTCAGCGATCCTACGTGGATCAGTGCTACAGGTCCTGTGTGGGCCCGATCCTGTGTGGGTCCTTGCGCTCAGCGGTTCTGTGTGAGCCAGCGCCTACAGGTTCTGTGTGAGCCCGATCCTGTGTGGGTCTTTGCGGGGGTTAGTTACCTATCGATCCTTCGTGGGTCCGACGACTTAGATGGATCAGTGATCATCTTTTTTTCGTCCTTGAAGAAGTATACCTGTGTGAGCTGAATCCTGTTGCTTTCCTGTGTGGATTGTGTTGTGCAATCCTGTGTGGATTATGTTTTGCTTTCCTATGTGGAATACGTATACTTTCCTGCGTGGACTGAGTTGTACTTGGGCTCGGAGGTTGGAACGTATTTAAATTGATGACTTAGGTATATGTATGGGCATATACCTAAGCAGTGTCGGTTGTTACTTCGTGTTTGTACTTTTCTTCGTGGTTTATCTTTTGTGGATTTGAGAGACCTTCAGGGGTCTCGGGGTCCCTACTGAGTAGCTTATACTCACCCCTGCACGGGCTTCGCCCGCACTACGTTGTGTTGGTTGCAGACGACGGACAGCGTTGACTTAGCTGAGGCTTGTAGAGCGGGACGGTACCCGGAGGTGGACCACTGGGCGGGACGTGCACGGAGCGGACGGCGGGACCCGTGGAGCAGAGGAGCTATCTGTACCCACCCTTCAGGTGGGATTTCCGGTGGACAGCTCGGAGTAGCGGCTTTTACTTTACAGTTGCTGTTTTTCCCTTTTCGAGTTGTACTTTACTTTCAGTTTGGGTTTGTATTCTGGCCCATTTACCTTTCCGCACTTTCAGTCGTACTCTGCTTGCTTAGTGTTTACTTTCCGCTTGTTTACTCTGTGGTGTGTGTTTACTTTTCAAAGGCAATGCCTTCCCTTTTTACCGGGATTTACGCCTTGGTGCTAGTCGCCAGCCCCTGGCCTATGGAAGGCGGGCTTGGGGTAGTCACGGCACGGACCCCGAGGGCGGGTCGTGACATCCAACTGCCCCCCCCCCCCCGGGACTAAAATATTAATAACTCACTGACCGGGCATCCGATTGATGCGTTGTCTGTTGTGTTGAGACCCCTATGATGTGTCGGTCCATTGAGAAACTTCCACGTGTTCCTATTGACACTTGTAGTATCTACTAGTATATTGTGGAGCATAACCTCCAGGAGATGACCAGACGGAGTGTGGAGAACTAGTAGCTGTAAACCTGACGACTGCTTGACCGATTCGACTCAGAGTGATTCGACTAGCCTGTTGGACGGAGTGCCCAATTTGGCAGCAGACCTACGATAGACAGAGTGCCTGGTTTGGTATCAGACCCCCGGTACTCGATAGGAGGAGTACCTCTGATGGCTGTTAGGGGGAGCTCCCGATTTGGCGGCAGACCCAAAGCGGACGGAGCACCTGATTTGGCAGTAGACCCGCGGTACTCGATAGGAGGAGTACCTCAGAAGTCCAAGGTTAGTGAGTAGCACCTCAAAGTCGTGACATGGAAACTGTACTCGACAGAGGAGGAGTTCTTCAGCAGCTGTGGTTTCATTAATGAAAATCTTGGTTTGAGCTGAGTCAATGACCTTTGTGTTTTCTTCATGATTGAGATGCATTACTTGATAACATAGGTATATGTTTGGGAACATATCTAAGTAATATTTATCCGTTGATTTAATACATTTTAGTTTATCTTTGTTGTATTTTGTGAGACCCTGAGGTTCTTGGGGTCCCTACTGAGTATCTTTATACTCACCCCTACACGGGCATTGCCTGCACCTCATTGTTTTGGATGCAGACGACAGATAGCGCTGACCGAGGCGGAGTGTATGAGGACTGGACGGTACCCGGAGGTGGACCTCACAACGAGTCAGTACCCAGAGGAGATAGATGGATATGGAGAAATGAGGAGGCTCTCTGTACTTACCCTTCAGGTAGGATCCATGGTGGACGATCCAGGAGCTTCTAGACACCTTCCAGCCGTTTGTCTTTTGGTTGTACCTGTTTTGTCTTTTCCTTGTACTTTATTATTGGGATTATATTTCCAGCCCCTTTTACTTTCCAACATCCCTTCTGTATGCAGTTTCAACTTAGTGTTTTACTTCCAGTTGTGTAGTCTGATTTTGTGTGTTTACTTTTATAAAGGCAATCCCTTCCCAGCTTAGGGATTTACGCCTTTGGTGCTAGTCGCCAGCCCCTGGCCTATGGAAGGCGGGCATGGGGTAGTCACAACACGGGCCCTGAGGACGGGTTGTGACAAATTTAAATTATAAACTTGTCAAAAAATATATTTAAAATGTGTGCGCCATCAAAAGGTGGTAAAACTACACTTTTTTTAAAAAAATACTTCTTTAATCGAAAAATTGATTTTGTTTTCATATCTCATTCTAGAAAATGTGTAAGATGAATTATAATGTTATAAAATTAAAAATTCAGTTAACAATTTTCATAACGTCTAGTTCATAATATTATAATAATATATCATTGTTTAGTGAAACTCGGTATTCCATACAATGCAAGCTATCGATTATGGTCACTCTTGCGTGTAATGCAAGCCAAGTCAGGGTTGCATGTAGGGAAAGGTTCCTTTGGTGTTGCGTATAACATACTAAAAATATAGTTCCGTTATACATTGATCAAAATCTATACTTGGTGTTGTGTAAAATGAATTTTATTCGAAATAACTTGAAATTGTGTGCATCATAAGCCAATAATAGTGTTGCGTATACACCAAGCTAATACGGTGTTGCGTATAGCGCAAGCTAATCTGGGTGAAGCGTACAAAAAAAGACATCAAAGAAATTAAAAAGAATAATTCTCATAAAATCTCGGGGTGTTACAATAAGATATTATAATAAGATAATATATGGGATTATAAATATGGGTATATTTTTTATAAATTAGTAACATGTTTAAAACCATTATACAGGAAGTTAAAGGATGTTTACCCAAAAGGAAACACAAGGTACGAGATTCTTGTCTCACTTTTCTTTCCATGAGGCATAATCCATTTTCACAACTTAATTATTTTTTGGGTTGAATATAATTACCCTATTGTATTTTAAATAATGAATAAATCTATCTTAATGATACTTATATTTTCATTTGTAATTATTTCTTTCAAGGGTATTATAATTGAAAAGATACCAAGTAGTAAGGAAATTCATCTCAATTTCCATTATTTGAGGTATTATTTATTGTTGTGAACATAATTTCTTATATATAGTGTATATACTTCAACTTTGACATGTAATATCAGGATTAATTCATTATTCAAGATATTTTGAATTTTAATTTTAATTATTTTAACAAAGGGGATTTAAACTTAAAGTTACACAAGTGGTAAAGAAATTTCATAACCCAATTAATTTTCATTAGGTAATATTACTTCTTCATTGTTGTTAATATTATATGATTATTTGTATAATTTATTTAACTATATATTGATTTATTTACTCTTATTTTATGTGGATTTATAGTTGATACACATAATCAATTCATTGATTAATTCTCACTTCAATGTTATGACCATTTTAATGTTTTGTTTCACAATCTCATTATAATAAATATTTCTTATTTTTGAAATTAAATTTAAGGAATTTATATGAAAGTATTTCAATGAAACCTTTTTTATCTTCTACTATGTCCATTCACAACCATTTTTAAGTAATGGTACCATTTTACAACTCTATGGTAATTTTTTTTGAATTTTTTTATGAAATCCCGACTGCATTTATCTCTTCAGTTAAGGAAGATATTTTCTTCTAAAAACTCTATTTTATTAAATTTTTTTTCAAAATTTTAACCTTTTAATAATGATTTATGAATGAAAATTTTACCCTTATTTTAAAAATTCATTCAATGAATATTCTTATCTCTTTCCGAATAAGGTACTTTTTTATCCTTTTTACCACAAAAAAGGAATGTACTTTTTTACCTAGTACGTCATGTATGAATTTAACACATTAATTTAAAAAAAGATTCCTTTGCAACTTTAGAATGTTACTATTTATAGAAAATGCTTTCAAAAGTGATTTTAAAAAGAAAAGGATTTTTAAAATGTGTTAAAAACTAGATATTTTCCTCAGTAATGTGTTTAAAATACCTTTTTATAATATATCTATTAATAAATGATACAAAAACATTATTTTTACTCCACTTGGGATATGTTTTATTGATACCATCTTTATTCTTCTTCTGGATGGTTTATGATTGATTTTTCTATGGATAATATTGACATTCACATCCTTGATTCCTTTGTTAGTCCCCTTTAAATATTAAATTTACTATAATAATTAGAAATTTAATTTCCCCTAATTATATATATAATTTATCATGTATACGTTTATTTCATAAACCATATATTATTTTTACAAATGGTGTTTGCTTTGAATGTTGTTTGCTTTTATGAGTAAATCTTGATATATTTGTATCCTTTATTTAATACAGATATTTGATGAGGAATATTGTTTATTAATTGAAGGGATTATTTGATATAGGTAATTCTTTGGATAGGTAGTGATAAGTGGATCCCAGACTTTATATAGCCCCTTGATGCATCAACGGGTTCTCATGAGACAAATTAGTTGGGACAATTAAACAGGTTTATACCATTAGTTTTAAACCATCTTGTGAAAGGTCTTGATTTATATAGGTTTTCATGTGACTCAAAGATGACATCCAATAATTAAGCACTTCCTTCATTTTGATTCAGTATTTATTATCCATGAGATTTTCACTATGAAAAAGTAAATGGAGTCATTTCATTATCAGTTTCTTGATCAAATGACATGTGTTTTAAGTCTCTTACCTTGATATATTTATTATTCCTTATCCTTTCATTTAAATGGGACGTGTTTTCAATTATTTTCCTTACAATATTTTTTATTCACTTCCTTCTCTTTGTATTGATTACATGGCATATGTATTCAGATATTTATCTTACCATAATGATTATTCTCATTGATTTATTATTCTTTCTGACGTACGTACCCTTACTAAGAATTTGAGTTCACCCTTATTGTGTTTCATTTCCATAGAATTATTTTAAGTGTGCTAAGAAAGATAAAAAAGGATATACTATATGGAATAAATTTTTTATCCTTGAAAGAAAATTATGCTGTAATTTATATATTCATTTATAATACAAGTCTTGTGTATGTATCTAGTTTAACAAGACACCTGAACTATTTGGTCCTTTGGGACACGATTTACTTATATCTTATGCCAATGTAATGGAAGTTGGCACCAACTCTGAGCTACTAGGGTCGAGTTTGCTACATTAAGTGAAGAAAATTTTATGAACTCTATTAATCCCCATTTTCGAGTCTTTGTGAAATTGTTCTATGACTAAGACTTTCCTAGAGGAAAAAATGGTAAGTAGCATCCATAAGAAAGATGAAATTAAATAAACAATACCACGTAAACGTATTCAATATGTTATTTATGGGATGATGAGACATTAATTTAAACCATATTTTTTTTACTTTCATTAATGATTTCACCAAGTTGACCTGAATAATTTTCATGAAACATAAATCAGAGGCTGGATAGATGTTAAATTTTTCTATAATGGATGTTGAGAATGAGTTTGGTGTATATTCACTAAAGTTGAGGATAGAAAAAAATATTACAAAGGTAATTATTTTGAGTCCTACCTTAAAAAACATGGAATAAAATACTATTATATTGATCCCTTTAATCATAAAAAATTAGTCACAGTAATTTTTTTTGTTGAAATAGGAATAATCATGCTCAGTTAAAATAAAATTTTTTAGTTTTTCTAGAGAAAAGTAGTAAGTAAAGCCAATAATGTGAAATAAAGATGATTACATTGTCTATAATCAAAGATGAATCCCTATGAGATGTGGTATTACAAAAATCCTATAGTTAAATGAATTAACTTTATTGGTATTCCTTTAAAAAAAGAGATAAAAAAATCAATATTTAGTAATTTTTGATGGAAAATTAAAATATTTAATTTTCATGGGATATTTTTGAGGGTAGAGGAAGTTACAAGTGTTGGAATAAACTCCTTCGAAATTAGTTTGATTCCTTTGATTTTATAATTTTTTAAAATAATAATTTCTTAATAAAATTTATTGAAGATGACAAGGAAGATATTATAAAAGATAGATTAGTGACTTCTAAAGAAGACATTGATAAATAAGATTACTGTGAGCCTAATTCTATGTAATTATATTCAAATCAGTCTAGTGACGAGAAAAATAATGCAAGAAGAAAGAATTAAACTTTAAAATTTAGGTTGAATCTAATAAAATTATTAGATATTAAGAAGCTCTAGCTCAGACAAGGCAGAAATTGTGATTTGAGAATCAGATAGAACTTATATCATAGGCGGAAACACAGTTAGTTTCAGAGGCAGCTTAACATAAATACTGGTTAAATTCTATTAATGAATAGTTATATCAGATTAATAAAAATTTCACTTGGTATCTTATTTCATGACTATAAGTAAATAATTTTATAGAAACTAAGTGTATGCCTCAAATTAAGCTTATGAAACATGGAGAAATTTTAAGAAACAAACATGGTTGTTTACAAATATTACTCATATATAGAAGGTGTTTATTTTATTGAATATTTTTACCCTATTACAAGACTTGAAACCATAATAATGTTCTTTGTAGTTTCTACTATTTTGAAATTACCAATTCTAACAGATGGAGGTTAAGTCACCTTTCTCAAATGGAGAAATTAAAGATGATGTTTATATTGAGAAACCTAGTGAGTTCATACTTGATAAATATACAACTGAAATATGTAAACTAAAGAAATACTTTTATGGATTGAAATAGGCCCCCCAGCCTGGTACTCAAAACATGATAATTTCTTGAAGCAGTTGAACATTTCTAAAGGAAAATTTGATAATAAATTTTATATATAGGATATGAACATAGGTACCATAACTTTAATTGTTTATGTTGATTACATATTTTTTGTTGGAAACAGAGTTAAAAATTATGAATAATTTTATGAGAAAATGAAGAATAACATTGAAATATTAATGTTCGGAGAGTTAAATTTATTTCTGGTATTACATGTTCAATAAGGGGGAAGATTCAACTTCCTCTCTCAAGAAACATAGTCCAAAGATTTTCTACAAAAGTTTATTATGATAGATTCAAAAAAGTTTTCCACTTTTATCTCCATTTGTATGAATTTGATTAAAGATGAAGCTGAGAAAAGTGTTTACCAGAAATAATTTTTGTAAATTGATAGGAATCTTACACTATCTTACTACTTCAAGACTAGACATTTTATATGATGTCAATTTGTGTGCAATATATCACAGTCATTTAAAGAAATCACACATACTGGAAACTAAAATAATACTTAGGTATGTTAAAGGAATATTGATGTTGTTAATATTTTCATGACTTATTATATAACCCCTTTATTGATTTTATATCAAATGTGCATAATTTGTGTGAAATATTAATGTTTTAATATTAAGTATAATTTTTGAGCATTTTTAGAAGTAGTCCTATTGATTTAGTTTATTATTTTATTTATAAATATCTCCATACTAATAAAAATTGTGTTGTTCTTATTTCGTAGGATTCCTTATTCAATTTCTCACATATCATTAGAAGGAATCATGGGCCAATTCTTCCATTTGAAGGCTCATATGGTCAAACCAAGAAGACCCAAAGAATTTGTGATGAAATTGGACCATCAATTATGATTGAGTTACTGGTCTAAATCCCGAATCCAAAATTTTATGAAACTCCACCATATATTCTTGATTATCCAAAATAATCATGGATAAAATTTTGAAGGTCTAACTACAAGAAAAATGGGCCCAAATAATGCCTTGAAATCCAGCCCACCATTCTGGTCAAGAATTAAAATCCGAACACTATGCACGCCATATCTCATGATGTAATCATCAAATAGAGATGAGAGTTTGTAGTGTAAAATAGGAGATATATAAGGCCTACTTTTTTGAAGAAATCATTCATATTTGAAGGCATATTACTATTAAAAAAGCCTTTCACATTTTAGATTTCAAAAATATTGTATCGAAATGGACAAATTAAAATTTTTTAATCAACCGGCCAAAACATTGGATTTATATATCCAAATTACTCAAAATATTGAGAGAGGTCGGCCAAAATTATTATATAAAACTTTATATAAGGAGATATCTCGAGATTCGGCTGTCTGTATGTCCAAATCGTCGAGCCAAGTAGAGGGACAGATTTGGAATGCAAACAGTCCACTTCCTTGGGCTATAAATGCATTCCCCTACTCTCCCTCAAAGGAGTTGGAATTTTAGAAGAGGGGATCACATATTGGGACAACAAAATCCTTTCCAAAGGCTTGGGAGGAACTTCCATACTCAATTTTTCATTTGATATACCCTTCCTTTTCTCTTTGTTTCCTTTTACTTTTGAATTGTTCTTCATTTGTAATCTTGTAAGTTTGTGTTTTGTAATTCCGTTTTAATGAAATTTTCTTCTTCAATATCCCTTATTATCATCCAAATTCTATAGTTTAATATTAATGTTCTTAAAATAGTTTAAATACAGTTGAATCCTCTTCACTTATTTTGCTTCCTCATTCAATCTAAAGTCTGTTTTTAATTCTCATCATTGTTCGTGTATGTGTTTGACGCACCACTCTTTTCTTCTCCCTTTATTTTTATTCTCTTCTTAAATTATAATCATAATAGTTATAACCATATTATTAAACACCCAAATGGATGATTAAATCTCTCATTGGGGTGAGTAATAATTTAGGTATGTTAAGTGATTGAGAGCTTTTTCTCGATTAATATTCTTTGAATTAACATTGTGTATGTTGGACTTAACATGTCATGGATTAATGACTTGTTTTGTTTAAAATGTGGTTTCCATGGATTATTGGAACCATAAATACACCCCCATCAGTAATCTCTGATTGAAATTAGACCCTTAAGTTAGGTTAAGGCTTGGATTAAAGCCTTAACACTTAGTAATTCTAATCAACGTCAACTTGTGACATGGGTGTTAATTTAATGCAATATAAAGCAAATCTCAAGGATAAAAAAGCTTAACTACCTAATGATAAACTCACCCCAATATTTATCTATTTTTTAATTCCAAAATCATACATATATTATTTCATAAGCTCTATAAACAAACCCCCCAATCAGAATATAATTATCTAAAAAAACCGACTATTAAAAAGTATCATCTCCGAGGATTAGACCCGAGTGCTGCTATGCACATTATCATAGCATCGGAACTTTGACCAGTCGATAGGTGAAAATCGTCCGCACATTTCAAATGGTTCCATTGCTAGAGATGGTGCTTTAAATATTCATTAGTTTCTAGTTATTGTAAAAAAAAGAAAAAAAAAACAAAATTTAAAAAATTTTGAAAAAAACACAAACAAAACCCGCCTTCTCATAAAGATCATAAACTAAAGAAAACACAACAAACAGTCTTCATCTTTCTTCCAAATATCTCTGAATGCCCCTAGTCTCCCAAAAAATCCCTTGGATTTGTTTGACCCTAAAATTGAGAGAACGTTTCACCAACTTAGGAGGAACTTAAGAGATAATCAACTCATTCAAGAACCAGTCCTTGTCTAACCAGTTGAATTAGATATGGATAATCCTAGGATACAAACACATAAAGAACTTAATACCCATGATATGAATTACCAACCTCTTGGTATTCAATATCCAAACATAGAGGCTGATTTTGAACTCAAATCGGGGTTGATTCATCTGCTTCCTCATTTCCACGGGCTAGCCGGTGAGGATCCACATCTCCGCCTTAAAGAGTTCCAAGTGGTGTGCTTTACCATGAAGCCTCAAGGGGTTTATGTGGAACAAATCCAACTCTGAGCATTCCATTACTCCCTAGTTGACACTAATATGTCATGGATTTACTACCTCCCTCCTGGTTCCATAACCACACGGAATGACATGAAGAGAATCTTCATAGAAAAATTCTTTCCTGCTTCTCGTACTGCTTCTATACGAGAGGAAATAAATGGTATCCATCAGTTTCCAAGTGAATCACTCCATGAATACTGGGAGAGGTTCAAAAAGCTTGTTGCAACCTACCCACACCACCAAATCCCTGATCAACTCTTGAAACAATACTTCTATGAGGGGTTATTGGCTATGGAGAGAACTCTCATTAATACCACAAGTTGCAGTGCACTTGTTAATAAAACTCCCATAGTTGCAAGAGATCTCATATGTAACATGGATAAAAACACACAACAATTCCATACTCGAACACATGATCAAGTCAAAAAATCCTAAGATAATCAATCCATTGAGCCGAACAAGATGATCGAGTGGATGAGTGAAGTTACAGGTCTTGTGCGACAACTAGATGTGGCTACCAAATCCCCAACCTCATCTTCTCCCCAATCAATGTTTCCTGGACCAGTCAAAAACTGTGGAATCTGAAACTCTTTATCTCATAAAACTGACACATGTACACAAATTCAAGAGGATTAATCTGATTCATCTGGATGAATGTAGCTCAATGCAGCATATGCTCAGTGGAACACCAACCCTCAACTATCAGGTCAGTTTGTTAGAAACTTCAACCAACCTCACTCTGAGACCTTCTGTTCTTCCTATAACCAAGGCCTTAGGTATGATAATCCCATATCTCATCCCCCTCAATTCCATCCTCAAAACCAAAACCAGTTTCAATATGGTCAAGGTGTTGGTAACTTCCAACAACCTTATCCTTTTATTCCTTACCCTCAAAGGAACAATCCTCCTCCTGGATTCCATTATCCTAGTGAGACTTCCCAATTCCAAAACCAATACAATCTCTTTCCCAAGAACCAAAATCTAGGTAATCCCAATCTGAGACAAGCCTCTCCTTCAAAGGAACCATGGGAAAGTGTAGTGGAAGATCTTTCCTCATTCACCCGTTCTAGCCTCAAGAACATTGACACCCAAATTGGTCAACTTTTGTCCCACCTTAGTCAGCAGCAACCATCCAATTATTCCTAACTCCCAGCTCAACCTTTACCCAACCCCAAGGGTAATGTAAGTGAAATTGAACTTAGATCAAGAAAGAAAATTGCTATACCTCAAGATAAGTCATATAAACCACCTTTCAATGTTGACCTATAAAATTAAAAGAAAAAGAAACTTGAAAAGGATCCTAAATCCATTCCCTCACCTCCTTTTGTTCTACTTAGGAACCCAACTCATTTTGCTTAATCCGTTTCTAAGACAAAGAAGTCCTTTGAACCCGATCCTGAAATTCTCGACATGTGTAGAGGTTTTGAAGTCAAAATTCCCCTCTTAGATGCCATAAAACAAATTACTAAGTATGCCAGGTTTCTCAAGGAGTTTTGTACGCACAAGAGGCAACTTAGGACCTTCGAAAATGTTTCAACCCAAGAGTCTATACCCATTAAGTTAAAAGATCTAGGGACCTTTACGGTTCCATGCCAAATTAGAAGTTCCAAATTTGATGATGCACTAATAGACCTAAGAGCCTCAATTAATGTCATGCCCAAATCCACATTCTCAAACCTTGGTGTAGGTCCCTTACATACAACGGGTGTTGTAATTCAATTGGACAATCGAAGCACAACCAGTCCTATGGGAATAATTGAGGATTTCCTTGTCTGAGTCAATGATCTTATCTTCCCTAATAATTTCTATGTCCTTGACATGGAAGGTGAGACAAACTCTTCTCGCTCTCCCCTAATTCTTTGAATACCATTCCTCATGACTGTGAGAACCAAGATTTATTTCCATTCAAAAATATTATCCATGGAATTCGGTGACCAACTGGTCAAGTTCAACATTTTCTAAGCCATGCGATACCCATATGAGGACCACTCTGAATTCTCAATCCATGCTTCTGAGGACACTTCTAAGAGTCAATCAAACCCCAATCCAGCATGTTGTTCATATTCTAATGACAAAGGATTTTCTAAAATCTGCACCATGATTAACAATGTCATAAATGGTGAAATTTATGTGGCACTTTCATTCATAAACTCTATAAATCTAGAGGATCTTGAAAACTCTCTTGAATCCCACATCAATTTTGATCTCTAATGCTTTACCTTGGACAGTATTAAGGAAAATTAATCTGAAGCAAATAAAGTCCCTTATTACATTCCTGAGTTGTCTAACCCAAAAATTAAATATGGGACTGATCTAAAACCTCTTATTGAACACCTAAAATATGAATTACTTTTCCATGATCACTCATATCTTGTCATTATCTCTTCTTCACTTACTGAAACCGAATAGTCCAAACTTGTTCAGGTGTTAGAGGAAAATAAAAAGGCCGTAGGTTAGACCCTAGATGACATGCTAGGAATCAACCATGATCTTTGAATGTATCACATCCATCTTGAGGAATCATCTAAACCAATTAGACAACCACAAATAAGACTCAATCAACTCATAGTTGAGGTAGTTAGGTAAGAGATCACCAGGCTTCTTCAATCTGGTATTATCTACCCAATTTCTGATAGTGAATGTGTTAGTCCAATTCAAGTTGTTCCTAAGAAGGGTGGGATAACTATTGTCCCAAATGAACATGGGGAGGTAGTCAAAACTCGAGTGAAAAACAAATGGCATGTGTGCATCGACTTCCAAAAATTGAATGTTGAAATAGGAAAAGATCACTACCATATTCCATTCCTTGATCTAATGTTTGAATTATTAGCTGGAAAGTCACACTATAACTTTCTTGATGGATCCACTGGATACTTCCAAATCCCAATCACACCTTAGGACCAAGAAAAGACAACTTTCACTTGCCCCTTTGGAACATATGCATATAGGAGAATGCCTTTTGGCCTTTGCAATGCTCCTACAAAATTCCAGAGGTGTATGATGAGTATATTTTATGAATTAATTAGACACTACATGGAAGTCTTCATGGATGACTTTACCATTTATGGCAAGTCATTTGAATCTTGCTTGAATTCACTCTCTCTAGTCCTTCAAAAGTGTGTCAAGTGTAACCATGTGTTAAATTCGGAAAAAGTCACTTCATGGTTACAAATGGGACTGTTCTAGGACACATAGTTTCAAAAGATGGTATCAAAGTTGATCCTTCCAAAATTGAAGTGATCCAATCACTTCTTCAACCCAATTCTGTGTGAGACATCTGTTCATTTCTCAGTCATGACAGTTTCTATCGGAGATTCATCCATAACATCAGTGGTATTTCCTCCCACTAACTTGGTTGCTCCAAAATGATGTCACTTTCCATTTTGATGAGGTTTGCAAGAGATCCTTTGTTGAACTCAAAACTGCTCTAACATCCACCCCAATAATATGACCCCCAGATTGGTCCTTACCCTTTGAGTTGATGTGTGATGCTTCTAATAGAGCTGTTGGGGCTGTTCTTGGTCAAAGAAGAGAAAATATTACTCATGCGATCTATTATGCCTCAAAAACATTGGATGAAACTAAATATCACTACACTGTCATTGAAATGAAACTTTTAGTAGTAGTTTATGACTTAGATAAATTATGTCCCTATCTCTTAGGTTCCAAAATCATAATCTTCACAGACCATTCTACTATAAAGTTCTTACTCAAGAAAAGTGATTCCAAATTGAGGCTAATAAGATGGATCCTAAAGCTCCAAGATTTTGACCTTGAAATCAAAGATAGACTAGGAAACGAAAACCCTGTGGCTGATCACTTGAGTAGAATTTATAATTCTTCTCATTCTGAAATCATCGATCCTGAATTCCCCACTGAGCACCTTTCATCTCTCACTCCAAAAATACCATGGTATGCCCCAATTGTAAATTACTGGGTTTCTGGTGTTTTTCCTAATTTTTTTTCAAAAGAACAAAAAATGAAGTTGGAAAGTGATTCAAAATACTATTTTTGAGAAGAAAATAAACTTTGGAAAACGAGGGTTGACATGGTAATTAGAAGATGTTTTGATGAAGATGAACATTCCTCCATCCTATAATTCTATCACTCATTTCCCGGAGGTGGCCACTTTGGACCACAAAGGACCTCGCGAAAGGTCCTATACTCTAGATTCTTCTGGACTTCACTCTTCAAGGACTCACATGAGTTCTGTCAATCATGTCCCACTTGCCAAAAGTTTGGCACAATTACAAATAGAAATGATATTACCCAAATACCATTAATTTTCTGTGATATCTTCGATGTTTGGTGAATCGATTTCATGGGAACATTTCCCCCTTCTAATGGATTCTCATACATCCTTATTGCGGTTGATTATGTCTCTAGGTGGGTCGAGGCCAAACCCACTATAAAGGATGATTCATATACTTTTAGTGAGTTCCTAAACACACACATCTTCCATCGATTTGGCACACCACGTGCCTTGATAAGTGATTAGGAACCCATTTATGTAATAGAACCATTGAATCTATTTTGAAAAAGAATGGGGTTGTACATAAAACATCAATTTCATATCACCCCAAAAAATGGAATGGATGAACTTTCTAATAGAGAAGTGAAAAGAGTTCTTGAGAGAATTGTAAAACCCACCAGAAAAGACTAGCCTAAAAGACTTGGTGAAGCACTTTGGGCTTATCGAAATGCCTATAAAACACCCATTGGGATGTATCCTTTTAGGCTAGTTTTTCGTAAAGCATGTCATCTACCAGTTAAAATCCAACATAAGACTTTTTGGGCAGTGAAAACCTGTAATTTTGATTACGAAAAATCTGGTGAATAAAGATATTTGTAATTGGCTAAACTGGAGGAAATTCGACTTGAATCCTATGAGAATTCCGATCTGTATAAAGAAAAGGCCAGGGTAATTAATGACAGACACAACCTGAGAAAGGTGTTCAATGATGGTGAAAAGGTAATGCTATTAAATTCTCAATTTTAGCTTCACCCAGGTAAGCTTAATTCTCATTGGGAAGGTCATTTTGTTATTACTAATGCTTACCCATTTGGTGCAGTGCAAGTCCAAGAGCCCTCTTCCAAGAGGATATTCACGGTTAATGGACATCGGTTAAAGAATCACCATGAGAGGACACACAATCCTGGATCAACATCAACTTCCATTGGATCCCCAACTTCTAAAGTTGACCCACCACTAGATGGATATGGCAACCCACCAAATCCAAACCAGGGGCACCTCTTTCCCTTTAACTCTCTCTCTAACTCTTCCTCTCTCTACCTGTTTCTTCTTATTCCTCTCTCTTTCATTTTTACCACTTTTTTTATCAAACCCTTTATTTTTACTTTCTCTTTTTTTGGGTGTATCTTTATTAAAGACTAAAAAAAACCTAAAAAAAATCATTATAAAAAAAAATACAAAAAAAATCTAAATTCATGATTACTCACCATCAATTTTTATAATTTTGTCCAGCCATTTTTGGGAGTTAACAGAAATATTTTCATCTCAAAATTTTTGTATTTTCATCATGGCTTTTGATAAAGAATTTTGTGTCAAAATTAACAAATTTTGAATGCTCCATTTTTGATTTGGAAAATGCTTTTCCCAAATCATGATGAACAACATTTGCTTTCATGCCAAGGCATCCTATAGCCATCTTTTCAAAATGTGTGTTTTCACCTCTATTTGTGAGTCTTGAGTTTGTGTACCTTCGATCTGAATTTCCTACTTTAGTGTGCATTAATATGATAGAGGCATTTTCTAAACCACATGAGACACACAATATCCAAATAGCCTCCCATTTCCATTAAATTAATCCTCATTTTGAAATCCCCTTTGAGCCTATTAAAACCTTTTCTTTTCTAGCCACATTACAAGCCCAATAACTTTTACCACCCAATATCAACATGGATTTTTCATTTTATTTTTTTGAAATTTAAGTGTGGGTGGAATGGATTTCATTATGGGTACCCTTTGTTGATTTCCCCATGTCATCATATGCATGACAACAAGAATCCATTTCAGTGTGGGGGAGAGGTTGTCATTCAGTGTGTTTTCTGGAATGTAATGTACTTCATTTATGTAATTTTGTAAATGTTATTGACAAGTTTTCAAAAAAAAATCAACAAAAAAAAAGAACAAAAAAGGGTTGTTTCTTGGGTAGGTCAAAAATAAATCTTCCTAACCATTTGATCTTATTACTACTATTACAATTAGTGTCGAGAGGAGATCAATCATGGATTGGGATATGAGTTTGAGATCATTTCCATGTTCAAATTTTGAAAAAAAGAAAAAAAAGAAAAAAAGAACACTTGAATTATATTTTTATGTCATTGGGAGAAGTTTTGGGGTTTGTAAATATTTCATCTTCTCATCCCCTTAAAATTTTCTTCCTCTATTTTGTCTTTCTTCACACAATCATTCCCTTGTAAATATGTGTTTTCATTTCCTTCCATGTTTTATTTCAAAAAAAATGTTCATTGCTTTTTCTATGTTGGTGTTTTACCCCTCTTATTATCTATATTGGACATTATATTCCTACCATCCCATAGCTACAGGAAAACACCTAAAAAATACCTCTTTATTCTTTTGCACTTTGGATAGGGATTGGAAGCTGAGATCTCTTTAAAACTCTAAGATTTACACTTTTGGTTGGTGAAAGAGTGTACTACAACAAATGAATTTTATCATCTTGAGAGGTGTGAGTTTTAAGTGTCCACATTTTCTATTTCTAAATTTGAGTAGTAAAAAAATGAATTAGTTTTGGAACATTGTTTATTTAACAACTTGTGGTGTAATTCAAAATGGATGAGTGAAATAGTCTTAACCTCCCCTGATTGGAGAAAACAAAATTTTAATATTTTTTGGTGAGTGAAAATGATTTTGTTATGTTTTTATATTTGTTGCACATGAGGACATGTACAAGGCTATGTGTGGGTGATTTTATGTTATTAATATTTTCATGACTTATTATATACCCCCTTTACTAATTTTATATGAAATGTGCATAATTGTTTTGAAATATTAATGTTTAAATATTAAGTATAATTTTTGAGCATTTTTAGAAGTAGTATAATTTAGTCACTTTACTATTTTATTTATAAATCTCACCCTACTAATTCAAATTGTGTGGTTATTATTTTTTAGGATTCCTTATTCAATTTGTCACATATAATTAGAAGGAATCATGGGCCAATTCTGCCATTTGAAGGCTCATATGGTCAACACTAGAAGACCCAAAGAATTTGTGATGAAACTGGACCATCAATGATGATTGAGTTACTGGTCTAAATCCCGAAGCCCAAATTTTATGAAACTCCCCCATATATTATTTATTATCCAAAATCATCACAGATAAAAAATTTGAGGTCTAACTACAAGAAAAAGGGGCCCAAATAATGCCTTGAAGTCCAGCCCACCATTCTGGATGGGAATTGAAATCTGGACACTATTCACACCATATCTCATGATGTAATCATCAAATAGAGCTTCTATTTTGCAGTGTGAATGAGAAGATATATTCGGACGACTTTGTTGAATAAATAATTCATTTTTGAAGGCATATTCCTATTCAAAAACCCTTTCACATTTTGGACTTTAAAAAGATTGGGTTGAAATGGATAGATTAAAATTGTTTAATTAACCGGCCATAACGTTGGATCCATAGGTCTAAATGACTCCATATTTTTATAGATTTCGTAAAACATTATTATATACAACTTTAAAGAAGGATATATCTCTAGATTCTGCTGTCTGGATTTCCAAATTGTCAATCCAAGTAGAGGGATAGATTGGGAATGCAAACAATCCACTTCTTTGGGCTATAAATGCATCCCCCCTCTCCTTCAAAGGAATGGGATTTCAGAAGAGAGGAGAACATATTGGCATGACCAAATCCTTTCCAAATTCTTGGGAGGACCTTGCATACTCAATTTTTCACTTGAGATACCCTTCCTCCTCTCTTTGTTTCCTTTCACTTTTATGTTGTTCCGCGTTTGTAATCTTGTAAGTTTGTGTTTTGCAATTCTATTTTAATGCAAGTTTCTTCTTCAATATCTCTTATTCTTATCCAAATTATGTAGTTTAATATTAATTTTATTAAAATTATTTAAATATAGTTGAATCCTCTTCCCTTATTTTGCTTCCTCATTTAATCTAAAGTCCGTTTTTAATTCTCATCATTGTTCATGTGTGTGTTCGACGCACCACCCTTTTCTTATCCCTTTATTTTTATTATCTTATTAAATTATAATCAAAATAATTATAACAAGATTATTAAACACTCAAATGGATGAGTAAATCTCTCATTTGGGTGACTTATAATTTAGGTATGTTAAGTGATTGAGAGCTTTTACTCGATGAATATTCTTAAATTAACATTGTGTATGTTGGACTTAACATGTCATGGATTAATGAATTGTTTTGTTTAACATGTGATTTCCATGGATTATTGGAACCATAAATACACATCCATCAATAATCTCTAATTGAAATTAGAATCTTATGTTAAGTTAAGGATTAGATTAAATCCTTAACACTTAGTAATTCTAATCAACATCAACTTGTGACATGGGTGTTAATTTAATGCAATATAAAGCAATGATCATGGATAACACAAGCTTAACTACCTAATGATGAAATCAACCCAATATTTATCAATTTGTTAAATCTAACATCATCCATAAATTATTTCATAATCTATGCAAACAAAACCCCCAATCAGAATACAATTAACTAAAAACAACTGACTATTAAAAAGTATCATTACAGAGGATTCGACCCGAGTGCGGTTATACACATTAGCAGAGCATCAGAACTTTAACCGGTCGATAGGCGACAATTGTCTGCACATTTCAAATATCAAATTTTGTCATGATGTATAGAAGAAGTAATGAGATAAAATTTATTATGTATATTTATTTTGATGGGGTTGGAGATTGTAATGATATAAAATCAAATTCAGTATGAACTTTATTTTTTAGGATAATGCTTTGTGAGATGGAATAGTAAGAAACAATGTTCTGTTACATTGTGCACATTAGAAGAAATATATGTTGATGCCACTGAATATTGTACACAAATGATGTGGTTGGAAGTTTATCTGGAATATTTAAGACTGAATATTGGTAAACCATTGAAGAATATTTGTGATAAACAAAGTTCCATTGATCTTTCCAAAAATACTATAAAAAATAAAAATGAATGTAAATTGATATTGAGTATCATTTCATAAAATTAGAAGTTATTGGTGGATAATTCTTTCTTGAGTATATTTCAATAAAATATTAAATTTCTAATGTTTTTACCAAAGCTATTCCAAGAGAAAGATTTAAGAATTTGAAGATAAAATTACATTTTAACCACCAATAATGACTTACTAATGTTTTTATGGAAGGCACCCCCATGATCCTTTGGATTCTATTTTCAAAGGATGAGAATAATTATATTTTTGTTAGAAGAATAAAAAACACATATCTAATGCTTTTTTGAATCTGAATCTGGTGTTATCATAAACAGTTTTAGAATAAAATATGGAATGAAATTTTATCTTATCATGGAATCAAAATTGATAGCCATAGAGGGATGAAATTCCTTCAAAAAAATTCCTTAGTAGTGTGGTGTTATAAATTTATCTATTAGAAAGGATGTGGTTTGATAGAATGTTTAGAAAAAAGTTATTGAAAAGAATATTAATAATTTTGAGAATGTTTCTAGAAAATCCAAAGGGTATGATTTAAGACCCTTTAGGTTGTTTTTTAATGAGTTTTTTATTTGTTTTCAAAATCTATTTTTTGAATGTTTTTATATCAAAGGTAAGAAGGAGTTATTAAGTTTCTTAATAGAATTTTCATACGTTATGAAACTAAAAATGTTTAAGAAAGTTTCCTTACCAAGCTAGACAATTTCGTGTTGTTCTATAAGTACATATCATCATGATGATGCTCATGATATTAGCTGAGTTTTCTTGAGTGTGAACTATTGGAGAGATGTAAAAGTTCATCCTATGAAGTTTGTGTTGCAATAATTCAAATTTCAAGATGAAGTTTCTAGATTGATAGGGTGAACAAAGTTGAAGTTTCAAGCTATAAAAAGTTAAATATTATGAATTTGAAGATACACATAATTTAATGTTTGATTATATAAATCCGTAGAGGATGTTTTTGAATAAAAAGGATATTGTTTTATATTTTTTTGAAAAATTTACTTCAGACTAAGTTTTGTAGGACAAGGTTTTTTCTAATCTAGAAGAAGAAAATTTCATCAGTTCATCAGATAGTCTTTCACAACTCGTCCCCAGGGGCCCGTCCCTTGACTACCCCAATACCACCTTCTATAGGCCAGGGGCTGATGACTAGCACCAGAAAGGCATATCTCAGAAAGGGAAGGCATTTCTTTTAAATTTATACACACACATAAAGTGAATACTACAAAAATAAAACCACAGAGGTAGAAAAATAGTACAACCACCATAAAGTACCACCACTGAGATTAAAGTGTGTAAAATTAATATAAAGGGGCTAGAATACAAGCCCAACTGAAAGGAAAGTATATAAAAGGAAGTACAAGATCTATAGGTTGTTCACCAAGGATCCTACTTTAAGGGTAGGTACAACTCTCTGTTAGATGTCACTAAAACAAACCACATCTATTAATCGACCTCTGAGCACCATCTATCCCTGGCTCCCTTAAGTCCCAATCAAAGATTTCTATCGTCTGCACAAGACAGAATAGGTATGGGTGAAGCCCGTGCATGGGTGATTATAACAACACCCAGTAGGGACCCCAAGACCCCTGAAGGTCTCTTAGAATTCAACAAAGGAAAATAACACAAGGAAACACCACAGAGGTAATACCACTAAGTAAGATCTCAAATATATAGCACAAAGTAAACAACAACTCATAACAGGTATAACTTAAGTACAAAAGTAAAGATGATTAGTCGTAAGGATAGATCATCTTATTCTATTGAGAGGATCTACTACTGATCTATGAAGGTTTTCTCTACTGCTGATTCATGAAGGGTCTCTCTATGGCTGATCTATGATGGGTCATGGTATTACTGATCCACAAAGGGTCACTCTTATGCTGATCCATGAAGGGTCACTACTATGCTGATCCACGAAGGGTCGCTAGTATGATGATCAATAAAGTGTCTCTATTATGCTGATCCTTGAAGGGTTTATATTATTCTAATCCACAAAGGGTCACTAGTATTCTGATCCATGAAGGGTCGATAGTATGATGATCCACAAAGGGTCGCTAGTCATTCTTCACGACATAACCAACAATTGGATTTCCACACTTAGAACGTTTGATTCCAATAGGATATTTTCCTCAAGCCATCGGTTATACCAAAACATCCATGAAGTCCCACATATAGTAACCAAAAGTACCATCTCGTCATAAGGTTCCCAACGCAAAAGACGGTGGGTCGAACAGATGCCTAGTCTGTAAGATATGGGCATTTTTGTAAAAAGGGAATGGTTGGATTTGAGTCCAATCCAACCTGACCATATTCCATCCTCTAAAAAACCTCACATATAGTATCTCAAAAGGTCTTCCTCGTCTCAATGGTCCTTGTTTTACAGACGGTGTGTTAATCATATGCCCGGTCTGAAATTTATTGACATTTTTCCAAAAAGGGGCTGGTAGGGTTCAGGTTCGGTCCCACCCAGTCAAACCAACCCATGCCGATTGGAACAACCCAACTGACCCAGCCCGGGGTCCACCGACCTGACCTGGTTCTGCCGACCTAATCTAGACTCGTCCAGACATGGGTCCGGCCCACTGGAGCAAGTCCGGCCTTCAGCCTAGTAGGAACGCAGCTCAGAGCTACGTCTAGCTCCTCTGTTACCCTACGGATGGGGGGCCTTCCTTTTTCCATGATTGAGTGACCACGGTCCACCTTGTGCTGTACCACACATGGCCTTCGATGCGGCCGAGTGGCAGTGTCCACCGTCACTCACCTGGGTGGCCTGGACGTAGGCCTCCACCTCAATGTGGTGCCGATTGGCACTACATCTCCACACCGCTATGCCCAGCTGACCGTGGAATTATGTAACCATGGTGCACCAATGGGCGTGCCATCTCCCTTAGCCCTCTGCCTCACCACCGGCACACCGACAGTTCATTCTGTGATTCACTAGAGTCGCTTCAGTGGTCCATTTTTCGAACCGTTTGCACCCATAGGACTGTCAGGATTCCAGCTTCGCTGTGACGACCTTGATATTTCCTTGCCACCATTTCAAAAAAAAATCCCAAATAATGAACAAGGTGGAGGGGGGTCGGGCCTTGTTTATGTAGGCCCAAACCCTCCACATTATATGTTTAAAATATGGAAGGATCTGGAATGATGTTCGATAAAAACTCTTTAATCCCAAATAGAAAACCTAGAAATATCACCCTCCTGCAAGAATGGAAAATCCAAGGATCAACCTATTCATAGGTTGATCCACGTTTTTCATTTAGAACAAGAATGAGGAAAAACATGAATCAAAACAAACCCCTTACTTTGTCTGACGTTCGTTGCTATTGCATTCCATCCTCGAGGGTTCAAGAGATCGACGTCATTCATCACTTCCCAGATTTGTTCTTCTGGGTATGTCGAAGTCGATGAAATTCCACTGGTGTTCTTAGTTCTTCGTTGGAGAAGAATATCACCAAAGGTTCATCATAGAATTTCCAATGGGTTAATTCTCAACTCTCCAACGTGTTTTAGTTAATAAAAAGAAACACGTTATAGTGTTTCTGTTATACTGCGACGTTTTATCATTACACTATTTCGTTTATGAAACAACATAGTGGTTATGCTTGCGCAACGAGCCATTGAGGATCCTCATTTAATGTGTCTCGTCATATCCTCCTCTCCACACCACATCACCAGCATCCTCCACCCAATGGTGAGAAAATAAAATAAAATAACCTCTTAAGATGTTTTATTATTTTCTGAAAATTCTAAAAATTAACTTTTCTGTTTGACCCTTTCCGGTTGAAGTTAAGTCCTTTATAGGTGAATCCCAATGTTCTGAGTTCAATGGTGCCCTTATATTTTTTATCCGAGCACCGGTTCAAAAGTTAGAAAATCCTGCTTGCACATTCACTGAATGTACCTTAAAAAAAGTTCAGAATTCTATTTTCGGCTCACCGGGCCTCAGAATCACATGCCGTCAAAGCGTGCTGTCTTGAAATAATTCTATATAATTTTTTTTAGAAAATTTACAAAGAAGTTTTTAGAAATTATATATTCTTTAGAAATATCATTGGACACACATGCGCAATTTTGTCCGAATGGAAGTGTATAAATGTTATTGAATAGATAGGTATAAATTTACACTAAAAGAAGATAAATATTTTATACTATTTAGAGTAAAGTTTTAAGAAAATTTCAAGACTAAATCTCCCACATTACTAGAATTTCATTAGATAAAGAGAGTTGATGGATAATAAAGTCACCATGTTGAGTTTATCAAGTCATTCAGATTAGATAAAGATCCATCAGGCGGGAAAGAATCAAATAGAGAAATGTGAATTCATTAGATAGATGATTTAATGAATATTTACCAGACTAGGTGTTTTGATTTAATCCCCATATAATGTTTGAGTGAACATAGGATGGCCAGATGGAGACTTGATATCACATCAAAAAGATAATGTCAGAAAAACTTTGGTGAAGTCCATCAAATAATGGGTGATTGTAAAGCTCAAAAAATAGGGATATCTTGAGTTCACTAGACTAAGTCAATCTGATTATGAAGATAAGATAGAGGGGAGTTAGATAGGATAGTGCACCGGTTGAAAAATTTCGTAAGATAATCATCAGAAAAACATTTTCTGAATGAAGTATTGAGGATATTTACAAAAAAATTTAATGTCCTTAACAATGAAAATTCCAATATGATCCTTAAATGATTGTTTATCTAGTGATTTTAAGGTATTTTAAATAAATTCAGTGTTCTAAATAAAAATTAAAAATATTATATAATGTTTGAGAAGTATCCCAGTGAACTAGAATTGAGTGGGAAGATTCAAAATTTGAGTATGAGTCGAGTGATTTTTTTTGAGTTTCCATGTTTTCTCCTATGTGCATTCCTATATAAACAAGTTCAAGTTTAGGAAAAACTAAAACTATTCATTTTTTATAGAGATAAAAAGTGTTGAAGTTTTTTTAGAGGTGCAACATGATTTTCCAACCAGGGAAACACTTGTTTAAGGATAATAACCATACAGATGTTTTCTATACATAGGTAAAATTAAGAGAGATACACCAGAAAGTATCACTAGGAAGAGGCATAATGTTTTTAGGTTTACCATATATAGGTATATCATAAATATTTTGAGGCACAATAGATGTATTTAGATCAAATAATGTTAGAGTTACACTTGATGATGTCACACCATATAGAGTATATCAGATGAATTTTTTTTGAATGAAGTTATTCTAAGAAACTTACAAAGTTTCTTATTCTTATTTTTTCTAAAAATATAATAAATATTTGCGACTAAAGGGAGTCAGTATAATTACCTTTCAGAAGACAGAATGATCTCAATGGGATTTTGTTCAATTGTATTCCCTTCATATCATAGTGAATTTTCAGGGACCAATGGGTGTTTTCATGATAAAGATTTATTCACTCACACTAGGGGAGAACATTGTAAATCTTTAATACCTTTATTTACTTTCATATATTTATAGAAAAATTGTGGTTAAGATATAGTAAGTTGATAATGATGTAAACTATAACAATTTACATTTGTTTATTTAAATATAAAATAAATTATAAAACATCACCATTGATTCAAAACCCCTTAACATTGGTCCTTATATTCCTAGGAACTTCATATATCGTCATATAGAGATAGACCCATGGGTTTCATCCAGTTCTATGTTGTTGGTCTTTAGTTTTTTCTTCTAGAACTTATTATATAGTTGTTGGATGTTACCTTTATGGTTTCGTTGTTTTTATATATGATGTATTTTTGGATACCTTATATGATAATATAATTGTTTCTATCATATTATATTTCTGTTGAGGGTGAAATCTTTCAAATTCTTATTTGTATGATACCCAAGTGCTTGTATGTGGTGTTGGTGAATACAATTCAAACCTTATGGATGGTCAGTTTGGGGAACATTGTGGATTGAACTAGGTTGGTCTATTATAAATTGTTATCAAAGAAAATTTTCCATTAAATCATGCACTCATTCTTGTATACCTCCCTCTTGTGATTGGGGGTAGTTTATAGACTTGTGGTAGGACATTTAGAACTCAATTAGTAATGCAGGAGTGTATTTAGCTAGTTCACTTTCATGAAAGACCTTATGTTTCCATGGGAAGTCTGGGGTTATCTAACATCCTTTTTTATAATATTATCCTTATTTTTCAGTTCTGTAAACTTTAGTTTGTGATAAATGAGCCAATTTTTTTCATGATATTTTTTGTTATACTTATTTAGTTAAATATTTATTATTTAAGAAGACCATCTCCGAATTCTGTAAAGGACACTAGGTAGTGATCCTTGTTGGTGAATCCCCTATATGACTTGTCTCTAGTGTAAAATATAGTCTAAATGATCCATTACATGGGAAAAATCAACATGGTTTAACCAAAATAGAAGGTGGGCCATTCTATTGAATTCACTAAGTAGCATTCATTGATATTTCATGGTGACAAGGGACCACATGAATTAGAAAACCATATTTAAAGGATTTTTCACTTCTTGAAAACCCTGTAAGTCTTTGAGGTTGGTTTCGATAATTTTACTCTCGAGGGTTTAGAAAATAGTTTGTGAGAATCTACTATGAAAGACAAGTTACAAGAATATCTCACCTAAACTAGTTTAAAGAAAGTATTTAATCAATAGTTATTTCTAGGGACACTAAGAGTGGTAATGAAGCTTGTGTTTGTTACTATGGAGCAGTGAGATCATTCTGTCATAGAGTATGCTACTTGGTTTGTCGAGTTAGTAAAACTATCTATAGAGCATGTTTCTAATGACTAAATAATGGAATGAATGTTCGATATTTCTTTGAGGATAGATATTATGTCTAAAATGATTCTTATGTTCCTAACCACCTTTAATGATATTTTATATTTGGAATATATAAAAAATATGATATAGGTAGGGAGATAGGACTCTTTAAAGTATTAGTGACAATAGGGGGTTGCCAGATTTTGCCATTTATCCAAAAGAGGAAGTGGGGAGTCTAGTTCTAAGGTGATGTAAGGAGTGCACAATAGACTCTAGGATTGGGACAGGTTATCAGTTACTTGTGTGTGAGAAAGGGACACCTCAAACTAGATTATAAGGTAACACACAAAGTGTTTCATGCATGTGGTAAATATGGTTATCTTTAGTGCTTCTATAAGAGAGAATCCTGAGGAAGTTGAGCTAGACCAACCATCACCAAGGGCCCCTAGTTTTTATTTGATATAGTAAAAAGTGTGAGATATCAACCTCTTTCCAAGGGTGATGCTCAGGTTATGAATAAAGTAAATAATAAAGATAGATATATATATATGTAGTGGTGTGTGGACAAAGATGATTTAGAGGAAAGACTAGATACTATGATAAGGATGTTTTTTGTTTCATCTTCTATAGTTATGTCCTTGTTTGATACTAGTGAAACTCATTCCTTTATTTTTTCCAAGATTATTGATACATTTGGTATGAATTCAGAGATTTTTCCTTTCATAATTACTCATTCCACTCATTTAGAAAAGAATTAAAATTAGGGTTTTAGGTGTCCTAAGTGTTGAATGATTATCACTAACCATGAAATTATATGGTATTTTATAGTTCTTGATCTTGAAATCTGTGAAGTTATCATTGAAATGGATTGGATGTTTATCTATAAAGCCCAAATCAATTTCTATCATAGTCTTTTCTAGTTTATTTTTTTATGGGGTTACTCATGTATTTTTGGGTGAGTTGGATCCTATATTGGGGATAGAAGGGAATATTTTCTCTTGTGATGAGATTATCCCATGAATTTGTTAAATATGTTTCTTTATGCCATTGATCTAAGTATTGGTGGACCACTTCCTGTGCGGGTGAGTTTCAAGAAATTTTTCTAGTTGATTTCTCTGGGTTACCTCCCTAGAGGTGAGTTGAGTTTTCTATAGACTTTATTTTAGGGATTAGGTCCATTTTCATACCTTCATACATAATAACACCCACTTAATCGAAATAATTAAACATTTTCCATAAGGATATTTTGTTATGGGATTTATTCGTCATATAATTTCACTATTGACATTGCTAGTGATCTTTGAAAATAAAGAGAACATGGGTCTTCAATTTTTTTTTGATTACCACAAACTCAACCAGGTGACAGTAAAGAACACATATCCCTATCCTACGATTTATGACCATTTCAAGTAGCTCAAGGGATCCCATTGACATTATTTTTTTTGATATTGTGGTTCCTGATGGTTCAAGAGGAATATATTTCTAAGACAACAATTAGGAGAATGTATCGTAATTATATGTATCTGGTCATTTCGTTCGTCCACGATAGAAATCCTATAGTATTTATGGACATGATGAATATAATTTTTCATCAATTATTGTTTTTTTGTGGTTGTTTTTTTGTGTATGATAGCCAGGATTATTCTAGATCAGAGTAGGATCATGCTGAGAACATGAATATAATCCATGGAATCTAGAAATAACATAATCTATATGGAAAGATATATAAATTATAGTTATTGAATAAAGAGTTGAAATATCTGGGCTATTTGATTTATGAGAAGGGTACCTCAGTAGATCTAAAGAAGATTCTGGTGGTGATGTCTTGTGAGTATCCCAAAAATATGCCTGAAACCCAAATGTTCTTGGGATTAACTGGTTATTACAAGATCTTTGTCTGTGACATCTTAAATCTTACATCTCCCATAATAGAGTTACACATAAGGGTGTTATTTTTGTTCGATAAATTAGTTCTAGAGATATTTTAAAGTGTTAAAATTGAGATTATGTTCTACTATAGTCTTGATCCTTCCTGAATCAATTTTGGGATATTATGTCTATTTTGATTCCTTTGGTAAGATTTTGGGTGCTGTTTTGATATAGGTAATGAAGGTTTTAGCTTATGACTCTTCTCAATTAAACCATCATAATATGAACTACCCCATTCATGATCTTGAGTCAATATAAGTGATGAACACTCTAAATACTTGGTGCCACTACCTCTTTATGGAGTTTTTTTACAGTGTATTAAGACCATGAGAATTTGATGTATATCTTCACATAGAGGGATATGAACTTAAGGTAGATATGTTGGGTAGGGTAATTTTAGTCCTTTTATTTTGTTTTTTCCTAAACCCCTATAAAAGGAAACATGGTTGAAAATTATTTAAGTATAAAATTAATTACTCAAGTAGTGAAGGAATCAACTGAAGAATGGTTCTTGATGAGATTATTTACTAAGATGTGCTTGAATAAAGGGAGAGATGATATAAAGGTATTACTTCTTGTGTTGAAGTTGTATCACCAATATATGATTATATTTGACTTGAATAGGATGATTATGTAGAGTGTTATTACTTCAGAAGGAATATTTATGGTTGGGAGACCATAGGAAAGTGGACTAGGTCTCTCGATGGGGTTTTAAACTTCTGAGGCCAAATGGATTTTTGATTGACCTGAGAGAATAATTGATGGATAGTGGACACCAATATTATTAGTTTATGAATAATGGATCTACCAAGATGTATCCTGACCTGAGATGTCATGAATAGTTGCTAATAACGAGGTGATCATTTGTAGATTTTTTGTTTCAGTGATTTATGTGTTTGAGAATTAAGGTGGAATATCAGAGTCCTGATTGTTTTTTGTAACGATTACCCATTTCAGAATGGAAATGGAATGAGATATCCATGTAATTAATTATTTTTATAACTCATTATCCCAGGGGTAAGAATAAAATATGTGTGATTACTGATTGACTCATGAAAACCACATATTTCCTACCTATCAAGGAGTCAACCAAGGTAAAGGACCTTAGGAACTTATTTGTAAAAGATAATATAAATATCCATGTTATACTATTATTTATAATTTAAAATAGGCACCCTTTATTAATATCTTGATTTTTGAGTGGATTAATGGTCATGATGGGTTCTCATTTTAAGTTTAGCACGACATATCATCCCCAAATGGATTGAAAAACTAAGCAATCCATCTAGATTCTTGATGACATGATTCGTGCATGTGTTATTGAATTTAGTGGATCAGGGAAGAAACATCTACCATTTGTGGAGTTTTCCTATAATAATAGTTATTGGTCTTTGATCATGATGGTTACGTTTTAGGAAAATTATGTGAGGCCTTATAGATCACCAATTTATTGTGAGAATATTATAAAATGGTCCTTGGTTAGACCAAGCATTGTTCAAGAGATGACAAATATTATGAAATTTACAAGGGGTGTGTTAGAGACAACTAGGAGTCTCCAAAAATTAGATATTGATCAGTTTAATTTTTTATTTTAATTTGAGGTAGGTTTTTGGGTTTTGCTTATATTTTCACCTTGGTTTAGAAATAGATTTTTGGGGAGGTATGGTAAGTTATCACCTCATTATATCAGCCCGTTTGAGATTATGGAGTGGCTCAAGAAGGCAACTTATTAATTACTTTCTCATTAGAATTCTATCCATGATGTTATTCATGCTTCCAAAATTAAGAATTACTATCCAAATCTGTCCCATTTGATCAAGTGAGAGGATTTTTAGATTGAACTCAAAACCATAGTGATTGAAATGCCCATTCAGATAGCAGACCGATTGTAAAAAGTATTTCATAGAAAAATGATCCCATTAGTTTGAGTGAGATGGAAGTTTAGTGGGTATAACCATGAAACATGGAAGCATGAGGCCTTAATGATATTTCGATGTCCATATATTATTTCTAGTTTGTGAACATCATCCATTTTGGGGATAGAAATTTTTATTGAGGGAAGAATTGTGACATTTTTTCAATGATAGGTATGATTAATTTTGATATTTTTTTTTATATTTTTGGTATCCAAAGGATTTTAGGTGTCAAGGGAAGAAAATTTTGGGTTTCAAGTGAAAACATACATGCACATAGTTTAGGAATACAATTAGTAGTAACATACGATAACCATTTGAAATTTCGCTGTCAGTTCCAGTGGAGATTTACACAATTTTTCTAAACCATAGGAATTCCCAAGAAAATTATGAAGTTGGATGGGTATGGTCTAGAGGCTATCACGTGAATTGTGATTATTTTTTAAAATGTGTATATATTACCAAGAAATTGTGAGACTTATCTTTCAAGGGATAGTAAATACAGTATGAATAGTAAATGGTTTTTCTAACCATGTGGCCTAACCATTGAACCCAATATAAAATTCTTAAAATGTAAAATTAACTTGATTTCATCACTTTATTTAGCCACTAATCCCCTCATAATTTCTCTTTATCTCAAACCGTCCCATCCAAGAAGCTCTAGAGGACTCTCCCCATGATTCTCTAGCGATCCTCAATCAATTTAAGTGGATATATTTGAGGCTTATTCAATTTTCCTCTGGGTTTATACTCTTTTGTTTATATATTCTCTTAATCTATCTTCATATTGAATATTTGAAACCCTAATGGGATGTGATTTCCAACTCAAGTGGGTTTGATTGGAGAATTTATGGCGTTTATTTTGGATCTAGTCTTGTGAATACCCAATATATCCATTTCTCATCATGGGTTTCGAAGGAAATGAGGTTTTTTTGTTCTTGAGGTAGGCGTATCTATCCCATGGTCTATCCATTATCATTAATTTTGTTCTTATCATTCATCTTGTTTTTTATTTATGAGATTATTTTTTTAAATCCATGATAAGTGAATTTGATCCTTGATTTCTATTTAATTGTTTTTTAATGTTGGTTTTTTTGAAAACCCTTTCACACACATGATGTGTTTGTTTAAATGACTGAAATATGTTTTTTAAATGGAAATGGATTTTAAAGCATGGAAGTAGTGTGGAGTTTAAATATAAAATGTCTTTATGAAATGTTGGAATGGAAATGAAATGGATATTTCCTGAAAAATATTTTTGAGATATGGAATAGGTTTCTTGAATGAAGTGATGATGTGATATCATGTTGGGAAGACCTTAGGGTATGATAAAAAAGTCAATATATACAAGCCTTAGTGGAGTAATATATCACTGGGGTTGGTTATAATGATTCTTCGAGGCTTGTAGGTAGCCTATACTAGGTATCCGACATTCAAATATTTAGGATTCACTTATGTTAGGAATTTTTTCTTGGTTTTTCATAGTTATATACACCCTTGGGTCATTGTTATACCTATCATGGTTTTTTGATACATTACACATATGTTTGATATTATTATTTTCCCACATAATATGGATATTGAGGCTTGGAATCTATTTTATTCGTTCTCTTATTCCTTATGGATATATGTTATGTCAGATTTCTATTTTTTTGGAATATGGAATGTTTTTTTAAGAAAACCAGAGGATTATTTTATAAAGAATTTTTTTATTGAATGTTTTAGAAATCTATTTTATAGAAGAACTTATGGATGAAAGTGTATTGAAATTGTATAGATTGTTTTTTGGTATCCTTCTAAGATTTAGTTCTCACAAACTACTTTTTTTCCTTTGGGAATTTTTAAACTTGGTCCTACATGGGCCATGCAAAGAGAAGAAATTCATGTAGAGGATGTCTCTCTTAGATTGTGTTTCCATCTAGTGGGTTGGGAGGTTGGTGAGATATTTTTATATAAAGATATAATTATTGTTTTTTTTAGGTTCTATATTTTTGTTCTTCAATTTATTCATCTTGACCTTGTTATGTAGTTTTTGGATGTCACCATTATGGTTTGGTTGTATTGACACGTGATTTATTTTAGGTATCTTCTACGATACTTTGATTGTTCTTATCCTATGAAATATTTATTGAGGGTAAAAGCTTTCCCACATTTATTTTTATGTTACCCTAGTTAATTTCAGTAACCCATGGTGACCAGGAATATGTTTCGGGCCTTGTGGCGGGCAAATTCTAGTGACATTATGCGTTGAATAAGGTTAGTTTGTTACATACTAAGGAAAAATGCCCAATGATATGGTATGGTGATAGTTTTCAAAACATAAAAATATTTTATTATGGAGCAATTTAGAGATTTGAGGATGCATTGAGTTTTAAAGACTTAATGGTGGTAGTTTTCCATGAGGGATGAACTCAAAAACCAATATGTGTTCGAAACATGGGAATTGATGGAGAAACTTACGAGAAAGAAGGTATTATGAAACAAATGAGTTTATCAGGTAAAGGAAGATGAAGATGATGGAAGTAGTTATAAGTCTAGGCTAATCACAAATGGATTTTAGAAGAAAAAAGTTATATATTTCTTGTATATTTTTCACAGATATAGAAGCACATGCCTGTATGAATAGTGTTTAGTTTTGTTTTATTGTGAAGGAATTATCTAGAGTAGTTTCCCATGAAGATAAAAGTACTTTATCGGGAATTGGATAAAAATTTAATATGAAGCATAAAATTTCTCTGTAAGTTCATCAGAACTAGAGAATTGTGTACTAAATCAAACATTGAACTTATAGTTTGATGAAAGCACTAATGAATTTTAATAATATGTTTAATGGATTCATGTAATGGTGGAAGTTCATATGGGGAAATTCTGATCATTATTATTTCCAGAATGAGTTTTTTTATTGTAGTGTTTCGATCCCAATACTCTACATCGATGATATTCTTATTATAGCTGTGATAAGGGAAAGAATAAATGATACAAAAGCTGAGTTTTTTTAGATTTTCCAGTTGAAGGGACTTGGACTAATGAAGATCATTTTAGTATTGAGGACTATGAGAACATTGAGTTCTGGTACTTTATACCTAACTCTTTTCAACTACATTTGGAAGTTATTGGAGTTATTTGCGATGAGTGGGGAAAACCCAATTTCCATATACTTGGATGGATATGTCAATCTTAGAAAAAAATGATCACCATAAATGGAAGCTGAGGTCAAGTACATGGAAAAGGTTTCAATAGATTAGCTATCTAAATTTTGATGTAATCAATGGTATATAATCATCTGTAAATTATGAAAGTATCGGCAGTTGTTATTATTCTTAGGTCGAACTCATGAAGATAACTCTGGTGGTATATGAAATGGATTCTCAAGTACTAAAAGGGTTTTGGTAAAATAGAATTTTTCTTTGAAATAGAAGAGTCATTGCAAGTTTTTGATGGATATTCAGATACATGGTTTAACACTTCATGACATGTATTTACATTCTATGGAATAATGTTGAGAGTGATATTTAAGATTCATATATTAATTTTATTTTTGATAACAGAATCAGTGCATATCACATTGATGGAAGCAGGTAAGGAGTTGGTGTAGTGGAAAGGGTTTCTAGAGGATTTTAAAAGAAGACCAGATGTTGGGACATTGTTTTGTGACATACATACCAAGATTCACTTGGATAAAAATACAATGTTTCATTTTATGTTGAAGTAGATAATTGTAAAGTGGCACTTCATCTTGAAGTTTTTAGAGGATAATGTGTTAGACCTATAGATTGTTAAAGGATTGTGAAATAAAATGGAAATACCAATGAAGGTTATTTACAAAGATGTAATAGGGTGTTTACATAACTTAGTTACACTTGAATGGTTAGATCATATTTTCTGGGATCCATGTTGTTGTTAAGATAAAATTTAAGAAGAAGGGAAGATGTCTTGGGAAGTTAATGGTCGAATTAGTTTAAATCGTAGGAAAATAATCTCAATTAGGATATTATTGGTATAAAGAAATGTGATGATCATATTTTTAAGTTCGGGGAACTTAGAACACAAGAACGATTAAATATCGGGGCCTAATTTTTGGTTGATGAAAGGGGGTGATGGAGTTAGGAATGAATGAAGTATTGGCAACTGAAAGATGAAGTTAGAAGACTACTTAATGGGTGAAAAAATTTACATTTCCAGGATTCATTCACTAGATGTTATAGTATGGGGAATACCCTATAATATCCTTTGGAGATAAGAATAGCACACCAATAGAGTATGTTGAGGCGATGAGATCCATTAATCGAGTAGAGTGTCTTCAATGAAGATCATCCTAGGTAGATGAGAACCCATGAAGATATGCTGTTGGTGGTGATTGGAACCACTGTCTAGGAAATGAATATATACATATAGGTTCCAATCACATCGTACTTTATCAATATATCATTATATTATTTTATTTTCCAAGAATAAAAGTGAATCATCATTCCCTTATGGATTAAGATGCATGTCTGAACCACATAATCTGTTGTGTTGTTCATTGTTTTTATGTTTTCTTTCCAATCATTGTCTTCAATTTTTTCTTTCCTATATCATCTAGTGGGTTTATGTTATAGTGTTATGACTTGAGTGTGAATGTCTTCTATGTTTTGGAATTATATCCTGGGGTTCATTTTGTATCTTTTTCTTCCACATGTCTAAGTTTCAGGGGAGTGTTGTTCAGAGGTTTAATCGGATGGTGTCCATGGGCCCAACAATTTTAATATATATATATATATATTGTTATCTATTTATATTTATTATAATATATAAATTAATATATATATATTTATTAATATATTTATGTATATATATAGAAACACACACATTTATTCTTATACATTTTTATTTATATATTTATACATTATTATAAGGAAAAAAATTGATAATTTTTTATTTTAATATGAATTATATATTTTTAAATATATATTATTTATAAATATCTTTAAATATTTATTTATATAATTAAATATTTATTTTTAAATATTATTGGGAAAAATGAAATTTTAATGAACTTCAAAAAATTATGCCTCCAGAACACTAAAGGGGGAAATAGAGTTAAATAATGAACCCACATCAATAATACAACCAAGCATAGAATATAAGTAATGTCCAAGTCTTCACACTACAACAATCCTTCAAAATATCCTACACAAGACCTTCTAAAAGATAATTATTTAAAAAAGAAAAAAACAGCAAAAATATTTATGTGGTTCAAATTTTGGTCCTAATACAAAGGGGATAGTGTTGAAATTTGTTTTGTTAAGGAGGAATAAGATGATTACAATACAAGTATCAAAACTGAATCACAAGTGATCCCATCCCACTTCTTAAAATTAAGTCTATCCTATACAACTAGTTGAACTATCTTTTTTTATTAAGATGAGTGTTTCCATGAAATCGATATATTCATGGGAACCCTTATGATTGGTAAAATATATCTACCATATCAAAATCTCATTTAGGTAAATAGTACTTTCTTCTTAAACACTAATGATTTTAATATTAGGGACCATCCAGATGAACCTTACCTACCCCATTTACTAAAAAAATAACTAGAAAAATGATATTATATTTACTTATAAAAAACACGTACGTATTCCTAGAGAAAATATTATGCGAGTCGTTTTCACCCACATACTCTACCTTTATTCTGGGTCAAGGATTATCTTCTGGTTAGTTTCTTCCAGATGAAATCCTCCTATCTAAAAACTTATATACTTCTAGTTGTTGTAACTCCCTTTCCACTATCTCCATCTGAGCATATGATTCTACTCTTCCATAATCTCTTATTCTGTTATCTTTAGTTCCTTACTATAAATTGGTTTTTACATTACAGAACCTAAAAATATTCAACTTTAGAATCATTTTATAGCTTTATTAACCTAGTCCTTCATAAAAATCTACAAACCTTATTCCACAAATAAATATTTCATTTAAACTATATGGTTATCCTATCATTCTTCCAGTTATCCCAACACAACCAATGCGTAACACCACCTCACTACATCTTAAAATATAACATTTTTCAACATGTTAATTGAATTTGAAACTCCATAAAACTTTTTTAGATCTATCACTTTACTGTCCAATAATATTTGGATGATGATATTTAATCTGAATGTGTTATATTTTGGGATGAAACATCAAATTAATGTCTAATTAAATCACACTCTAAGATTTATAGAACAACATCCCTACTTCATAACTTCTTTTTCAGATATTCTAGATAACCCTTTAATCAGATAAACTCCTTTAATTCTCCCATTTGTGTAACATACTCTGTTTTCATTATTGGAAGTGGAACTACTGGTCGAAGTTTTGACATACAACTCACAGTCTTACCTCTAAAATATTGATTCTATTATTTCCACTCTATTTAATCATGCTTGTATAATAATAAATACCTCAATTTATTTAGTTTTGTTTTGATATATTAAAAAATTATCATTTTATTTCCTCTAACATGAGGGAAGAAATGTTTTTGAATCATGAATCAACTATAGAAGAAACAAATGATATTAAAATCACATTTTATTAATTTTATAATTAATTATTCTTTTTTATATTTATTATTATTATATATTATAGTTATTATTATATTCATAATTTTTTTTTATTTTGTTATGTTTCTAATGAACTAATTTTGAGGAAAAATATAGAACTGTATGAGTTGTCTTAGAGTTCATACATAGTTCTGTACGTAGGGATATTTTTAAGTGGATCCTTATGTGATTTATTATTGTTATGTGAAATATTCCAATGCGAACTCTTAAATTGATAAATTATAGTCTTATACTTAAACAAATTTTATCTTTATATGATTTCATATCCTTATTTGGATGTTTAAAACAACCCACATGTGAATTCACTCTTATATATTTTACTTATACATGAATATTCATAATGATTCTTATGTGAAAATTCATTCTTACATAATTGTATTCATATGTGAGTACTAAAATAACTCATATGTGAAGTTAAGCCTATATAGAATGAGCCCTATGATGTACCTATACCATTCCAAACATCAACTTACCTTTCCAAAATAAGGTATACCTTTCCAAAATAAGGTACACCCTTTCAAAATTAAACTTAACTTTCTAAAATAAAAAATACCCTTCAAGACACTATATTTATTTATTTTTAATTTATTTACTAATTATATAGAGATTGATTATTCCATGAATTTTGATTTTTTAGTTATATTTTTTTTCAATTTCAAATTGTTGGAATAATCAATGAGAACATTTAATATGAATTATTTTGGAAATATAATGTGATTAAAGGATGATTAATGAGAGTATTTATTTCTGTAATTAATTATTGATTAAATTATGACTCATTATGTATTTAATATGAATCTTTATTTTATATAAAATAAGAAACGATTATTTTATAAGAATTAAATGGAGAAATACACATGAAGCATTATATAGTAAATCAAAATTAAGCATAAAAAATTATAAAGTTGTAAATTGTTTTCACATGCATAACTGTGCTTTAGAAAAGAGAAACTACAACAACCATATTTGTTAAAGATGGCATGTATGGAGAAATCTCTATTAAGAGAGAGTTATTGAACCAGTGTAATTTATCAAAGTAAAATGTACTCAAATATTGAAATGTGAAAGTCATAAGCACACTACACTTTCAAATGAATCATTATAAATTATATTCAATCACTGCTATAGAAATTATCCTTATAGGACTTCAATATCCCATAGTATACTACTTATAAGTGATCTGAGTTTCCTTGAAATTCAAATCTTTTATCATATTTAAATCATAGTTCTATAGTTTTGTATTATTCTTATTTTTTCTGTGAGCATTATTTTTGATTTATGATTTCACATTTGAAAGTAAAACTTTAGTGTTGGGTTTTTATACCATTTAGAGGGTATGTTTTGTGTTGTTCATTAAGGATTAAAACATAGTTTTTGAGTTGTACCTCAAGGTAAAAAAATACAGGTTTTGGATGGTGTCTCAAGGTCCAAAACACAAGATTATCTGGTTTGTTAATCCATATATAAAATGGCAGGGTGAATTGGGTCATGACTCCAGGTGTGCCAAATTTAGTTGTAAGGGGTTGTGACTCCCCCAAAAAATTCAAGTCACATTATAATGTGTGCGATACTATCATGCTGAGAGTGTGAAGATTATATATAGGAACACTTCAATCTAAATTACTATAAAAATACTTATGTTCATTTTTAATTTTTCACTTCTTAAATAACAAAACTCTTATATAAACTTAAAATTATATAAATTGGTTAATTCACAATTCTCTCAACAATTCAACCATATCATCATTTGGGAAAAGTAATGTCTATCATAATGTTAACCTTAAAAGTTTTATTATCTTATATATATATATATATATTCCAAGACATAACCATATAAGGGAAAAGATTAATTTGAGAATTCAGAAACAAGATCTAATGATAGTTGGATTCCTCAGACACCAATATTCTTTAATTGTAATGATCCTGACTATTTAAAATCCTAGATGGAGTCTTTCTTTAAATAAATTATTATTACTCATTGGAGTATAACAATAAAACCATACACATTACCTGAGACTAACCCATATACCTTGATTGGTAATGATACTATTGATTTTGTTTCAAATTATAAGGTATTGAATATTTTATCCTATGAAATTATAATAAATATTTTTAGTCATATATTCTCCTGCAAAAATACACATTATATTTAGATAATACTTCAAGTTACACATTATGGAATTAAAAAATTAAAGAGAACAAATATTGTGATGCTTAGAGATAAATATCAATATTTTAAGATGGGTGAAGAAGAAATTATTAATCTAATGCTTCATTGTTTTATTATCATTATAAATGCTATTGGTGTTTTAGGATAATCCTTAGATAATTTAGTTATTATTAAAAGTGTTATCAGTTCTTTAACCAATAATCGTCATACTAAAAAGGTAGATATTGGTGAATGTAAAAACATTAAATAATACACACTTGATGAACATATTGAATCTTTACTGTAATGTGAATCAAAACTTAAAAATATAGCTATTAAAGAATTTACAAAAAATAACAGTTGAAGATATTAAATAGAAAATAAATTTTACAAATTATTCATCCCATTATGAGTTATAGGTATTTGATAAAAATATAGTCTCTCAAGTATCAAAACGAGTTTACAAAATAAATAAAAGATACTTGAGAAGGAACAAAAGGTATCATCCTATAAATGATTATAGATGAAGTAAAAAAAGTAATACTATTTCAAATGTTTCTCTGCAAGTAATAAAATATGAATTTAGAAGAAATGTCTATATTAATATAAAATCACCAAATCTTAAAGTATAGAATGAAATGCTAAAAAATAAAGAGAAGGGGGTTCTTGTTAGTGTTTGGAGCTATAAACAAGATTTAGATTCCTATGATGAATTTGGAACTAAAAAAGGAATCTTAAAATTTGTGTCTTGTGGATTCCATAAATCAAATATGTCATTACAATTATGATGCATGTGAATTTTATTCTTAAAAACTTTAAATTGATGAGTTATATAGTTAAATTAAGAGATTAATAAATGATCTAATCAAAATTTCTTATATATATAAATGGAACTTAAAAAGAATAATAAAATGAATGTTGAATAAAATAAATTTCTTTCTCAAGAGAACAAGAAACTTAAAAATTAAAATTAAAATTATAATGATTTCATTTCTAAAAACAATGATGTTGAAGAAAATAATTTCAAGGACTTAATTGAGGAATTTGACATTTATTAAATGGAAAATTAATGGCTTAAAAATTAAATTGAAAGTTTGAATAAAAATACATTCACTTTTTATAAAGGAATAGAAATTGATAATAATATTATGTCTATGAAAAAATTTAATAAAAATAAAATGGGAATTGGACTGAAAATCAATTACTTAAAATTTATAATATATAATTTGTAAATTTTTAAAGGAATTGTTTATAAAATTACATGTTTTAGATGTGTAATGAAATGAAATTATTCAATTGAATGTTCACTAATCTTTCAATAATCCCTTGGACGCACAAAAACATTCATTTAAAAATTTTGTCGTTGTGATTACCTATAAATACTTCATTAAAATATATTTGAGTTCCTAAGAAATGTTTTTCAAACATGATTAGACGAAAATTTGCATGGCTACCAAAATGGTTATAAATATTTTTTTTAGGATTTATATATTGTAAGTATTAGGAAGTAGACTTGGTACAAGGAAAATGGATTCTATAGATATATGACTAGATATGAATCAAATTTCTAATCATTCAATAGATTTTATGAAGTTAGTATATATTTGGGTGAAAATTAAAAATGTAAGTTAAAAGGATTCAAATAAGTTAGTATTTTAAAATTTATTATCATTTAAAATTCATTACATGTTTACATTTTACAATATAATTTAATTATCATTTCATAGTTTTGTGATAGTGAAATGTTTTTCAAATTTCAAAATGATAAATGCATTATTTTTAAAGCGAAATATGTAATGTTTTATGATAACAAACAAGACAACATATATTTGATGAATTCAACTCTACCAACCAACAAAAATATTAAATTTTTTAATATTTTATATTTTGATAATTTTCTATATAATAGTAGGAAAAACATGTTATGTTATTGCTATGGAACAAGCTGTACAAACAAGGAGAAGTTATAAGGTATCCTAATTTAAATCTAGACATCAATGAAAATTGTGATTATTGCATGAAGTGTAAACAACATAAAGAATATTTCATATCTTTAAAGGATGTTAAACATATAATGGAACTTTAACTCATTCATAAAGAATTATTTGAACCCATATAACCAATAATTATGTGTGTTTAAGAATATGTTCATGTAATTATAATTAACTATCGTAAATTTAAATAGATTTATTTTATTGTATACAGGTATGAAAATTTATCAAAATTTATAACTTATTATAAATCATTTTAAAATGAAAAATTATATTTAATTATTTTAATTATAAGTGATATAGGTGGTGAGTTTTTAAATCATTAATTTCATAATTTTTGTGAGGAAAATTAATATTATCATAATTTTTTAGCACATAAAACAACCTAAAAAATAGAGTACTTTAAAGAAAAATTAATACTTTATAAAATTGAATATATCCATGTTAAATGGATTTAAAACACATAATTAATTTTGGGAAGAAGCTATGAATATAACATGATATGTTTCTAATAGAATTATATTGTGACCCAATCTATGTAAAAAACCTTATGAATTATAGAAAGTTGAAAACTTAAATTTGGTTATTTTAGAGACTTTGGTTGTAAAGTTTCATTCTTAATACTAAGGATTCCTTTGATTAATTTAATGAAAAATATGATGAAGTAATTGTTTTAGAGTAATAAAATATTATCAAAACCTTTAGAGTTTGTAACAAAAGTTCAAAAATTATTGAAGAGTATACACCTATTAACTTTGATGAGAATATTATAAGATAGAATAATAATGATTTATATCATATTGAAGAAGATTAAAGAAAATTTTATTTTGGAGAAGAAAAAAATTAGGGATTGAAGGAAGCTATTAAAAATAAGGACCACTCTGATGAAAGGTAAGGCAAAACTCATAGATATTATCCTATAAGTTGAGTGATTAGAAATGCATAATCATTAATACAAACTAGAAATTATTTTAAAATGTTTTGTTCTAATATTTATTTTATTTCTTATTTTTCGGTAAATATATTTAGGAATGTTGTAATGATTTTTACTAGATATTATATATTGAATATGAACTAAACCATTTTTATAGAAATAATTTTTGTGAATTAGTTATACAATCTTATGATTCACATGTTATTGGTACAAAATGAATTTTTAGAAAAAAACAATGTTGATTTAGTCAAATGATAAAAAATAATTCCAGATTAGTTTCCCAAGGATATTTTCACAAAAAGGTAAAAATTATGATGAGAATTTTTCACCAGTTTATAGATTGGAATCTATTATAATTTTGATATATAGTCATCTTTTCAGGGATTTAAATTATTTCAAAAGGATTTTAAAAATGTTTTTTCTAAATGGATTAGTTTCTAAATATATATTTTTAAAATATCCCTTGATTTTTAGGATAAAAATAAACCAAATAATGTTTTAAAACTGTCAAAATATCTTTATAGAATTAAACATTCATTAAGATAATTGTATTAAAGGTTTTCTCAATTTATTTTGAAAAATTATTTAAAAAAAGGAATAGCATACCCTACTATATTTATTAACAAGAAATATAAATATATTTTTATTGTTAAAATATATGTTTATAATATTTTTTTTAACTTCATGTGAATTAATTTTTAATTAATTTCTAAACTTGATGACTTCTGAATTTAATAGGAGTATTTAGGAGAATTAAAATTCTCACTTGATCTATGTTTTTTAAAATAAATTAATAAATATTTGTTAACAATTCTAAATGTTATGATTATTTAGTTAAAATATTTGTACTTGACTCAAGAAGAAGATAAAATAACCCCATGATTACATATTTTAAACTAGATTATGATAAAACTACAAAAGCGATAGATAATAAATTTTTAGAGGCCATATTGGTAATTTATTATATTCAACTAATTATATACCTTATTTGTTTTTTAGTGTTAGTATATTTATTATATTTAAAAGTTATCCTAAGGAAAGTAACTTGAAGGATGTGGAAATATTTATCAAGTATGTTAATATTTGTCTAATCCTTGGTTTATTTTATCCAATAATCACATTTTTTATTTAAAAATCTATTAATATTTTTAATTCGAAGCATTTAAAATAGATACTAGAAGTAAAATTGAAATGGGTCACTTTTTCTATAAAATATTAGTTTCTTGGATTTCAAATAAATTTTTTTTCTCTATAAATAGATAAAGTATAATATATAGATTCTTCATGTTATTGTACTAAATATTTATATATTAAGAAAACTTTAACTGATTTAGATATGAATTTTGATAAGTTACTAATTTTATGTTATGATTCATTTGTTAGTTATATTTCTAAGAATCCCTCACAACATTCAATAGATAATAATATATAAGTTTAATATCATTTTATTAGGGATCATGTTCAAAAAGGGGAAATATAATTGGAATATGTTTTAATAGATGATCTACTAGAATAAATTTTACTAAACCTTTGGATGTTTAAAAGTTAGAGAATATTTGGGTTGAACATGGTATGATAGAAATATGTTTTCATTATGTTATATTCAGGGGTGTATGAAATTCTTAGTTATTTTATTGGCTATTTTTAAAAAATTGTTTGTGTATATAATGTTTTCATTCAGAGTTTAGGGTCTTTCTTAAAGGCTAAAATCATTTCAACATTTAAATACCACTTCATAAAAAATCTATTAGTTTGGATCTCAACATTATTTTAATCTGATACTAGGTTTGGTGTGTAATCATGCTTAATGTTTTTGTATTTTATGGTTTACTAATATAAACTTAACTGCATCCTCTTGTATACTATGTATTAAAATATTTTTACATTATCTGGTTTAAAGGAATGAATATTAACTATTAATTACATTTTGATTTATTAAATATCAAATATGTCTATCTAAGATTAAGAAATCCTAACCCTTTGTTAAAAAATTAAAACAAGAAGATGGAAGGGGTCAAACAAAGGGACCTAACTTGATCCAAGAAAATGATAGAAAAATAAATTATCAAAAGATGAAAATTAATTTTCATAATCATAATTAAGTTCATATATGTTTTCCAATTCTGAATTTGAATTACCTTTAATGAAGATCCTAAAAATCTCTGCATTATCCCTTCCCTACTCTAGAGTAGACTTAGAATTTTATGCCCTGGAAGATGATACGGTAGAAATGTTCCTTGTAATATTTGATTAATATATCAATGGAATTATGTTTGAAGGAATATGAGTGAATCCTTCATAATGAGTCACCTTTTCCTTACCATTTTTAACAACATCCTTGATGAAGAAAGAACCACCACTGTCCTCTTTTTCCCATGAAGTCATCTTCTTTTGATCCTTCCATTCTCATCTTTTGAAATATCAACCTATTTTCTATTTATTCCTAAATAATTGAAAACAATTTTAATCAAATAATGAAAATTTGTTTGTTGAACATGAGCCTAAACATATTGATAATCCAAAACAATAACAGTCTCATGAATCTATATAGATAGATCAGTAGGCCAAGGCTACACTGAACAATCATGAACCAAGTTCCCAGGTTGAGAACATCGATTGATAGAATTAGGAGTAACCTAATCCATATGATGAAACTCCTTCCATTTTTTGGATAAATATCCCTTAGGTGTACTCTATCTAGGTTTTTCTGAATATTACAACAATCCACCAACACAAGAGAATCATTATCAGTATTCATTTCCTTGGAAGTCAGGTAGTGTGAAACCCCTTGCAAACTTTTCCTATCTCAACTCATAGAGAGACATCAGCTCTTATTGAATCTACAATATCCAGTACTTCCTCTTTAAAGGAATTAGAAGGACCAAAATAATAAGGAGTATCACTATTTTCCCCAAATAGGCATTAATTTTTTCATTTTGGTCACAGAATATAACTACATTGGCCATACTTCCCTTGTCTAATATCCTAAAATTCTAGCATTATACCCTTTAAAATATCCTGAATAACATACCATATCTCTATAATAATTCAATTTCACGTTTCCTGTTACCTGAAAACTATTGAAAATGAATGGAACTTATTTATATAAAATTTTCAAATCAAGGTTGTCATCCCAAGAAGAGAGAATTAACTTTTCAGTTAGAGTGGAATAGAGATATACCTCAATAAAGATACATGTAAAGTATCCAAACTAGGCTACTTTTTTAGAATTTCCCATATTAATTGGGACACATACTGGTGAATTAATGAGATAAAATATCCTTATATGTTAGATTATGTAGTTTACACCATGACCCAAATCCATATGTATGATCAAAAAATCTAATTCCAAGGGGATTAAACCTGGAATCCCATTATTGAATACAAATCATACCTAGCTTTAGAGATACCAAGAAAAAACCCCATGTTTACATTTTTAGATCTTTATAGAAAAATATAGCATGGAAATAACCTCACCAAATAGGTATAAATTTCTTTTCAATGAAACCCTAAACTTTGATGAGTTAGCAACATAGATTCTCTACTCTCTATGGTTTCACTCTTGTGGGTAGACAACCCTTGAAATGATAGAAACTTATATATCATGAGACTTTCATCAATTAACTCTTGATTATTATGGATATTTTTTATCTTTCCCCATTTGATTATAAGATATCAGACTTCTTATTTAAAAAAAGAAAAAATTATTCAATTTTAATTAATAGAAACCAAAAGATATTTTGAGGTTAAAGGGAGATCTTTCTTCACCTCCCTTGAGAAAGAAAATTTTAGGGAAGGACCAGTGAGAGATTCTTTCACTAAAAGCTTGAGCTCGAGGTCTCATAGAAATTTCATCACATTTGAAGAACCCTTTCCCTTGTGAGTTCTACGAAATGACCATGAAAGGGCCTCTCTAATCACAATTTGTCCAATTATTTTCATCATTCATTATTTTAATTCATTACAGATCATTATATGATTCAATGAATATTTTAACATATTTTCATTGCTCCTTGAAGATTTTAAAGTCATTCAATGAATGAATTTTGATGATGGAATTCATAATATTCTTGAACTATAATGATTATTCAAGTGGATGAAGCAAAAGTGATGGGGGAGTTTACTGTTTTATAGTTACTTTAATTTTAATTGGTTTTTTTTGCTTCAGTATTCATGAATGCAGGGGGAGATAAGTTATTTAAATACGATTAAATCATGTTTAAATTTACTAAAATTTTCAATTTTTTCTCGAGTATGCTATAACTACAATAATTTTAAATATTTTTCCTTCTTTGAATACTATTGTTACTGATGATTAAGGTAGACAAATGTTTTTAACTAAAAGTAGTTTCCTTTATGATTTTTTTAAATATAATAAATGAGATAATTAAACATATTTTTCACTATTTTTGATAATTACAAAAAGGGGGTGAAGTTTTTATAATTATATTTCAATTTTGTAATATTCAAAAAGGAGGATATTATTGTGTAAATCATTACAACTCCATTATATCATGTTTTTATAATTAAAAATTCCACACTTCATTTGGTTATGTTTTGATAAGTTAAATAATTCTCGTTTTATTTATTCTAATATGAGTGAATTAATATTTTTTAAGTATGCATTTCTTATAAAATAGAATAATAATATTTTAATCATTGTTTATTAATTTTCTAATTTATTATTCTTTAATATATTTATTGTTATTATTATTATATGTTCTAATTTTTATCATATTCATAATGCCTTCATATTTTTTATGTTTCTTGGGAACTAATTTTAGTGAAAAATAAAAATCATTATGAGTTGCATTCTGATTCATACCTAGATCTATCCATATAAAGATATTAACTTGGATCCATACATGATATATTATTCTTATATAATGTCTACCTATGTGAAATTTTATATCAATATCTGTATATTTTATCCTTTCATGATTTTTTCCTTATTTGATTTCTGTCCTTAGTGATTTCATATACCTACATGGATATTCAAAATAACCCATACATGAATTTAGTCTTATATGGTTCACTCATACTAGATATTTAGAATTATTCTTATATGAAAATTCACTAATACATAATTTCATTCATATGTGAATACTAAAATCACTCATATGTTGAAAAATCCTTCATAGAATGGATCCGAATATGAAGATATATCTTATGAAGAACCATATCCTTCACAGAACAAACCCTATATTGAATATGTACCCTATGAATAACCTATAAAATTATGATCTTCAACTTACCTTTCTAAAATAATTTACACAGTTAAAAAATATAGTATACCCATTTGAAATTCAAATGACCTTTCTGAAATAAGTTATACCCTTCCAACCACTATACTTATTTTTATTTGTTTGTTACCTTTTATACAAATATTAAACATTCCTTGTATTTCAATTTTTTATTTGGATTGCTTTTTCAATTTCGAAATCTTTTTATTTTAAAGAATATGGTTTGAGAAGAATTATTTAAGATTTATAAAGTGATTAAGGGGCGATTAGTGGAGTATTTATTTTTATAATTAATTATTGATATATTTACCACTCACTTTGTGTTTCACATGAATCCTTATTTTATAGAAAATAAACATTGAGTGTTTTATGCACATTAAGTGGAGAAATACATGTGAACCATTATATGTGAAATCACTAAGAATCTTAAGACAACTTTGAATTTGTTCTTTGGTTTCACATGTGCAACTATGCTTCTAAAATGAGGAACTACAATGATCACACCTTTTTAAGATGTTGTTTGTGGATAAATCTCTAGAAATATATATAGATAAGACCATTTGAATGTATAAAATTGAAATATAATTGAACTATGGGATGTGAAAAAAAGAGGAGCACTAATTTTTTGAAGGACTCACCACTACACTCTACTGATTACTAGTCATCTAGGTTTCATTGGCATTTAGATCATTAATTATTTTAAATTATGGTTATATAGTGTTGTATTCTTCTAATATTTTTTGTGTGTATTATTTTTGTTTTATGTTTTTAATTCAATGGAAAGACCATTGTGTTGGGTTATACTAACTATAAAATGGTATTTCTTGGGATGTTCATCCTAGTAGAAAGATGAAGGTCATAGGAAGTTCCTCCAAGAAGAAAAAGTAAAGATTATTCAGTTTTTTCTTCTCAATAAAAAGGCAGTGTTATATGGGTTCTGACTCTACGTGTACAAAATTAAGTTGTAATGGGTTGTGAAACCCCTTAAAATGTCATGTCACATTATAGTGGGTTCCATAATATTACATTATTAGTGTTAAGATTATACCTAGAATAACATTAATATAAAACACTATAAAATGCTTTTTATCATTTATTATTTTTAATTTATTAATTAACTTAATTGTGATATAAACCTAAAATTTTATAAATTGGCCAATTCACCCCCTTGACCATTAGAACATCTCTCCATTTGGGAAAAAATGATGGTGGATGCATTTATAATAATTATTTTTAGTTTATCTTCATCTTCCCCAAATTATAGGTCTATAAGACCTTATATTGGTTCATATTTACCAAATAAAATGGATATATTTTTTGAACCTTTGAGATACCAAAGATTCCATTTTATCGCTTCCCATTGCTCCCTTCTAAGTTATTCCATGAATCTGATGATTACTTCCACTACATGTGCAAGTTATGGCCATATACAAACCATTACATAAATCAATTTTCTAACCATTTATTTATAAGGAAGATTTTTAATGTTCCCACCCAATGATTTCATTTGTGGTGTATTTTCCTTAATTAACATGAAATTTATAGAAAGGGGTGTGGTAACTGATTTTTCCTCACCCATCCCAAAGTATTCCACATACTTTTGGATATATTTAGTTTAAGTCAAGATAAAATTTATAGACTTTAAGCGCTATAAAATATGTATACATAACATCCATCATTCTAGAATGAGATCCTTAATATTTATAATTCTAGAAATTTCAACACTAAGATTATCATTCAATTCCTTTACTAGATTGATAATAAATATGTAATAAACATTGATAAATATGAAAATAAATATCACATCATCATATAACTTCTATAAATGAAAATTATCCATATTTCTTTAGGTGAACTTTCATTCTACCATATAGGAATTAAAATTTGGGTTCTGATACCATGGTGCTTTATTCAAATCGTAAAGGCTCCTCTTTAGCTTGAACATAAGATTTAATATTCTCTTATAAGTGAAACCTTATGGATGATCCATTTATATTTATTTATCTAAGTCTCCATAATTTCAATGGTATTTACTTATAACTATTCCATATACAATCCTTCCTTGTAAATTATACTGAGTTCCATCTGAATAGTCATGTGTTTAATCATCAGAGAAAAAATTTAGGAAAATATACTCCTTGAATTTAATAAAAACCTTTAACCAGAAGACTTTCCTTGTATACCTATCTATAATCATATTCTTCCTTCGTTCGATGAACCAATTTATTATGAAGTACTATCTTCCCAGTAGGTATTTCCATTAGCTTCCATGTTCTATAAACATGTAAGGAATCTATTTCATCCATTATTGATAACTGCCACATTCTCAATTCCTTATGGCTTGTAACCTCTTTTGATCTCTTAGGATCTCCATTTTTTATGAGAAATAAATAATGTAAAATAATTCTATATGTTTTCTCATGAACCTAATCCTGGTAGACCTTTATAATTGATCATATGTCTGTAATCCTTCTAGAATAACTACTTTTAGAACTCCAAATTTCAGAGATCTTCTTTGAGATTATGCAGTCCTTGATCTCTCTAGTACATATGGACTTGATAAAATCATTAGAACTTGACTATATTATAGATATTATTCTAGACAGTTTTTTGTTAATGGTACTAATATACTCCCTAAATTTTATAAGACACCAATAAATTATTTTCCATTCATTAAAACCATATATTTCAATAACACTTTTATATTATAAAAAATCTCCACCTGGTTTCTATCTTTCCACAAGATCCCTTTATTGATGAAGCAATATTAATTTTTGAATACTTTAAGAGAGTTGATATCCTAGAGTCTAAATCCATAGTCATCATCTCCATATCCAATGTTGTAACATACTCATGACTTAACCTCTTACTTGTCCCTCTCATTGGAATCAACGTGGACATAGTTGAGTGAGCTAATGAATTTGGGATATGTAAGACCAAATTTTCATGTAGACAAATAGGCCTCCATAAGTTCCTATCCCAATGGAGTTTATGGACTCCAATTCATCAAGTAAGACACACAATTCATCATTTATTCCAAAAAATCAGTTTTAAATCTAGTATAAATTCTCATGCTCCATTCTTTACCTACTAATTTATGATTCAACCTATCTATAACTATACTTTTTTTGGATTTTCTAGTCCAGTCTTCTCAAATTGTAACCCCTCAAATTAAATCCATAAAACTCCCCATTTCCATTGTCCCTAATACTATTAGACCTAAAGAAATTTGGATTTCCGTTTTTCTCCCTTTTCTCCATGTATCTACATCAGATGAAGGTTTCAAATAACTCAAAAAGTTTTTTTAGAAATAACACCCACAAATTCGATTTCCTATCATAGATAAAGGAAACATATAACAATGACCATATATGAGAATGAAATAGAAATCTCCCCCATAAATCTTTATGAACTGACTATAACTTATGGTAATTTTTAATCTTAGATTTAATTTTTAATGAAACTATTTTATACATTTAAAGGATGAATTCTTCTCAAGTTCCATACTTCATGGTTCTAATCTGTTGCATTCCTATAGAATCTATGATTTTCATACCTTTCTCACTCAATTCACTCATACGGTAATACCATAACATAGTGAAATTTACTTGTAAAAAGTTTATTTCACATTATGTTAATCCTATTTGTTTTAGTGTTTCAACATTTACCCCTTTAGTCACCATAATAGAGCCACATGCAACTTTCCTCACTCCAGACAAATAGTTTGTACAAAAACCCACATCATTAAACTATCTTATTGAGATTATGTTTTTCATTAACCATTGTATGAGATGCATACCTTTCAATTGTATTAATCTTATATTCCTTGTCCTGATGGGTACCTCAACCTTTACCAAAAATCTTGAGAGATCAAACATCTGTAAGGTGGACCTTATAGTATCTTTCAGAAGTATAATTCCTCATACTCCCTCTCTTGGAATTTGAGTGAAATTAATATCTAGTGTTTATGATCTAAGAATCAAGTGATCTTTTTAAAATTATTAGTAGACCAATAATATCTTCTAAATGGGATTCATTGATACACTTTTGTAAGTGTATCTTATGTACTTGACCCTTCTTTCACTATAATCTTTCTTTAGATGAAATTTCTTCCCACAATGAAAACACATGGGACCAACTTCCACCGAGCGACTATAAATTCAAATTATTCTTATTTTTTTAGTTTTTTATGGCTTTTATAGGATATGTAACATGATATAACATCCAAAATATATGTTTTTTACAGTATATTTATGGATATTATTCCAATTAATTTGTTTTTTCAGTATATGATCTTTAATATTAGAGATTACTAAGATTGTTTTACCACTTGAGTTACTCACCATGGTTACAATAATGTCCCGTGATTCCAAGAGTGATAAGAGTATAATTAGTTAATAATCTAGAACCTTTAATGCTACCTTAACCAATTTTAATGGAATCAATATATTATGGAAGTAATTGATTTGATCTACTGTAGTATTTTCTTTTAATATCCTAATATCAAACAATACCGAAAAGAGAAGCACTTTGTTCATTAATATCAATTTTTATTTTATATCAGTGGGAGCCATTATAAGTTTTGAAGCTATATTCCCACCTCATATGTTATAAATGAAGTTATGGTCTAGTGAAATCTAGATTATAGTAAGAATTTTATAATCTATCCTATACCATTATTCATTATTATCACTTTTAATTTTGTACCCAACAACGGAATATCAAGATCCTTCTTAGTAGATAATAGTATATCAACATCTTCAAGAATCCATAATACTTCTCCCAAAACTTCTCAACCAAATAATTACCCTCATCTAGTGCCATTATTTCTGATTTTACAGAACCCCCACTAAATTTAAGAACATGTTAGAGGGATCAGGATATGGTTATTGGAATTATACTAAATGGAAAATTGTATAATCATTCCACTAAATCAATATCTAAAACATTCTCACCAGGGGATATTCATCCAAATATATATAATTAAATATTTGATACCACTTATTGGCTCTGATTCAACTAAAAAAGGAGTTACACTTACAAAACATACATTGTGGAAACAAAGTACATGAATAAAATAGTATCAACAATATACAAGAACTTATATAAAAAGATGCATTTAATTTAGGAAACTATAATACACAACTTTAAAAAAACCCATAAAATATATTCCATAAGTATAAAATAGAAAAAATCAATGTCAAAAGAATAAAATAAGTATTTACATGATTTAGACATTAGTCCAGATCCATATGTTGAATGTTGTAATCTATTTTATTAAGGAACTAAAAGATGATTAAAATACAAGTGTCAATAGTACATCACAAGTTATTCCACACTAATACTTAAATTAGATTCAAAATATTGATATATGTTTCTCTATCTTCTTATATTCACATGATTGTGTCCATATAATTCTTATTTTCATAGGTATCCATCGGACCAGTCATATTCATCCACCACCTCAACCCCTCATTTCCATGAATAGTGTGTGCCTCTAAAATTACAATGATTCTAATATTAAATTATATATATAGGAACCTTAAACATCCCATTTTCCATAAGATTACCTATTAAGGAATATTTTGTATCCTTAATAAAGACACCTACGTATTCCCAGAGTTAATTTCACTCAAGTCCTTTCTGCCTCCACACTCTACCTTCATTCTAAGTCCAAGAGTAACTTTGGGTTTCCTATTTCTAACTGTAATTATGTGGTATAATATATTCTATACTTCTAGATGTTTTAGACACCATTTAATTATATTCTTCCAAGAATCACAAGTTATTCTTCTAGAATATCACCTTATGTTTAAATTAGTTCCTAGCTGGAAAATATTTTTCACAAGGATGAACCATATATATATATATATATACAGATAACATTATTATATAAAAAATTGAAAAATTTAAACACCATAATATCATTATGAATGTATTCTCGTGTAACACCCCAGGTAAATAAAGAATATGACATTTTTATAATTATCCATATTTGTGAATAAAATATTAATATTACTTTAAAGGGGATGATATGCTCGATGGCTTACCCAAGACACAACAACGAGTTTCTTGGGAATCTTACATTGCACTCTAATAATAAAATAATATTATTTTAAATAGTAGTTAACGCCTAGCCATTGTAATGGAGGGAATGAACAGAACTAACCACAAAATGATTATATATGTTTGTCAAATATTTTTACTTTTTACAATAAATTTTAGTGGATTAAAAATGCAAATTAATCCAATTTTAAGCGTAAAATTCTAATATTCTTCCAAAGGTCGATTAACCTCCTTTTGTTGGAGAACCTCTTTTAAATCCTCTTTTTGACAATTTTATGTGTAATATTTGACAAAATAAAATTCTTCTTTAGAATTGGGACATAAAAATTTACTTTGTGTAAATTTTTGGTATTTTTCCAAAAAAGTTCAATTTTTAATGAATAGTGAAAAATGTTGTATTTTAATTCAAAAACACTTTTTAATCTAATTTATTTATATGATTAGATTATCTTTTGAATTGGTTTTAAATTGAAATTAGAATATATTTTTACCATTTAATCCAATAGTGGTCCTTGGAATTAATTTCACTTTGAAATTGGACTTAAACTAGTGTCAGTCTTTTGATACTTATTGTTTCATAAAAACACGCTATTTGCTCTGACAGCGGGAATTAATTATTAAATTAATTAATGCAACTAATATGTTTTGAATTTTGTAAAATATAAATCATTTTTGAATTTGGAATATCAAATATAGCTTAGGGTGAAGTTTTGGTATTTTTCTGAAAAACTTCAATTTTTGATGAATAGTGAAACCACTAAGTGGTACTTATAAAAACTGATTTTCCGTTTAAATGAAAATTTACCACCTCTGTGTTTTGAATTTCAAAAATCCAACATACATGGTTGTCATTAATAAGTAAAATGTGGTTCAATGGTATTAAAATAATTTTTTGGTTAATAGTAACTTATTATGTTTTTAATCGCGATTAGAGATAATTAGTGTAGTTTAAGGTAAAAATAATGTTCTAATAATGTGAGATGAGCTTGACACATGTCCTAACCTCATTGTATGTGTCATGGACGACCAATAAAATCCATGGGTCAACTTGGGGACCCCATGGAGACACTTTGGTTGGAAAATGACATAAATATCTTTTTATTTAATGTAAAAGTAAAAATGACACAAACATGAAATGTTTTACTAAAACAATTTTTACATGGGGCTATAAAAGTCAGATTTTTGGCTATAAATATTCATTGTAAATATAAAAATATTTCCTACATCATAGATTTTTTTTATAATTTTTAGACTTTAAATAAATTAAATTATTTATGACATCATGATGATGCAACAATTACCTCATTAATAAAGGATTTAAATAAAATGAAAAGATAATGTAAAATCTATGACCTACACATGTCCAAAACCTATTGGATGGGTATATTTAGAACCCTTATAACCTTATACTCGAATTATATCAATGTGGGACCATTTAAATCCGAAAATCATTTTAAAATAAAGTTACATTTCATTACTTTCTAAGAGTGCCCCTCCTCTCGTCTTATAAAAGGCCCCCACCTCTACCTCCTTACCCACACTTCCAAAGCCTTTGGATCAGCCAAAACCTGCCCATTTTATCTTTCCACATCCCTATCTAACTCCTTGAATCCTCACTTTGGGCAGAAGTCTTCCCAAGGAAGACTTTGAGCTCAAACCAAAGGGAGTTACCCGATTTTAAGGTAATGTCTTCAATTGAGTCCTTTTGTATTATTTTGCTTCTCCAACACCCTAAAATCTTTTTATTCATATATTTTGTAACAAATCCAGTATCTTCAATATACTAGGATTTTTTTATAAGAAGTATTCTAGATAAACTTACACACACCTTCATATAATGGTTAAAGAACATACTGTTTCTGTAGTTTGGCGATTTTCTGCCTCACGAAACGATGATTGTTCAATATTCTTTTAACACCTTTAAAGGTGGCGATTATGATGTCAATGTATTTTATATATGATATATATGGTATTTATGTTTACTATATGCTTCTGTGTTTTATATTTAAACCATACCTTTATTCTTTTCATGTTGTGTAAATGTGATAATTTCATACGAAGAAGTGCGGACTACCGCCCCCTCAAGTGATGTGACTCGTACATGCAATACATGGAATGTATAAAGAATGAAATTAATGATCATATGTGACATATATAACATATATATTATACTTTAATTATAATATATATATATATATATCATTTATTTTTAATTCCATTAATATGAAAAAGAAAAAAATGAAAGTAGCATTCAGGCGTACGTACGACCTACCGTCTCCATGAACAATGTTTTTCATTTTTTATCTCCAAATGATATGGAATAGTATAAAATGAATATGTACTAGATATATATGATATTTTAATCATTAATACTATTCTGGAAATTATTTACTTATAACTACATGGACAATCATTTTTCAAACAAGTTCATTTTTGACTCATGTACCAAACATCGGCAAAAACGTCTGATATGAACTAACATTATTAAACAATTATTATAACATTATAATATGTGATATGAACTGAATAATAATCTTTATAGGAGGTCCTTAAGCAATTATAAATTGACCAAAGTTTATTATTCAGGAATATAAAGAAACGAACAAGACAAGTTGGACTTGAGGTAAGGGATCCTACTCCTCTCTTTCTTTTAAAGTACACTCTTTTATGTCATTCCTTTTAAAATCTCATCTTTCTTGTTATTGGGATATTATTTTATATTAATCTTACTGTAATTTTTCTGTTCATATGATGAGAGACCCTATTCTCTCTCATCAATCCATTTTGGAAGTTTTGAGTTGCGCCGTTAAGCTGCCGAGTTTTCGTAAGAGATCTAACCTCTCTCTTTCTTTTTAAGTACTCTCCTTTATGTCAATTCTTTTAAGATCCTATTTGTTATGATGGGGGATGTTATTTTATATTCCTCTTTCTTTAAACTTTATGTTAGTATGATTAGAGACCCTATTTGATCTCATCAATACATTTTGGAAGTTTTATGTGGCGCCGTTATGCTGCCGAGTTTTCGTAAGGGATTTTTCATCTCACTTTTATTCCCGTGAGATTTATACTACATTTGCCGCAATTTACTTTGAGTGGTGTGTGTACTGCCCATTATTTTTATAATTGTGTAATATAATTTCATTTATGAGTATTTACATCAATTTTGTATTGTCCCTCTTTCACGGGGTGTTTGTTTTGAAAGATACCCAAGTCGGTAAGGGAACCTTTCACCCTTCTCTTTTTAAAAGACTTATTTTGTTATGTCTTTTAATTCACATACTATTATGTTGGGATATTTTCTTATATATCCTTATTGATGTAAATTTTATGACCATGTGATGAGATATCCTTTTTATCTCTCATCAACTCTTTTTCTAAATTTGGAAGTGACGCCGTTAGGCTGTTGAAATTTTTCAAGGGAACTTCTGAACCCAATTTTGATTCTTTGGGATAAACTTGTACACCTTGAATATTTAGTTCTATGATTATGTGTGAATTTCCTCTTATTGTTTTACACTTAATAACCACTTATATTTCGTGTATTCGTTTGTCACACATAATTATGTAACTGATTTATCCTTAATCCAAGGATACCGTCTTTGTAAGGGACTTCGTCTCAATCTCCTTTCATTGAGGCATATTTTATTTTATACACAACCTTCTTTTATACGGTGTATAGTCCCCTTTGAATTTTAAGTTTATCCAAATGGAATCTTTTTTATATGAAGCATTTTACAAAATGACAAAAGGGAATGTTTTTGTCTTACGTATGCAGCAACAACGACTTTTCGGCCGCCGTGACCATTATTTGAGTTTCGGCTTCCTCTACAAGACATACCTTTTTTTAAAAGAAAAATAAATACCATGTTTTACTTTTATTTTATTTTGGTATTGAAAATGGTTTTCATAACGTTTTTATATCAATGTATGGTATTGATATCTTGTTATTGAAAGGAGTAAATGTTATGTTTACTTTATGCATGTTTTATGTGATAAGATTATGTTATTGTTCTTGGGAATTATTATGAATATGGGTGGTTCCATGATAAACTAAGGGTAGGTGAGCCCGATATATCTCTCCTATACATTGGGTAACGTGAAGGAGTGAAACGTTAAGGTTTCTCCGAAGAGATTTAGGGAATATACTGTGGTGGGTATTCCAAACGTAACCAAGAGGATTACTCCCTACGTAAGAATGTTATGAATGCCTCAAGTTACCTTTTATGTCTTATGATTTCTATGATTTATTCATGATTTGATGAGGTATGTTAAAGTGCCTATGTTTTATGGGTAAATAATGATTTCATTCTTATGTATATATGAACTCACGTTTCGTTTCCATATTTTTTTATAACCCTTACTGAGCTTTTTATGCTCATCCCAAGTTTTTTTTGAAATGTTTTTCACAGGTCAAGGGAAAGGTACATGATATGATGATAGTATCAAGGAAGTTTCAAGAACGAATCCATGCTTTATTTTTAAACATGTTTCTGATGATGGGAAAAAAGGAATACTATATTTTTTGTAACCACTTTGTTTAAATGTGGAATGTAATGCAAGTTTTATGATCTAATTCTATAAAACTCTAAACCTGAAAATATCCTCAATGTGTAATCTTGTAATAACTCAAGATTAGGTAAGGTTTAAGGCTGGGGCCTTATAGTTGGTATCAAAGGTCGTTTTAGATAACTTTAGAGGTTAGGGTATTCTTTAAGCATAAGTGATATTACCATAATGGTTAGGATTTCAGAAAGAGTCCTAGTTTTAGATAAAGTGAATGAGTAAGTATATCTTAGTGTTTATCTTCCTCATTAGTACATGATGGTTTTTTTGATATACTCACACTAACCTTTTTGGTTTTAGTAAATGGATGGATCTAGCAGGCACCAAAGTAACAGTGGATGTGAAGGAAACTGTGACAGTTTTTTGAGCGAGCAACTGAATGATATGGGAGCTGCAATGAGAACTCTTGTGTTTATCCTCAACCAACTATCTGGAGTCATGATTAACCACCTAAACCTTAGTGATTTCTCTAAGGAATCATATATGCGAGAAAAAAATCCCTACTGAACTACATGTAACAATCATAAAGATAAGTGTGTTAAAAAACCTATGTGTCGAAGATGTGGAAAGAAACACCTAGTAAAATGTTTCAATGGGACAGAAATATGTTATAGATGTGGAAATTATGGTCATAAAGCAAGAACCTGCCATGGAAAAAGGAAGCATCCAGTTGACTTGAGGAAATAGAAAGAAGTTCTTTCTGAGGGATCAATTGAATGTTTTAAATGTGGTGTGCATGGTCATTATGCAAACCCATGCCCTATGAAGAAGTTTCGTGAATGGGATCACCAATATCGTATAAATACTCGTTTACTAATACCTAATGCCATTCTGATTGAGGATGAAGAAACTGACAATGACCAATCAAAGGTATGGATTATTTCATAACTTTTGTTTTCCTATTTTGGAATCTTAGGATATGATTCATGATTTTGTTTGTAGTAAATAAGTATTTCAGAATAAGTTGGAAAGGAATGATTTATGGATCATGAAGAATGTTAAATGAGTAAGAAGTCAACATATAAGGGCTTCAAGAGTTATGGTAAAATTCTTAAGAGTGTTAAGTCTCTTTTGATGATGGGGCTACATTAGAAGACTTTTTATAGTATGTGTAACCCTAATGTTTAATATATGAAAATTTTATTCAAGGAATAGTTATCTGTTCTTTTGTGGACATATTTATAAAGAACCATTTGGGTTTATATGATCCTTACTTTTGAGGTAATTATGGGTCACTATATGTTATGATGGAAGTGAAAGGAATGAGATAAAATTGTGGTTAAATTATGTTATGGTTATTTTTGATGATTTTATCTCTTTTTGGGGAATTATTTGAGAATTATATAGTTTGTAAAAAGGACAACACACTGACCGTGTGACAACCCATCATGTCGGACAAAGCTGCGGGAATCGAACCCACAACCAAAGTGCGACTGGTATTTATCACCTACCACTGGACTACTTGAAGTCCCTGGTTAGTTTGACTGATTCTTTTTAGTTAGATGATTTTATGAATTAAGAGTAAGTTTATTTTGGTTTATCTATATAAATGATTAACCTATCATGGAGGATATGTGATTAGGTTAATTACTTTTTAATACGAGACATTAAAAGAAACTAATGTTGTTTGGAGATAAATGTTACGATTTATCTTGGAAGGCTATGTGACTAAATCTTTCAAATATTTGGGTTTCAATCTTAGTTTGGTTTACTTTTAAGAATTTTATAGACAATTGTTTATCAAATTGTCTTCGTTGAACTTTGGGTTTTGTTGGAAAATTTTTGGAGATTAAGAATAGATTTTCTTTTTATAAAGGGTTATCCTTTTCTGGATTATCTGATCTTGTACTAACCTTTTGGGTTTTGGTTTTGGTTAAAGTCTAAAGAAATGGGAAGTATATAGTTTTATTTTTTGGATTAGGTGATTCTCTATAATTTTATTATAGTACTCTTAATGTGAACAAGTCTTCCTAAATACTCATCTTTTGGAGAAAATATGAGTTTGTGTAAGGAATCTAATAAAAGTAGAAAGTCAACATGATAAGTGATTATGTTTTCTTTATGAATAAATTCCTCAATAAAAAGTAACTTAAAATAAAAATGTTGTCTATTAATTTTTCCTACTTGGGAATCGAATACCGTTTAACCCATCACAAGTTTGTGATTTTCATGTGGTTAACTTTCTCCTAAACATGTTTTCTATCACTCTCTATTAGAACATGACCCTATTTTTTCTCCTCCATGTCCATGTTTTCCTACATGGAATCCTAGTATGGGTTAACTCAGGTGACCTCTATAATTATCTTTCTTTATTTTAAAGTGATTGTTTTACCGACTCTTGTTCTGATGTGGGACTTTCAAGGATGTTTCCAAGCTCAATTTTAAAATTGCGAGGACGCAATTCCCAAAAGGGGGGAAGGATGTAACACCCCAGGTAAATAAAGAATATGACATTTTTATATTTATCCATATTTGTGAATAAAATATTAATATTACTTTAAAGGGGATGCTATTCTCGATGGCGTACCCAACACACAACAACGAGTTTCTTGGGAATCTTACGTTGCACTCTTATAATAAAATAATATTATTTTAAATAGTAGTTAACGCCTAGCCATTGTAATGGTGGGAATGAACAGAACTAACCACAAAATGATTATATATGTTTGTCAAATATTTTTACTTTTTACAATAAATGTTAGTGGATTAAAAATGAAAATGAATCCAATTTTAAGCGTAAACATTCTAATATTCTTTAAAAGGTCGATTAACCAACTTTTGATGGAGAACCTCTTTTAAATCCACTTTCTGACAATTTTATGTGTTATATTTGAAAAAATAAAATTCTTCTTTAGAATCGGGACATAAAAATTTACTTTGTGTAAATTTTTGGTATTTTTACGAAAAAGTTCAATTTTTAATGAATAGTGAAAAATGTTGTATTTTAATTCAAAACCTCTTTTTAATCTAATTTATTTATATGATTATATTATCTTTTGAATTGGTTTTAAAGTGAAATTAGAATATATTTTTACCATTTAATCCAATAGTGGTCGTTGGAATTAATTTCACTTTGAAATTGGACTTAAACTAGTGTCAATCTTTTGATACTTATTGTTTCATAAAAACACGCTATTTGCTTTGACAGCGGGAATTAATTATTAAATTAATTAATGAAACTAATATGTTTTGAATTTTGTAAAATAGACACCATTTTTTAATTCAGAATATCAAATATAGCTTAGGGTGAAGTTTTGGTATTTTTCTGAAAAACATCAATTTTTGATGAATAGTGAAACCACTAAGGGGTACTTATAAAAACTGATTTTCCGTTTAAATGAAAATTTACCACCTCTGTGTTTTGAATTTCAAAAATCCAACATACATGGTTGTCATTAAGAAGTAAAATGTGGTTCAGTGGAATTAAAATAATTTTTTGGTGAATAGTAACTTATTATGTTTTTTATCGCGATTAGAGATAATTAGTGTAGTTTAAGGTAAAAATAATGTTTTAATAATATGAGATGAGCTTTACACATGTCATAACCTAATTGGATGTGTCATGGGCGACCAAGACAATCCATGGGTCAACTTGGGGACCCCATGGAGCCACTTTGGTTGGAAAATGACATAAATATCTTTTTATTTAATGTTAAAGTAAAAATGACACAAACATGAAATGTTTTACTAAAACAATTTTTACATGGGGTTATAAAAGTCATATTTTTGACTATAAATATTCATTGGAAATCTAAAACGATTTCCTACATCATAGTATTTCTTTTTATCATTTTTAGAGATAAAATAAATAAAATTATTTATGACATCATGATGATGCAGAAATTACCTCATTAATAAAGGATTTAAATAAAATGAAAAGATAATATAAAATCTATGACCTACACATGTCCAAAACCTATTGGATGGGTATATTTCGAACCCTTATAATCTTATCCTTTAATTATATCATTGTGGGACCTTTTAAATCCTAAAATCATTTTAAAATAAAGTTACATTTCATTACTTCCCAAGAGTGCCCCTCCTCTCCTCTTATAAAAGGCCCCCACCTCTACCTCCTTACCCACACTTCCAAAGCCTTTGGATCGGCCAAACCCTATCCATATTGTCTCTCCACATCCCTCTATAACTCCTTGAAGCATAACATTGGGCAGAAGTTTTCCCAAGGAAGCCTTTGAGATCAAACCAAAGGGAGTTACCCAATTTTAAGGTAATGTCTTCACTTGAGTCCTTTTGTTTTATTTTGCTTCTCCGGCCCCCTAAAATCTTTTTATTAATCTCTTTTATAAAAACTCCAGTATCTTAAATATAATAGGATTATTTTATAAGAAGTATTCGAGCTACACTTACACACACCTTCGTCTAATGGTTAAAGAACATGCTGTTTCTGTGGTTGGTGATTTTCTGCCTCACGAAACGATGATTGTTCAATATTCTTTTAACACCTTTAAAGGTAGCCATTATGATGTCACTGTATTTTATATATGATATATATGGTATTTATGTTTACTATATGCTTTTGTATTTTATATTTAAACCATACCTTTATTCTTTTCATGTTGTGTAAATGCGATAATTTCATATGAGGAAGTGCTGACTACCGCCCCCTCAAGTGATGTGACTGGTACATGCAATACATGGAATGTATAAAGAATGAAATTAATGAAAATATGTGAACTATATAACATATATATTATACTATAATTATAATATATATATATTTCATTTATTTTTAATTCCACTAATATGAAAAAGAAAAAAATGAAAGTAGCGTTAATGCGTACGTACGACCTACCGTCTCCATGAACGGTGCTTTTCATTTTTTATCTCCAAATGATATGGAAAAGTATAAAATGAATATGTACTGGATATATATTATATTATAATCATTAATAATATTCTGGAAATTATTTACTTATAACTACATGGACAATCATTTTTCAAACAAGTTTATTTTTGACACATGTACCAAACATCGGCAAAAACGTCTGATATGAACAAACATTATTAAACAATTATTATAACATTATAATATGTGATATGAAATGAATAATAATCTTTATAGGAGGTCCTTAAGCAATTATGAATTGACCAAAGTTTATTATTCAGTAATATAAAGAAACGATCAAGACAAGTTGGACTTGAGGTAAGGGATCCGACTCCTCTCTTTCTTTTAAAGTACACTCTTTTATGTCTTTCCTTTTAAAAGCTCATATTTCTTGTTATTGGGATATTATTTTATATTAATCTTACTGTAATTTTAATGTTCATATGATTAGAGACCCTATTCTCTCTCATCAATCCATTTTTGAAGTTTTGAGTGGCGCCGTTAGGCTGCCAAGTTTTCGTAAGAGATCTAACCTCTCTCTTTCTTTTTAAGTACTCTCCTTTATGTAACTTCTTTTAAGCTCCTATTTTTTATGATGGGAGTTTTTATTTTATATTCCTCTTTCTTTAAACTTTATTTTAGTATGATTAGAGACCCTATTTGATCTCATCAATCCATTTTAGAAGTTTTATGTGGCGCCGTTAGGCTGCGGAGTTTTCGTAAGGGTTTTTTCATCTCACTTTTATTCCCGTGAGATTTATGCTACATTTGCCACAATTTCCTTTGAGTGGTGTGTGTACTGACCATTATTTTAATCATTGTGTAATATAATTTCATTTATGAGTATTTATATCAATGTTGTATTGTCCCTTTTTCATGGGGTGTATGTTTGGAAAGATACCCAAGTCGGTAAGGGAACCTTTCACCCTCCTTTTTTTAAAAGACTTATTTTGTTATGTTTTTTAATTCACATACTATTATGTTGGGATGTATTATTATATATCCTTATTGATGTAAATTTTATGACCAAGTGATGATATACCCTTTTTATCTCTCATCAACTCTTTTTCTAAATTTGGAAGTGACGCCGTTAGGCTGTCGAGTTTTTGCAAGGGAACTTCTTAACCTAATTTTGATTAGTTGGGATAAACTTGTACACCTTGAATATGTCATTCTATGATTATGTGTGAATGTCCTATGATTTTTTTACACTTAATAACCACTTATATTTCGTGTATTTATTTGTCACACGTAATTATGTAACTGATTTATCCTTAATCCAAGGATACCGTCTTTGTATGGGACTTTGTCTCAATCTCTTTTAATTGAGGAATATTTTATTTTATACACAACCATCTTTTACACGGTGTATAAATACCTTTTACTTTTAAGTTTATCCAAAAGGAATCTTTTTTATACGAAGCGTTTTACAAAATGACAAAAGGGAATGTTTTTGTCATACGTATGCGGCGACAACGACTTCTCCGCCGCCGTGACCATTATTTGAGTTTCGGCTTCCTCTACAAGCCATACCTTCTTTTAAAAGAAAAATAAATACCATGTTTTACTTTTCTTTTATTTTGGTATTGAAAATGGTTTTCATAATGTTTTTATATCAATGTGTGGTATTTATATCTTGTTATTGAAAGGAGGAAATGTTATGTTTCCTTTATGCATGTTTTATGTGATAAGATTATGTTATTGTTCTTGGGAATTATTATGAATACGGGTGGTTCTGTGATAAACTTTGGGTGGGTGAGCCCGATATAGCTCTCCAATGCATTGGATAACATGAAGGAGTGAAAAGTTAAGGTGTCTACGAAGAGATTTAGGGAATATACTGTGGTGGGTATTCCAAACGTAACCAAGAGGGTTACTCCCTACGTAAGAATGTTATGAATGCCTCAAGTTACCTTTTATGTCTTATGATTTTTATGATTTATTCATGATTTGATGAGGTATGTTAAAGTGTATATGTTTTATGGGTAAAGTATGATTTCATTCTTATGTATATATGAACTCATGTTTCTTTTCCATATTTTTTTATAACCCTTACTGAGATTTTTATGCTCATCCCAAGTTTTTTTTTGAAATGTTTTTCACAGGTCAAGGGAAAGGTACATGATATGATGATAGTTTTAAGGAAGTATCAAGAAATAATCCATGCTTTATTTTTAAAGATGTTTTCATTGATGGGAAAAAAGTAATACTATCTTTTATGTAACCACTTTGTTTAAATGTGGAATGTAATGCAAGTTTTATGATCTAATTATCTAAAACTCTAAATATGAAAAGATCCTCAATGTGTAATCTTGTAATAACTCAAGATTAAGTAAGGTTTAAGGCTGGGGCCTTATATCTCGAATAAGTAATTTATAATCCACTAAAACAACATAAGATGTCCCTTTTAAATGAAACTAAAATTCCATCAAATGTTAAAATATTAGGGTACCCAAATTAAAAAATAAAATTTTAATGTTGTAAAGGAATATTTTGAAAATTACAAAATGGGTTGTGGGATCCTTCCTACTTTAAAAATTATATATCTTTTTGTAAGCTTCAATTCGATAGCTTTCTGGGCCCAAACAGACACCCTAATGAAAATTTATAGTCGTTTGAAGTTCATGTCATATTTTCAAATTCTCTTAGAATATTTACTAATTTCTTATTTATATCCTTTTAAAAATCATTATTAAATATATATTAATCATTGATTATTTTTAAAATTTTAACTAATACCAATTTTAATATATTTTCTTAATCATATTCAGTAAATATATTGTATATTATCGGTAAATACATAGTTAGAATTATATATATCATTTTTAAGAAAATATATTAAACTTATATAATTTTAAATATACTAATATATTAAAATATGATATTTAATAATATATAATTTTTTTATGAATTTTAACATTTATCAATGCTAAAAAGTTCTTTAGAACTAATAAAATTATATTTTAACAAATATTGTTTTTAGTGCTGATAAAAGGGAACATCGGGGTACATTTTATCCGTGCTAATAAATAGAACTGATAAAGGGATAATCTTATCAATTATTTTTTGTCGTTAATAAAGGTAAACCCTTTATCATCACTTTTAAACATGAAAAAAATGATCCCTTTATAAGTTTATTTTAATGAGTGCTAATAAATACTTGGAGAAACATTCCCCTTTATCAGTGCATTTAAAAAGAGAGGATAAATGCAAGATTTTTAAAATGTGATTTGTAGTAATGAATCACTAATTTATTGAACTAATATAGGTTTCAGGAATATTTAAAAATATTTCAACAGATATCAAGCACCAATTTGGCCAATCCCCACTCACCACCTGTGTTCGGCTGAACGAGCCGCTCTGTAACTCTTATGTTGTGATTTAATTCTATTTGGAGGAGATTCGAACCCTCTACCATCAATTTTCAAGCACTCTTAAAATTAATACATATTATTTTTCATATAATAAAATGATTTATTCAAAAATATCTGTATACATTTTTAATACATATATAATGTACTTAAATAGATTTATAATATTTTATATTTACATATGAATTTTTTATGTATTTGTTTACAATATAAAATATAATAATTTATTTATATAAATTTAGTAATAATTTTTAGCATAAATTATTAAAATAAATTTTATAATATGTTTTCTTATAATATTATTTAAATATTTTAATATATATTTTATAGGTAAATGCATTTTAATATTTATTTATATATAATTCATATTTATATACTTATATGTAAACATTATATATATTTATATATATTTAAATACATATGTATATGTATAATTATAGACATTTTTATAATGTATTTTTTTATATAATGTACTTAAATACATTTATAATATATTTTATTCACATATAAATTTTCTAATGCATTTAAATACAATATAAAATATACTTATTGTTTAATATAAATTTAATAATAAATTGTAACATAAATTATGGAAATAAAATTGATAATAGTTGTTTTTTATAATATGATATGTATATATATATATTTAAATAATTATTTTATAGGTAAGTATAATTTTATATATTTGTTTTGTATATAATATATATTTATATATTTTATAATATAGATAATAATATAAAAATATATAAAAATATATATTGACACATAGAAATATATAATTATATATATATGTATATTATAAATTATATATTAGGAAAATGGACATATAAATTTAATTATAAAGTATATTCCATGTATTATAATAATATATATAATTATAAATATGAATAAAGAAATAAATAAAAACAATTTATATAAATAAATATATATTTATCATTTTATAAATCACATTTGACAATATATATGTATTTATATAATATCATTATGGGTGCCCTTTATCATTGATAAAAAAATGATGATAAAAGACCCTAATTATTATCTATAAAAAGTACTGATAAAAGTAACCCCTTATTAGTGCTAAAAAATGTTAAAATAAAGGGTATCATATATTAGTGATTTTTCTTAGCATTGATTAATCTATACTTTTGTCATGGTTTTTTTAATAACACTAGTAAAGTTTATGGATGTTGTTTTTTCAAAAGTCTATATAGTCCCAATTAATCCAATTCTTCAATGCTAAATAAAAAGATTAGATTTATCTCATAATTATTAAAAGATAGTGAATGTTTAGAATATAAGTAGTCTGGATATGAAAGATTAATGTATGGAATTAGTAATTTCTATCCATAGAGAGTGATTTTAGTCCCCAAAAGAGATATGTACAACCACTAGGGGTGAATCAGTGGTCGAAGTCCAATATGTACTTTCTCACTCTTTCTCCTTTTCCAAACTCCAAGTCCATGATATCAGTTAGTGTAAGTATCACCTTATGTTCAAAAGAAAAATTATGATGATGATAATTGGTATGTAAGATTTGAAATTAAATCAAATTATAAGAGTATTAAAATATTACTTAAACTTTTTTTATTTGTCAGTCTTAGAGCTATAGAGACTATTTTTTGGAAATAGAACAAAACATTTTAGAAGGAATTTTTCAAAAGGAAGTTATAAAACCATAATAATACAATAGTTAAACTATATTATCCAGAATAGTGGATTATGGAATATTGGAGGATGAGTTTTGGAAGTAGGGATCTAATTTTAGTATGAGGTTTACTCGGTATAGGAGTTGACATCTAGTGGTTTCCTTGGTTGGTTCAATGCTAGAGCACAATGATTGGATAATGGTGGAACTAAGAGAATTAGATGATAGATGTTCCCGTAGTTCTAGAATTTCTCATCTATAAAAGGGAGAGGGGGTCACTAAGTCTTTGTGTGTTTGTGTTTTAATGACTATTTAATGTTATATTTACTTATATTTCTCTTGAGTAGAGTTCTGGTGGTGGATTCTTGTAACTCAATGAGGTTTCTTTTCTTCTTCTTCAATATCTTATTAGAATATTACCATGTTCATCTCAAGAAATTGGGAATGTACAAAACCACATATATAATTTTATAGTTTTCATGGAGTGTTTGAGTTATTCTTTTTAATTTTTTCATTTTACTCTTGGAAGGTCATGTATGATATGATTCAATGAATGTTTTTTGAGCCTGATTTTTTAGTTCGGAAACACAAACATTGGGTGTCATTTTTGTTTAGATACCCTTCATAGTTTTTTTTGAAAATAATATTTTATATGGAGGGTTATAGATTAATGGATTTGACATAATAAGGGGTATAAAATCTCATTATATATATATTTTAAAATATTTTGAGGAAAATTCCCATCAACATTATTTATATTTTTTAATTTTTGTTTAATGGGAGTATTATTTAGATGAAATGATATTGGAAGAAGGAAGGGTAAGGGTTGAAAAGTTTTCTGGTATATATATTAGATTATATAAGATATTGATTGAAGACTATATTTTCCATAGAGATCTTGATATTCCCTTATGGGAGATAAACTAGAATAAATGAAAAACAAAAAGTGGGAGGAAACCGACTGAAAGTAACTTACTGTTATTTAGATATAGTTGGTAAAAAATGAGTCCTTAAATATCTGTGAGGTGAAGAAAACTTTTTATATTATGTATACACTCATAAAAATGTATGAAAATACAACCAAAATGAACAAAGTGTATCTGATACATATACTCTTCATCCTGAAGATAGAGGAAGGAAATTTAGGAGCATATAATGTCAATTATTTTAATATGATTTTGAATTAGTTATATTTAGTTAGTGTGAGATTCATAGGGCCAAGGTGTGCATTGATTATTTTATTTTATTTCAAAATTCATGTGATATATTGGTTACTATAGTGGGAAACTCAAGTTGTAATAATGAATTAGTTGTAATAACCTATGATTTTAGTAATTAATTTTCCTTAAATAAATACCATATGGGTTTCATGTATTTCACGTGATACTGAGATAAAATTAAAAATCACATTACATTGATAAAGTTAAAAAAATATTATCATTATATTATATCCATTAAATTGTTGTGTATAAGTATAAGTAACCACATTATGAAAACTATATAAAATGGTACAATAAAATCAAGTTCATTTTATGATTATAAAATATATGTTTCTTAATTTTTTTAGGTTCACATAAATTTAAATTAATTTTTGAAACTTTTAGAAATTGAATTAAATAAAATGGTTTACATATTTTTAATCATCATGATCAAATTATGAAATTCCATCAATGATATTTATATATAATATTAAATTTTTGGTGTAAATATTAGTTACTACTGTGAGATGATTTTTTTCCAAAGAATGAAAATGTTCAAATATTGTGTATTCGTTATAATTAAATAAATATATTTTTATTTAAGAATATTATATGATGTTTAAACATATATTCAAATTAATTAACACTCATTATAAATGTTATATTGGATTAATAACACTAAATCAATAAAATGACATTTTTCTATATAAATAGTTTTCCAACACATTATATATTTGGATTTGATAGTTAATTGTGTCCTATTTAGCAATATAATTAGGATAAATATATCCCTAATTCAGATTTCTCACATAAAACTTAGGTATGAAAGATAATCTTATATTTTTAGAAAAATAATAATTACCATGATTAATTTTTAATCTAGATTAATAAGGGTTTAAATGGGTAAATAAAGTTTTATGAAATTTTAATGATTAAATGGTCACTTACACCGTCTATAAATTATTTTTTATATATTATATTCATACCCACACATATCATATACCATTTATATAACTAAATTACTTAATTCACATAACCTAATTAACCCCTATGTGATTCTTTAATCCTTACCTAAGTTTAGTTTCCATGGAAAAGACCATCTTTTTCACCAATTAAAGGTGACAACTCCCACCCATTCTCTCATCCCAATCGATGTCAAATTCATTTATCATGGATTTTACATAATTATACATCTATATATACATCCCAAGTATTAACTAAATTTATAAGAATTCCTACCAAACTTTAATAAGCTACTTAGTAGGGTAAGGGCTTTCCTATTTTTTTTATTCAAGTAATTCTTTTGTGATAAACACTTTGAGTTTAAATATTTTATTAATTTATAAGTATATAAAAAACCCTTTAATGTCTAAATTATTCCATATTTATGAGATAATACCCTTTCCTATCATTAAACCCATTATATAAAACATTTTGTATAGTCTTTATGCTGCTGAAATCACTCCTTGATTCTCTCTCTTCTACTTTTATTCAAGCACTTACTTTATTATAAGAAAATTTATTTCCATGTGGTTTTTCTTCCACATGTTCATAATCAATAATTTACAATCCTAGTTATTCTCTGTTTATGTTATTATACATTTATATCTCATTAATCCATTTTATAATATCATTTTTATAGTTTTAAAGGTTCCAAAATCATTCCTTGATTTTCCATATTCATGTTGAGAATACCCAATTCTAATATCACTCAAAGGAATGTGTATAAATCATGTTTATAAAAGTTTATATATATTAAAAATGTTCCAAATTTGGTTACTATGATAGTTTTTTTATATTTGAGGTTAGAGTGTGATCATCCAAGAGAGAATAAAAGGTAAGGGTTACATCGAATTAATTTATTATTTATTGGGTCATGGAATTTATAACATGAATATAATTTTGAAGCTTTAAATGATCCTAAAATAAAATTATTTTATTGATTATTTCAATTTTTATTTTGTGAAATTAAATCTTATCATCAATAACAAATTCATTGATAATGTTTTTTTCAAAAATAAAAGTGTAATGTTGGGAAGAATTACTCCTATTCTTACAAATGAAGATTTTCATCCATGACCATATTTTACTTACTATAAATATAATTATCTATTTTTTGCAAATATAATATGGATTATTTTCTATTATTATAATAATTGTATTTTCCCCTTTTCAAAATTAATGTTTAATACTCTTTTTTAATGTGGTTAAATGTATTTCCAAATATTAAGGAAAAAGCTTTTTCGTCCTCTCAAAATAAATTTTTTTATCTTCCACTCCAATTTTTTGATAACATTTATGTATTTTAAAAGTAATTTTATTTGTAAATATTTACAATAATGTTTTCAAAATTATTCTATTTCCCTCCTCAAAAATGATTTTGTATATGATTATCAATTCATATTTTATAACATTGTTTGAATGTTTTTGTAAAAAATTGTATATTTTTACTTCTATTTTTCTTCCAAGTTTTATCAGTATTGAAGTTATTTTTCGATCATCTTATATATTTATTATTATATTATTAATTTTCTAAAATTATATTTATGATATCCCACTATTTTTTAAGTTAATAATTTGTGATGTTTTTAAAAGGTTTAAGTAATGTGTTCTTATTTGATAGGTTCCTTAAGATATGATTATGGTTGATTTTAAGTGGTGAACATATATATGGATAATGAATGGTGGGGTCTTATATCAAAATCCAATACATTGGTTAAAGTTTATATCTCATGAGATATTCAGGTGAGTAGATAATGAGTCTGTTCACACAGGTGTGAGATTGATGGGTTTGCTCACATTTTCTAGCGTGGATATAATGATTTTTCTCAAATTGTTGTGAGAAGACTGTGTTTTATCACAAAATATTTCCTATTATTATATTTTTAGACATTTCAATTTTGTTTTTGAAATTATTACAAAATTTCCAGATTCATTTCATTTCAATGAAATTCCATGTTTTCATAATTACTCTTTATTTTTAAAGTATTCAACATTTTAATGGCATTATAACATGTTTTATGATAATTGAGTTTTATTTTGATCCATATATTATATTTTACGTTTTCTTAATGATATTTTAATGAAATATGTTTATATAACAAGTTTTTTTATTTTAATCTAAGGTATTTTGATCTTTCATTATGATATTTGTTTCTTCCCCATGATTTACTTCTTGTTATGGTATGTTTTCCCTTAAAAGGAATCTAAGAACACCCCTTTCTCATGTTTCCAATTACTAGATTATGTATATGATTATAACAAGTGAGATAACTATAAAATATTCTATAGGATCACGATTATAGAAATTTTTTGTTAAGTGTAGTAAAATTATATATTTATGCAGCTTATTTCAAAGACACAAAACCTACAGGTCCTTGAGTTGTGCAACTCTTTGTGAGATATATTATTTAAATCATGATATTGATGTATTATTTATGTTATTTACTAGTTCAATTTAGTTGGAATCAATTCATGGTTTAATAATTTTTAGATATTAGTTTAGATAACATTAGAGAAAACTCAAGGGAAGAGTCTAAGGGATGTGTCTATGTATAGGATAACATCATGATGTTTTCATAAAGTAGATACTATGTGGTTATACAAAAAATTAAATCCCTGAATGGATACTAAAAGTGGATACAAACTATGGAAAATTTGTACCTATGGGTAATGTTCTTGAAGAGGCTTGTTGTGTATTAACTCAGTCGTGACCTAGTTTATGACAGAAAGGCCTAACTACACTCCTACTATGGAACTCCCGAGCAGTATGATTTAGTTAATATAGGTATCTTTATTAACTATTATATTGGATTTGAAATTATATACAACTAGTTTAGTTATAAATCCAACCATATATAATCTAGATTTAAACCTATAGATTCATAGTCTAGCGCATGCATTTATTTTATGGAATCCTTATGGAAAAATTTATATAACGTATGTTATGATACATATAAATGAGGGATTATTAACTCAAATGATATGGAAGGAATTCACCGTTATTGATATACCTATTATATGGGAATATACTAATGTATTTTAGGATGAAAATCCTAGTATTTCTATAGATATTGAGGTTTAGTTTTCAGACGAACTCATAACTAGATCTATGACTATCTTAACACTACTAGAAACCATGCTTTTCCCAACGATTGTATACCAACGGTTCCTTTGAACCGTTGGTATAGGTGATATTTTCCAACGGTTTTCATAAACCGTTGGTAAAGATCTGTAAAAATTGATTTTTCCCAACGGTTTCATCAAACTGTTGGGAAAAATGGGGAAAAAGAGTTTTTCCAATGGTTTCATTATACCATTGGAAGAGATTAAGACTCCTATACCAACGGTTTCAGTGAAACCGTTGTTTATAGTTGAAATAAGAGGTTTTTCCCAATGGTTTTTTGAAACCGTTGGGAAAGAACACCCCCAAATATGATCGATCTGTAACTCCATAGATCTCGACATTTTTGCCCTAACCGAGAGTTAGATGCACCCTCTCGAAATTGTTTCCCTTAACCTCAACCGTCTGGAAGGTTTGCCTCTAAATCTTGAGGTAAAAGATACTTACCAAAACAACAGGTCTGGTTTCTAATGATTTTCCCCCTTTAAATTAGTATGTGTTAGTTCATTTATTTTAGATTTGTTCTCCCCATTTAAATCGGTACGTGTGTGTTAATTTATTTTAGATTTTGTCATTCTATTTTGGTGCAATCTAGTGTGTATTATGATCCACTTACAAAAATAAGGCATATGTAATTTTAGGTTATGGTTCGAACAGTACTTCCCATCCTGCTTTATAGGGTGCTAACTCTAATTTCCAACAGGACATCTATCTTTGATTCAAGTAATTTTTGTTCTTCCATTCTAAATCGGTAGGTGTGCCTTCATTTATTTAATATTTTTTCATTCCATTTTTATGAAATGTATTTTTTTTATTATGATTCCCTTATGAACACAATAAATATATCATTTTAGGTTTTGATTTTGTTGTGATTTATCTATATAGAATAATTTTGGTTGATATTGAAAAGGTCAATATGATCCTGAGTTATTTTTATCCTTGGTTTATTTTAAATTTAAGGTCTATTGACTTGATTTCGTTGGTTAGCTATAAATACAGTTAGGGCTGTCCATGTGGTGTGGGGGGGGGGGGCTGGGATTTCAATGTGGGGTGGGGGGTAGGGATGTCCAATTGGGGTGTGTGTGTGTGGGGGGGGGGGGGCTGGGATTTCAATGTGGGGTGGGGGGTAGGGATGTCCAATTGGGGTGTGTGTGTGTGTGTGTGTGGGGGGGGGGGTTGGGCTATCCAAGTGGGGGGGGGGGGGTTGGGCTATCCAAGTGGGGTTGGGGTAGGGCTGTCCAAGTGGGGTGGGGGTAGGGCTGCCTAAGTGGGGGTGGGGGTAGGGTTGTCCAAGTGGGGTGGGGGAGGGGATGCCTAGGTAGGGTGGGGGAGGGGGCTGGGTTGTCCAGATGGGTTGGGGGTAGGGTTGTTTGGGGTGGGAGAGGGTGTCCAGGTCGGGTTGTCCAAGTGGGGTGTGGAGGGTGTCCAGGTGGGGTGGGGGAGGGGATGCCTAGGTAGGGTGGGGGGTGGGTTTTCCAAGTGGGGTGACGGTAGGACTTTCCAGGTGGGGTGGGGGGGGGAGGGCTGGGTTTTCCAAGTGGGGAGTGGGGGTAGGGGTGTCTAGGTGGGGTGGGTGGGGGGGGGGGGTGGGTGGGTTTTCCAAGTGGGGTGGGGGTAGGGCTATCCAAGTGGTGTGGGGGGGGGGACTGGGTTGTCCAAGTGGGGTGGGGGTAGGGCTGTCTAAGTGGGGTGGGTGTGAATGGGTTGTCCAAGTGGGGTGGGGGTAGGGATGTCCAAGTGGGGTGGGTGGGTGTGGGGTTGGGTTGTCTAAGTGGGGTGGGGGTAGTGTTGTCCATGTGGGGTGGGGGTAAGCCTGTCCAAGTGGGGTGGGGGCTGGGTTTTATCGAGACCCGTAGTGTAATATTGGAGTTGAGTTATTTTTTTATATTGGTTGTTTTCATGGATGTTGATACTTTAGGACAATGATGCTTGGGTCATTTGTGATGTGTACGAGTCAACCCCGCCTCAATACGAGGCCAGGTGTGGCCGACACCACTCAAAGTGTTTCAGGTTTATCTGAAATAGACAACATTTTAAATGAAAACAACAACTGACATACAGAAAACTGACTAAAGGAATTTGGATTCAGTTTAAATTTAGGACAACGATACATGGGCCATATATGAAGTGTACATTTCAACCCAGCCTCAATCCGAGGCGTGGAGTGGCCGAAACCACTCGAAGTGTCTCTTTATAGTTTAAAATGGACTTCATTTTAATTGGAAACAACAACTGACAAACAGTAAACCAACCAAAGGTATATGGATTCTGTTGAAAATTTAGGAAAATGATCCATGGGTCATATGTGACGTGTTTGAGTCAATCACGCCTCAATCCGAGTCGTAGTGTGGCCGAGATCACTATAATTGTCTCTCTTTTTTTTTAAAATAGACAACAATTTATGTACATTTGGAAAACCAACTAAACGAATTCTGATTCTGTAGATACTTTAGAACAATTATCCATGGGTCATATATGATGTGCACGATTGAACCCCTCCTCAATCCGAGGCACGGTGTGGCCGACACCAGTCAAAGTGTCTCTCTTTAGTTTAAAATGGACTTCATTTTAAGTGAAAACAACAACTGACATACGGAAAACCGACCAAACACATTCTAAATGTGTGGAATCTTTAAGATAACTATACATGGGTCATATGCTATGTGTAAAAGTCAACCACGCCTCAATCTGAGTCATGGTGTGGCTGACACCACTCAAATTGTCTCTCTTTCGTTTAAAAAGGACTTCATTTTAAGTGAAAACAAAAAATGACATACAGAAAACCAACCAAATTCATTCGGATTCCATTGAAACTTTAGGAAAACGATCCATGAGTCATATGTGACATGTACGAGTCAACGATGCCTCAATCTGAGGCCTGGTGTGGCCTGCACCACTCAAAGTGTCTCACATTTATTTGAAATGGACAACATTTTAATTGAAAACAACTACTGGCATACAGAAAACTGACCAAATGCATTAAAAATGTGTTTAAAGTCTAGAAAAATGATCAATGGGTCATATGTGAAGTGTATGAGTAAAACCTGCCTTAATCCAAGGCATGGTGTGACCACAACCACTCCAAGTGTCTCATTTTTTTTAGAAATAAACAACATTTTAAGTGAAAACAATAACTGACATACCGAAAACCAACCAAACGCATTCTGAATGTGTTGATTTTGTAGGACAATGATACATGGGTCATATGTGACGTGTAAAATTCAATCCAGCCTCAATCCGAGGCATGGAGTGGCCTACACCACTCAAAGTGTCTCTCTATAGTTTAAAATGGACTTCATTTTGATTGAAAACAACAACTAACATACGATAAACCGAAAGAACTCATTCATATTCTTTTTAATCTTTAGGAAAACGATCCATGGGTAATATGTGACGTGTTCGAGTCAACCGTGCCTAAATTAGAGTCGCAGTGTGGTCGGGATCACTCTAAGTGTCTCTCTTTTGTTTAAAATGTACAACATTTTAAGTACACACGGAAAACCAACCAAACAGATTCTGATTGTGTTGATACTTTATCACAATGATCCATGGGTCATATATGATGTTCACAAGTCAACCCTACCTTAATATGAGGTGCGGTGTGGCTGGCACCACTCAATGTATCTCTCTTTAGTTTAAAATGGACTTCATTCTAAGTGAAAACAAAAAATGACATACGGAAAACCAATCAAACGCTTTAGGATTCTGTTGAACATTTATTAAAACATTCCATGTGTCATTTTTGATGCGTATGATTCAAACTCACCTCAATACGAGGCACGGTGTGGCCAGAATCACTCAAATTGTCTCTCATTAATTTAAAATAGACTTCATTTTAAGTGAGAACAAAAAATGACATACGGAAAACCAACCAAATGAATTCAGATTCCATTAAAACTTTAGGAAAACGATACATGGGTCATATGTGACGTGTACGAGTCATCCCTGCCTCAATCTGAGGCCTGGTGTGACTGGAACCACTCAAAGTTTCTCACATTTATTTGAAATGGACAACATTTTAATTGAAAACAACTACTGGCATACGGAAAACTGACCAAACACATTATGAATGTGTTGAAAGTTTAGAAAAATGATCAATGGGTCATATGTGATGTGTATGAGTCAACCCTTCCTTAATACAAGGCATGGTGGGACCGAAACCACTCAATGTGTCTCAATTTGTTTTTGAAATAAACAACATTTTAAGTGAAAACAACAACTGACATATGGAAAACAGACTAAATGCATTCTGAATGTGTTGATTCTTTATGAAAACAAAACATGGGTCATATATGACGTGTATAAGTCAACCCCACCTCAATCCGAGGTGCGGTGAGGCCGACACCAGTCAATGTGTGTCTCTTTTGTTTAAAATGGACTTCATTTTGAGTGAAAACAACAACTGATATATGGTAAACCAACCAAATGCATTAGGATTCCATTGAAACTTTATGAAAATGATCCATTTGAAATATTTTATGTTTACAAGTCAACCTTGCCTAAATATAAGGTGCATTGTGGCCATCAAAACTCAAATTGTCTCAGTTTTATTTGAAATGGACAACATTTTAAGTGAAAAGTACCACTGGAATACGAAAAACTGACCAAATGCATTCAGATTCTGTTGAAACTTTAAGAAAACGATCCATGGGTCAAATGTGACGAGTAAGAGTCAACTGAACCTCAATACGAGTCGTAGTGTGGCCAGGATCACTCTAATTGTCTCTTTTTTGTTTAAAATGGACAACATTTTACGTACATACGTAAAACTGACCAAACAGATTCTGATTGTGTTGATATTTTATCAAAACGATCCATCATTCATATATGATGTGCACAAGTCAACCCCGCCTCAATCCGAGGTGTGGTGTGGCTAGCACCACTCAATGTTTCTCTCTTTAGTTTAGAATGGACTTCATTTTAAGTGAAAACAACAAATTACATACGGAAAACCGAACTAACGTATTCAGATTTTATTGACCCTTTAGTACAACAATCCATGGGTCATTTGTGACGTGTACAAGTAAAATTTTCCTCAATACAAGGCACGATGTTTCTGAAACTACTCAAATTGTCTCTATTTTGTTTAAAATAGACTTCATTTTAAGTGAAAACAAAAAATGACATACGTAAAACCAACCAAATGCATTTGGATTCCATTGAAACTTTAGAACAACAATCCATGGGTCATATGTGACGTGTACGAGTCAACCCAGCCTCAATCCGAGGCCTGGTGAGGTCACCACCAATCAAAGTGTCTCTCTATCATTTGAATTGGACTTCATTTTAATTGAAAACAACAACTGACATATGAAAAACCGACCAAACACATTCAGATTCTTTTGAACAATAGGAAAACATTCCATGAGTCATTTGTTATGTGTACGAGTCAACCCCACCTCAATCCGAGGCCAGGTGTGGCCAGCACCACTCAAAGTGTCTCAGGTTTATTTGAAATAGACAACATTTTAAATGAATACAACAACTGACATACGGAAAACTAACTAAACGCATTCGGATTAAGTTGAATGTTCAGGACAATGATGCATGGGTCATATGTGACATGTACTTTTCCACCCAGCCTCAATCCGAGGCGCAGAGTGGCCGACACCACTCGAAGTGTCTCTATATTGTTTAAAATAGACTTAATTTCAATTGAAAACAACAACTGACATACGGTAAACCAACCAAACACATTAGGTTTATTTTGAATCTTTAGGAAAATGATCCATGGGTCATATGTGATATGTTTGAGTTAAATGAGACTCAATCCGAGTCACAGTGTGGCCGGGATCACTCTAATTGTCTCTCTTTTGTTTAAAATGGACAACATTTTAAGTATATACGAAAAACTAAACAAACGGATTCTGATTGTGTTGATACTTTTTCACAATGATCCATGGGTCATTTGTGATGTGCATGAGTGAACCATGCCTTAATCTGAGGTGCGATGTGGCCGACACCACTCAAATGGTCTCTCTTTCGTTTAAAATGGACTTAATTTTAAGTGAAAACAAAAAATGACATACAGAAAACTGACCAAATGCATTCGGATTCCATTGAAACTTTAGTAAAAAGATCCATGGGTCATATGTGACGTGTATGAGTCAACCTCGCCTCAATACAAGGCCTAGTGTGGCCTGCACCACTCAAAGTGTCTCACATTTATTTGAAATGACAACATTTTAATTGAAAACAACTACTTGCATACATAAAACCAACCAAACACAATCAGAATGTGTTGAAAGTTTAGAAAAATGATAAATGGGTCATATGTGACGTGTACGAGTCAACACTACCTTAATACGAGGCATGGTGTGACCGAAACCACTCAAAGTGTCTCATTTTTTTTTGAAATAAACAACATTTTAAGTGAAAACAACAACTGATATACGAGAAACTGACCAAACGCATTCTGAATGTGTTGATGCTTTAGGAGAACGATACATGGGTCATATGTGACTTGTACCAGTCAACCCCACCTCAATCCGAGCTGCAGTGTGGCCGAAAACACTCAAAGTATCTCTCTTTTGTTTATAATGGACATCATTTTGAGTGAAAACAACAACTGATATATGGAAAACCAAAAAAACACATTCTGATTCCATTGAAAATTTAGGAAAAAAATCCATGGGTCATATGTGATGTTTACAAGTCAACCTCGCCTAAATTAGAGGAGCATTGTGGCCGTCACAACTCGAAGTGTCTTAGTTTTATTTGAAATGGACAACATTTTAAGTGAAAATTACTACTGGCATATGAAAAACTGACTGAACGCATTCAATTTCTGTTGAAACTTTAAGAAAATGATCCATGGGTCATATGTGACGAGTACGAGTCAACCGCACCTCAATCCGAGTTGCAGTGTGTCCGGGATCACTCTATGTATCTCTCTTTTGTTTAAAATGGACAACATTTTAAGTACATATGGAAAACCGACCAAACGGATTCTCATTGTGTTGATACTTTATCACAAAGATCCATGGGTCATATATGACGTGCAAGAGTCAACCCCACATCAATTCGAGGTGCGGTGTGGCCGGCACCACTCAAATTTTCTCTCTTTAGTTTAAAATGGACATCATTTTAAGTGAAAACAATAAATGACATACAGAAAACCAACCTAACGTATTCGGATTCTGTATAACCTTTAGTACAACAATCCATGGGTCATTTGTGACGTGTACGAGTCAACCTCACCTCAATCCGAGGCATGGTGTGGCTAGAACCACTCAAATTTTCTCTCTTTTGTTTAAAATATACCTGATTTTAAGTAAAAGCAGAAAATGACATACGAAAAACTGACCAAATGAATTCAGATTCCTTTGAAACTTTAGAAAAAAATACATGGGTCTTATGTGACATGTATGAGTCAACCCAGCCTCAATCTGAGGCCTGTTGAGGATGCTACCAATCGAAGTGTCTCTCTATAGTTTGAAATGGACTTCATTTTAATTGAAAACAACAACTGACAAATGGAAAACCGACTAAATGAATTCAGATTATTTTGAAAATTAGGAAAACATTCCATGATTCATTTAGTAAATGTATGAGTCAACCCTGCCTCAATCCGAGGCCATGTGTGGCCAGCACCACTCAAAGTGTCTCATGTTAATTTGAAATAGACAACATTTTAAATGAAAACAACAACTGACATACAGAAAATGAACTAAACGCATTCCGATTCAGTTGAAACTTTAGGACAACGATCCATGGGTTATATGTGATATGTATGTGTCAACCCAGCCTCAATCCAAGGTGCGGAGTAGCCAACACCACAATAAGTGTCTCTCTATAGTTTAAAATGGACTTCATTTTAATTGAAAACAACAACTGACATACGGTAAACCGACCAAATGCATTCCGATTCTATTAAAACATTATGAAAATGATACAGGGGTCGTATGTGACATGTTCAAGTCAACCGAGCCTCAATTCAAGTCGTAGTGTGGCCAGGATCACTCTAATTGTCTCTATTTTGTTTAAAATGGACAACATTTTAAGTACATACGGAAAACTGGCCAAACAGATTTTTATTGTGTTCATACATTAGCACAAAAATCGAAGGGTCATTTGTGACGTACATGAGTCAAACCTGCCTCAATCTGAGCTGCGGTGTGGCCGGAACCACTCAAATTGTGTCTCTTTCATTTAAAATGGACTTCATTTTAAGTGAAAACAAAGTATGACATACGTAAAACCAACCAAATGCATTCGGATTCTGTTAAAATTTTATGAAAACGATCCATGGGTCATATGTGACATGTACGAGTCAACCCTGCCTCAATCTGAGGCCTGTTGTGGCCTGAACCACTCAAAGTGTCTCACATTTATTTGAAATGGACAAAATTTTAATTGAAAACAACTACTGACATACGTAAAAATGACCAAACGCATTCAAAATGAATTGAAAGTTTATAAAAATGATTAATGAGTAATATATGATGCGTACAAGTCAACCCTTAATATGAGGCATGGTGTGACTGGAACCACTCAAAGTGTCTCATTTGTTTTGAAATAAACAACATTTTTAGTGAAAACAACCACTGATATACAGAAAACTGACCAAATGCATTCTGAATGTGTTGATGATTTAGGATAATTATACATGGGTCATATGTGATGTTTACAAGTCAACCAAACCTCAATCCGAGGTGCGGTGTGGCCGACACCACTCAAAGTGTCTCTATTTTGTTTAAAATGGACATCATTTTGGGTGAAAAAACAAATGATATACGGAAAACCAACCAAGCAAAATCGGATTCCATTGAAACTTTAGGACAACAATCCATGGGTCATATGTGATGTTTACGAGTCATCCCCGCCTAAATTTGAGGTGTAGTGTGGCCGTCACAACTCAAAGTGTCTCAGTTTTATTTGAAATGGACAAAATTTTAAGTGAAAAGTACAACTGGAATATGGAAAACCAACCAAATGCTTTTGGAATTTGTTGATAATTTAGGAAAACTATCCATGTGTCATATGTGACGTGTACAAGTCAACCTCACCTCAATACAAGACACGTTGTGGCCAGTATCACTCTAAGTGTATGTACAATTTTTAAAATGGACATCATTTTTAATAAAAACCACTTGTATGTATTCTTAATTGTGTATAACACATATAATTACTTATTTAGTTTTTTATGTATTTTATAGATAATTGATAATTAAATTATGTATGTATTCAATTATGAATTGAATTCCAGATTCGATATATAATTGTCATCTAAGTTTTAAATTGAATTCTAAATCAATTATATATGTTTATAATTACATTATGATTTATGATTTAATTATGGATGTGTATAGTTCTAGGGTGGAATGTTAAATGTGTATGCATTATATGTTAAATAATTATAAATGAGAGGGAATGAAGAATTACAGCACAATGGATAGGAATGGGATTGGAGACCTGTGAAAATTGCAGGCTGCTGTGCAATTTGCACAACATAGCCTATGGCAACGGTTTGAAACCGTTGGCATACATTTTTTTAGGATGTTTTTACCAACGGTTCTATGAGAACCATTGGTAAAAACTCTTTCCCAATGGTTTACAAAACCATTGGAAAAGGTCCCCATAAGAGGTTTTAACCAATGGTTTGGTTGAACCATTGGAAAAATTTATACCAACGGTTCAACCAAACCGTTGGGATAGGTTACTGTAACTAACCTATCCCAACAGTTCTACATAAACCATTGTGAAATTTTTTTCCCAACGGCTTACTTCCCTATGGTTGGTAGACCTGTTGGTATAAGATATACCAACGGTTCAATAGCCTATCCCAACAGTTCTAAACCGTTGGGAAATATACTATTTCCAGTAGTGTAAAGAGTCTATATATAATGGATCCCATTGAATTAGAGGAGTTATTGATGCAATTTAACGATTATTTGGATAGGGTTTTTATATATCCCAATGCTTCACTCTAGGGTTCACTAGTCCCCTTTTTTAAAAAGAAGTATGCCCCAATACACCTTTTAATTGATTATCATGAGAATAATTAAATCATGATTAAGAATGAGTATCCTCTATCTAGAATTAATGATCTATTTGGTTGACTCATAAGAACTCTATAATTATCAAGGATTTATCTTTGATTTGGGTATCATTAGTTAATGGTTAAAATGGAGGATATTTCCAAGACATATTTCTATATGAGGTTTGGAAACTATGAATTTATTATTATTCCCATTAGACATATGAATTATCATTCTATCTTCATGGATATAATAAATAGAGTCTTTATATACTACCTTGATAAATTTATTTTTATATTTATAAATTATATTATTATATATTCAATGAGAAAATAAGAGCATGAAGATCATTTTTGGATTGTGTTATTGATATTGAAAAAGGGTAAATCATATAGAAAATTTGGAAATTATGATTTTGGTTGTAGAAAATATCATTATTGGGCTATATAATCACAACCAAGGGTGTATCAAAAGATCGATCAAAGATGGAAGTTATCAACTAAAAACTAGACCAACCATGGTAACTAAGATATATAGTTTTCTTTAGTTATAAGTTTATTACCAATGATTTATGATAAATTTATCTTGACTATAAAATACGAAAACCAAGTTATTAAAGAAGGTATTTAAGTTCCATTTGATATAGAAATGTGATGAAAGTATTAAGGAACTAAAGAAGAGGCCCATCACTGCTCATGTACTTAAATTACCTTGCAGTGGGAAAGGTTTTTTAATATATAATGATGTTTTGAAAAAAAAATTTGGGTTGAATCCTCATGAATAATGATAAGGAAATTACTTATGCTTCACACCAATTAATGAATCATGAGAAAAACTACCCAACACTTGATTTAGAGCTGATATTAGTGATCTTTGTATTAAATATTTGGATAAATTATTTATATGGAGGAATATGTTATATATATGCTGTTTACAATATTTTGAAATACATATTTAAATAGAAGGAATTGAATATATGGAAAATGATATGGCTACAATTGATTAAATATTATGAATGCTCTATATATTACCACCCGGTGATGAAAAATTAGTTGGATGATGCTCTAAGCAGGAAAGACCATGCTAATCTATACATGATGAGGATTGACAATACCAAATAATCATGTATTTTTAGTGGATTAATCTTGAAGTTAAAATTGTAGGAGAAAAAACCAATATTTCCCAACTTAATACTCTTTCTTTTATTCACATAAAGATCAATGAATCATAGAAAGATGATATAGAGTTATAGAAAAAGGTATAAAATATTCTAGAGTTAAACTTTGATAAATATTGAGTTATATGGTTTAGAAACCAAATATATGTCCTATTAAAGCTGTTATTGAATATGAACATGTGGTTGATTAAAATATCTCATCCTTATTTATCCATATAGGAAGTATGTTGATATATAAAGATATAAAGAAAAACTTATGGTGTGATAACATGAAGATAGAAACCACGAAGTATATATCTTGCTGATTTTTATGCCAAAAGGTTAAGTATAAATTAAAAAAATATAAGGGTATATTGTAAACATTACTCATACCAGTATGGAAATGGGAAAAAATAACCATATACTTCATCATAGGTATCCCCAAAATTTCTAAGGGCCATAATGATATTTGGGATGTAGTCGATCACCTTATGGATTTAATATATTTTATTTACATAAAAGAAGATTTATCCCCAAAAACATAACAAAATATACATAAGAAAAGTGGTGAGGCATAGTATCGTACCACCACACATTTTATTTGATTAGGATCTAAGGTTTACCTCAATGTTCTAGAGAAGTATTCCAGAATATTTGGAGATAGAGGAGAGATTTAGTATAATATATCATCCTTAGACAGATGGTTAGTCCTAGAAGACCATTAAAAATCTAGAGGATATATTGAGATCCTGTTCAATGGATTTTCAGGGATTTTGGGATCAACACATCTCTATGAATGAGTTATTATATAAGAATTGTTTACATTATATAATTTATATGGAACTATATGAGGCTCTGTATGTGAAGAGATATAGGAATCAAATATACTAGGATTAACTTAGAGAGAGGAAACTGATATGTCCTGACAATGTCTAAGAAATTATGAATACGTTTCACACTATTCAACGTCATATGAAAGTGGACCAAAGTCTTCAGAAGTTCCATGAAGACAATCGATGATGAGATATAGAGTTTTAAGTTAGTGACAATTTATTTCTTTGAATACCCTACATCATAAAGTAATTATATTTGAGATGAATATAAAGCTTGGCCCTAAACACATTGGTCCCTTTATGATCCTTGATCATGTTAGGGTCATAGCCTATTTCTTAGTGCTTCCTCTGCACCTCTATCAAGCGGATGATGTGTTTCACATATCTCCTTTGAGTAATCACATAAAAAATCCATCACTAGTACTAATCTTGGAAGTTGTATTGATATAACATGACCTTTCATATGAAGAACAACCAATGTAAATCATTGATTTAAGAGACAAGGTTTTGAGGAGCAATACCATCTTTCTAGTCAATGTTATATAGTTAAATTATAAATTTTCAGAGGATACATGGGAACATAAGGATATAATGAGAAATAAGAATCATAAATTTATTTATTCCTTATAATTAAATTTCAAGGATGAATTTATTTTTTAGGTGGTATAATTTAACAACCCATTATTTAGTTATTAATTTTCCTTAATTAGATACAGTGTGAGTAGTGTGTTTTGCAAGAAATAGTGAACTAAAACAAAAAACCCTAACTTAATAAAATTACTAAATATTATAATTATATTATATACATTAAATTGGTGGGTATCACTATAAGTAACAATTTATAAGAACTATAGCAGTGACTGTACTATAGCAAGCACTGTAGCAGTGCGAGTAATGAAGCAGTACTATTCACTGAGAGGTCCTTTGGGCCAAAAAATGGGATTTCAAGCCTTGTATTCAGGCCACTTGGACTTGGGACTTCAATCTATGTAATGGGTCTCCATCTACCCGCACTAAAGTGGTCTTTGCTTTAAATTACAAATTGAGGCTTCGACCCCAATCTTAAAAAAATAGAGGTAATTTTAGGTTTAAAAATATACGTTTCTTAAAATTGTTTTTATTCACTCTTATTTTAAATTAATTTTTACTATATTTAAAAATTGAATCGAATAATATGATTTACATATTTTTAATTAGCATGATAAAATTAAGTAATGTGGTTAACCACTCATTAGGGATAACATTAAGTTTCCAGGTTAAATATTTTTTACCACGGTAAACAAATATTTTATATTTTCAAAGAATAATAATTTTTTAAATATTTTGTATTTTTTAAAATTAAACTAATATATTTTAAATTAGGACTCTAATATGAATTTTAAAAATATATTCAAATTAATTAACACTCATTTAATTTTTATTTAATTTTAAATAATATTAATAACACCAAATGATTAAAAGAAATAGTTTAAATAATATTAATAACACTCATTTTTTTTAAAGAAATAGTTTTTTGGTACATTATATTTTTGAATTTAAAAGTTAATTTTTACCAATTTAAATATTTAATCAGATTTAATGCCCCCCATATTCAGACTTATCACATTGAAATTTGTTAATAAGGTTCATATTATATTTTTTAGTAATAAAACAATTACCAGGATTAATTTTTAATCAAGATTAATAAGGGTGAAAATTAGCATATAAAGTATCATGAAATATTAATTATTAAAAGGTCACTTACACCTTTTAGAAATTATTTTTAGGTATTATATTCATACAAATATGTATCATATACCATTTATCAACATAAATTTCATAAATCACATGACATACTTAACAGCTACGTGATTCCTTTCTTACCCTTTACTAAACATTAGTTTCTATGGAAAATACCCTCCCTTTCACCTATAGAAAGATCTCACTACAACCCATTCTATCATCCTAATCTAAAATAATGACACTGTTCATTAATTTATTTTCCACCCCCTCTAAATCACTCTAAATAAGTTCACAAGGTTCTAAGAAGTTTTCATAATCTTTAATAATATACTTAGTACGATAAGGGTTCTCCTCCTGTTTTTATTCAAGTACTTATTTTATGATAATAACTATATTTTAAATTTAATATTATTTTAAATTTGTATAATCAAACATCTATTATCCAAATTATTCCATATTTATGAGATAATACCATTCCCTCTCATTAAACCCATTCTATAAAACTTTTTACATAACCATTATGTTGCTGAAATCATCCCATGATTCTCTCTGTCCTCTTCTTTATTCAAGAACCTACTTTGTTATAAGAATTTTTGATTTACATGTGGTATGATTATATATATTCATAATAAATACTTTACTAACCAAATTAATCCCCATAGATGAGATAATATCTTTATCTCTCATTAATTTATTTTATAATATCTTTTTAATAGTTGTCATGCTTTCAAAATCATTTCTTGATTTTTATTCTTCATGTTATGAATACCCAAATCTAGTATCATTCAAGAGTATCCATAGAAATTAAGTTTATAAATGGATATGTATTTTAGAAATGTTCTAAAATATCTTTCTAAAATAGTAAATCTTTATATAAGAGGTTAGAGTGTGATTATCTAAGAGAGAATTGAAGGTAAGGGTTTCATAGAATTAATTTCTAATTAATTTTTTTTCTCTTTGGAAATTAATTCTCATTATAAATAACCAATTGTTTGATATTTTTTTTTCTAAAATAGAAGTGTAAAATTGTAAATAATAACTCTCATTCTTACCAATTAATCTTTTCTTCCATGATAATATTTTACTTCCCACCAGTGCTCTTGTAACGGCTTGTATTTTTATGTAGATGATTTTTGAGCAGATGTTTGATTTGTTTTTAAGATGATTGTATGGGGTAAAATGGTATTTTCACCGTAGAAGATGATCTCAGATAATTTTTAGAACCACTCCTATAGACTTGTAATAGCGTGTTTACCCTAGTATAAGAGTTTTGTAAAAATCCATTCCTTTCAAATTTTAACATAATAATTAATATTAAATATTAAATAAATTTAATATTAATTTATTCATGTTGGTTTGTTCAAAAATATAATTTGAATAGAGGTTTTTATTGAGATTTTTTCTTATCTATTTAGTCTAAAATGATTATTTTTTCTTATATGGGGCACAAACTCAAGTTGGGCACTGGAGGTGGCCTACCCCCCTTTCATTTTCTTTTTTTCCTTTCATTTTCCATTATTTTTCTTCTTTTCCTTTTCTTTATTTTATTTATTCCTCTAGATTATTGTGTATTACTCCAAGTGGTTTCCTATTCTACATGAATGAGAGGGATTGATAGAGGAATATGTATAGAGAGAAAGATAGAGGGAGAGAAGGAGGTACCACCACAAAGCTCAGGATGCACCGAATCTTCGTGCGATAACCGTGGACCACGAAAATAGGTGAAGCATCCGGTGATTCTTCCTAAAGGTGGAATATTTTTAAGTTTCACTATAAATACAATTATTTTATTCATTTTCAAGTTCTATTACCTTTATATACTTTCTTATGGCCCATTGTAACCCTATATTCTGCTTTGGGAGTGAAAAAGTGCATTTCAGGGCGTTTTAGAGGCTTTCCATTCCGAAGAACCCATCTACACGGCACATGGTTCAGGGAACACACTCCGTGTGTTCTTCTTTTTTAGGGAAGTCAATGTTTTTGAAGTAAAAAATGTGTACTAGAGTGTACAAACCATGTAATATGACTTGTCTGTGCAGCCAAATACCCGACCAGACTACCCATGTAGGTACATGGTCATGTACAATACATAACCTGACCCCGTGTCAGTCGCATGCCTTGTAGAAGTACACGACGAAGCCAAGTACATGGATTGGATTTTCAAGGGACACAACCAGGTACCCCATGTAGGGTGAACACTATGTACCCATCTTACACACTGTGTACTTGGGTGTTTACACCCCAAGTATAGCCAGGGTACATGCCTTGGTGGAGCTTTGAGAGTATATGAAATGTTCTTAGGGAGACCCTACGTGTATTACCCCTTTTCAACCATCCTTGTGTTTTACATTAATTTTTACCTAGGAGATAGATTTAGACATAATATGAGTCCATTATGAGTAGTTTTACACATATATCATGATGGTGAAACCCTTGTGGTGTTTCAAGGACTCCTAGGTGGTATTTTGGGTGTCTCTTGAATGGATTGGTTCTTTCTCCTATAATCTTTTTCAGTTGTCTCTTAAGAATGAGACCATTCATTTTGAGATGATCCATTATATATCTCTCTTGACTAATGCTTCATAATTTTACTTTGAGGATGTTTCCCTTGGAAAATGTGCCATTCTGTCCTAAGAGGCCGTGATACTAGTTATTTCAGAGGATCCCTTGTAGTATTACACTTCTTATGTTTAGACCTAGAGGTTCCGCTTTTGGATTCCTCTATCTTATTATTATTAACAAGTATCCCCTATGAGATTCCTTTTCTTACAAACAAACCCTGTAAATATTTAGTAGGTTCCCTTCACCTGAGTACCATTCAGAGGATCCCTTGTAAGATTCCTCAGTAGACTTTCCACTCATGGATCCCTTATAGGATGTCTCTGTTAACATTCCATTTGAGGATCCCATACAGGAACCATTCATTACATTTTAGATAAAGATTCCAAGTAAGATAACTTCAATTGTGTTTAGACCTCAGGGATCCCTAGTAGGATGAATCTTTAATGTCTTATCTTGAGGTACCTATAATGTTCCCCATTGTTTGACCTACCCTAAGTTATTACGTCGAGTTTGAGTGGAGATGGTATTGGGTGTCACCTTAGAAACTATCCCGAACATATAAGACCATGGGGTTGTGGTATTAATGTTTTGTTTAGGAATTTGGAAACCCTCACTCTTTTGTTTATACTTTCACCTATTTATTGATGATTAAATGATGATAGCCATGGGTGCTTTTTAGTTGGTTACTGTTGAGCCTGACACGAGACATCATTCTTTTTCTTTTGGATGCCCAAAAATTCTTCATGGGATCCAGCTTCTAATCTATATTATTTCTTATGTTTACTAGTATACCAATAGGTACTACCTATTATTTTGTTTTGAGAAAGTATATTTTGATTTTTAGAGTTTTTTTATTCCTTTAGGTGCTCCTGGGGATCTTACCATTGAGACAACTACTATGATATACATACACTGTGTCCCTAGAAATAATACTGGTGGATGATTCTTCTCTCCCGACTAATGGGGATGATTACGCTCTCCTGAACTCATGGGTTAAATTAGAAAGATTACCCTCTCCTCAACTCGGGGTTGTTAGTAGATGATTACACTCTCATAGACTTTTGGTCTATAAAGGATGATTATGACCTTCTCCACCAATGGATTATGGAGGATGACTACTCTCTCTTCGATTTGGTCATATGATGAGGATCTCTATAATTTCTCTCTGGGATTCAGCCTATGATCCCTTTTCTTTATATGGTTGGTTGATCATGGATTATCACACCTATATATGAAATTCACATTTTCATGTCTAGGTGTGGGCATGAAATGTCACCGATGATCTCTCATACAGATCTCATAAGTGTTAGACCCTTAGGGTTTATCCAGGTTGCAATGTAATGACCACATACAGACTAGGACCTAGGTATAAAACATTGGACTAAATTTACATGTAATGAGTAGCATGACTTCTATCTCTTGTAAATTTATAGGATTTACAGACTTACTACCCTGGAATCCATTATTACAGTGATTGTAGGTGAGTACAGGTGAACCCTGGTGTAGGATGAGTATCCCCCTACGATGCTGTAGCTTTCTCAAAGATATTTCCTTGTGTTGGATGAAGCAGGTACATGTATATGGGATCAAAGACCTAGAGATCAACTTAATGATACATGTATTGAGAGGCATGATGTCCAGATCAATGCCCTTTCCCATGATATCTAGGTGATTGGGATTATAGACTCAAGGATCGAATGTTGTTTGCTTTTTTGTTATTTTATTCACATTAATCATGAGTATTCATATTTATGTATATACGTATAGGTATGGGACTATACATGTATACGTATATATATATGGACATCCATGGTTTCACTTTCCCAGTTGATTGTGATTACGAACATCCATGGTGGCACTTATAGAAGAATATTTTATAGGTTCATTATTGGGGTGGGCTACTTAGATTAGTTATCACCCCTGAACGTGAACCGTAGTGTATATGTAGACCTTATGTATACTTTTTAGGTTGAGAAAAGTTTCATGGTGGATAGTGATGATGCATAGAGTTTCATGATTGAGTAGAGATGATCATGTGGGTTCCTCTGACCAGGATTGTGTAGTTCCATAGTGTCCTGAGGCTTGGTATGTGGTCTAGCTCAGAGTTAGTGGTAGAGACCTTTAATTTTATTTCAGTTTCTATTTTTACTCCTGTATCTATATGTTCATGCCAATGGGTGACCAGTGTTGTATATATGGCATAACTATTTTGGATTTTTTATAATTCTCATTTATTATTACAACATGTTATATTTATATTTATTTAATGATTTCAAACTCTATTTATTATCTACAATGTATCATACTTATTTATTTATGATATTTTCTTACTCTAATATGAGGTTATAGTCTCCCACTACCACACCCTAGTCCTTCACTTCAAGTCAAAAACCTCTAGACTATGGAGAAGCACACTTGAGGACTCATAACCAACAGACTCGGGTCACCATTTTAGTGGAATCCAGGTCGAGATATTACAAAGTGTTATCAAAGGTGTTCATTCCTTGTATTTAAAATTTTGGATATGGTAGACAATATTATTAATAATGTTTCGAAATCTATGATGGATATCAGACTGATGCATTAAGAACACTTGTTCTGGTAATAAGTTTTAGTTTTCAGGGTATGTGATTACTTTTCTACTCTATGATGTTATAGTTTTATATAATTTTCACCTTGAGAGAGGCACATGCTATATAGATGTTATGATTTACTGTGGATATCTCGATCTTGTCCATTGGAAAGAGGCCAGTGATGGATTTTTGACTCTTTTACAGCAAAGGAAAGAGGTGTCCTATGAATCATATTTAGCACATATGATTAATATCATATAAGAATTCTAGTGTGTGTTTTTACTAATGACTCAGTCCTATTTTTTTGGGCCTACTTATATATATATATATATTTAATTTTGATGGTAGGTTAGTTGGATCTACATTATGGCATTGGTGTTGAAGATGATGAATTAGTCCTCAAGCAGGGGAGGTTCAATGACCCTAGTAGGTCGATATGGAACCTGATGCCCTTTTGTTTCACCCCCTATTCGGTGTTGTTTCTCAGGTTATGGTTATCAATCCGGATTGCTGAGTACAATGCTGGTGAATTACAGGACCTTTCTTGCGAACTATACCTTGAGGGGGTATTAATGTATAGAGATTTATAGTGAGTGTTAGTTTAATATCTTTTTCTATATTGGTATCTTTACGTCTAGGGAGTAGTTCCTTATGAAAATTATTGGTGGGGATCAAGCCCTTGTTGGTCGTGTTCTCAGTTTTGAACCTTATAGGACATTGTGATCTTTACCTTCTTTAGAGAGGTTTGATCTTTTGGGCTATGTGTTTAGAAATTGTGACCCAGTTGTGAGACTTTTTCTATTAGGATAGGTGGGAGACCCAGAGGACCTTATTTTTGACTCATAAAATTATGGGTCTATGTCCTTTTTATTCAAGTCAAACCTACACGAGAGAGGTTGGACCGTGCTTTTAGATAAATTTTTAGGCAGTGATATTTTGGTTTTCTGATCATTGGAGATTTATGCATGGTAGATGCTCGAGTTTTAATTTATAGGCATGCTGTTATCTTAATATTTTGATAAGAACCTTGGGTGCTTTGGTATCAATTTTGGATTTTACTGGCATAACTTTTTCAGTGCCTGGCTTAGTTAACCAGTGCTTCCACTATTACTAATGTATTCAGAGCATGGGTAGACGCTTGTAACTGGAAGAACTCTAGGTGATGGGAAGTTTTGGAATAAATCTTGGAACAAGTGAGGTTACCATTTTTTAATAGGATTTATAAGGGAGATTTTGGCATAATGAAACTAGTATTCCATGTATCATGGTCAACTTATAATTTTAATGGGAAACTCACTGGTGTGTGAATCGGGTGATAAAGGTACACACTGGTTTCACATGGTGATGTTATATCGAAAATCATTGAGTGGCTAGGTGCAAGCTGAGGACTGATATTTTCAAGAATTTCTATGGGCATGGTTTCCTAGTATTTGTAGTTAAAATGAGAAATGAACCTCTATGGTAGAGGTGACATTGAGAATTAATTTGGCACCACAAGATGGTTGAACCATGTTTGAACCTAGACATGCTTTTTTGGGATATGTGGGGTCAAGTATTTGTTACAGGTGAGTTAGCATGTTTGCTATGAATGCAGATCAAAGGGATATGTACAAGACTTTTGATGGAATCTTAGTGTAATTTTAGTCAATGACGATCATGATCTATCTTGACTTTCTCTAAAGTATGTTGAGATTGCTTCAACCCCATACCGAGCTACTTTTCTTTTAAATGTCTTTCCAAGTTGGGGAAAGAAAACTATTAGGGTTATGCTCAAGGAGTGGTGTAAGGTATTCCATATAGAGGAAAGTGAACCATTGTACAAGTGAGAGTGGTGACTCTTATTTTCCATTTTAATTCTACATTTTCCATGGACCTCTATACTTGGAGTTTGGTTTTGAGGCGATGATATGAGTATTACTATGGTGGGGAGTAGTAGAAAACTCATAGTTAAATTTCTTTTATGTAAAAGAAAGTTTTTTGTTCTATGAGACTGGTGTTTGAACAGTCAAGAGATATTATTGTGTAGGTTCTCATGTGAGATCATGGTTATTAGTTTTACCACCATGCTTCTCTGAGATGAGAGGGTTTATAGTGGTTAGGTTGTAATGACCCATTTTTTTTCCAGATTTGAATTTTGAGAATTTTTTGTAATTTTTTCTTTTAGATGCTTGTAAGTGGTAAAATGGTCTTTTACCCTAGAATTTGTTCTTGGATAATTTGTTTCCACTCTGTTTGTCCCGAAATAGAGTGTTCACCCTAGGACAAGAGTGTAGTGGAAATTTTAACCATTTGAATTTTAGAGAAATAATTAATAATTAATATTAAATAAATTAAATATTAATTTATTCACCTATGTTTAAATAGAAATATCTTTTGAAGAGAATGTTGTATTGATATTCCATCCTAGCCTTTGATATTTGTAATGAGGGGTTTTTCCTAGGTAGTGCATAAACTCGAGTTGGGAACTGGGGCCAGCCCCCATTCTTTTTTATTTTCGTTTCTTTTTCTTTTCTTTATTTTCTTTTTATTTTCTTTATTTTATTTTCTCTTATGGACTCTCTTGTACTCCCCTAGGGGGTTTTATCCATTGTGAAACTAGGAGAGAGATGTATAGGGAGATAGAGAGAGAAATAGATTAGGAGAGAAGTATGTATTGCTGTGAAGCCCAGGATGTGAAGAATTGTCATGCGATAACTGTAGATTGTGGAATTGTGTGAAGCTTCAAAAAAATATTCCCTAATGGAGGCCATTTTTATTTTTCTCCATAAATCCCCTTATTTTAGTCATTTTGAAGTTTTAATCCCACTATATAGTTTATTATGGCCCATTGTTTCTCGATCCTCTTCTTTTGGGGTGAAAACGTCAGTTTTGAGGCATTTTGAAGGTTTTCTATTTGGGAGAACCCATGTACATGGTGTGTTGTTCAGGGAACACACATAATTTTTTTTCCTATTTTGGGAAGGAAACATTTTCTAATTACACACCATGTACAAGAGTTCACATGCTGTGTACTGGGACTCCATCATGTAGCCAAGTACCTGGATATGTTACCTGTGTTGGGGTACATGGATGTGTAGAGTACACCGCCAGACCCCATGTGGGTCGCACATCATCTTGAAGTACACGACGAGGCCAAGTACATAGCCATGCCATTTTTGGGTCATTGGTAGGTAACCTGTGTTGGGTACACACAATGTACCCATCATAAATTCTATGTACTAGGGAATTTATATTCCAAATACATCTAGGGAACATTACCCAGTGGGGATTTGAGAGTACACACTATGTACTTTGGTAGACAGACCGTGTACTACCCATTTTCAACCCTCTTTGGGGGTTTCTTATATTTTCATATAGGAGTCATATTTGGAAATATTTTGGATCTATTAGGAGTATTTTTCAGAATTTATTGTGATGGTGAAACCCTTGTGGTGTTTTGATGAATCCTGTATTGCATTTCAAGAATTTCATAAAGAGAGAGGTTCTTCCTCCATTAATATTTACTAGTTTTCTCTTCATAGTGATACCTTTAGATATTAGATGATCCATGAGCTATATCTATTGATTTATGATTCATATTTTTTTTCTTTGAGGATGTTTCCCTTGTGAGATGTAGCCTTCTAGACTAAGAGGCAGTGAGACTAGTTGTTTCTGAGGATCCCTTGCAGAATTCCTCTGCTTACATTTAGACCTTGAGGATCATGTATAGGATGCCTCTATCTTCTTTTTGTTACCAAGGATCCCCTTTAGGATGCCTTTGCATACATGATAACTTAGCTAATCCCTAGTAGGATGCCTTTACATACAATCTAACCTAGATAATTCCAAGTAGGATCCCTTTAGTGAAGTACCTTTATGAGGATCCCTTGTAGGATGCCTGAGTTGACTTAATGCTTTAGGATCCCTTGTAGGATGCCTCATTTGAATTTCTACTTGAGGATACTTTGTAAGATGAATATGTTGACTTCCTATTCAAGGAACCCATGTAAGATTCATCCTTTACCATTCATCTCAGGATATAAATTACCATGCCTTTGCTTGTGTTTAGACTATAGGAATCCCATTTAGGATTCCTCTTCAATGTCTTAACTTGAGGGAACAAGTAGGTGCCCTGTTGTTTGATCGACACTGAGTTAGTACATATGGTTTGGGTAGAGATGGTATCAAGTGTCACATTAGAACCCATTCTAATCTTTTAAGACCATAGGGCTATGACAGTAGTGTTGGGTTAAGGCGTTCAACCACTCTTACTCTTTTGTTTACTCTTTCACCTGTTTATTGATTATGCAACAATGATTGTCAGAGGTGGTTCATGGTGGGTGGCTGTTGATCCTGACACGAAACATCTTTCTTTATATTTGGGATGACAATAAATTCTTCCTAGGATCTGACTTCTGTTCCATATCATTTATTTTGTTTACTTGTATACTCATAGGTACTACCTGAGATCTAGATATTGAGCCTAAGTATTTTGATTATTAGAGTATTGTAATTTCTAGAGGTTCTTCTTGGGATCTGACTGTTGAGCATACTACTATGATATATGGAAATTTAATCCCTAGAAATGATACTAATGGATGATTTATCTCTCTATAGGGATGAGTATGATTATTCTCCCCTCATTTCAAGGGTTAAATGAGGAAAATTACACTCTCCTCAACCTAGGGTTGTTGGTGAATGATTACGCTCTCCTCAAATTGTTGTCTATAGTGGATGATTATTCTCTCCTCAACCTGTGGGTTATGGAGGATAACTATGCTCTCCTAGATTTGTTCATATGATGAGGATATCTAGACATTCTCTGCAGGGTCAAGTTTATGGGACCTTTTCTTTATGAGGGTGGTTGAGCATGGAGTCTCACAACTATGTTTGACATTCACATTTAGATCTCATGGGGTGGGCATGATGTCTCCCTGATGAGATGTTCTACAGATTGTATATGGGTTATACCATTAGGGTTTTTCCAAGTTGTAATCTCATGACCACATATGGACTGGGATCTAGGGCTTATACATTACACTATATTTACATGGAAATAACAACATGAATTCAAGATCTTGTCTATTTACAGGATGTCCAAATATACCTCTATGGAATCTGTTGTTATATTGATCGGAGGAAAGTATTGGTGAACCTAGGTGTAGGATGAGTACCCCCCTATGGTTCCGTAACTTGCTCATAGATATTTTCCATAATTGGATAAGGTAGGTACATGTTGATTGGGATTACAGACTCAGATATCAACTTAATGATATGTGGATTAAGTAACACGACATCCATCTCAATGCCCTTGAACATGATGTCTTGGCTATCAGGATTATAGATCCATGGATCAACTAATGTTTGGTTTTATTTTATTTTATTCATATTACTCATCAATATTCATATTTATGTATATTTTTATAGGTATGTGACTATAAAAATATACATATATTGATATGGATATCCATGGTCGCACTTTTCTAGTAGACTAGGATTAAGAACCCGTGCTTCAACTGTGGCTTCACACTCATTTTAATTACCTATCTTTTTAGTTTTGTCTTAGATAGTATAACCTCATTGCTTTTTCATGAAATTTTAGTAGCATATTTTGTAGGTTATTTGTTGGGGTGGAATTCTGAGATTATTTCTCACCCATGAACATAAACCTCAGTGTACATGTAGAACTTATGTATGCCTTTTTTGGTTGAGTACAATTTCATGGGGGATAGGGCTGAGGCCCAAAGATTCATGATTGAGCATAACCACTCGTTTGAGTTCTTCTGATCAGGCAGGTTCAGTTCAATAGTTTTAGGAGGCTGGGTACATGGTCTGACTCAGAGTGAATTATAGAACCCTATAATTTTATTTCATTTTCTTTTGTATTTCTATATCTGTATGGTTGGCCTAGTGGGTGACTAATGTTGTATATATGACATAGAATTTTTGTATTTTATATCATTCTCATTTATTATTACAAAAAGTTCTATTTCTATTTATTTACTACTTCTGTACTCTATTTATTTACTTCTGTGTATGATAGTCTGTTATTTCCACTGTTTTCTTACTCTGATATGAATGAATAGACTCCCACTATTAGACCCTAGGCCCTTGATTCTAGTTGACAGACTCTGGAGTACATATAGGAATTCATAAGGTGTCATAAACAATTATATTGGAGCACCATTTCTGTGGTATTTGGGTCAGGATGCTACAATTCACTTCTCTTTTCAGGAAATATAATATAGTGTATTTTATATTTTTTAAATAATTCTATTTACCCCTTTTGAAATGTAATATTTAGTAATATTTTTATTATGTGGGTAATGGTATTTCAAATTTCTAAAGAAAAGGGTTTTCCATCCTTTCAAAATCAAATATTTTTTCTTATACTACACATTTTATTTGTAACATTTATGTATTTTAAGAGATATTTTATTTTTAACTATTTATAATATGGTTTTCAAAAATCTTCACTTTCCCTCCTTAAAAATGGTTTTGAATATAATTTTCACTTCATATTTTATAATAATGTTTGGAAGGTTTTATAAATTTTGTTTATTTTCACTTATATTTTTCCTCAAAGGTTTTTCCCTCATGAAGTGATGTTTCTATCATCCTATATATTTATTATGATAATATTTGTTCTATAAAATGAGGTTTTTGATATCCTATGATCATTTATGTTCATGTTATATGGTGTTTTTGAAGGGTTTTAGAATCAAATTCTATTTCCACGGGTTCCTTAATATATGATTATTGTTGATTTTAAGTGGCACACATATGAATGGATGATGATGGGTGGGGTCCAGTATCTCCCTTAAGTGAATTGTTTTAAGATTATATCTCATGATATAGTCAGTAATGGACATAATGAGTTTGTTCACCTTAGTGTGGAAAACATGGGTTTGCTAACATTTTTAGGCATGAACATATTCAGTTTGTTCACATAGATTTAGGCATAACGGGTTTTCTCAAAAAAGTCTTTTATTCCTATGTTTATGCTATATTTTGATGTTTTTATTAAGTTATTCTAAATTTTCAAGTTTAATTTCATTTCTATGAAAGTCTAGGTTTTCATGATTATTCCTTATTTTTAATGTATTCCACAATTTTATGTCATGATCAAATGTTATATGATCATTGAGAAGTATTTTGAGCCATGTAATATATGTTATGATTCCTTAATGATATTTTTTATTAACTATATTTCCCTAAATTTTTTTAGGGTTATATTCTAAGGTATTGTGATATTTTAGTAAAATATTTACGTCTTTCTATTTTTTCCACTATCTTATGATTAATTTTTTCCTTATCAAGAATCTAAGATCACCCCTTTCTTATGTTTCCAATCCCCATGTTATGAAAATTATTATATCATCTGAGATATCTAGAAAAGGTTATAGGGGATCATGATTATGGATAAATTTTTACAAGTGATGTGAAATAAGATGTTTATATATCTAAACTCTAAGACACTGAACATATAGGTTCTTAGGTTGTGTGAATATTTGTGAGATGTATTATTTAAATCTCAAGATTAAAGTATTATTTAATGTATGATTGGGTGGATTTATTAGTGTTAGAGGACATATGAGATCTTATTTATAATAAAGTTATATATAGGAATGAATTCTATAAAACTACCAAATATGGATTTAGTATATAAGTTAGAGGATATTAAGATCAATAAAAAAGTCAAATGAAGTGACATTTGAATAGAGAAAGGTGATGATGGTAATATGAAAACTTGGGACTTGTATACTAGAATTAAAGGAAGTAATATCATTCTAAGAGGGATTTTATGGACCAAAGGGTCAACATTATAAGGTTTTCATCTAAAACATCATTCAAAAATAACATAACTGAGTATGGTAGAACATTTTTATAGAGTGTCTCCTGTCATTTGGAGTTATGGATCCTTAAATCTGTGGCTTTATTTCATTAAAAATTTGAGATAGGGTTTATTGACAAGTATATATCAATAAGATTCAAAAAGATTAACCATATGGATTATAAGTCTTTTGAGATTTTTTTGAAGGGTTATGAGAGTGTAGGAACATCAAATGAACTCTTACTGATGTTACAAGGAGTTTGAAACATACCAGGGTTATGGAAGACCCTGATTTTAGGTGGTCAAATGGATTATCTAGGTTTTTTTATGAGATTTTTGGATGGTTTGTGGAAGATCACACAGGGATCCTTAGCGTGTTCTGTCATTTTCCTAAAATAACATTTCCAATTTCTTATATTGATAAATAAAAATAAACATTTTATTTTAATTAAATTAATTTTATGTTTTTTAGGTCCATATTGGTATATTTTTAACTTCCAAAAATCTATCTTCCAAATCAACCCATTCAGGATCTTTTCTATTTTAGTTCATCTAAAAACATCACCTGAAACTTTACACAAATGGAAGAACAAATTGAGGGAAGTACGATGTAGTTAGAGCGATAGTTATTTGTCATTATGATTTTAGAAAATTAGTTACAATTTTATTACAATTATCTATTATTAATAAATGGATTAGGATTTTGAGGGCTAGATACTAAAATTATTAAGTTCTAACAATCAATATCAGATCACAACATCTATGATAGAGATATCCTGTTTATTTTGTTTTTTGGTGTGGTCTAGGTGCTTCCATATTTGTGGGTAATTTTAATAAAATCACTTCATTTATTTTTGTAATAATTTTACTTATGATCCTATATAATCAAAGAAGTATTTGGTATAAGAAAATGGTGCTTCCACTGTTTTTTATTGAATTATTTAGGGTAAGATATTGTACTTTTCATCGTTAGTTTAAAGAATAATTGGGATAATAATTTATTCTTCTAGTCTCTATGATCAAAGATTTTCTATGAAATAACCTAGTTTTCTTAAGGATATTAGATAAATCTTTCTTCTATTTTTTTATTAAAAGTGATTATTTATATGTATTTGAACCAAATATCGTTTCTTTAACAAAATTTTAGTAGTTTATAGATTGTTTTCTATAACTCCATTGCATCATTTTACATTATATTGTGATCTTAATATTATGATTGTTCAATTAAAATTTTAATTATTCACATATTTTGATCCTTTTAAATCAATTATTTATTCAATATTTATACTTTATTACTCTAATAAGTTTAGTAATGTCATATCTTCCAAACAATATATTGTTAAAAAATAGAAACTTTTTAAGTTTATAAAAACTTCACTTTTTATCCTCTTTAAGATAACATACTGGGAAAACATGGTGGTGGGAAAAAATGTAAAAGATTGAGTATTATATTTAATCAAGAGTTAAAAAATATTAATACTTACTGAAACATCAATTTTTATAATATAAAATTTGTGGCATGATCTTTTTGGTAACATGGGTGAGAAAGGTATGAATTTTTTGGTTGTGAAAGAAATACTAAAAATCAATCATGTAGAGTATAAAACATATGATTAGTGAATTATTTAAAATAATAATAATAATTTTACTAAGTAAAAAATCCCAAGACTTATAAGTTAGAGCTTTTTGAAACAGATGTATGGGGGTTAAATATGGCATATTTTCATGGTGGAACATTATATCATGTTACCTCAATGAATGATGTTACACAAAATGTGTGAGTATTCTCCCCAAAAAATGTATGAGTTTTTTATGAAATGTTTATTAGATGGATATCCTTGGTAGAAAAGTATATGGGAATGGTACTAAAATTATTATTGATAGATAATGGGAGTAAGTGAAAAAATAAAGAGTGTCAAAAGTTGTATTGGTATAAAGGAATTATTTTTGAGAGAAATGTACCCAAGAAAACAATATAGAGTGTTATAGTAGAACAAATGGATGGGATTTTAAACAAAAGAGATCAAATAATGTGGTTAAACTATGGGTTATTAAATGATTTTTGGGTGAAGGAAGTTAACAAGATGGCATAACCAATGAACAAAATTCTTTGAAAACAGTTGGGACAAACGCTTTTATAGTAACTCTAGACTGAAAGTTTGGTTGATTTCCCACACATAAATATTATTTAAAGTATATCCCATTTCCATTTTTATTACAAGGATATGGGAAATTTGATGGATATGGGTAAAATCCTTCCCCTCACCCATTAGCTTAAGAAGCAGTGGAGGTTTTTACTAGGACATAGGTGTAATCCCCAAAAAAGGATGAAAAAATGTGATGGGATTCAAAAACAATTGGTTAATAATTTTTCCTTTGAAAATAAAACAACAAAAAAAGATAACCATAGACAATCAAAAACTATATAATTCTTGAATAAAATGTAATAAAACTCAATTTATAACCAATACAAACCACAATATCAGAGTAAAAAGTAAAAAACTGAGACAAAAAAACTCCAAGGTATGAAATAAAACAACTAAAAACTCCCAAAATTCTCCACATAAGATCCTCCACCTAGTTGGTGAGGACTTGACAAGTTCATCCCAGATACCTGAGATTAAATTTGGGTGAAGATATATTTCTGGTCCACTATAAAATTATAATAGTAGGTACTATTCAGTACTATAATAGCCAAAAATGTTCATTTGATTGGGCTTTCGAACCATCAGTTTGATCCTTGATTCCTTTAAGGGCTTTGGGTCACCCAAGGTCTTCAATCCAGTTAGGCCTTTGGGCCACCATAAGGCCTTCGGGCCAACTGAAGGACTCCGGGCCACCTCAAGGCCTTCGAGACACATAAAATGTTACTTTAATGGACCAGGAAGACTCTATAAGAAGAAGACACTAGATGAGGATTCAAAGTAGGTCCATTCACCAAAGTAGAGATAATAGATTTGGAATAATTTGAGGGTATGAAAATTTCCATTGGGACTAGCCTGTGCATGCACAATAATCCTAGCTGAATTACCATGCAAAGGTGGAGAGTTGACATCATGATGTAGACATTGAGGAGGGGAAGTTCCAAGTAGTTATAGTTTAGATGAATTCCTATAAGACCTTTGGGTCATGTAATGTCACAAAGCCTATGAGCTAGGTTAGGGTTCCCCTTTAACCCTTAAAAGGGAGATTATAAAAAATGAATAAAAAATAGAAGGCCTTCGAGCCATTCAATGTAACTTAAAACCTTCTCAAAGATCCAACTCCTCTTGTGCTACCCAAGTTTTTAGGATGAAAAAATAAATAACTAGGATACTTTTACTTTATCTGTATCTTGATATATCAAATATTCAAATTCACCAAGGTGCCCAAGTAGTGGGTGAGTAATAATCTTAGTAGGTTTTACCCAATAAATTCCCTACTTACACCACAAAGATAAAACATGTTAATAAATCTATATAAAATATTTAAAATTAATTTATTTAGTTTATATCAAATCCAAAATAGTTTTTCCAAACAAAATAATTTTCCAAACAAATAATATTCCAAGGAAAGAAACCAATAACCTTTAAAACCATTTCTTAAATTCCATTTTAGCTTACACATTCCATTTACATACATCTACACTTCCCCACATGCTTTATAACCATATACTTCCCTATATTTGTGAGTGATGAGCCATACTTTCACCAATCCATCACTTTGTGAACCATTTTGATGGGGGAATATTCCTGCCCTTATCCATCCCACATTTTGATAGGGGAAACTTCACTCCCTTATCCTTACCAAATACACATGAACACACACCAACCATTATTTTCCAAAACCCATGCCAAGACATTTTAATAAAACATTTATTTTTTTGAAAATCATTCTATAAACATTTTAAATTCATCCAAACCTACCAAAATTTTAAAATCATTATTTTAGATCCATTAAACCAATTGCACTTTCAATAAAATAACCAATTTATACAATTTTAAAAACCATCACCAAAGTGGGTTTTAATAAAAAATTGAACATATATTTCATAATTAAATTAAACTAATTCAATCAATTTGAAACTAACCATTCATGTTTTTATAAGAGGAGTCAAGAGTGAAGACACCTAGCTCACAAACATTTGAAAAAATAAAGAACGAAACAAAACTTCAATAACCCACCTTGAAACTACAAAAAATGACCTCAGATTTTGTTACCTTAAAAAAACCATATATTGACATGATTGACATAAAAACAAGATTATATCCCCAGTTAATTAGATCCATATATCCAATAGCGAGAGGAAGATGAAATATAAGGAAAACCACATAGAATGATCAATTAACAATAAAATATGCCTCCAAAGCGCCTAAATTCACCTCAAAATCACTCACAGATACAAAGTAATGACCTTTATATCCTAGAGATGAAGAATAATTTTGGTTATGACTTGTTTTTTGGAAGAATAAGAGGTTTTTAGGATAAACCAGGAGAGATACACAAAATAATAATCTAATTCTTAAGGTTTACTAGTTAGGGAGAACAGTCATAAAAACCGTGTAGTAACTATGTTCTAGTCACTTCCACTAAACACCCATCTCACATTTGGTTTGAATGCTTAGAAAAACTATGTTCCAAATTTGATAATCACCTTTGTCTAAAATCTAATGGTTTCTCCTGGGTGCCTGTATGGTTTTTCCAAATCGTGTGGCTAATAATGAGCCTACCCATTTACCACTATTTCAGTTTCATTGTTTCTTGGGAGGTGTTTCATGGATTATAGTAACCATTCTTGAACCTTACACCTCTTAAAATCCCCAAAATATTCAAAAAATAATTTTAAACACCTAAAAAATAATCTAATAATTATATATACTTAAAATACATTAATAAAGGGTTAAATACCTGAAATAGGGGGTGATACATTCTCCCCACCATAGGTATTTCCATCCCAAAAAGTTGAAAAAACAACATTGGACATGAAGTGTTTGGGAAATTTCTCGACTTTTTATTACCCACATTCCAAAATTTCTTCCTGAATCCAATTATGTTTCCATAAAACCCATGATGTTTTTCGTACACATAACTTTCTATTTCCAATCCATAGTTCACACTGGCACATGGACCAACATAGCAACCGACTGTAGGTCAATGTGATCTGATCAAATCACATGGTTCAGACAAGGTTGATACTTCTTCAACTTAGATACATGAAACAAATTATGAACTAAACTAGGCCTTGGTAGAAAATTCAAATGGTATGGCACCTCACCAACCCACTCAATTATCTCAGAAGGGCTCATGCATCAAAGAGATAACTTGAACTGGTTTCAAAAACGATGATGCCCAATCCTTGGATAGATTCTCAATAATTCATAATCACTCACATTGAATGATAATGGCCATCGACAATGATCTTCATATGATTTCTGAAAACATTGATCTGTCACCATTCTCTTCTTCATCAACCTGATTTTCTATGTTGTCTTTTGAATAAGGATTAGTCTAATCGATGAATTTTCACCTAATTACACTTTAAAAAAGTGGATAATGACATGGAATCCTATACAGTGATTCTAAATGAACCATATTTACTACGTCCTGAAATATTTTTTATCTGAGAACTCCATTATTTGTATGTGATCCTCCCATGATCCACCAAAATCCATTACACATACCCTAGGAATGTATTCTAACATTTGTAGCATCCTTTCATTTTTCCATCTATTTGAGGCTGATATTATATGGTCTTAGTTAAGTGATTATCAATAGATTTCTATAAGGGTTTATGAAAATGAGACATAAACCTCGAATATTGTTCCAATACTATCAAAACTGGTACACCGTGTCTTATTATAACTTCTCAGATATAGATTTTGGACAATTACTGCACTGTATGCGATTCATGAATAGGTATGAAATGTTCTAACTTTTTTGTGCCATACACTATGACTGATATGGTATCATTTTTATTAACTATCCTTGGGAGACCTATCACAAAATCCATGGCTATCTACTACCATTTCCAAATATAAATAGGTAAAGACTGAAACATACCTACTATAAGATGGTGTTATGCCTTAACCTACTGAAAGGTGAGGAATATCATAACAAAATTATCTACATTTATTTTCATTCCAGCCCACAAAAATTGTTCTTTCAGTGAGTTGTACATATTTTTTTATTCCTAGATGAAAACCCATCTAAAATGGTGGTAAGCATGAATAAGTTGTTCATAATAACAAATTGGTATTAATATATTATTTGAAACCAAAAAAATAAACACCCATCCAGCTTCCCTCCTTCAATGGTCTCCACACCATTGATTTTCAACCTCATAGAGAAACATTTAGAATTAGTTGTTTGTGGATGTTTAACCATCTCAACCAAATTTGGAACAAAAAATCTAGAAATAAAACCACAAAACTACCTCAGTCTTCTCAATCCAAGTGCATGTCATCCATCACCGACATCTTCTACCACTAATATAAAACCTCTTTTTTGAAGTGACCATACAACTTCATTCTTAATGAATCTTCCACCAAATTGTCTTTACTTGATTTATTCATTAAGAAAAATTCAAACATTTAGAGATACTCTATCTGTATTATTTCTATCAGATACAAATATCTTTGTGAGGAAATGTGTTTAAAGATATTATGATCTATAAACTCTGTAAATTTCTCACCACAGAGGTAATGATGCTATGTCTTCAAAGAATGGACTACAAAAAACTAATTCCAAATCATTTATTGTGAAGTTCTTCTCATGAAACCATAATTTCCATGAGCTATAAGAAACAACCTGATCTCTCTGCATGAGAACACACCCCAAACCAGATCATTAAGCATCAAAATAAACTATATAACCCTATACTAATTCCATAAATATCAAGATCGATGATGATGTAAGGAAAAATTTATGCTCCTGAAAATACTTATTACATTCATCGTTCAATTATAATAGAACATTTTTCCTAATCAAATCTATCATTGGTTAAGATAGTTATAAAAATTCATGAACAAAGCATCAATAATAACTAGCCAGGGCAAATAAAAAATGTATATAAAATATGTTCTTTGGAGGTTTATATGAGTTTACATCCTCTATCTTTTTTGGATCCATAAAAACCCTTTTTTAGATATAACATTGCAAATAAAACAAACCTATTATGTCCAAAAAATAAAACTTTGAATGTTTTTCATAAAAAATGATCTTGGTAGATACCCAACACTATCAACATATTTTTCTCATACTCAGCCCTTGTACTTGAATATAATTTTATTTCATACACATAAACTATAAAAAATAATCCAAAAACCTTTTTAATATCCAATTGATCGATTTACTAAATATAAATGGTGCATTCGTAAGACCAAAAGACCAAAACAAATACTAAAAATGGAAATATCTACTTATAAAATCTTTTTTTAGGATATCCTCCTTCCAAACCCACAATTAGTGATATCTTGAATGAAAGTAAATTTTGGAGAACCATTATGATCCCCTCAATTGATCAAAAAAAGCATCAATTATTGGAAGAGAATACCAATTCATTATATTAACATGGTTATAATTATAATAATACACACATAGACAAATAGTTCCATCCACCTTTTCACAAACCAAACCAGTGATAACCGTAAAGATATACTGGGCTTAATGAACACTTTCCTTTCTATCTCTTCCAATAGGACTTTCAATTACCTCAATTATGTTGGTTTAATATGATAAGATGAAAGTTAGATAGGACTGGTCCCTAGTAAGGGTTAAATCATAAAATAAACTTCTCTTGTGGGTGTAAAACCTACTAAATTATTAGGAAAAACATCATGAAACTGATAAAAAATTATTAGAAAACCACTACCCACAATCTCATCCACCGATGCTATGTTAAAAGCTACCAACTATTTTGAGATAGTTCCAAATAATGTTTCTAATAATATTGTTTCACCTACCTTTACAATTAAAAATCCTCAAAAGAGATTCTAGATTCCATTATCAGTTGTAAAAATAATACGCTGGTATAATAGTCAATGTGATACTTGAACATTTTCATTAAGTCCATACTTAGGATTAAGTCATATACATCCGTATATAGAATAGAGAAATCCCAAATCAATTCATCCCCATAAATAATTATAGAATTTTTTTTCACATAAAGGATCAACATTTTCTTTTGCTGAGAATAGTTTGAAGTTTCAAAATAGATGGAATCACCTAAACATGAAAACCCATAGGATCAACAACATGAGAATCAATAAACAAATAGGATTCACCCAAATTAAAAAAGATTTCATATAGGTAGAATTAAAACGAATCACACCTCTAACTGTCAAAGTTACCGATTTATCATCCACAATCATTTACTTAGCCCCATACAATTTATTACTCACTACACATTGTTTTTTATTACCCTATTGATAGTGCACTGGTTGAGGAGTTATGGTATTCCAATAATCACTATGGCTTCCATCATTCTGTTGATGAGATTTATTCTCTTCATCACATCCAAGCATATGACATCTGTGAAATATAAGATGTGTCCCAATCACCCAAACATTAAACAATGTGACAATAGTACTGAATATGTACCATATGGTTATTTTGGCATGATCTAGGTGGTGATGTAAAATATCACTTCATGTCATTGAAAGAACCACACTAAAAGAATCCAAGCTTTCTCTTTAGTTTAGGAGGAAGATTCACTGATCCCACTATCTAATTTATAGTTATAACACTACCTTGGAAATTGGTGTCTCTCTTTCAATTATTCTCAGCATTATAGTACCCACCATTTACCATGGGTATTAACATACTTTATCCACATGTATTTCTTGATATGTCCCTTTCTTACACTGTTTCTCCATTTACCTTGTCTGTATAATACATTATACAATTCATGAAAATCATTGAGAAAATATTTATCCTTTACAATGATTATGAAATTCATGACATCAGGGAAACACTTGAAAAAATGCTTATGAAGGTAAACTAACTTCCAAAATTTAGCTGCATACTTTATTACTGAGAGATTATCTTACTTCAAAATGAAATATTCTTTTGTTTCTATAAATATAGAATGTATGAGGATATAATTTTTTATTGAGAAATTCTTTAAAAACCTCCCATGAAATTTTTTGTTCTAATTTATCCTAAAATATTAAATCCCACTGCTATTATTCAAGATCATCTAGAATGTATGTTTCAAACTTGAATTTTTTCTTATCTAGTGTGTTAAGGAAATCGAAGATTCGATTCATCCTATTTTGTCACACTCATGATTTTTTTCAGTTATGAATGTCCCTAAAATATGGTTGGATATTTCTTCTAGAAATAAAAAAATGACCCAATTTCCTTGTTTCATCCCTTATGTTCCCTCTAGACACACTATGAAAATCCCAGGCAACACTTTGAACCAACTGTTGTTTCACCACTAGCTCAGGTGAAACCACATTTTTAGTAACTTCTTCCATTTGGTTTCTATGATGTGTATCAGGTTCCATTTACTATAACCAAAAGAAAAAACCATTTATCCTCACTCTTTAGTAATTTAAGGCTTTAACATTTTCAAATTTACTATATCACACATATCACAAAAAGGATTTCCAAAATTCAATAATTACCATTTTGAAACCATTTTTGAAAATTCCACTATGCTTTTTTAAAATCAATTTTTTTTAACTATTTTAAAAAATCAACAATTTTTCACCAATTCATAAAAAATTACTCAAAATAAATTATGAAATCATTATGGGAAGTCATTTCTATCAATCCATGTCACGATCTTCTCATCAGCTAAACACATGCCGATGAGGTTACAAACATTAGAAGTGTCTTAAAACTCTTATATACCAAAATCCCTAGAAACATGAATTTCAATATAAATAGGTTAGCTATGCCTATTTACACTCTACATTTCATGTTCTAGAAATCCTACATCCTTGCTCTATGTCCGACTCAAATACTAAACCACTATGATTTTGAAATCTATGACATAAAAAACTAATACCATTTGTGACATCCTTCCCCTCAACCATTATCTTAGGAAGAGTTAGAGGTTGTTACTAACCCTTAGGTGAAATCCCAAAGACATAAAATGTTGGAAATAAATAACAACTAATTTATAAAAAATTGGGTTATTATTTTCCATACTAAAATAAAACAACCAAACCAATATAACCATAGAAAAAACCACTACATGATGCATTAATACAAAGTAGTACAACTCATAGTTTAACCAATATAAACAAAAATACCAGAGTACAAAGTGAAAACATAAAAAAAACATAAATACTTGAAGTAAAACTACTCAAAAACTACCAAAATTCTCCAAACCAAATAGTTTTCCAAGGAAAGTAATCAACAACCTTTATAACCATTTCACAAATTCAATTTTGGAATAAATATTCAATTTAGACCCATTAACACATCCAAACTTGTATGATAACCAAGGAACTCCCAAAAATCATGACTGGCTAGTCATAATTTCACCAAGATGTTACTTGGTGAACCATTTTGATGGGGAAAACTTCAGGCCCTTATCTATCCCACTTTTTGTTGGGGGAAACATTAGGTCCTTATCCATCTCCAATTCACATGAACACACACCAACCGCTGTGTTCCAAGATCCATGCCAAGACATTTAAATTAACCATTTATTTTATTTAAAACAATTATACAAATATTTTCTATGAATCAAAACCAACCACAATTTTAAAATCATCATTTTAAAATTATGAATCCATTTTCACATTCCACCAGACAACCGATTTATACAATTTCAAAAAATATAAATAAAGAGGGTTTTCATAAAAAATTTCACATCAATTTCATAATTCAATTGAATCAATTAAATCAATTTGAAACCAATAATTCATGTTACAATAAGAGGATTCAAGAGTGAATCCACCTACCTCACAATGTTGGTGAAAATGAAGAACGACACAGAACAGCAAAAACCAACCTTGAAACTCCAAAAACCGACCTTATGTCTTGTTCCAAAAAAATAACAACCATATATCCACATGATTGACAATAAAAAACAAAAATCTATCCTCAATAGTTTAGATCCTTGAATCTAAGAGATGGAAGATGCATAAATCTATGGAAATCAACCATGAACGATCACTTACCAACAAATCAAATTCTAAATCACCTAGATTCTCCTTAGAATCGCTCCTAGATCAAGAATAATGGTATCCACATCAATGATTAGAATAGAAAATCAGGTTATAAATGGTTTAGGTGAAACTTTATAGGTTTATAATCTAAAAATAGTAAGATCCACAAAATCCAGATCTAATTTTTAATTTGGCGTGGTTAAGGTACACAGTTACGAAAACTATGTGCTAACTATGCACTAGGAACTACCTCTAAAAACCCCTCATGGGGTAAGATCACATGTTTAGATAGAACATGGTAGAACCATGATAAAAAACTCTATCCAACATATCAAACTTTCTGCTGGGTTTCCATACAGTTTGGCCAAACTATGCACCAAATCATCTACCCACTATTTCTGTTGCATAGTTTCCTAGGAGGTTTTGCATGGTTTCTAATAATCATTATCATTCTGTGTACCTCCAGAAAATTCCTGTAACATCCAAAAACTTTTATGAACCCCGAGAATATAACCCCATAATTACATATACTTAAAATACATAAATAATGTATCTATTACATGAAACCATGGGTGCTAAAATAATTCCTAAATATGTTTTTTGTAGGGTATAGTGATAAAAACATTAATTTTTAATTCTAGGACTATGAAATCAAAATTGTCGTCCAAAGTAAAATGTACTCTTCAGTTAGAAGATTTTATGGGAGGATTAAAACTAGTTGGATGATATAGTTAAGAACAAATAATCAATGGTTCATGACCATGTTGGTATAAATAGAAGTTTATAAGTTTCAGTTAGTTCCTGGAGAAAACAAGGTTTAATGAAACTAGAGAGTTTGGGTGGACCATATGGATTTCATATTTCTAAGGGTATATCTAAGGCTAGATATTACAGAAATATATAGGATTATAGAAGATCATAGTAGAGTTTATTTTAAAGTAGCACCGAAAAGAGAGGTTCCTCATGTTCTATTGATGAGGTATACCATGGTCAAATGACCAATGTAAAGGAATGGATTTGATAGGAACAACATACTTTTGTACACAAGGTAGATAATTTTGGAGCCTAATTGTAGCATTAAGTCTTTGTGACCTGATACAACATGTGTTAACAAAAGAGGAGGAGATGTAATCCTTGTATGCCAATAGAACATGGTAGATAATGGAACTTCTACTAGGAAAAAAAGAACTACTAAAAAATGATTAGGTTTTTTAAGGAATAATAATATGAGAGTAAATGGTATACTACAAGATATTTTTGAATGTATTTTAACAAAAAAGTTATTAATTTTTGAAAAAAATTCTCTTTGGTTGTTAATAATAAAACAGTTCGGATGGTGCTGATAATAGTTGTAAATGAGGTTCTACATCATCAATACCTAGATGCGAAGATGGATTTTCATCATGGTTATTTTGTGGAGGAAATTTTCATGGTTCAACTGTAAGGTTTCAATGGAAATGGAATGACTACCCTAGTGTAATAGCTAAACTAGTGTGTCTTTGGGTTGAAGAAAAAACATAGACAACGGAAATAAAAGTTTAATGTCATTATTGTAGATAATGAATCCACCCAGTGTGATGTAGATTATTTCTGCTACTAATACTACTACCAAAAGGTGTTTTATGATGGTGGTTTCATGATACTTATTTTATATATAAATGGTAGGCTTATGGAAGTTCTGAACAAGAAATGGATTCATTAGATGAAGGCTTAATTATCTGGAATATTTGACATAAAGGACCTTGGGGCTTCAAAGTGAATTTTAAGGATGAAAAAGGGAAAAAATGATGTTAATAGTGATGTTGTCTCTTATCAAATACATTTTGAAGGTCTTGGAAATATTCATAATGTTCTTATCCAATCCCATGAAAACCCCATTGGGTTGACATTTAAATCTATCCAAATACAAGGTACTGAGAGTGGAAGATGAGGTTAATAACATTACAATGTTTCCATATTCATCAGTGGTTAGAATCCTTATATAAGATATGATTTGTTAAAGACTATCTATTACTTTTATAGTGGTATTTTTCACTAGATTCATATCTAATATAGGATAAGAACAACATGAAATTATAAAGTGAATACTCTGGTATATCAAAGTAACTACTAGTTTATTTCTATGTTATGGAATGAATGATCCATTATTGGGGTATTTGGATGAGGAATTTAGTGGATATGTAGACACATAAAGAAGTACCACTCTATATGTGTTTAATTATATAGTAACTATACTGAGTGAGATTTATAAACTACAGTTGGTAGTTGAAATATTTTCCAAAAAATAAAAGAATGTGGTGATGATGAAAGCTGGGATGGAGATGATATGGTAAACGTATTTGTTAGAAGAAATCAAAAGTAATAATGGTAAAAAAAATTATATTGTAGTTAGAGTATAATCCATCATGATAATAATCTGGCGTTTCTCTCAAGGATGAAGCACATTTAGCTAAAGTATCTCTTTATTCTGAGTCTTATATTAGAAAAAGTGATAGAAATATAAAAGATTATGAGAATTCAAATTAAAATGGGTATGAGTAATAATGAAATATTAAAAGAAAATATAGGGTGGTTCTATGACTCATTGTGGACTGGATGTTAGAATGATTGATCAGAGGATCGTGGACTCTCTGATAGAAGTAGAAGAATGGAATAAGTTCCTATAAGGTGATCAGGGAATTGAAAATTCTTGATAGTAGTATTGAAGTGGTATATTAATAGGATTGGATATTTTATGATTGTTTTATAGTAAATTAAATGAACATGTCCAAAGTACCATTTTAAGAGGAAGTTGTGTAACTAGAACAATAGAACTACAAAATCAGATATCTTGAATGGTAAAGTATGGAATGAGAAAGGACCAGTTTTGGAAGTAGGGTTTTGATTATAAAAGGAAGTTATATTAGTAAAAGTTTTTTAATATAGAGGTTTCATTGGTTGATGGAGTGGTGGAGAAAAATGATTAAATAATGGTTGAATTTAAGGAATTAGATGACAGTTATTTCTATATTTCAGGAATGGATCATCTATTAAAGGGTGAAGGGATCAATAAGGCATTATGTGTTTTCATTTTCACAAATGGTTAAAGTTTAGATAATATTTGTTTCTTCTAAGTAGTGTTCTGGTTTTGGATGATTTTATCTTATAGATCATTATCTTCATTATTTATTTATTTATTGAATATTGTAGCATTCCTCCCATTGAGTAGGAAAGTCCTGCCCTATATAAATACTTGTGCTATTGTTCCAGAGAGCGTTTGTTATTTCTTTCAATTCTTCATTCCATTTTTGGAGGGTTCTATCTGGGGTTATCTAGTGTGTTACATTGGATCCTTGTTCCTTACATTGGATACCCTAACATTAGGGACTTTTCATGAATCAACCAACTTTCCCATTGAACCAGGAACTTGAGCTAGCCCATAACATACTCTAGGGGCATGCTTGATCCCTATGTGTTGGTGATAAGAACAAGGTCATAAATTTCAAATTTTATGGGATTATTTCACCCAATAAACATAATTTATGAAGCATAAAAATTCTACTGGAATTCCAGTATGAACCATTTGAATGTTTTATATTTATAAAAATTCAAATAAATATAAGTTTCAAATAAATGGAATGAACTAAATAATATTAAATATAAAAAAATATCTTACAAACAAATGATACATAAATATAAAATGAGGATATGAGGTATAATGAATTTCATCTTGACTGATACATGTACAAATATACATAAAATAAATAAATAAAATAAAATAAAAAACTAGATCTATAGGTGAACCCATGGGTAACTCTCCAACTATAATTCCATCATCAATCCAAAGAAGTCAAAGATGAACCTGGAACTTGAAATTGAAATGATATTAAAAGAATTGTGAGAAAATATTAGTATATATTCCAAATAAACCATACACCATTTTTTAATTTTAAGAAAATGATACATTTTTTCCAATTTGGGAATCTAATTTTAAAACATTTGTTTTTATCAATCTGTTTAAAAAAAAATAATAGTCTATTTCCCTCATTCCTTTAAAAAATTACTTTTAAGATATAGAGTTTAAACTATTTCAAAGATACGTTCTTTTAAACCTTTAACATAAAGGTTCCAAAACCATTTTCAAAACACTAATTAAAATATATCTTTTAAAACAAAATATTGTAATGGAAATGAGGTTCATAAGTAATAAAAATAAGAGTAGAAACGTTAATTCAAGATAAAATAGAAATATTATTGTATCTCTTATCATAGTAATAAATGTAAATCAGTTAATATAAATGATCATGGGAGTAAATTATAGTAGATTGGAAATTATAGAACATATTTAAATAGGATCCATCCTAATAAACTCTACTGATGCAATATAATCACCATAACACTTTTTATTTCCATACCTAGCCTATCTGAGGGTAAAAATCTCAGAGTAGAGTGAACACCATACTAGGGGACACTAGTCATAGGCTAAACCTAAACTAGTGAAACATGTGTTATTGGAAGTTTCACTAAGTACTCATGGTTCCGTTGATATTTGTAAAATTTGGTGGAGGTAATCAATAGTTTGAAATAATTATATAAAATAAATGCATATGCAATTTCATTAAAAAATTCATAACATGCCTCACCCCAAGAACACCACTTTGGAATTTCCCATTACACACCAAGTCATCAATATATTATAAGAGTTTCCTTGGTTAGGGACCTCATCATCTATTATAAATAAATAAATAAATAAATAAATAAATATATATATATATATGAGGGGAACATTCCAATAGTTTTTTCATCAAGAAAAGACTTCTTTAAAATTTACAACAATCCTTTATAACTTTCTGAAGATTTCTAACTAGGGCTTACAATGATTCAATAGAAAAATAGTTTTAAACCCTCTTTATTAGACTAAAAAAACATAAAAGTTCAAAATAATGTTTATAAATTCAATTATAGACCAAAAAACCATTTCAATTATTTAAATAAAATTATAAATGCCATTAAGTAATTTTATCAAGAATTTGGAATGAATAGTTAAACAAAATTTATTTTTACCAAAAAATTTGAAAGTAAAATAACTTTACATTTAAATGAAAATCAAGTAAAACTTTATTTTAATTCCAAATAATCATTTAAAATAGTTAATAATATAAATCGATATCCAAAACATGAGTATACACAATCATTTAATTAGTGGTTCTTAAATTAAGGGTCTATATGTTGGGTAACCGACCTTAAACTAAATATGAATGCTCCTATACTTCTAATAGGAGACCGAAACTACCCCAAATTAAAACTACCCACCCTAAATAAGAACAAAGACAAGGAATAAATTCAAAAAAATACTCCTGGATTTTTATGAGATTTTAAACCACATGGTTCAAAAAAATTAAGATAAAAAAATAAATATATTAAAAGATAGACAATATGAGACTATATCTTGATTAACTGACCTAAAATAACTAGAAAACCAATTCAAATCATTGTTTAAGTGAGACAAAAAATGGTTGGATGTGTGCATAGGGAAAAGAAGTAAAATGGGAGTGCAAATGAGGGTAATGATTAAAAATCAAGGGTGATAAAAGGGTAATAACATATTTTTTTTAAATCCAAGGGAGACTGTATGATTTCACCTTATAATTTTACAATCATGTTTAAACCATTTAGGGATTATTACACTCACCTATAAACATCGATTGTTTGGTTGAATGGTTTTTGAAACCATATGACAACTATGAAAAATATACATGTTAAATTACAAACCCATTTTCGTAGTTTCTACATGGTTTCTGCTAACTATCACTACCACAAAACAGGGCAAGGGAAGCACTTCCCTTTATCAGTGCTAAACAAAAAGCACTGATAAAGGGGTAGCCTTTATCATCACTTGTTAAAAGCGCTGATAAATCTGACCTTTATCAGCACTAAAATAGGTGCTGATAAAGGTATACCCTTCATTAGCGCCTTTTTTAGTGCTAGTAAAAGTTTTTATTCTTAATTTATATAAAATTATAATATGTATCAGTGCAAAAATAAAAGCGCTGATAAAACATAAATTTATCAGTGCTTTTTCCGCGTGGATAAAGAGATACCTTTATCAGTGCTAAAAGAGCACTGATAATGGTATCTCTTTATCCACACTGAAAAATCACTGATAAATTTATGTTTTATCAGCCCCTTTATTTTTGCGCTGATAGAACATACCTTTTTCAGTGCTTCCAACAAGCACTGAAAAAGGTTCCAGCGGTTTCTATTTAATAACCCTAACATGCCCTCCTCTCTCGCACATGGTCAAGCTTTCACTGAAGCTGAACCAGGCCCCTCCTCCACCACGACCTCTCCTCCCCGTCCTCCTCCACTACCATTTCCTCATCCTCCTCCTCTTCCGCGTCCTCGTCCTCATCCTCCTCCTCCTCATCCTCCTACTCCTCTTCCTCCACCTCCTCTGCCGTTGCCGTTGGTTTTTTCTCCTCCGTCGCTGCCTCCACCACCGTTTGGTTTTTCTTCTCTACCGTGACCGCCGCTGCCTCCTCTACCATTGGGTTTTCCTCCTACAGTGCGACCACCGCTGCCTCCGCTGCCTCTGCCACCGCTACCTCTGCCGTCGCTGCCTCCGCCACTACTGCTGGTCAGCGTAGGAGTATTTTTCCTTCTCTTGGGTTAATATAAATGAGAAATGATGATCCTTGAATGATTATGATGACTTATAGTTTTTTTATAAGTAAGTTGAACCTATTTATGGGTAGTTGGGGCAGGAGTGAGAGCCCAATTGGTGAGACCCTTGTATTGTAGGTCATTTTAGATATCTGTATTATATCATGCTACATTTTCAGTTTGAGTAGGGACATTAATAGTTATGATATGTTATGTTGAGTTATAATTACTTATGAACCTTGTGGGTCTATGTCTGGCCCAAAAGTGGGTACGATTGATTGAACTTAAGCATTGTTATGTGTAATACCCATAGTTGGTTCCCTGGGAAGATAATAATCAATGATGATAAGTATATGGGTGTGTGAGAACCTATAATAAGTGGTTGGTTTGGTTCACTAGATGATGTGTGTTTTGAGGTGGGGGATAAGAGTGGCACCCATGGGCTAAGGATTGTATAAGAACTGATGTAAGGGGTTTGTGTGATATCCCAGTGGTTATTAGCATGTGACTCAGGATGGTATCTAGTTAGTGAATTTTGGTGGTTGGGGGAGACTAATGAGTGGGGTTATCTTGGGGTTATGAATACCTTAGATACATAAATCCAGGGTAGATTCTTTGACATGAGGGATTGATTCATATTAGGTGTTTTCAAGTTGATAGTGATGGAATGGTCATGCCTTGGATTTGTATAAGGGAAGCACTCTCTATTCTTGAGTTTTGGTGTTATGATTGGGTTGAGGGACATGATAATTTGGATTCCTAACCCTATTGTTTTATAAAGTGGTTTTAATGTGACCATCACTATTGATCCTAGATGGTTGGGTTTAGGGTAATGAAGCATGGGTATATTCCTTTGGTTTCGGAATAATGTTGGGTAACTGGTGATCATGTGGTGAGTTTTGGCATGGTGTGATGTTAATATTGGAAAAGAGTACCGGGGGTTCCCCATTGGAAATATGTGTGTTCCCCCTAATTTCTGTCAAGATGTATGGGTAGACTCATTAAGTTTGAATAGGGATATGATCCTACTCACTAGATACCACACGTTGTGTTGGAAAACTTATTATGGGGAGGTGGGGATATTAAAATTATCCCTATGATCAATAGATCTTAATTCCTAGAGAGATCTCATAGCTTCTTGGATCTAATAGATTAGGGAAGGAGTTTGCATTTTAGTTCCCTCAACAGGCTTCTAAGGGTTAGTGGTCACATGATGTTGGCGATAGTGGTGATTGTTAGGAGCCCTACTAGGCGACCCTTGAACTGAGTTGAGGTCATAGATGACTTCTTGATCCACCTTACTAAGATATGGAATATAATGAATATAATTGTTTAGGGATATAATTTTGAATTAATTAATAGTGGTTGTTGGTTCTACTTGCTTTATTATAGTTTTTCTATGATGGGGTGGGTTTTGAGGCTTCAACACATGAAGAACCTCATATAAAACTTCAAGAGTAGAGACGGTACTATGTTAGTGGTACCCCCTTACCATCATGTCATCCACCTAGTTTTGAGGTCTCCGAATAGGTGATGCATTCCTTTGGATCATGGGGGTCATAGATTTGGCAGAAATTGAAGCATGGGAGTATCTAGTTTAAGGGAAATAGTTTAAGGTTGTTTTAAAAGATTGTACCATGAAGTTTAAAGTCATGCAATTAGGATGTATGTGTCATGAAAGGTGTGATAACAGAGGATTTATTAGGGCTTACTCATTTGGGATATGCTATCTAGAATAAACTTAGGGATCATACCTTGTAAGGAGGACCTATTGGTCAGGGCTTACCCATTGTATGTTCATCTTTTATATTTTAAAAAGTCTGTTGAACTCGTTCTATCGAAGGTGGGTTCTATAATTTCTTGTTATCTTAAGGTGTGTTTAACCATGGTGTGGGTTCATTTTGGTTTTAGTGGGTTTTTGGGGTTTGTGGGATGTGGTAAATGGTGTACTCAGTTTTAGATTATTTTATTCTCATTGGTTTCCCCTATTTTATGTTTTCTTTTTAGTTGGGAATCTCCTCTGTTGTGCACCTCTCCTCTTCCACAAACGTACCTCTGCCGTTTGCTTAACGACACCTTCGCAGTGAGTTTTATCTTGTCACTCATTGGTTTCCTCTTGTCCGCATGTTATTACTACTTGATATTTATGGTTATAATGTGAAATATACGGGCTAAACGCCCCGCTGAAAATCATGGTTGTTGGCGGTCCTTGTTTGCACACTAAATGAATTGTATGTTGGTTGGTTCTTATTGAAAATTTGAATATAAAAAATTGGTAATTTATGTATACTTGACTTATTAATGAACACCCCAGGGTGATAAAACTTCTATGATAACCCCTAAATTAACAAACAAAGTTGAATAAGGGTTGCTTTGTAAAATCTAAAATTGTGATTGTTTGGTTTGTATGGTGTTGCAATTGTGAGCATGATTGTGTTTTTGTATGGTGTTGCGGTTGTGGGAATGATTGATATGCCATTTTTTCCATGTTGTAGTTATTCCACTATTTAATATCAATCCAGAATTTACCTATTTCAATGGAAACACCACTTTGTTACTAGTGCAATTCTACTAAATCCTAAAAAACCACTTCTAGAGGACTCTATGAGACACTTTATGGTGTGATGATGATGTTTTTCAGATTCTATATATTTTAAAAATACATGGTATGTAGTCTTGTTAAATGTAACTTGCTTCACCATACATGGATTTCTTAAAGATTTTAATGCCAGACAACAGTTATCTCCAAAATTTACACCACATGACTCATCTTCTGACTCAAACTTGGAATAAGTTTTATTTTAAATGTTACATGTCATGTGAACGTAGGTCACACACAATATATATCCAAGACAAATAATTCAACATGAAACCATGTACATGCCATGAAATAATTATAGAACTATATGATATGTGTTTTAATTCACTCACACCATGTATAGATACCATAGAAACTTGATGTGTAGAGACTATACACCCCAAGTGGTCATGTAAGGACTGCACACCTTGTATTCTACAAAAATGTGATGCGTAGATGGTGGAGTGACTCATTTTGAATCTAAAGTACATGCCTTTTTCTCAAGTTGTTCTATATGTCATGTATTTTCAAAGGTATCATGCAGTCTTTGTAATACTAACTTGGAATTAATTTGATATAGGTCAGATTAAATCAGGTGTCTTTTCCATAGATGATGTTCCACCTACTAGACACACCATGTATATGGATTTCACATTAGTTTAGAAATGGTAGTATACAACCATCCATGACTGAGAACGCTACACATTGTGTATCCATTGAACAAATTGTGTGCTATGTTAATTTCATTATTATTATTTATTTTTCACTTAGATGATAATATTTCTTGTATGAGTAGCCCATTATAAATATCTTCTCATGTAGATCACAATATTATGATTCCCTCATTCATTGGAAATTGCGCACGATATGGTTTGGATATTTTAATTAACATCACTCTGCTTGAGAGTTGAAAAGTGAAAAGTGAGATGTTTGGATAAAATATGGAGTATGGTACTCCCCCATGTTTCGGTGAAGAGTCCTCCATGTATAGGTTTTAGGTACTCCATGGAGATATAAAAAAGGTAGGGCACAACCCCCTTTATATAGATAGAGTTCAAGTACTTTCACATGTTTTGAAGTAGGTTCCTCTATTTCATTGTAGAGGCATTTGTACCATGATTTTTTTTATAAAACCCAAACAATGCTACTTGATTAATTAAAACATAATATTAGGCAAGTTTGAGATCAAACCCATAAAGACGATGAATATGAATAAATAATGGATGAATTCCAATTGGTTGACAAAAGAGTATGAAGATGGCGTGAAAAAGTTTATCAAGTTTGTAGGAGATCATGCATGTGACCCTTTTCAAATCCTTTATCCATGTTTACACTGTTGTTATTCAAGAAAAATTAATCCAAAGGAGTTGGAAGAGCACCTGATCTATCACGGAATAGATCTAAGTTATACATGTTGGAATAAACACGGGAAAAAACGAATGTAGGTAGTGGCTCGAATAACACGATGTTTTATGGAAGATCTGATATGATTACAAGCATGAACAGTGAAGACGATCGTATAGAGAGTGTGATTATAGATGTGAATGATGATGAAGATCGTATTGAGGAAATGACAAGGATAGTTGAAGATGAACTTCATTTTTTCCCAAAATTGTTTGAGAAGTTATAGAGTTGTGAAAAAATGATATTGTATGCTGGTTGCACTAAATATACAGCATTGTCAGCCGTACTAAAGCTGTATAATTTGAAAGCAAGAAACGAGTGGAGTGACACCAGTTTTACGGAACTACTTGATCTCCTGAATGACATGCTCTCAGAAGATGATGAACTCCCAAGCCAAACATATGATGCCAAAAAAATGCTATGATCGATGGGTATGATCTCTAAAAGAATACACACCTGCCCGAATGACTGTATATTATTTCGTAAGGACCACAAATCACATAAATAATTCCCATAGTGTGGTGCTTCTTGATACAAGAAAGATGATTATAGTCCTATGAAAGTTTTATGGTACTTTACAATCATTCTAAGGTTTAGGCGCCTATATAGAAGTGAGGAGATTGAATGAAAATTGACATGGTATGTAGATAAAAGAATTAAATATGGGAAACTACGTCACCCGACAGACTCTCCACAATGGAAGAGAATTGATCACTATTACCCAGAATTTGGAAATTAGATGAGAAACCTTCATCTGGCGTTATCTATAGATGGGGTGAATCCTTTTGGTTTTCAAAGAAGTAGTCAAAGTACATGGCCGGTTATGTTGGTAAATTATAACTTACCACTATGGTTATGCATGAAATGAAAATACATTATGTTATCTATGTTTATATCAGGACCAAAACAACTGGGTAATGATATTGATGTTTATTTGGCTCCATTGATCAAGGATTTGAAAATTTTGTGGGATTCAGGTGTTACGTTGTATGATGCTTACAAAAAATAAGATTTCACTTTGAAAGCCATGTTTTACGGGATAATAAATTACTTTCGTGCTTATGGAAATTTTTCAGGATATAGCATTAAAGTAACTCAAGGGTGTTCTGTTTGTGAACAAGGTACACAATCAATTAGGTTGAAACATTCATCAAAAACCATCTTTTTAGGACATCGCAGATTTCTACCCTGATGACATAAGTACTGATATTGGATGACATCATTCGATGAAAGTTCAGAAGAATTTACAACACCGTCTCCACTAACAGGTGATCAATTTTTTGAGAAGGTAAAATATTTGGACACTACTTTTCGTTAAAAATTTTCGAAAAACCTTACAAAAACTGGTTGAAAAAAGAGATTAGTTTTTTTGAATTACCATACTAGAATTGTTTGTATGTCAGAACTTTTCTTGATGTTATGAAAATTAAAAAAAAATGTATGTGATAGTTTCATCGGCACATTGCTAAATGCACCCGACAAAATGAAGAATGTAATTAAGGCTAGATTGGACATGGTTGAGATGGGAATATGAGAAGAGTTGGCACCAATGAAGGGTGAAAAATGAACATTTCTTTCTCCTGCTACTTACACTCTTTCCAGACAGGAGAGATATTAGTTTTAAAACTTCTTGAATGACGTAAAGGTTCCATATGGGTAGTCATCACATATCAAGAACATCGTTTCAATGAGAGATTTAAAATTAAAGGGTCTGGAATCACATGACTGCCACGTTTTGATGCAAGATCTAATTCCTATAGCTTTATGTTGCATTTTTCCCAAGAATGTCTACCATACATTAATGAAGCTCTATTTCTTATTCAAAGCTATATGCAGAAATGTTATAGACCAGGAGAAATTTCCAACTATGGAAAGAGAAATTGCCATCATATTATGTGAATTGGAAATTTTCTTCCCACTGACATTTTTTGATATGATGGTTCATTTGATGGTTCATTCGGTGAGAGAGATTTGTCTATGTGGTCCTGTACATTATAGATGGATGTACCCCATTGAATGGTATATGAAGATTTTTAAAGGGTATGTCAAAAATTGAAGTCGGCTAGAGGGTTGTATTGCAGAGAAATATATTGTCGGGGAAGGAATTAAATTTTGTACTGAATACCTGTCTGGTGTGGAAAATGTTGGCCTACCGAAATCTCATCACACTAACCAGATTGAGGGTGAATTAATTTCTGGAAGAGAGGTTGTCACAATCAATATTACAGATTAGAAGCCGGATCACCTTTATGTTTTGCATAACAGTTTTGACGTTGACCCATATGTTAAATCCCACAAAGAAATTCTTAAGAGTTTGAATCCATCTAGGGCTGAAAATTTGATATCAGATACACATAATTGGTAGTTTATAGGATGGTTTAAGGACCATATTTTGAAGTAGTTAGATGAAAATCCAGACTCAATTTCAGAACAACTTCGATGGCTAGCTGGAGGAGAAAGTGTGTATGTATTATCTTACAATGCTTATGCAGTTAATGGTTATACATTCTATACTAATGAACATGATGAAGATAGTACCATGCAGAATAGTGGGGTTACACTTGTGGTTGAGGTGATGCTTGTTTCCGGTGCTAAGGAAAAAAATCCAATTTATGCGAATATGTCATACTTTGGCATCAGCAAACGAATATGGGAGTTGGATTATACAAAATTCAAAGTGTCGATTTTTCAATGCAAGTGTGTTGATAACAAGTGTGCTGTTAAAATAGATGAATTAGGATTCATGAAAGTTGATTTCAGTAAGGAATGGGAGAAATTCTAACCATTTATAATGGCAACATAGGAAGTAAAATTATTTTATGTTCCAGACCCCGAAAATTATAAGGAGGAAATCCTCTATGTCCAGGAGGGAAGGGAGATCTCGTAATCCAATTATAAGGAGGAAATAATCTATGTCACACTTCACCAATCCCTATATGGAGTATCCTACTCATCACAAACACCATGACTCTTATATATTCTTAATAGGGTGTTACCCATAATAAATGATATATAAAACTACATTATCCAACTTATTTAGGACTATGCCTCTTATACTTACTCAAATAGCCTTAGAAAAGCTAACTAGGCTATAAAAATCTCATACCAAACCCGATACTCTCATAAACACAACCAGAAACCTCACCTCCATGGAGACATAATATTTGGATGATCACAAAATCACAAACCTTCAATAGAACCCTCACTCTATCTCTTGGTTGATCAAAAACACCCTATTTATTTACCTAGATTTCTCTTGATTTATATCCCTTTCACTGGAACACATATACTCATGCATGAATGCACAATCATGTATAAATTGGAACATAGTTTTGTATTATAGGGTCCACCTACCTCAAAAAATGGAGTAACCCCCTCCCCAAGATCAACTCATCCTCAACCAAGGCTATACATGCCTTATCTAATCTTGTACCAATGATTGAGACCCAATCTCAAGGCACAATTTCCAAATAATTAATTATATAAAGTTATAATTAATTATTTACCTTAATATAATTATGAATAATCTTTTAAAAACTCACTAGGAGACACAACACCACCTAAACCATTCAAAACATGGTGCGTTCATCATACGAGGATAACCTCTAGCCAATACAAACAAAATCTACATCATCTGTATTGATTTGATGGTGATATAGTGAAATCATCACAGAAATCATAGTTAAAATCATCCCAAGTCATAGGGAAATAAAGGATAATAGTAATGGAGGAATTAAGAGGGAAGAACTCACTAATGCAATATTAAAAACTCCCAAGAACCACCCCTCATTAGGGGGGATCAACGAGAGTAAGAGAATGGATGAATCCCAAGAACCACCCAAGATTTTCTATTAATGAGCACACCCCCACCATTTTTTAAGTATCTAGTTTTTTATCTAAATTATACTCATATTCTTTCTCCCCTAACCTATATACCCATCCTTTGGATTTGAAATAGGATGAATATAAATAAAGAATGGATGAATGCCAATCGGTTGACAAAAGAGTATGAATAAGGCATGAAAGAGTTTATCAAGTTTAAAAAATATCATGAAAATGTCAACGGATTGTTTTGATACTTTATGAAAACAATCAATGAGTCATTTGTGATGTGTACGAATCGACCACACCTCAATCCGATGCACGATGTGACCAGTATGTCTAAAATTTTCTGATATCAGTTGGAAAGTGACATTAACTTTAGAAAAAAAGACTACTAACATATGTAATACAAGGAAAATGTGGACAGATTTTTTTGATACTTTAGGACAATGATCTATGAGTCATTTTTGAAATGTACGAATCAACCACACCTCAATCCGATGCACGGTGTGACCGGTATAGATAAAATTGTCTGATATCAGTTTGAAATTGACATTAACTTTAGAAAAAAACACAATTGACATAAAAAAACTGAGCAAACCCATTCAGATTGTTTTAATACATTAGGAAAACGATATATTAGTCATTTTTGAGGTGTAAAAATAGACCGTACCTAAATCCGAGGCACTGTGTGACTGTTATGGCTAAAAGTGTCTGATATCAGTTTCAAATTGACATTAACTTTAGAAAACAACACAAGTGACATACAAAAAACTGAGCAAAAACATTCATATTGTTTTGATACTTTTAGAAAATGATCCATGAGTAATGTTCTACGTGTACAAATTAACCGCACCTCAATCCGATACACGTTGTGACCTGTATGGCTAGAAGTGACTGATATCAGTTTCAAATTGACATAAACTTTAGAAAAAAACACTACTAACAAATTTTAAAACAATAAAACATGTTCTAATTGTTTTTATACATTAGGAAAATGATCCATGAGTCATTTTTGATGTGTAAGAATCAACCACACCTCAATCTGATGCATAGTGTGACTGGTATGGCTAAAAGTGTCTGATATCAGTTTGAAATTGACATTAACTTTATAAAACAACACTACTGACATACGGAATATCGAGAAAACTTGTTTGGATTGTTTTGATACATTTGGAAAACGATACATGAGTCATTTTTGACGTGTAATAATCAACCACACCTCAATACGACACAAGGTGTGACCAGTATGGCTAAAAGTGTCTGATATCGGTTTGAAATTGACATTAACTTTAGAAAACAACACAAGTTACATACAAAAAACTGAGAAAACGTGTTCATATTGTTTTGATACTTTAAGAAACCAATTCATGAGTCATTTTTGAGGTGTAGGAATCAACCACACCTCAATCCGACGCATGGTGTGACCGGTATGGCTTAAAGTGTCTGATATCAGTTTGAAATTGACATTAACTTTAGAAAACAACACAAGTGACATACGGAAAACCGAGAAAATGAATTCAGATTGATTTTATACTTTTGGACAATGATCCATGAGTCATTTGTGAGGTTTATGAATTTACCACACATCAATTTGATGCACGGTGTGACCGGTATGGCTAAAGGTGTCTGATATCAGTTTCAAATTGACATTAACTTTAAAAAACAACACAAGTGACATACGGAAAGCCGAGAAAACACATTAAGATTGTTTTTATACTTTAGGAAAACAATCCATGAGTAATTTTTGATGTTTATGAATCATCCTAACCTCAATCCGACTCACGGTGTGACAGGTATGGCTAAAAGTGTCTGATATCAGTTTGAAATTGACATTATATTTAGAAAACAACACAAGTGATGTATGCAAAACCGAGGAAACACATTTGGATTTTTTTGATACTTTAGGAAAACAATCCATGTGTCAGTTTTGAGGTGTAAGAATCAACCGAACTTAAATCTAACACACAGTGTGACTAGTCTGTCTAAAAGTGTCTGATATCAGTTTGAAATTGATTCTAACTTTAGAAAACAACACAAGTGACATACGAAAAAAATGAGAAAACACATTCTGATTGTTTTGATACTTTTGGAAAATGATCCATGAGTCATTTGTGAGGTGTACGGATTTACTGCACCTTAATCTGACGTACGGTGTGACCGATATGGCTAAAAGTGTCTGATATCAGCTTTAAATTGACAATAACTTTAGAAAACAACACCAATGACATATGAAAAATTGATCAAATGCATTCATATTGTTTTGATACATTAGGACAATGATCCATGAGTCATTTTAGATGTGTACGAATCAATCTCAGCTCAATCTGATGAACAGTGTGACCGGTATGGCTAAAAGTGTCTGATATCGGTTCCAAATTGACACAAACTTTAGAAAACAACAAAAGTGACATACGAAAAACTGAGAAAACTTGTTAGGATAGTTTTGATACTTTATGGAAAAAATACATGAGTCATTTTTGAGGTGTACGAATTGACTGAACCTAAATCTGACTTACAGTGTGACCGGTATGGCTAAAAGTGTCTGATATCAGTTTGAAATTGACATTAATTTTAGAAAACAACACAAGTGATATATGGAAAACTGAGCAAAAGCATTTGGATTGTTTTGATACTTTTTGAAAATGATCCATGAGTCATTTTTGAGGTGTAAGAATCAAACACACCTCAATCTGATTCATGGTGAGACCGATATGGCTAAAAGTGTCTGATATCAGTTTCAAATTGACATTAACTTTTGAAAACAACATATGTGACATACGGAAAACTGAGCAAAAACATTCAGATTGTTTTGATACTTTAGTAAAATGATCCATGATTCATTTATGACGTTTAAAAATCAATATCACCTCAATCTGATGCACAGTGTGACCAGTATGGCTAAAAGTGTCTGATATCATTTTCAAATTGACGTAAACTTTAGAAAAAAACAAAAGTTACATATAGAAAACTAAGAAAACATGTTCAAATTGTTTTGATACTTTAGGAAAATGATCCATGAGTCATTTGTGATGTGTACGAATCAACCGCACCTCAATCAGATGCACTGTGTGACCGATTTGACTAAAATTGTCTGATATCAGTTTCAAATTGACATAAACTTTAGAAAAAAACAATACTAACATACGGAAAACTGAGAAAATGCATTTGGATTGTTTTGATACTTCAGGAAAATTATTATTGAGTCATTTGTGACATGTAAGAATTGACCACACCTCAATCCGATGCACGATTTGACCAGTATGGCAAAAAGTGTCTGATATCAATTTGAAATTGACATTAACTTTAGAAAACAACACTACTGACATATGGAATACCAAACAAACACATACAAATTGTTTTGATACTTTTGGACAATGATCCCTGAGTCATTTGTGACATGTAAGAATCAAACTGACCTCAATACGATGAACAGTGTGATCGGTATGGCTAAATGTGTCTTATATCAGTTTGAAATTGACATTAACTTTAGAAAACAACACAAGTGACTTATTAAAAACTGAGAAAACGTGTTCGTATTGTTTAGATATTTTATGAAAATAATCCATGAGTCATTTTTAAGGTGTACTAATTGACCGAACCTCAATCTGACGGATGGTATGGCTGGTATGGCTAAAAGTGTCTGATATAAGATTCAAATTGACATAAACTTTAGAATACAACACAAGTGACATACGAAAAACCGAGAAAACACATTCAGATTGTTTTGATACTTTAGGAAAACGATACCTGAGTCATTTGTGACATGTAAGAATCCAATGCATCTCAATATGACGCATGGTGTGACTGATAAATCTTTTCATTAGATAAGGAATCCGTATTTATTAAATGAGATAAATCATCCAAAAACATATTAATTTTACATTATTACCTTTCATTTTTATCAGAATGAAAACATTTTAGTTTATCATTTCCATATTTTAGTTTCACATTTCCATATTAATGTATTCTTTGATATTAATGTTTTATTTTATTTCATTATTTTATTACTAATATAATATTGGTTTTCTTATATACGTGAATTTTTTTCCTTGAGTTCAAATGATTTGTTCGGCAAAAAATACTATGGACGAGAATTTTTGAGAGAGGATCATAGATATAAAAGGATGAAACATTAATGTTTATAACTATTTTTGGATAATTGTAATTGTAACCATGTAAAACATTGTTTGAAATGTATATAACAATGTGTTTTTTTGTATTCGTGATCTTATGTAAATGTATATAGCATTGTTTGTCAAAATATTGTGTGCAAGTGCTATTTTGTATAGGTGTGTAGGTGATATTTCGAGCAGGTGTGCAGGTGCTGGTTTGTGCAGGTGTGCAGGTGCTGGTTCTGTAGGTGCAGGGGAAGGTGCCTTTATCAGTGATTTTTTGAGCGCTGATAAAGGACACCTTTAATAGTGGTAAAAGCGTGCTGATACAGGGCCCTATTATCAGCGCTCAAGATAGCGCTGTTTATTCCGACATAGATAGGGGGGGGGGGTATCCTTTATCGGCGCTCTGAAAAGCGCTGATAAAGGTGACCTTTTTAAGCGCTAAAAAAGAACAGATAAAGGGGGTCCTTTATCAGCGCTTTATGGAGCGCTGATAAAGGGGACGCCCTTTATCTTCGCCAAAATTAAAAACATTTTTCTAGCATTGTTAATGTTGGTTTTTAGTGCTGATAAAAGGCCATGTTGTAGTAGTGCATGTTCCAACGATGCACTTGTTACCCTAGGAATAATATCTTTACATGGTTTATTCTTGGTTTTATATAGTTTAGACTGGAACACATGATACCCATGTGGAAACACTATTCATGGAATAAAATGAACTAACAGGACCCTTACTTAATGGTAGTCAAATGGTTTCTACAAAATCATTGACACTAACCATCCAACAGAATGGAAAACTACCGAAAACATAAAATTTCGTCAGCAATTTATATAAATTAATGAAAAAGAGAAAACGGTAAATAGATAAAATAATAAAGAAAAATGAGGGTTGGATTGTGATAGTAATCCACACCATAACACTTTATTCCCCAAAAAACCTTCAATAAATTTAGTTGATCAATACAAAGTATAGGGTTTAACTCTTCAACTCAATTCAATTCTCAAAACAATGAAATTTCGAGATCACCAATGAGGAAAATCTTGTGAAACTATCCAAAATGTTGTATTTCAATCATTTTAATTCTATCAATCTCCAAAATAACCTCAAAGACCATGAATGAAGAACCTTACACTCATTCACTGAAATGAACATCCACAATTGACTCAAAATTAGATTACTAAGGGAGTAATGAAAAAGTGATTATGGTGGTATCCATAATATATTATAATTCCCCTAAAATATCTATCCTTATAAGAACCAATAAAAGGGAAAAGAACAAATGTGAGGTGTATGTTCAGACAAACTCCAAAAATCATGGGATGCTACAAATGGTGTAAGAAATATACAAATACACCCATGAACAATTCATGATTTCCAAAAGGAACACACTTTAGAACAAGATCTATGATTTAATAAAATAATATGCCAAGAACACCACATGGGAGATAAACTAATATAGATAATGAGGAATACCTTAAATAAGGGATGGAATAGAAACATGATCCATAAATTGAACATGGGAAATTTCTAATAGAGTAGATTTGGTTACACACTTTTTTAATAAAATCCCATATAAAACCTTTGTAGATGGCCCAAATGATTACCAAAACAAGAGGAATTAAGAAAATTCAGACACAAGGGATTTCTAGGACACAAATTTATGCAATGATGATACATCCAATTCCTACCCACAAAAGGATCTAATGAGATACCAAAAATCCTCTTGATGTATTGCGTGCCTACAAAAACAAGGACCACTTCCCCTATCCTTTTAGGGAGATTCCTTCACTACTCCTAGGTATAAAGAAGGTAACATCCTCTTTAAGAACTCTTGTAAAAACTGCTTCAACCCAAACCAACTGGTTCAACACTTCCATATAATATGTTAGGAAAAACCCTAACACCCTCAACTATAGATTTAGAATCAGATGTTTTTTAAAATACCGAGCTTTTAAGGATTCATCAATAGTCAACTCTAAAATATAGTGGACTTGATCAATTAAATAATGCATGTAATCCAACACCATATGATCATCTTATTGAAGATATTACAACTCAATATCCTTCTCCACATTCACAACCTTGGAGAAATACTACTGGATGAAAAACACTTTAAAATTATCCTGGGAATTGTCCTATCATATCTTAATCTGAATAATAGACATACACCACTTCCAAATTAGTCATCCAAGAATAAAATTAAAAAACAAAACCTTTATGGATTTAGGAAACTCAAGAAGACCAAAATTCCTCCCCACACTCCATAATTACTCTTTTTCTTCATGAGTATCTAACTAACTATAAAAGATATGGGGACAACAATTCTATAACTCTAAGAGTGAATATATAGGTGGATAAAATGAAGGGTTCAATTATAGATACCCCCTACAACTTCCCCTTGAATTTCCATGAAGTATTGAATGGGGAATACTCTAAATAATAATAACATAATGAACTATATATAAGATCATCAAAATCCAAACCTACCTAACCAGAATTAAAACCCAACATAAAACCACACTCCAAAATCCCATATAATAAAATATTAAGAAAATTTGAAAAATAAATTCTCCAACATCAAGTAATTCTCTTCAAAAAAATCCTAAAATCAGTTTAAACAAAATCTTTTAATTATTCTTTCTTCCATATATGAATATCATTTATTCTCATATGAGGGAACCATAAAATTTTCTTTCCAAGACCCAAACTTCTTCACTAGAAACAAAATTTTTAGTTAAAAATATTTTAAAACAACCATTAAAATTACACAAGATATTTTAAAATTGAAAGATTGCACCAAAATTCACTTTATAAACCTATTTTATAAGAAACATTTCAATAAAAGTCCACAAACCAAGTTCATTTTTAAAAATACTTTGGAAAATTTTTTTTATTTTCAAAACCCCAAAATTTACCATTTAAAACAAGGATTTAAACATTAAATATCATGTTTGATTAATTTAAAAAATAATTAATATATAAATAATATGAATATATCATAGTAGAAATTAAATTATAACCATATAATACCTTACACAATACTCAAAGGGGGACTAGTGTTATTGTGAACCTTGGCCAAATGGAATGGAAGACCATGTTTCAACTTCACAACCACCATAAGGGGTCACATTGAACCTTGAAGTCATACTACACATGTATTTCCATGCCACATGAACTCATAAGGTATGAAAAGTGCACCCCCTTTATCACCACCTAAAAAAAACTGATCATATAAATTTTTTCAAAACAAAAACATCATCACCATAAATCCAACCCCACCAGAAAATAAATAAATAAAAAGATCATTATAAAAGACTCAAATCTCAACATCCCATTAATAATTTTGGTTTATGACAATAAATATATAGTTATGCTCTTTCTACTCATACCTCTCATGTTTCATAAATACTAATTTGATATACTAGACACACCTAAATAAAAAACGGTGATAAAAAACCTAGGACCACTTAATAACCTCAGATCTGATATGACTTTATCACAAACCAAATAGTATGCTCCCTGAACATGTCACTCAAGTTGACTCGTTCCATACCATGGTCAAATTCCAAATCCCTATATGCTAGATACAAGCACTAGGGAATTTGATGAGAACTAGTGGGTTGATTTTTCCCAGTTAACATAAATTTGAAGAAAAAATCAATTTTTTTTTGATTTCACCAGTGTAGAAAATTAATGTACATGCCAAGTCAAATAAATATAAATTAAAAATAAAATAAATAAAATGAATCATATCAAATATATAAATGACTATCTAGACAATAAACAATAAAAAAATAGTAGCATGACATAAGGAAACAAAAATGTTATCTTAGATGATAAAAATACCACTAAAACTAAAAAAAAGTAAAATTAAACAATAAACCAGCTCTCTAAGTGACCATATGGATCACTCTCCAAGCCCAATAATAACATCAATCCAAGGCGATCAAATTTGAACCTAGAGCCTAAAAATTAAATTCTATAGATATCCCTGAGAAAAAATCTCAATTGACAAGCATAATAAACCAAACCCCATTTATGAAATTTAAGTGAAAGATCTATTTTTTACTAGTTTTAAATAAATTTTAAAAATATAGTATTTTATCATTTAGTTTAAAAAAATAATATTTTGTTTCCCTTATTCCTTTAAAATAATTCCATTTAATACATAGCGGTTAATCCATTTCCAAGAGACAAAATTTTAATGATTTAAGATAAAGGTTTCAAAACCATTAAAAACATTAATATAGTAGTTTCCTTAAAAAAAGAGTTCAATGGAAATAAGGAATGTATATAATATTAAAAACAACAAAAAAAATAAATCAAAGGAAATAGGAAATAGTATATAGTCTACTATCACATTGATAAACTTAAAGTAGACAATATAAAAAACAAGTAAAAGTGATCATGAGAGTACATACGAGTTGATAGTAATTTATAGAACATATTAAAATGGGATCCAACCAAATTAGTGTTCTTTATGTAATTGAATCTTTTGAATGCTCAATATTTTCCTACCTAACCAAAAAGAGGGGGAAAATCCCAAAGTAGGGAAAAACAATATTGGGGTCCACTAGTGAAGATCCTAAAATAGTGAAACATGTGTTATAAAAAGTTTGAATATATACTCTTGGTTCCCCTAGTATATGTTAAATGGGGGTTATATAATCAATAATATCAAATAATTATATAATAAAATTATTTATTGAATTAAATAAGCAAAATTATTAATAGTCCTCACCCCCAAACACCTATATTTAGAAAATACCTGTACAAAAATCCATAAATATAATTTTAGTGTTTCTTATGCTAGGGACCTACCCATTCACTTGAAATAAATCTAGGATAGGGGTACATTCCAAGGGCATTTTCATTAAGAAAACCCTTCTTGATAAGTTTCAATAGGGCCTCATAAATCTTTGTTAAAATTACCAACTAGGTCTGATAATGGTTATTTAGAAAAATAGATTTAATCCCCTTTTTAATGGTATAAAAAATACCATAAAAGTTTAAAATAATGTTTATAAATCCATTTGATCACCAAAACACCATTTGAAATATCATAATTCACTTATAAAGTCCATTTAGGAATTTCATCAAGTATTTGGTGTGAAAGGTTAAACAAAAAAAATTTGTACCAAACATTTAAAGAAGAAAAAAAATTGAATTTAAATATAAATAAAATAAAACATGATTTTAATTCCAAAAAATTATTTAAAAAATATAATACTATAAATTTATATCCAAAACCTTACTATAAATAATCATATATATTTTTAAAATAAAAGTTCTATACTTAAGGAAACCTACCTCAAATTGAATGTGAATGGTCTGATACTTTTGATACATGACTAACAAAACCTAAAAAGAAGACCACATATCCTTAATAAGAAGAAACATATTGAATAAGGTCAAATTCTCACTCTATAATTTAGTTAAGAGATAACACTACAAGGGAAGGAGATAAAATTATGGGAAAACATGGAGGAAAATAAAAGGGAGATGAGATGAGAACTTACCTTGAGGAACTAGCATAAAATTATAACAAAAAACACATTAAATAACCATATAAGGGATATGATAATGGTATAGGGGTTCACACGGGGAAAGGGGATCAAATAAGATAGGAAAGGTGGGTTAGGGATTAAAAATTTATGGGGATAGAAGTGTAATTTAATCTTTTTTTAAAACTTGGGAAGAGTGCAAGATTTTTCCAAAACATATACCAACCACGTGGAGTTTACTAGACTAACTTGGAACCTCATATGATTTGGTCCTATATTTTTTAAACAATATTTTTATTATGTGAAATAGAAATATTAAATTATAGACCCATTTTCATAGCTTTTACATTGTTTCTAATTATCTTGAACCTATACCCTCAGGAAACATTCCTTTCATGGTTTCCAATAGTTTCATCATGATTTATAATTTAATGTGAGATAACCATGTATATATACTATGTATGAAAAAATGAACTAAAATCACCCATGTGTAATGGTAGTCTCATGATTTCTACTAAACCGTGTTCACTAACCCTACAATAAAAAGAATAAATACCCAAAACTCCAAATTTCAACCCAAAACTCTAGAAACTCACAAAAAAGGAAATAAAATTTTAAATAGATAATATAAAAAGAAAAAAATGTGGTTTGGAGTGTGATATTATTTATTTAGATGGGATATTCCTAAATCTTTGTTCTGTAAGTGAGGTTTTATAGGGAGGTTTCTAGAATTACATATTTTGGAATTAAATTGGCAGTAATGATTGAGTAAATTGATGGAGTAAGAATATTATAATAAAATACTATAATAATTTCAAATAAAATTATGAGGTAAATTGATAAATATCAAAACGCCCTTATACATGTGTGATCTACCCACCGTCTTCCTCAAGAACCTCTTTATTAATAGATGTACTCCGAACTATTCTTCTCTCATTAACAATCATCATTGGGTGTCCATATCCTTCTAAATGATATCACAATGATAATATTTTGACTTTATACTCATTGAATGAACTCACTAGTTTAGTACACATTTCACGATAACAGTGATAATTCTTTCATAGATACATTTCATCTTAGTGTATTCATCAATGATGTCGATTGATATATGGGTCTCAAATTCCCTCATCTTACTCTATGTAATATATATATTAAATACTTTCTCAAATTCATCTATTAGAATATTGAGGTGTCCAAATTTAATTACTTGTTTTAACCTAAGAAGATATGGTATATCATATTAGGATATTCTAGATTCTACTATATTACAACATTAGGGTCATTATCATGACAAAAACCTCAATTCTAAAATTCACAATTTATATCACTCCTCAGATCCAAAATTTTTTATGCTTCATTGAAATATAGATATAAAAGTCATTGAATAGTAATTATATCTCTTAATATCTATTACCGAACCATTATAGTATGGCCACTAGGATTGTAGTATGAGGGATATTTTCCTTTGAGATAACTGCGCAAGATTTTTTCATGGGGAAGTGATTTACAGTGTTAACCTATTTAATATAGTGTGGAATATATATTTAATCATATAAGTCTTCATATCCCATGGATATACTGACTCTAAAATTTCACATCTTCTCATTATGGTGTAAAGATGACCCTATAATCTTTAGATAAAACTATTCATGAAGAGACGACCAATAATATGATATGATATCTTACATAAGAGTTTTATCTTATTCTACTTTATTCCATTTTTTTGTAGATATATCCTTATTATTGTGTGGGGAATCATCGATTTTTTTAAATTAAATCCTTTAATTTCAAATTACGAAGTGACGTAGATACATTTCACAATGATTTCCTCCATCATAACATATCACTAACTTCTTTAAGTCCAAGCCTTATATTCTTCTTCCGTATTCTTCAATATCTATAACATATCCTATAATCTCCATCATGACACCAAAATATATATTCAATATATTTTGGTCATATCAATCTTCTGATATCTTCTATGTTCTTCACCATCCAAGTGATAAGCATATGATGTATCAAGCTCTATATAACTCACAAGGATATCATAATATGTAAGATCCCGGTTTTTGGAAAGGTATGTTTTTGTTGTGTTTTGGTTAAATCCCTTGTTTTTGGGTTTTTAAAATGTTTCCCAAAGGTATGAGAGGCCTTGGGTGTGTTCTGGGGGCTCGGGGCATGAAAGAAGGGAAGTCTGGCCAAGATTGGGCTAGGTGCACGACTTGCGCACGATTTGGAAAATTGTGCGACCTACCCCGGAAAAACTGTGTGACCCCTCCTTCTCTGGATATTAGATTGTGCACGATTTGCGCACCATTTTCTAAACCATGCAGCTAAACTGTGCGGCCACTAAATGTTGAAAAAATTACAAGTTTTCCACTCTGGGATTTATAACCCCAACTCGGTATTTTCCTCCCATCTTCTCCTCTTCACCCTAGGTGCGAACCAGACCTCCCAAGGGCTCCAAGAGATCAATATCCTTCAATCCTAAAGAGTTTTTGGTGCCGTTGGTTATGGATTGAAGCTCAGGGTAAGGCTAATCTCCTACTTGGTTCTTTTCTTGGTTTAGGGTTTGTGTCTTCTCTCCCTCTTATTACGAAACCCAAAAACCCTATCTTTGGGTTGAGTTCTAGGTTGAAGATCCATGGGTTGGTCGAATCAAGCTCTAAGGACTCGATTGAGGATGCGTTCAACCGCGGTTTCGAGGTAGGTAGTCTACAAGTTATATCCCATGATTTATTTGAGGATTTGTGCATGTTTAGTTGTGTTCTTGATTTCCCTTGGTTATGTTTTGTATATCCTTGTATTTTTTGGTAATAATGATGTTTGAAATGAGTAATTGGAACCCTCATGATCCCCATGGGATGTGTTGGGATGGACTTGACCTAATTTTGGGTCATCCATGGGATGTGATGGCTTTTCCCATGCACAGGGAATGTGATTGAACAAGTGACGTTGTTGTGATTTAGGGTAGAGACCTTAATGAATATGTTGTCATAATTGGTTTAATTTAGAATAGAAGTTAGGTGATGCACTTAGACTTGGTAATAACCAGAGGGTTATTTGGAATGGGTTAAATGGTTGATTCATGGGAATGATGAATGGGTTAAATGGGTTAACATAAAATTGATTAATGACCATAATGGGATGGATTATGGGACTAGTGTTGAATGCTTAGTGAGATAGGCATAACACATGGGAATTTGTTGAATGGTTAAATGACGTGAAATGGTAATGTGTTAATGGGTTAAGGCATGATGTGGTTTCCCATGTGGGTTGTTGTGAATGATGGTTGCCGATGGGCAATGGTTGTAAGGTTGATGGTTACTTATATATAAGCATGTGCACATGGCTTGGTAGTGTGGCATATAGCTGAGGCTCTACGCCCATGGGTTGAGTGAATACTGATGCTCTGAACTCCACCCTAAATGTACAGGGTAGGGATAGGACTGATGCTTTGTTTCCCTATCGGTTACATCCACCCGAACTGAGGCTTCAAGGTGAGGATATGGTTTTTATGAGGGGGGTTAGTCCTAGTGAGATAGGACAATGAGACGTTTACCATATTACTTGTGGTTGTTGGGCTTAGACCCATGTAATATAATGTATGTGTTTAACCCATGGAAATGTGATGAAATGGTAAGTGATTATAATTGGTGTGAAATGAATGGTAATGGAAGTGGCAATGGATTTGGATCTGAACTGGTTATTGGCACCTTAAATAATCACTTGGAAATTATCATTCATATTTCTTATTAATGCACTACCTGTTTATAATGAATATTTTGTAGACACTGTTTGTGGTGGCCAACTAAGTCGTACTAACACCCTGCTCGGGCCGCCATTGGGTACCTGAGCAAACTTCATGGTTATAGGTCTGGATAAGGGCAAGGGTCCTTGCTAGAGAGTTGAGTGGACATGGGTAGCACTTGGTAGAGGATCCATACTTGGAGTCAGGAACATTTTGGGGATTTTGGCTGTTGTCTTACTTTGGGTTTTTGTTCACTTTTTCACTTATAGTATGACATAGCATATTTATTTTTGGAAATGGTTGTTTCTGTTGTGTCTTACTCTGATAATAAGGGGGTATAGTCTCCCCACTTGACTACATAGACCCCCCATGCTAGTCGGAAACCTTTTTCTTACGGGGAGGCGCACTTAAGGTTATCTAACCACTCGTCTCGGAGCATCGATTTAGTGGCTTCCAGGTCGGGGACGTTACAAAGTGGTATCAGAGGAGGTCTTTCTTCTCCTTCTCTAAGGTCTTGTTATTTGGGATTGGTAGCCAAGGGTTAAGATGTGTCGGGCCTTGGTAATGAGCACGTGCTTGGGAGTAGCTAACCCGTGTATGAGGGAAAACCCAAGTCACTCTGGGTGGGAAATGTTGTTCTTGGTTGTGTGTTGTTACAGTTGATGATATTTCACCATTGGGTGATGCACATGTGGTTTGATGTGACATTTTTATAAAATTTGGGATCGTGGCCTTAACGACATGAGGATTTTCATTCATGCATCATTATAGGCACCTAGGGAGATAGGTGACATGCATTGTGTTAGGCACACACACGAGATGGGTGTGTGAGGCTGGAAAGTAGGGTGCATCATGCATTTCCTAAAATCATGAAATAATGAGAAGAATGAAGTAAAACTAGTCAGTAAATGATCTCAATGAAATGTAAGGGTTTGAAATGAAGTGAAGAATATTTTGAAAACTGTTGTGTGAGTTTGGTGGTAGTGAATGGTTGTTTACCCTATGTGGACCATGGCCCGAGGTAGGGATGGTTGGAGAAGTTATAGCTAGTAAGGAGATTTTTTTGCAGTTGTGAAAGTTTTATGGTATGTGTGCTAAATCTCGTGTTTGACATTATAGGGAAATGCCACCACGACGTAGGTTACCCATTTGGGAAATGTGAGGATGTTGCTGAGAACACTCCTCCAGTAGAGGAATAAGAAAATGTGGTGATTAATGATGGTAGAGAAGATCAGTTCCGAGATAACATGACTCGCCTCATGCAGATGATGGATTGGGACCCAGGGCGGGTTGCACCGAGCATGTTTGAGATGACTAGGGAGTTTCAGCTACAACAACCTCCAACTTTCAACAGGGAGGGTGGGACAGAGGCATCAGAGTTTTGGTTGGAGTCTATCCAGATGATACTGGACCATCTGGAGACCCCTGTAGAAAAGTGGGTAAAGCTAGCTACTTATATGTTGTGGGGGACAGGCTAGGCGCTGGTGGGACATTTAGGCTCAGGCCGAGTAGGCTGAGGAGATGTCATGGAAGGTTTTTCAGGAAAGGTTTCTGGAGCATTTCTACCCAGAGACATTGAGGCAAGAGAGGGATGCAACGTTTATGAGCCTGACTTAGGGATCACTATCAGTGATGGACTATGCAAGTTGCTTCACTGATTTGAGATGCTTTGTCCCAGTGTTAGCAGGGGATGAGGCAACGAGGGCAAGGTGTTTCTAGGATGGGTTGAGACATGAGATCAGGTCTCAAGTAAATATCTTTCACTTGAATAGGTTTGTAGAGGTGATGGATCAGGCACTCATATCTGATGGGAACCTGAAGGGAGCTTCGGGAAGTGGGCATGTGGTGCCAGTGGGGCAGAAGGGTAGTGTAGCTACCGAGGGTCGGAAGCGACGCCATAAGGGATCACAGCATGTCGGAAGTGTGCAAAGCGACTGGAAGAGAGGGTCCACCACTCAGAGTGCGGATAAGGTGTTCTGCTATCAGTGTGGTAATCCGGGGAATATGAATGGTCAGTGTCCTCGACCTCCAGTTGAGTGTCGTTCATGCGACATGATGGGACATGTGCAGAGGTTCTGCAGGAATCCTCGGCCGGTGGGTGAGCATGATGGTGGAAGGAAGGTACTGGATAAGGGAAGGGGATCAGTTTCCCCACATCATGCAGGTAGTTTGAGCTCCACAGGCCGCATTAGCAGGGGCGGTGGATGTGAAAATCCAGGGCAAGATCGCTCATGCTATCAGGGCAGTGCAGCGCAGGCTGTTCAGGCTAGAGCCCAGGGTAGAGGGGCAAATCAGCTTCAGGCAGTTCAGTTTTCACTAGGTGACAGTGAGGCTAGACCGTCGACTGTTCGAGGTATGATCCTTGTAGCTTCTGTGTTTTCTAGTGCGTTGTTGGTCACATGTGCTACACACTCTTTTATCTCTTCTCAACCTATGGTATTGCTGGGTTTACTTGTGGAGAGACTATGTAGAGTTATGTTGATTGACACTCCATTGGGAGTGCGGGTTGAGGATATCAAGAAATGAAAGGGATGTTCCTTGGAAGTTGGCACGTATTGTTTTCTGTGGGACTTGTTCATTCTCGAGATGTTAGGTTTTGACCTAATCCTTGGAATGGATTGGTTGGTGTTGTATCGGGCGCATATAGACTGTTATCGTCGCAGAGTATCATTCAGGTCACTTGAGGGTGACGCTTATGTCCATTGTGGCGAGTGGGATGTTCGAGTAGGGCGTGCTAGGCCGTTTTGTCAACAGATGAGTGGAATTATGGCTCACGTGGCATGTATCATGCTTGATGATCGTGAAAGAGGGGAACAAACTGTTTTTCCTCCTGTGGTGGATCGGTTTCAGGATGTGTCTCCTGAGGATTTCTCGGGGTAGCCACCCGAGAGGGATTTTGAGTTCACAATCGAGTTTCTGCCAGGAGTGGAGCTAGTTTCTATTCCACCATACCGAATGGAACTAGCAGAACTCCAATAACTGAAGGTTCAACTTGAGGAGTTGGAGCGTAAGGGGTTTATCCGTCCTAGTACGTCTCCTTGGGGATCTCCTGTGCTTTTTTCAAAGAAGGCCTATGGATCTTTGAGGCTGTGTGTTGACTACCAAAAGATGAACCAAATGACAGTGAAGAACCGGTACCCTCTTCCTAGGATTGATGACCTATTTGGTCAGTTGAGGGGTGCATCAGTGTTTTCTAAGATTGATCTGTGGTCGGGTTATCACTAGTTAAGGGTGAGGCCTTCTGATATACCGCGAACGGCTTTCCGGAGCAGGTACGGGTTGTTTCAGTTTTTATTGATTCCTTTCGGCTTGACCAATGGAACGACAATGTTTATGGACTTGATGAACCGAATCTTTCATCATTATCTATATCAGTTTGTGGTTGTCTTTGTTGATGATATATTAGTGTACTCGAAAACTCACGACGATCATTCCCAACATCTTGAAATATTCTTGGGTACACTAAGAGAGAACTGGATATACGCCAAGTTATCAAAGTGTCAATTCTGGATAGGTGAGGTGAATTTTTTGGGTCACATCATCTCAGAGGTAGGTGTGTCAGTGGATCTAGAGAAGGTTCAGGCAATTGTATCTTGGGAGCAGCCTAAGAGTGTTTCTGATGTTTGGAGTTTCCTGGGTTTGGTCGGGTATTACCAAAGGTTCATTCAGGATTTATCTCACTTGGAAGCACCAATCTCAGGCTTGACCAATAAGGGAATCAGGTTTGAGTGGTCTGGGGATTGTGAGATTTCTTTCCAAGAGTTGAAGAAGTGGTTGACGACCACACCTATCTTGACCTTACCTGAGTTGGGTAAGAAGTACATCATCTTTTGTGATGCGTCTGGAATCGGACTTGGGGCTGTATTGATGCAAGGTGAGCGGGTTGTGGCTTATGGGTCAAGGATGTTGAGGCCCCATGAGAGAAACTATCCCACTCATGACCTTGAGTTGGCTACAATGGTGTACGCCTTGAAGTGCTAGAGGCACTATCTGTTGGGGGAACAGTTTAGCGTGTTTACTGACCATAAGAGTTTAAGGTACATCTTCTCACAGCAGGATCTGAATCTTTGGTAAATAATATGGATTGAATATCTCCATTCTTTTGACTTTGAGATGGTGTACACTCCAGGAAAGGGAAATAGTGTTGCTGATGCTCTGTGCTGGAAGGTTCAGAATCAGGCAGTTTTGGAGTCCAGCACCCTGTGGAAGGTGATGGTTTTGTTTGAAGAGACGCACCTGGAGGTGTAGGAGGAGACTATTCAGGTCACTCTTGTTTCCTCAACAATGGAGTTGATGCTTTTGATTCGAGTTAAGGAGAGTCTTCTTGGTGATCCTGAGTGTTTGAGCATGAAGGAAAAGCTTAAAGGTTTGGAGTTACCTTCTGGTTGGGCCGTCGGCGTGGACTATGTTGTTTGTGTTCATGATCACGTGGTTGTGCCAAGGTGTATGCGGGAGGAGTTGATGCATGTGTTCCATGCATCAAAGTGGGCAGTGCATCCTGGTTTGACCAAGATGTACCGTGATATCCGAAGGCAGTTTTGGTGGCTTGGAATGAAAAAGGAAGTGGCAGGCTTTGTGGCACGGTGCCTTACCTTTCAGCAGGTGAAGTCCGAGCATCAACACCCAGGTGGTTTGTTGCATCCATTTCCCATTCCGGAATAGAAGTGGAATGATGTAACAATGGATTTTGTCATGGGTCTTCTGAGCATGCCACAAAATAATGATACAATTTTGTTGGTCATGTATCGGTTAACGAAAGTGGCTCATTTCTTATCGCTTTAGGAGACCTATACAGTCGACCAGTTGGGTGAGATATACATTCAGGAGATAGTGCATCTACATGGTGTTCCGTGAACCATAGTTTCAGACCGAGATCTGGGTTTCACATCACGCTTCTGGCAAGGGTTGTAGAAGGCGCTTGGTACGCAGGTGTTTTTGAGTATGGCTTTCCACTCGCAGATGGACGGGCAATCAGAGCGTACAATCCAAGTGTTGGAAGAAATGTTGAGATCTTGCTTCTTGGACTTTGGTGGTTCTTGGGAAAGAAACATATCGTCAGTTGAGTTTTCCTACAAGAATAGTTTTCCGGCTACAATTCAGATGGAACCGTTTGAGCCACTCTACGGGAGGCCGTGTAGATCTCCGTTGTTTTGGCTGGAGGCCGGTGAATTTGAGTTGTTGGGGCCAAGTCTCATGCAGGATACTTCAGAGAGAGTTAATTTGATCAGGAAGCAGATGGCTATGGCTCAGAGTAGACAGAAGTCATATAAAGATCGGAGGCATAGACCTCTTGAGTTTTCGGTGGGTGATAAAGTGTTCCTTCGGGTTTCTCCAAGGATGGGTCACCGTCGGATTCGGTAGCAGGGTAAGTTGGCGCCCAGAAATGTGGGACCTTTTGAGATTGTGGAGAAAATCGGACTAGTGGCATACTGATTGGCTCTTCCAAAGTGTTATTGTGGGATGCATGATGTGTTTCATGTGTCACAACTTCAGTAGTATAACCCTGATCCGTCTCACGTGGTTGATGTTGAGGATGTGGAGCTTGAGGCACATGCGTCCTTTGAGGAGCATCCGGTCCATGTGGTGGACATTAGTGAAAAGTTCATGTGAGTCATGGTTGTGCCATTAGTGCGAGTACTATGGTAACATGGGAAATTTCAAGAAGAAACATGGGAGCTGGAATCAGATGCGCGGGATCAGTGGCCCGAACTCTTCTCTTTAGTGGAGCAATGAGGCTCGGGAACTCGGCTCGAGGACGAGCCATTATAAGGTGGGGGGTTGTAAGATCCCGGTTTTTGGAAAGGTATGTTTTTGTTGTGTTTTGGTTAAATCCCTTGTTTTTGGGGTTTTAAAATGTTTCCTGAAGGTATGAGAGGCCTTAGGGGTGTTCCGGGGGCTCGGGGCATGAAAGAAGGGAAGTCTGGCCAAGACAGGGCTGGTTGCACAACTTACACATGATTTGGCAAACCGTGCAACTTGCCCAGGCAAACATGGATTATAATGACTCAAACATCATCATAATTAGGGATAGAAAACATGGAATCACCTTCCATATCCATATAAATTATTATGATATAATCTCCATTGATCTAGTTCCAAATCTATATAACTTCCATATCATCCTCTTGATGATCAATATTAAGTTCCATTTTCTGTAATGGATCCAAAAATTCATGCAAGGAACACATAAATATTCCTTCAACACATAATCTTTTTTATAAGTAAAAATTCAATCACGATTGAGTGTTATTGAACATAGGAGAAAAGCCAACATTAATCATCTTAATTAATCCCAAATTCTACATGCTTAAATGTTAAAAACAACCACTAAAAAAATTAGATTTGAAAAAACAAGTCCCGCATAGAATTAATCCATATAACATTCATGATAACATTAGTTATGTCATCAAAAAGAAATTTAATTTATAACAATCCAACTTAGATGTCATCAATTTTATGAAGTCTTTTTTTAACCTTTAAAAAACCCTATTAGAAGAAACAAGTGAAACTAAAATAATCAAATTCTATGAAAATTTTATGCTACCTCATTAAAAACTTTACTTGAAAAACCGCTTGGAAGAAACTAGATGAAGGAAAAAATGATACAACCTTAACAAGTCCTCAATATTAGATCATGATGGTCTTTCAAGTTTTCACATCCCAATATTAGAAATACAATTGTCAAAATATATAGTTTGTAATGATTTTTTGAAAAAATATTTATGTTGACTAAAATTTTTAGATATCGATATCATTATTCTTTTAAATATCATATGTAATTTTTTAATGAGAAGTTTCATATTATCACATTTTATATACACATAATTTAATTGTTCTATACATGTTTTATTATCTTCATGTAATGTAGTGGTAATATCAATATTATTAAAATATATAATATGTAGGATAAAATAAGTATTTTATAAAAAAATATTTGGTTTTAAAGTTTGGAATAAGTAATCATTTATGAGATTTAGATTTCGATGAGTAGGTAAAACCATTACCTTGAACTAAATTTATCATACTATAACATCAAATTATATTCAAGGCATATTTTTACATTTATGTATATATTATTAAGAGATATATAAAATAAAAATTTATTTTTAATCCTGTATGTATAAATAAATTTTTTATCATCTCATAATATATTATTTATATCAACATTAAAATCAAGATATTTAATTTTTAATTAAGAGTATTTTCATGAATATGTTAAATAATTTCAAAATTTAATACTTCATATTTAAGTTGATAAATTCAAAATAAAAATTTATTCATTATAATAATTTCAAAAGACATTACATTGACTTTGTAAATGTTTCATGGGTGTTGATTTTTTCTAAAACCTATATATTAAAGAAAAAACACCGACTTATACAAAATTAGTAATGATAAAATGAATCTTGTATTCTTACTTGCGTCAATAAATTTTGTAATGGATACATGAAATACATTTTATTTATTTAACCATAGTTAATAAATTATCATATTGGTTGAAACATTAATAATTTTGAATATGCTTCATGCATTTTAAGAACTTAATGGGATCATATATAGATATTATAATCATTTTTATCGTATATGAAAATAATGAAAACATTAATTACAATAATTCAAATTTAGATGTAACTAAGTTCATAAAAATGGAAATTTATTATAATAATTATATTTGAATTCAATAGACTTTGTGGTTTAGATACTAATACAAAACATAATAAGTTATAGATATAAACTATTTATTTAATATTTAATTTTAGTGAATTATTTTTTTATTTACATCTCTCAAATTTCATTTTTTTTATCAATGATTTTTGATAGAATTCAAAAATTTAAATACATCATCAACAATAATTAATGAGATATCATAACTCATCTAGTAAAAATGTCACCTTAGGGAAAATATATGAAAATACATATTATTGTTGATATATTCATTTTCAAATTCAAGGGAAAATATATTCTTTTCTTTCTAATCACGATGAACAATTATTTTATTTAATCAGTTCAATTTTCATTCATATGTGTAAAAAACATATCAGAATATCGATTTCTGCATTTTTCTGTTGAATTTTTTATTTCAGTGTTGTGGATAACTTATAAATTATTATGTTAGGCCATTTCATATATGATATGTTATGATAACTATTTATTTTAATCAATAATAATAACATGAAATGTACACTAACCAATAAATAATTGTATACAAAATCAGTTAGGAGTTTAATTTTCATAAAATATTTAAATACTGACATGGTTGGTGGGTAAACACACATATATTCCTTTATAAATAATTTATATAAATATTGGAAATTAAAATCCAATATTTTAGGTAATGATGTGAATAATTTAATTTAATTAGTAATACATTATAAGTAACCCATGATATTTTATTATACTTAATAATATGGGAAAATTGTATAGTATCATGAAGAGAATAAAACATTATCTTATAAATAAAATTTTGTTGAAATACACCCCTCCTTTAATTAAATACAAGACTATCCCTTGATGGATGCATACAAATTTTTCAATAAATAAATTATCATGTATATATTTACTTATCAAAATTTCTCCTATATGGATAAAAAAATTAAATCATAAAATAAATGACTTAGGATCAGTAAAACTCAAGTATATTATATTTTATTTAGTTGTATATCAATGAAAATTGAACAAATCATAATAAAACACCAAGATTTATCTCCAATTAATTAATTATTAATATTATTATACCTCCGTATTGTTATATATTTTATATTCCATTGGAATTGAATAATTTTGAACAACTATTTAATGTGTTCACAAGATCATGCATTAAATCTTATAATTTTTATTAATAATAAAAATATATGATATTTTTTATGTAATTAATTGAAATGGTTTTCGCAAACCATGTGCTTCAAGTAAAACATCTATAAGATCTTCAATATCTTATGTTTAGAACAATTTACACATTAGTGACATATAATCAAAAAAATTTGATACTAATATTAAAAATTACAACTAACACTTCTAAAATATGGTCATCAATTAATGAATAAATTCATACTAAACATTCAACAAATTAAGAAAATCACTGTGCAGAAATTTTAAATTTTGGACCATTATGCCTAAATAAGTATGAAGATGTATCTATTAGGGATAAGATACCTGACAATCACATTTCAATTCATTATAATAATATTTCAATTTGATGAATTTCTAAAAAACCGTCTAATATGAGAGAAAAAAGATAGTAAGATTAGATCTACAACCATACTGATTTCCCTACATATAATCCTGTGTAAAAATATTTGGATAATTAATTAATAAGAGGATAAAGTGAATTAAATGAATAATATTATCCTCAACTTATAAAATCCAATATGTATTCAATTTAACATATTAAAATTTGATCTCCTAGTTTGACTCTAAAAAATATTATGAAATCTACAATCCTATGGGAAATAGAGGCTATAAAAAGGATCCAAAGTTCTCTCAATAAACACCACTATAAATTAAAAAACTAAATGGTGTTTTTTTCAATAAAGGAATTACTAAAATAGAGAAATATACATGTTCCTCAACACTTTTTTTTATTAATTAAAATTGTTTTTTAATTATTATATCAGAAACCCTTGAAAATATCTTCTCTTGAAAATAAAAAAAATAAATTATACAGTGGTATATTTTTTTTACATTAGGAGTGGTTATAACACCTTCTAAATATATTATCTAGAGTTATAAAAACCACCAAAAATATGTTTTATTATATATAATTGGTGAATGTTTATGGTAAGCCCTGATATATTAAAATTCATAATAGTTAAAACCCCTATAAATTCATAAAAATTATTTAAAGGGATTAAATCTTTCATTTATTTAAATTAATATATTTTTTAAAATGAATTTAGTTTAAAGCTATCATTAATTTAAATAAATATATATAAAAAAAATAAGTGTTTTAAATTTTGATAATTTAAATAAATGAAAATTTAAAAACAGGTTGACGTGGTTTAAAAAATCTATTAATATAAATATAGTTTTTTTAAAAAACAAATAGGGTTCAAAATCACTACATATTGAGGTCATTTAAGTTTAAAAAAATTATATGGGTTAGAACCACTAGTAAATCAAATATATAATTTTAAATAAAAAATTAACGGGGATTAATTCTATCACTAATATTGATCTAATATTCAAAAAAATGAAAAAAATGATAACAATAGATTAATATTTCTTAGATTTTTAAAATTAACTGTAATATATATATATATATATATATATATATATTAGAGAAGAAAAATTATTACTTATAAACATACATTATAGTGGGGAAATTGATTATATATTAATGATAGTTACAATGATTTTATGTTAAAACAACTACAACATTTTACAAGTTCATCAAAAAATTCATCATAACCTAAACCAAAAATTCTATTTACTATATCTAGTTAAATGTCACACATATCCCCAAAATATGACATCGTTATCATAAAATTGTTTGGTGGTCACTAAAATAGTAATATTAGGGCCTTCAATAAAAGAAAAGTTGCAAGTTAGTCATAGAAATAATATCCACATCCTCTTTGTAGAGAAAAAATTCAATATAAAAGTAAAATAAATTTATGTAAAAAATACCCCAAAACTAAAGAGATATAATTCTAAAAAAATATATCAATGAATCACATACATGATTAATTTATTCAATAAAACAAGAAAATTATTTTCTTAAATAAACACTAATAAAAGAATAATTACGTAATAAAATAAAGTGTTAATCTATAGGTGAAAGAACATTATTGAGAATAATGACTAGATAAAAACTCTTATTATCATGTTTAGATATGATGGAACTATTATTTTTTTGTTTTTGATTCCTGGATCCTTTAATATTGATAATAATTCCCTATTTTAATTTTATATTAACTCGATGTTTATTAAAGGGACAAAAATATGGTATATATTATTTTAGATATGTATAGTGATATTTTCATAGTGTTTTATTTTTTGATCCCTTATTGGTGTTAGTATTATATTATAGAAAATTATTTGGGATTTTAGGTGTGTTCGGCCTTGTGTGGACTCATTCATAAAATATATGAATTGGAAAATAATCTTGTACCAACATGTTATTACACAAAATAATAAACATGATAGTTTAAAAACAATTAAGTGAAAAAACAAGTAAAATTTAAACTTAATATCTTCTATAACATTGTCTTTTACTATTGTGGATTTTCCTATAATATCACCAATGTGGGTTTGTTGAAAAAATTACTAATAAGTATATATTTTTTGTTTTTCACCACAAAATTTTTTATAGGTTTTAATAAATCTATAAATAGTTTTACAAAATCATCTGTTATAAGTGATTAGTACTCAATGAAATTTTTATTAAGTGCCATTATATAGGGCCTTAGTTTAATTTATTAATGCTCTAAAAATTAAAAAAAACTATATATAATCGTCATTATACAATATATAATAGTTATAAATAAAATTTATTCATAGGTAATGCATTTGATAAAGAAATTAATAGTAAAGTATTTGAATAATGGATCAAATACCTTAATTGAACAACCAAGAGCATGTGAAACTTTGTCATTAACATTAACATTAGATCCTCCTTAAGACATTATATGATTTGGTGAATGTTGTTCTCAAAACTATCCTTGTAAAACTTGATTAATAAAATCCTAAAAATGATTCAAAAAATAAACAAAAAACATGAAAAAAAAAATTCAGCTTAATATATATATATAATATGTTTTTAGAAAATAATAAAAATAAAAACATTATATTAAGGGACATATAATGTTTTAATAATTCAAAGGAAAACATACACACAAAAAATCTAATAATTTTTTTTTGTATTAGAGGATTTATAGAAATCAATTGAATTCATATGGGTCCCCATACCTTTAAGAATGGTAATGATTTTACACAGTACTATTTTTTCGGAAAAATTATATTAATTTACTTATCATCTCAATTTTTTATTACTAAACATTTACTGAAACTTATAATACACTTTTTGAGATGATTCAAAAATATTAAATCTGGTGTATTTTTTACCTTTAATTTTTTTAGCAGTAGTGTCAGGCACACTTTTTAGATAAGTTCCCAACCTAAGGAAATGTACATGACTTAAAATTATCTTTTATAAACACTTTTCCATGAGTATCATCAAATAATGTATTGAATGTTGTGATGAGTCCTCTTGAATTGAAGGAAAACTTATTTTTACATGCATTAATTTGAAACTACTATGATATTCTAAAAAATTAATACATATTTACTTTGAATTCTTACTCTTATTTTTTTTCCTCATCATTTAATTATTATCCATAACTTTTTTGATGAACTGAATCCCTAGGTTTGGACTGACCAAGTGGATCTCAAGATTTCCTCTCTTATGATAAACAGTTCTCAAAAAAATTTATATTTTATAATGAATTTCCTTGAATTTAATTGATATAATTCCATCGCATCCTTATTTTTGAAGAATACTTTAGTTAAAAATTCATATGAAATGTTTTATTGCTAAATTTCAATCTATTTTCCTTAATAATATCTTGAATGAATAAAGATATAGATTTAGTAACATTTAATGAATATAAAAAATAAAATGTTTAAATATGATTTGAATAAAAATATATTATGTAATTGTATGTTTTCACTTATCACGAATTAGTATGTGAATTTTCCTTTTCTCTTTTTTTTCATTTTAGACAATTATTCTAAAAATTTTGTTTATTCTCTAAGATAGAATCACTATGTTTGTAAAACAGATGTCCCTTATGGAATCTCTATATTTTTCTAATAACAATTTTAATGGCCCTATTTTTTTGTCTTATCATATGAGATATGAGAGTATGAATTTAAAAACAAAATAGAACCATTATCAGCGAAATTATAAAATAAAATATAAAGTGTTAGGGAGAAAAACAATAAAAAATTATACTATTTAAAATCTTCATAAAAAACATTCTTTTAAATATTTTTTAATACTTTACCAAGATTCATAATTAATATGTAATTTAGACCTCATTATATATCCCCTTATATTTTAAAAATAAACCCCATTTTCTCTGGTTGGATAACGATGGTCAATAAATATCACTAATACCTTTCCATTTACCATTGAACAAATTTTATCCATTCATAACTTTCTAACACTTTTCACATCCTCTAAATATTTTCAAATTACTAAATAAAAATTAAATACCATTAATTAAAATAAATATTTTAGGAATAAAATTGAATGTAGCAATGAAAATTCATAGAAAAACACATCATTGTTTTTCCTTACTTATACCAATTGATATGGTAACATCATTCACATCTATCTCAACATAAATATCAAAACACTTTTTTGATCTAATTAGACTTGGATTATTATGTACATTTAATTATGGGAGTGTTAATTGTGATGGATTACTATGATCTTAATGATCTTGTTGGGGAATAAGATATCATTTGGGTTTCACTCATGTTTATTTGGATAGAACATCTTCCTTTAAAGATGTACACAAACTTGGATTTTCACTGATAATCTTTTATATTGTTAATTTTATATTATAACTCTCAGAAATATTGATTTAGGCATACCTATATAGTAATTACAAGTTCAAAAAATCTAATGAAGCAATTATAATGTTGTAAAAAAATAAAAAAATAAGGTATAGAATCATTTTATGAGTATTAAAGTTAAAATGATATGGATACATATATATTTATAAAAAGAAACAATAATTTTTTTATGTAATGTATGTTTTTTTTCTATTTATATAAATAATGTAAATGTAAATCAAAAATTAAAACTATAAACCAAAAAATGATAAAATTTTGAAAGAAGTGATAAATAGTCCAACATTTCAAGAAAATCAAATGAAATATTTATACTTAAATGTATTTATCTTCCAATAAATTCATTAAAAAAATCTTTATAAATTGAATATTTTCACGTTCATTAGGTAAATATTTTGTCAAATATTTCTAATAAAAATATACATTGTCACATTTATTCTCATCATATTCAACCATTTCATAATAATATCTAGGATTAAGCTATACAATAATAATTTATTCAAGAGAAAACTCAACATAATAATCCATTTGATATTGTGATATATAGATTAAAGAGTCATGTCAATCTCATTCCATTATGTGAACTAGTTGACTAAAATTAATAATATTGAGACCCAAATCATATTTTATAAATCATCTATCATTTTTTGTGTCAGTTTATATATATTTAAAAAGAGTAAAAACTTTTTTTACAGTAATTTCTATTGATAATATTGTTTAACATTCCATCATAAGAGATCAACATCAACTAAACTTTCATCATTGATACTAGAAATAAAAGTGGTTCAAGAAGTCATGAGTACACTATAATATTTTGTTTTTAATCATTTTTCACGATCCATTATATAAATATTCTATTATTTGATATTTTATATATATAATATTTTAAAATTTGAAATATATTCATTTGCAGGATATTTTAAATATTCAGATATAGTACCAACTACATATTTTTAAAATAAAAAAAAATAAAATAAATAAGACATAAACATAATTATCAATGCATATATTAATTAACGATTATACCTTTCACTTACCTATCTAAGAAACAATTGGAAACATCTCTACTTATAATCTACTATATTCAAATAGAGGATAATATACAACTCCTCATTTTTCTATTAACTTGTAATTTGTATTCATTATAATTTATTGTTGATGAAATAATTAATATTATATAATATGGAACTATAAATTGATAATTAATCAATTAATGGATTCAGCTCTTTATAAATTTAAAAAACATGCTGGTTTCCCTATTTTATCTCAATTTAAGTTAATTAAAAATCACTATTAATCCCAATTGATATTTCAATATTTAGATAGATAATATTGACTTTATCATTATTAAAATCCTTTACTTCATCACCAACATGATGTGAACTATTGAATTTGGTCTCAATTACTTCTAAATATACTGAATAAAATATAAAAAATTATTTTGATATATACCTTCAATAATATAAACTTACAGTTGATACTTATTACAAACATTACACTTATAATGCCCCAAATATCTCTAATAATATACATATGACAAGATGGAACCAAAATAATTTGGTGTAAAATATTACATGCAATTTTTTTTAAATTTCCTTTCTAGAGGGTACATCCATTAGTATTCTACCATCCATATTAATCTTGATTCACCGACTAGATTTATACACAAGTGAAGGATGATGGTAAAATGTGATAGGGGAAATAATATATCTATTTTATGAAGTGTCAGTATAGTTTTATGTTTAGATTTTCAATATTACGGTTAATAATATTACAACATATTTTTCAAAAGAATACACAGAAATATATATTACAACAACTTTCTTACTAATTCATATGAGGGGTGGGTTAATTAGGGAGTAATATTTTCTTCTCTTCCTCATGATATTATTCTTATTTTGTAAAAAATATGAACATATCTATTTTTCAAACACTCACTTAATAAGTAGATGTAGAAAATAAATGAAAGGACACAAGGGTTTTACATGGTTTATAAAAAAGGTATAATCTAATGAATATACCTTGATAATGTGTCATCATACCAGGGAGTAACACTGTTCACTATATTTGCTAAAAATATTCTAGGACACACCATCGATCATTGGAGAAATTTCTCAACTTTTCACAGTATTAAATTCTTTGAAATATATAAAAGAGAAGATAATAGTGACATGCTAATATCTTAAAATATTTCTTCACAATAGAAAAAAAGGATGAAAAGGGTGTCATTGTTGAGATTTAGTTTCTCCTATAGTTCCTGATTATCAACATGTCTTCCCATAAAAGGCTCCCCTCTCAAATTTCATCCATATTTTTCAAGTTTATTTTTCATATATTGATGAGACCTATTCTCTCATGAACTCTCTCTCTTATTTTTATTCATGTAGAATAATTATGGGTGAAATTTTTACATATTTTGAATATGGAAACACCATAAAATTAGTAATAAGAAACCCTTAAATTAAAATCTCCATAAACTTTGCAAACTCACTCAAATATATCACAATATTCATTATTCCAAAAAAATTGACACCTTATTTATTCATGTTTTACTGCAATTTCAATGATATATTGTTATTGATAATATCCTAAACTTGAGGCGGGTTGATATATTATCCCCTAAATATAGACTTGATGGGTGTGGTTATTCAAATAACATTTCCTTATACATTGATCTCTTGGAATGTTGTAGGGAAAAATCATTCCATGGAGTGGAAATATCCAACTAATCAATCCTTTAAAACCCATATTATCTTTTTTAGTGTGTGAAAATGCACCTCATGATGCTATCCTCACTTATCAAATATAAAAGGGAATGGCCCTTAGGTTTCACCTTCATGTTATAGAAATTAATCTTATGAATTTTTCACAAGTTTTGAAAATGATTCACATATCTTCCCTTATCCTTAAAAATGATTTATACAAAATCCTTCATAGTATGGAAAATGGATTTTATATATCCATTTTGAGTCTTGATAATGACTATTATGTTATATAGGCAGACTCCAAGACTTTTTGAAATTTTCCTCTTTACTAAACATCTTACTTATATGTTCATAGGGAATAACTCAGCACTTTTTTAAATTTCCAGTAAATTTTATATGTTATATTCATGTATTTTGGAACTCAAAATTTCATATCAGTGGACTTTTCCAAATTTAAAACCATCTCAACACTGGTTACTTTTATGTATACATGGATACCGCTTCAAGACATTAATAATTTTTTATGAGTTCCAAATTGTTTCATTTACATATTCATGAATATAATACCATACAATTTCCATTTTCTAATTATCTCATTTATTAAATACATTTATACATATAGGGATGGTTTATAGTGATTTTATGAATATCCTGTCCTCTTATCTAAATTAAACATAAGTATATAGGGCAAGTTTCATGCCTTTTTTGTATCAATGCTTCACCAAAACATTTACTCCAATGTATATAGGGAAGCTGATCCAAGAATCTAATGGATTTTCAAATATCTTTAGAATTTATTTTACACATAATTTTTCCCCATATTTTGAAAATCTTTTCAACACAATTCTATTCCGTATAATGCCAAAATAACTTCCAAAACTCCTCTATGAAAACCCATGACATCTTTAAAACAAATAGTAATTGTGACGAAAAATAATTTAGTCTATCTCTCATACTGATTCTCCCATATCTCCTTGGGAAAACCTAAAAACTATTTTTCTTGTTGATAATGATTAAGATTGAAAATAAATATAAATTTCTTGGACAATATATTGTGGTTCCAACATTCCACAATTTTGTATTTTTTATTAATTTCTTATTGTTATGCCTATCCTATATTTCTATTTATACCCCTTTATTTCTCCACCAACTACCATTATAACCATTTTAATTTAAAAATAAAAGGATACATTTAAGAGGTACGATCATTTATAAATGCACTTAAATGTACCATATGTTATTAGTACTAAGAAAAGTGTCATCAATACATTTTATAAGACTACATGAACTAAGGTTTTTTGTATAAAATAAAATAATATAAAAATATCCACAATTCTATACGTATAAAATAGTACAAGCCTCCAATGATCTCTTGATATTAACTTTAGATAATATGTCCCATACCATCATATAATCTATAGAATATGAGCACCTTTAATAAACACACACAACAAATTTTATTCCCCACAATTTATTTAAGTGAGAATACCTTCAACAGGGGGGGGGGTGAATCAGGTTATGGTAATTATTTTTAAATTGAAAATTCTCTCATCTAAACCTTTCAATTTCCTATTTATCCTTACCTTACAATTATTTGGATCACCTATTATGCTCTTGTTTTTTGCGATGATCTGATTATGATTTTCCTTTAACACGATACCATATATTCCTTATATTTATGTATACTTTTTATTTTTTTTCTTTCATAAAATAAATAGGATATTTTAATTTTTAATTGGTAAATCCGCTATATTATATTGAAATTATAATTCAATGATTATGTATTTTTCACTAAAATCTAATAACCACACTGATCAATTGTAGGGATTGAGCAAGGTCACTCATTCCTACACTAACTTCCCCTGTATGTTTTTGGGGTCAAGGTCACCACTTTACCAAGGTTTATTGTCTCCCATCATCCTTTATATGATTATCTAGGGTTGTATTTCATGAGCTCATTGATATTTCTACCTTCTTTGCTTAACTATTTAGAGTAGGAACTTCACATAGTTTATAGACTTATAGGTCCCTTCAAGAAACAACACTTGTATTGGGTTTTATCATTATATGTGAATTGATGTGGTATTTAATAAACTTTATGTTCCTTATTAATACTATTGTTAACTCTATATTCATTAATTCAACGTTTTTCTAGAATAAATATAAAATAACTTTATCAACTTACTACAAAACAATTCCTTATATTTATGAGAATTCAGATCTTCAGAAAGGGTCCTACATATCCTATTCCATGAAATGAAAAATATATATTTCATTAATAGAACCATTGATATAATATACTTCTCAATATATAGATATTCCTTGAGAGTACGTTTTTTCTTCATCTCACTTATATGGATACAAATGTCTAGTAGAGATCCCCTTGACATCTTTCTTTTTCATTCATCATATTACTGAAACACAATTTTAATGAGAAATTAATTTAAATTTTACTAAAAGTTGAAAATTTAGAATACCTTCATGAATTGAAACAATAGAAACACACCAATTTATTTTCATCATTATATATTAAAAACAAAGAATGTGTTTAAAATATATGCAATAATTTTGGTTAGCACACCTCTATGTCACCATCACCCTTTACCTTGTTATGTTTCATGGAAAATTATAGATCTCCATGATATTGATGATCTTACAAAAATATACAACTTTGGAATATGTGGGGAAATCAATACATTACCAAAATCCTTATGATCATTAACTCACCACTTTTAGTTTGAAACTCCATTTGCAACATGAAAACATTAGAACACCTCACCCTTAAATACATTCTTCATTCTTGACTTGGATCTTATATCCCATTTTTTGTTCCATGTTGTTTAATTTTTTTTAATAACTCTTATATCTCCTAAATTGATTTCATAATTAGAGAATACTTATAGAAGATAAAAGAATAAAAAACATATATCATTGAGAAATTACCTTATGTTTGTAGTATTTACCTAAATGAAAACATATAGATATGAAAATTCTAGTATGTCACCAAATTTAGATTCATGGGTAACAAAATTCCATCACATAGTCAAATTTTCATATCAAAACCCTTATGTATTTGAATTTCCATAGATTAATATATTCACACACATAGTTTTTTTCTTACTAATTTTCTTTATACTGGATTCACAAAATGAAATCTTCATATATCCAACATTATGTATGTTTCTAGATTATCTTATGTGGACTCTGTAATATAGCTATATTTTATTAGATTTCCATTTTTAGATTTGTGAACACCCTCACATAGCCAAATTCACTTATATTGGTCCTTTTTAGAATTCACATCTTTCAACCAAATTTCATATATGTGATTAAATAAACAGATTAAGTTTCTTATGTCCTCATAACTCTATTACGTAGACACTCGGTGTAGTTGGATTCAATTTCATGGTGAATTACTTTATCTTGGAAATTTTCATACATGAATACTTATCCATTTTTCTATATTTCTAATACTGTTCTATAAATGAACCAGAATGATTCAAAAATTGTTTCTCATGGCTTTTGACCTTCATTGGGGACCATTTGAAATTTTCCAGGTGTTTTCACATGGACACATTTATTCATATCAATATCATACCTCCATTCCCAACTTCGAAACAACCCTTCAACCTCCATATCACGTTTTTAACCAAACCAATATATATATATATATATATATATATATATAAAACCATCTCTATATATCATTAAATAAAAAAATTTCCTAGGTCACATTTATTTTTTTTACAAACTCCTTGGAATCTGAAAATCTTCCAGTATAGTAGACAAATTACCTTAGGCTGAGTCCACAACTCTTTTCATTAAATACAATACAAACTGAGGGGTGTTCAAAAATCTACCACTTTGTATTTTGTCAGAAAGAAATATTATTCAAAAAATATCTCCCACTTTAATAATGAAATATAGAGGTATTAACTATCATCATATTTGATCTATTATTCTCCCCCCTACGGGTGTGTTTAGATCCACTCCCTCTTCATAATGGGGTTCACTATTTTTTGGTTGCGCTCAAATGTTTAATCGGGTTTCCCTTTCATTTTAACATTATATAGAGATAGATTTATATCTCTCTTTTCCAATTCAGGGTCTTCCATAATCTTTTTCTCCACAATAATGTGTGGGAAGAAACTTTAATAAAGATATACTCCCCTTTTTTCAAAGAGGGGTTTTCTCATGGGATTAATTTTACATCATAGAGTATTCAGAATTATTATCCTATACTTACCATCTACCATTTATTCAAACAAATCTTATTTGTATCTACCTATTTTAAAATTCTATTAATGATAATAATTATTTATTCTATATGGGGAAACCTTATGCTCTTTTTATAAATTTATTGAAAACACTTCTAGTTGGACTGCCCAATTATTGAATTTTATTTCATTACTCATCTATAATTTCCTAAGAAAATAATTGAGTTAATTTAAAAATCTAAACATGGTTTGTAAATAAATTATTTAATCCAATGTAGCCTAATATTTGTTTGGAAAATAACAGTTTCTGTAAACAATACAAAAGCTATCCATGCCACTAATGATGTTATTTAAAATTATAGAAAATTCATCTTTCACATTAGCAAAATAAAAAAACTACGATCTACATCACAATTTCATACCAAAAAATTAGTTTTCAAATTCAAAATACGTTGAGTGGGATACGTACCATGCCTTTATCTCTTCATAAGTTCCGTCCTAGTGCAAATAAGGCTTAACAACCTTGAAAAATAATCTTATACTCCCCCTAAATTCCATATTTGTTTATAGACAAAAAATATTGATATTTTATTTAAATTATGAGTTGTAATTTGTTGCAGAAACATTTAAAATTCAAAAAATGGTAATCCTTTACATAGTGGATAGCTTATGCCCGATGTTAAAATAAAAACACAAATAATAATAAAAAGTAGTAATGACACTACTCCGGTCTTCAGGCCCGTCCTCTTTATTTTAGTGGAATTATACCACACATTTAAAGACTTTATACCATATTTATTTACTAATATTGAGATAAAAACCATTTAATTTCCATAATATGGATTTGAAACCACTTTTAGATTCAATTTATGCTTCTTTCAATATCCAAACAACTATACTCAGCGATCAAATTTTAAATTCCAGATTTAAATTTTTTTTCCACCAGGAAAATTACTGGTTCTTAAATAAAATGAAAAAAATTTAGTTCACACTTTTGGTAAATTTAGGTTCATAATTAAATTATTTAATCAGGATTGATAACAAATAATGGCCCAAATACACTTTTCATTCATTATTTAAAACATTTTTGGATTTAAATAGATATGTTTTCAGCTCTAGAAAATGTGAATTTCTAGCACAAATCCCCCATGGATCATACATCCCCCATAATATTGAATAACCTCAAAAACAACTTGAAAACAATTAATGTACTGGGATTGGAGAACCATATAACCCATTAAACAAAGGAGTGGTACATGTAATATTTGACCAACCCATTATATTCCACATTTCCTTTTCTGTTTTTTAGATTTTATGATTGGAATAACCTCAATTTGTCCAATTCATTCTCATACAGGTAAATATCCATTTTAATAATATTATTTATCAGATAAGGATTTTATAAATTATAAAAGGGTCCCATTTGAGGAATTTTATCTATTTTTTACCTTGTCAAAACATCTTCAATTAGTTTTCTTTATCAATTGGAGAAAACATCCATGAGTTTTATTCTCTTACCATATAGTGGTTTTGGTAGTACTAATTATAAATCTATTTGGTCTCAACTCATTTATGTGAACCAATTCCTTATAAAAACTATTACTAGATATATTATTTTTTTCTAAATTGGGGAAACATTATCCACTTTCTTCAAAGATCAAATTTCTTCTTATTTATTCCTCCAAGTCTTCCATATTTACTTCTAGGAGGTTATTATTTTAGAAGTAGATTTAGAAATTTATTTTGAACATATTTCTAAATGAAATCCCTCTTTAGCAGATCCATGAAATCTATTATGAAGAGGGATATATATATTTCCATTAGTTTAGACTCGATTCCCCCTTTTATTCCTGATAAACTCATCCTAGTATTTTCAATTAATACATAGTAAATAAGATAAGAATTATGATAATAATAACCATACTTATTTTACTATGCATGAGATATTAATTTATCATACTTCCTATATGATTTAGAGTAGTCTATTTACTATAGGTCCATATAATAGAAAATAGATATTTGTCCATAACTCCCATAAAATTAGCCCATGTTTCCATCTCTTCTAGGAGTGATAATCCCATTTTCCTCACATATTATAGGTAATTTCATGAAACTATTTCACATACAACCATAATATTCCCTCTAATTGCGAACTTATACACTAGTTTTATTTCCATGATTTGAGACTTCCTTGGAAATTAAATGCTTCTTGGCCAGGTGCACTTCCTCTTCCAACATCCAGATTATATTAATCTTCAATTCAAGTTGAGAATTCAAATTTTTATTGACTACATTTACAATATAAATATATTTTATCCCATGATATTGGGAATAATTCTTGTTACTTAAATAATTACCTATTTTATTTATACTAATTTGTAGAATTTTCAACATATCAAACTCTTTTTTAGAGCCTTGAATAGTTTTTCATGTGACTGGTAGTCACTTTTTAGTATCAAATTTTATTCTGATAACTATTGATATAATTATTAAAAAATAAAAACAACTTAAAACTTTGATATACTTGGGACTTACAGCTCATAGGTTTTCACAAATTCACTTGGAGCATCTACCACTTAAAAATTCCCATAATAAAATTAAATAGGTAATAAAGTTCACAATTTGAACTATCTATACCTTCATTATGTAATTTGATGGATTCTTTAATTTTAATCATGAATTTTTGAAAACTCCTCCATATAATATAGTTCATCTCGATGTTTTCTTCCTCCTTGAAATTACTCCATTTTCTATAGTACTAATAAATTACAAGTGAAGAAACAATCAACTACCGAAATCAAATCAGATCCAGTCATAGAAGGACAATAAAACTTATAATTTGATAAAAATTATTAGTGACCTGAAGGGAATTAATTGATAATACCATGAGGAGGTAGGGGTGGGAGTGAATCTGGGTATGGTAATTCTTTTCAAAGTTAATGATCTACCCAAAAAGCCCCTCACTACCATATCGATCTTAAGCTCACTGTTTTTAGGGTCACCTCTCCTTATCCTATTTTATTTGTTGATTTGAATATTATTTAACTTGAATTTACTTTAATGAATGGCTTTTAATTTTTTTTACCCTTTTTAATAGTTTTTTCATGAATTAAAAAATAATACATAGTGTTTTTAATCCAACTATACTAGGTTTCCCTAAGAAGCATGAAATAATAATGTTATATGAACCAAAATATAATTGCCTCAATAATTAGTGGTAGAGTTTGGGCTAGGACACTTCTTCCTGATGTCACCACCCTTAAAAAATTTTAAAAATGATCTCACTCCTTTCCCAAGGTGCACCACCTCTCTTCTTTATTGCTCACTACTCTAAGGTAGGACACCACAAGCTAACTGATACATACTCACCTTTTATCACGGATTTGGGGTATGGACTCCACAAATTTTATTGAGTTATAGGTCCCATTAAATATAAAAACTTATGTTGGGTTTTATCCTTGTTTGTGAATGGACTCATTGGTGAATAACTTTGATACTCCTTCACATTCCTGCTATAAACTCTCTCTACAAGTTTGTCTTATTTCCAAAAAAAATCTAAAATTCCTTCTTCACCTTGATATAAAATAGTAACTTATCCTATTTTGGAGAATTTAGATATTATGGAAGGAAAGTAGTTATATTATTCTTAGATGTGTAATGTTTTCATCAATAATAGCACCATTGAGCTCTTATCCTTCTTAGTACTCATATATTCCATGTCATTATTCTTTTCTCTTAGTCTTACTTTTTTGGATACTAAATTACAATAGAAATAAACCAGGTATATCTTTTTGATTTCTTTGTTTTTTCACAAAAAAATTTCAAATAGAATTTCTTTTTAATTTTCTAAAAGTGGAAGCAAGAGAAGACTTTCGGGTAGCACATTTTTTGAAAAATCAATGTTTCTTTCCAACTTCTCATGTGATATAATAAGAATATGTTTAAAAAACATGAAAGACTTTTGGCCACAGTGCCTCCATGTCACCATTTCCTTTTTCCCTTGGAATGATATATAGAAAACATTATATCTCCGTGATATCCATGATCCACCCAAAATATATAGCTTTAGAAAATGTAGGAAACTTTATATGTGTGCAACTACTTCATAGTTGTGGAATCCTTGTTTATATCATAAAAACTCCACTTATAGTGTGAATAATTGACTACACTTCACCCAAAAATTACTTCTTCATTATTATCTTGGATCATGGATCCCATATGAAATTCCATGATTATTTAACATTTTCAAGTAGCTATCACATCACCTAATGTAATTTCATAATTGTCTGAAACTTCTGGAAGAGTATAAAAGAAAATACCTACATCACAAAAAAATTCCCTTATGTCACTAGTATATGCTTACATGAAAATATACATGTAATGAAATTATATTACTTCACTAGATACAGATACATGGGTTACTAAATTCCCTTATATTGAAAAATTTTCATACGTAGGCCCATACATAGTAAAATTTCTTTATGTCAATAGATTCACACATGTGGTTCACTCCTTATTTATTTTGCTTATATAGGATTCACATACATGAACTATTTATGTATCAAAATTCACATACATTTCTAGATTCACTTATGTTTACTCACTCACATAGATATATTCTCTTGTGTTCACATTTTTTAATACTTGAACTACCTCACATAGATAAATTTACTTATGTTGGTTATTTTTTGAATTCGTGTACATTGAACGAGTTGAATAAATGAACTTAATTATGTTGTTTAATTTTCCTATATCACTAGAATTCCCATAAATATACCCTTTTCATATTTAAATTATAATAAATAGTGAATTACTTTTTATGGGAAATTTCCATGCATGAGTACTTATCCATTTTCAGGATTTATTCTGCTCTTCTATATTTGAACAAAAATGATTCTAGATTTATTTTCTATGGATTTTAGTATTCATGGGGGATCCCATGATCCTCTCAAAGGGCTCTCATGTTTCCTCCTTTTTTCAAATGAACATTATATCTCTATTACCAAGTCTGACACAAACTTTAAACCTTCATATATTTTTCTAAAAAAAGAAAAATGTATATAAATCACTATACATTGGTTAAAAAATACAAAAATCACCTTTTACACCTTGAATATAAATACAAAAAAATCATAGGTATCCACTAATATCTCAATGTTTCAATAAAATAACTTTGGGCTATGTTGAAACCTCTTTTCAATAAATCCAACACAACCAAGGGGTGTCCAAAAACCCCCTCTGTATTTTTTGGTAGGAAAACTTCATAAAAAAGCATATCATTCCTTTTTAATTAAATAAAAGGGTCTAAATATAAGTAGATTTTATCATTTATTCTCCTTCCATTAGGTTGTGTTCATATATATTTTCCCTTTATAACGGGGTTAGGTATTTTCAGCTTGTTCTCCCCCTTTGAATGAGGATTTCTTATTTTCTTTCTCCTAACTTTAGATTGGGAGATAATTATCTACCCCATTGTCAATTTAGGGGATTACCCATGCTTTTATACTTTTTAAGGTTGTATAAGAAACTCCAATAAATATCCTCCCCACATTGTCCAAGAGGGTTTTCTTCATGGGATTATTTTTCCATCATTAAGTAATGAGAATGATTCTTCTTCTATTTTGATCTCCATTTATATGAAGACACCTCATATTACAATCTACCCTTTTACCAATTCTCTTGATGATAAAAATTTTAGATTCACTTATGGGGATACCTTATTCTCTCTTCCCCAATTTGTTGTCTACATTTCTTGTTGGAATGCCCAATTCCAAAATCTCATTTTCTTTGTTAGCTATACTTGCCTAAGAAAATAATATATTGAATTTACCAATAAGAACATAGGCTATAAATAAATTCTATATGACTATTAATCCTAATATTGGTGTTGTAAATATGAGTTTATTTAAACCAAACCAAAACTATCCATGTAAATCCCGAATTTATTAAAAATTATAGCTTCCCCATATTTCACTTTCCCATAAAAATACCTTTGATCTATATCAAACATTTACACTAAAAAATTAGTGTAAAAATTTAAAACACATTGGGTGTGATACATACCATGACCTTTTCTCTTCACATGTCCCAAACATGTGAAAATATGGCTTAACAATGTTTAAAGATCATCCCCAAATCCCCAAGAATTACAAAATCATGTTTTAACAAAAATAATTGATATTTTATTCATCTTGGCGATTCCACTTATTTGAAAAAACATATCTAGGATAGGAGAAATGGGTATCACATACATAATATACAACTAACAAAAATTGATAGAACAAAAACCCTAATAATCATGAAAAAAATAAAGTTTCTAGTACAATATTCTGGTTTGTTCTCTTCATTTTTATAGACTTATACTACTTTTTTTGGACCTGATACAACTTATCCGCCAAATCCCTTTTTTTATTTTCTTAATAGACCTATTTTTCATACGTGGTGAACCTCACAATAAAATTCACAAGTAACAAAACTAGGACAAAAGCAAAAATCATAGTTCACACATATGACAATTAAGGGGCGCAAAATCAGAAATCACAGTTCACAATATGACAATAAAGGGAAGAACCTCAAGCCCACTGCAAAATCAAAGCATCGAACCATGAACCACCACTCTAGATTCAAAATTCCAATTGCACCATTCAAACAGAGCCCTGTCTCCCAACCTCCATATGTAGAACCTCAAACTATATGAGCTGCAGAAACCTCGATCATCAAACCAACCACAACACTTCTCTCATCACCATGTCCTCACAGTTACCGGCCATCGCCATCCTCACCACCTCTATGACATAATCACCATCACCCAACAACACATTGTCGACTTGGACAGATTGCTGAGCCTCAAGGAACCACAAAAACCATTGAGAACTATCCATGAAGACCAAAATATCATCAAAACGGAGGATTCAAAAAGATAATAGAACACTAAACACGTCTTCACTGTGAAACCGACCCAAGAGCATTAACATGATCCAAACAACCATAGATAAATTAAAACTCTTAAAAAACACTAAAAAATGAAAATCATCAAGAGGTCAAACACAAGAAGATACCACCAGATGAAAGGTAGTAGCAAAACCTCGGGAAGCAGAACCAACACATCGATGCCGACCCTCCAGCACCAACATAGTTCCAAGCTACCACAAACAATTTCGTATGAAATTGCGATTTGATACAACTTGAATTTTTTAAAATTGGTAATAATAACATTTTTAATCTTAAATAATGGTTTAAATCCCCATCCAACATTACTTATGAACCCTTTTACTTTTCAAAATATTGTGTATAAAGACTAGACTTTCAATTCCAGATTTAAGTTTTTTCATTGAGTAGGAAACTTCAAAGTGCTTAAATTGAAGTAAATACTATTCCTTGACCCTTTTTTAAGCCAAGTTGAACCTTGAATTATTTATTTAGGATTGATGTAAAATAAGGGAATAGAATACTTATGAGTTTCAATGTTTTATACATTTTTTGATACAAATTGATATACTTTACACTCTTGAAAATGTGGTTATCAAGAAACAACTCCATGGATATTATATCCCCAATTGAAATAAATCACCTCACAAATTGTAGGAATATATTTAATGAAATGGGATTGGTGTACCATAGACCTCCTAAAGTATAAGAGTAGGTCTAGATAGATTGGAAAAACCCATTGGTTTCCACCTTTATGTTCCCCCTTTTCATATTTTGGGAAAGTAATTCCCCCATATCAACTAATTCCTTCTCAAATTAATCATTCTCCATTGCAAGAATCTTCTTTCTTAGATTAGGCATTTTATCTTATATGGGAAGGGTCCCAATTGTTCACTTTTCTTTATTTTTTCCTTTTTGTTCCATATTCCATCAGTTTATTTCTGTCTTAGAGAACATATCCACCAATATTATTTTCTTTTCATATAGTGTTTTTATAGTACCACTTAGGAAATTTTTTTTCTGACCTGTATGATGGTTGTAGTACCCCCAATTTTAAGTAAGTGACCCTTATTTTATTATATTTAAGTATGTAATGTTTAAGGGTGAATTTTGTGAACCTATTGGATTATTTGAAGCTTTTATATAGGTTCAATGTTTAAGAACTATTTTGGAAATCTATTAAAAAACTATTGGAAATAGTGCATAGTCAGACATGGGAAAAAGGGATGGTGCATGAGCAGTGCACATTTTTACCAAACAGTGCATCCACTAAAGCGAAAATATGCTAAGTGGGGTAATGTTTAGACATAGAGCATTGGAATAGAGGGTGCATGGTTTTGTAACTGTGCAATCAAACTTTGAAAGGTTTATCCTTGAAGTAGAGGCATGCACATGGTTAATGCAAAATTTGTTTAACTATGCGACTAACCATGCATAGTTAAATGTGAGATCCTAAAATTGTGGATTTCACATTTTTTGGTCTGTAACTACTTAATTTTTCTCCCAAAACGTTCTAACTTAGGATTTTTCCAACTCAAAGGTTGGAGAACCCCTCCCCATAAATTTAGAAGAGATCCAAAGGTGTTTCTTGGTGCATGGAAGCCTAATTATTTCATTAAGTTTTCATTCTTGGTGTTTTTTTGGTTCGTTTCCTTAGATATAATTCTATATATCTTTTAATTTCTTATATCTACATCCATTGTGGATATATATAAGATAGTTGATTCCAAATATGATTATATTTGAATTTATTTCTAGGGGAAGAGACCTAAGGTGGGTTTTTGGAGATTCAATCTGGTTTGTTTACTTTTGGGTGCCATTATTCATCTTTACCATAAAACCTGAGGTAGGTGGATTCAATATCGACCCCTAAATTCTGAATATTAAGGCTTAGTTTCAATTTTATTGTTTTTATTTAAATTATTTGGGAAGTTGTGGTGAATTTCTTATTGTAAACCCTCTTTAGTAACAGTTTAGTGAATTGTGGAAATTTGGTATTTTTGTGGAAAGTGCTTTGGTTTATTGATTTTAAAATATTGAATTTAAAATGTGTATTTTATAGAATTTCGGTTAAAAGTTTAATAAAAATGTTTTCAAAAAAAGGGAAGGTTTTATTGGAATGAATTAAAATGGTTTGTTTGAATGGTTTTCAATAAAAATATGGTTTTATTGAAATGGTTGAGATGGTTTCATTGAAATTGGTTTTTGAAAGAATGATTGTTTGTGTTCCTGTGAATTTGGGACAGATAAGGGTAAGGAGTCACCCCATCATTAACTAGATGGATGAGGGTTACGGTTCTCCCCTAACAAATCTCATTTGGGTCAAATAAGGGTAAGGAGTCTCCCATCATTAGTGGGGTGTATAAGGGTTAGGGATTTCCCCCTCTTCCGTATTTTATGCATGGTTGGATGGGTTGATAAGTGGAAATTGATTTTTTATGAAAAATGGAATTGATAAAATGGTTTTTTAGAATTTTTTGGATGCTTTACTTAGAACGTGCAATGGTTTTGTGAGAACTATTTTTTTATGAATTTCTTTTATATTTTCATAGAAATTTTTTTGAATTATTTTTTATATAAATTGTTTTATATAAATACGATAACATGGTCTATCCTAGTGTAATGATTAAGGAAGTCATTTAGGGAAAGCCTACTATGTTTTATTACTCACACCTACTTTGAAACTTTGTGGATTTTGTGGATATCCTTTACCAAGACATGGGAAAATGTAAACTATCACTCTTCTCTAGTAGTGGTTAGTGATACTTATGTAGATATTTAGAGTTGGATAATGGGTCTTGTTTGAGATTCAAGTTTCTTATTAGAGTCATTAAGTTTTGTTGGTTATTTTTTTTCCCACTATTTCCTTGATATTTTTGTCTTCTAATATGGTACACTTTTGCTAGTTTTGATATAAATGAAATTTTTGATTTGTGTTTCATTGATATCATGCATCATGTAGTAGTTTATTTGGTTGTGTCCTACTTGGTTTGTTGTGTTTTTATTAATGGAAAAATCATCCCCCACTTATTTAATGAATCCATTGGAACTTATTTCCATGCTTTGGAATATTGGATATATCTGTTAAGGAAAAGTATTGTTACTATATATTATCAATAAAATGAGGAGGATAAGAATGTTATAATGGCCATTAGTGTCATTTAAGAATAATTCTATAGAAAACACTTCTTATTTTACCCAACCAGGGAAACATTTTCCATATTCATTGAAGTTGAAGTTTCTTTATATTTTTGCCTCTAGGAAAACCTTCTTTCATTATGGGAAGATTTTGTTTCAGAAATAGATCTAGATATTTTTCTTAATCTTCTTTTATTTTGAAATACTTTTTTAACCAGCCCCAATAATTTTTTCATAAGGTAGAAAAATCCTTCCTTTAGTGTATATTGGGTTTTCCTTTTTATTCTAACTAAAAAAATTCTATAATATTTAATCATCAATAATATCCACAACTGTTATGTTATAAATGAGGTCTCAATTTTTCATACTTCCCACATGATTCATAGTTAGATACATACTTTGATTCCTCTAATTAAAATCTAAATATGTGTCCATGTATCCAAGAAAAGAATTACGTGTCCCCAAATATTCTTGGAGTTATAATTTTTTGTCCCTACATTTTTATGGAATTTATTAACGGTATTTCTAGAAAATATATAATTTTACCTCATCTTGGGAACTTATAAACCCATTATCTTTCCATTATTTATTACTTCCTTGGAGAGTACATTCATCTTATAAGAGTAAATTTTATCTTAAAACAAAAAAGGTCTATTTCTCTTTAATTCCGGATGAGTATTTAAATTTTTCTTCAGTCTATTTCAACTAGAAATATCCTTTAGATTATTATCTTGGGAAAAATTATTGTCACTTAAGTCAGTAGCTACTTCAAAAATCCCCTAATCGAGGATTTAATCTTGTTAACATAATTTTTAGAGCGTTGACATGTACTTTATGTGATTTTTCTCTGCTTTTAGTTTCTAATTGTCTTCCAATAGTGTCTGATCTAATTATTCAAAAAGGTGAAAGACTTTACTCTTTAAACTCTTTAATATAACTTCAAAATATTTTTTCCCAACTTCACTTGGAACGTTATCCGCTTTAGAAATTATTACAACATCATTAAATGAGTAATAAGGTACACAATCTAAACTATCCATACATTCATTTTTCATGTTGTGGGATTATTCCATTTTAATCATGTTTTTTACATAAAAACTTCCACACTTTAGAATTCCTCTTGAGGTATTCTCCCCCATGTAATTAATACATTTTATATAGAACTAATAATATACAAGGGAAGAAAACTAAACACCTAAAATGAAATTGGATTAGGTTAGAGAAGGAAAATCAAACCTACAATATAATACCAATTTTTGGAACCTAATGAGAATACCCTAAGGGGGTGGTGGTGAATCAGTGTATGACGATTCATTTCAAATTGAAATCCCTAAAAACCTCTCACTTCCCTATTGATCTTGACCTCACTATTATTTGGATAAAATCTTCTGATCTTATTTTATATATTGATATGATTTTGATTTTACTTGACCAATATTTACTAGATGTTATTTTGATTACCCTACACTTTTTTTCTTGTTGGTGTTAATGTATACATTAAATAATTTAAAATGAATTTTACCTGGTTCACCCACACTGGCATACTCCAAGGAGTATGTAACAATGATGTTTCGTGCACCAAAATCCATTAGCTACACTTATAAATGGTATGTCACTAGCTAGGTCCCTTATACCGTTATTAATTTACCTTAAAAGGTTTAGGGTTAAGTTTACACCTTACATATGACACACTACCTCTCCTACTTATTTGCGCACTACTCAAGGGTATGACACCTTGAGCTCAATGATCCTTCAAGCTACTTTGGCCTTTAATGGTTGGTTGTAACTTCACAGAGTTTATAGACTTGTAGGTCCCATCAAATAGTGAAACTTATGTTTGGTTACATTATCATGTGTAAATCTATTCACTTTTGAATCACTTTACTTCTCCTTCATAATATTGTTTTTTACTCTTCCTTCAAAGCTTCTTATTCTTTCCAAAATAAACCTATAACACCTTCTTCACCTTACCACACAATAGTAGCTCCTTCTCCTTCTAAGAATGGAATTATTCTATAAGGATACTATTTCTTATCTTCATTTATGTGATTAATATTTTTTTAAGAAACAAACTTTCAAGATCCTCCCATTATCTATATATAGATATTCCATGAGAGTCCTGTATTATCTTAGTTTTTTTATATAAATCTACACTAGATATCCCTTCATGATCTATTATTTTATTTATTTATTTTGAAGCACAAAAATTTCAAGGAGAATTTCTTTTCAAATTTCCAAAAGTGAAAATATAGGAATAACTTCAAGTAGTTCCTTACTAGAAACCCCCTAATTTCTTTCTATATTATCATTTTATAGGAAATGTTTTCATTTAAATTACACGTATGTATTTTAGTTGTTTCACCTCAATCTCACCATATCTCTTATACTTGTAATGTTTCATGGAAAAATATTTATCTCTATGATATGCATGATCTTCCCAAAATATATATATTTGTAAATTTAAGGATAATTCATTGTTTCCTAGCTAGTTCATGGTCATGGAAAACCTACTTTTAGTGTGAAACATCCACTTGCAGCAAGAATACTTCACTACACTTAAGATAAAAATCAATTATTCATTCTATACATGGATCATAGTTCCCATTTGAGTTTCGAAGTTTTTTGTAAATTTTGAAATATAACATTCATTTATGAATGTAATTTCATATCTATTCGATGCTTCTATAAGGGAATTGAAGAAAATCACTACATTATTAATAAAGTCCCTTACATCACCAAAATTTTCCAACATAGAAACAAGTATACCTGAAAAATATATTATGTCACCATAGTATGATACTTGAGTCTCTAAATTCCATTACATAGAAAAAGTTTTATTAATGGGTCCCTATATAGGTTAATTTCCTTACATTAATAGATTAAAATATATGGTTTTCTCCTAACCAGGTTTCTTTAAGGGAGATTCACATACATAAAATCTTCACAAATTTTAATGCATTTATGTCACCATATTCAATTACATGAACTCCCTCATATAGCCATATTTTATTTAGTTTCAATTTTTGGACATGGAACTCCACTATGTAGAAAAATCCACATACATTGGTCCATTATCAAACTCAGATATATTTTCCATGTTGTATATATGAACTTCCTTATGTATTTGAATTTTTTTTGCATCACTAGAATTCAATTACAAATACCCACTTAAAAACTGAATTTGAATATACTAAAAATCCCTTATATGGTAAATTCAACAACATGAGTACTTATCTATTTTTATGGATTTACTATGCTCTTTTTTATTTGATCTATAATGTTTCCATTTTGTTTCACATGGATTTTATACTTCATGGGAAATCATATGAACTTCTACAATTGTTTTCAAATGGAATCATTTATTTATTTGAACATTATATCTCCATTATTAGCTCAGATACAACACTAGGACCTACATATATCATTTTTGACAATACCAAAATATATATCAACTAAGCTCTATCTATAAAAAAAATAAAAATGCCAACTACTCCACCTATATAATAACTCAAAAAAACTTTGCGGTATTCAAAAAATCACCCCATTTTGTTAACAAATCACATTTGGGAAAACACAAAGCTCCTTTGAAAAAATCCAACACAATCTAGGGTTTTCGAACAACTTTCACGTAAAGAATTGTATATAATGGGGAGAAGTGATCTTCCAAACCTCAATAAGATGAGGGAGGTGGTTTAATTCAATGATTCAATTAGTTCTTTTAAAATCTAGAGTAATTAAGGGATTAGTCATTATATCTACCACTTTTTGATCAGGGACAACATACAATTTTCCAATTACTACATATTCCACATATTATTTAATAAAAATATAACTTATTTAAATGTGTTTGGTTCATGAGATATATACTATATTATTTATTAGTTCAATTATAATCTCATTTTAATAAAATATCACCATAGGTTATTACAATTCTTTAATAATACCTTCCAATTACAGTTTCATCAACTTAAGATATGTGCATTATTTGGTTACTATAATATACTAATAATAAATAATGATAAGATATATATTCTATTAGTCATTACTTATCCATACTATACATATAGTTCTAATGAAAAGAACCACCTTTTTCATTATTTTAGTCCACTCCATCATCATCCCAATCATCATTTTAAAAAGATGAAATCCTATGTTTATTTTATGTAGTAAAGAGAAAACCATAAGCATAAGTACCTCAGATGTACCTACAAATTCTCTTCACTGTTGCAAAATTTTGTTCCTTGGGATTACATTGAAAATTGTCTGCTAAACAAGTGGAGTAGAAAATAACTTCTTGAGTATTTTTTAGGTACAATAAACCCATAATAATCAATATACCAAAAGTAGGATACACTAACTTTCCATTCTCATGTTTCCCAAGTTTTTTCCATTTATAATAAGACTTTATATAGTTTTTCAACTTGTATACCTAACATCTTCATCATATCCCTTTTATATTTATCTTGTGAGATAAAATTATATCATTATTTATGAAACAATTATAACCTACAAAAATAAATAAGTTCTCCAATCATTAAAATTTAAAATTATGGGATCCATAAATTAGAAAAAACCACTGTAGGATTATATTTTCTTCAAACATATATTATTTCATCCACATTAATTACCACAATATACTATTATTACATGGATGTCCTTATAAAAAGGTTGTTATAAAAAACTTCCCTTTTTAATTCCAGTTTTTTGGATAGGAGTCTAGATGAGCATACCATGTATGTGACACTTATTTCATGCTATATAAGGCCTTATTTAACCAGCATAACATTTTTTTTATCATTTTTGACAAAAAAACATACATTATATTTAATATAAACATACTCCTTTAGGACAATATTTAGAAATGAAGTCATTATATCCATTTAAGAAATCCTAAAGTCAATTTATATATCCAATTCAAATAAATATCTGACTAAATCATGATGACACATTGGTGTAAAATTTTATTCAATATTCACTCATTCTATTTGAGCATAACATTTATAGAGTTACCATGATTAATTTTATATCACACTAATGTGTTAATTATATTTATTCTTAGAGACCAAATTTATGCTGATCACATTTTGATTCTTAGGCCTTTCTTTAAGATCCCTCATTTTTTTATTAATCAGATAGATTTTTTCATTTATGTCTCCAATCCATGACTCATCATTCATAGCATCATTAACATTTGTTAGTTCTCTCATTAAAAATAGAGTAGTATTCTATTCATACATCATTATTTACATTTATGTTGGTTAAAATATATCCCTGATTATATTGGATGGATCTACTTCTATACTCCAACATCTTGATTGTGGTATTGGATTAATTTTCCCAGGATATGATTTCTCCCTTGGTTCAACTTCCGATAATTCATAGATTAAATAATCTTATTAATCTTCAGAATTTGAATTTATTTTATCATTTTTTTCACCCTATTTAAAATTTAAACACCCTGAATTTTATCCATATTTATCTTCAATAAATTTAACATCATTATTTAAAAAAATTTAATCATCATTTTTTAATGAATTTGTAGGCCTAACTTTTTTTTGAGAAGAATTACAACACTCCCTCATCTTCTGTATCACCAAAATCTCATTGATTATATTATTTATTCTAGACATCACATTTAATTGAAAATATTCAAAAGTTTTTCAGTGAGGGATTCCTTCCTTGACACATTTTATAGAGCATTATTTTCTACCTAAATCTAAACAATTACTAGTTTTGAGTGTACAATAAAGCCTGAGCCACCTTCTTTCAATAGTGGCAAGAGATACCACCCTCAATAATAAGTTTATTTCCCATACTTCTCACCACTCAAATTAATAATTTAAAGACTCCATTATATTATAGATTCCTCAGTTAAGACTCTTAATGATTTACACTATGTTTCCTGAGGTAATATTCTACTAAAATGGAAGTGTACTTAGATTTATTTTTTATATATAGTATCTTGGTGGTGTGATCATTTTCATTCTCCAATATCTTTAGTACCTCTTTATAAACTCCACAACTGTTTTCTTAGTTTGTATTAAAATAATATATACCACTCACCTCTGATCATCCATGAAGAGGAAGGAGTGCCACTGTCATAGTGTACTAGGACATTTCATTGGACCGCATATGATAGTGTGGACTAGATTAAGTAAGTTAGATACCCTTTTATTATTTTTCCAATATAAGTTACACACCATCTTACTCCACATGCATGCATCATACATCATTTCCCAACCAAAATTAATATTTTGGATATCTACAATGGATATCATATTAGATAAGTTTTTAATATTTTTGGGTCAATATGGACTAGCCTCTAGTTCCATAAGTTTTTTACTACCTAATAGTAGAGGAGAATACTTTTTCCTTGATATCCACCAAGTAAATATTATTATTTGTCCCCCAAACCTTCATGAGTGTATTCCATACCTTTCCTTTGATTAATAAACATTTACGATTGATGGTAAAATCAATCCTATTATAATAAATATGACTCATTATCATGTGGTTAGGTCATTATAAATCTATATATAGTACCTATATACTCTTTAGTTTGTTTATAAATAACATTGACTTCTCAAATTCTTAGATCATCAGTGAACCTTCATTTACAAATAGATGGTTCCACTAACTCTCCCCTTTATGGTTTTATAGAGGTTTATATTTCTAATTATGTGTGATGAGCACCCACTATCAAGGATCCCTGTACTATTAATCTTCATAGATTTGAGTGTTATTTCATCCAATTTTTACTTCTCTCCCCTTTAATTTTATTTTAAAGAAATTCAAAAAAAACATTTGACACCAAGGGGTTGTTTATTTCTCTCTCTAGTATATGTATACTTTTTACACTCTCTATTTTCTTCTAATAGAGAGTAACTATTTTTGTATGGGATCTTGTTTGGATATGTTATAATCTTATATCATTGACTTCTATAGTATATATTTCCAATTATTATTTTCTAGAAGTCAATAGATTTATTCCCAAAGTTAGAACAATGAAAGTAGTATCCCTAAAAGTATCGTACTCTTTTTGATAAAGGATATAGTCTCATATTGGTTTGCTAACTACTAGGAATTTATCCGTTATGGTATCTTTCCAGTTTTTGATAGTTTGTAATTGTGTGGATAAAATATCCCGAAAATTATAATTTCATTAATTAAAATATATTTTAACTTCCTTTCATCCACATACATCTTCTTTTGTGTAGCTCATTTTTTTTATTAACACATAGAGACAAAGGATTTTTTGCAAACTTATTATAATGACCCAATATTTCAGTGAAATATTCCTCATTAAATAAATACTGTGTCGAAAGACTTTCTCTACACGGAAAAACGAACCTTAATGAACTATAACACATTTTAATAAAATAGATATTTACCACTATATAATAGTTGTTAGGTAAGTTGTTACAAATATTTGTAACCAAATTATTAAACAAATGCCCCTTTTAATAATATTTCAATGTGCATCATGAAGAAGATAACAAAATATATTCTTATACATAATATAATTTTTTTAAATTGTATACTTTTCTACTGTGATGCATTTTTGGAATAACTAATATATTAGAATTATTTTTTTAGTTAATACACATAAAGAATGATTTCTAATGAATTTTTTTCTCCATTACATTTGATTTTATTCAAAAGTTAAATTTATGAATTAAATAATGATAATTTGAAAAATTAAATTCATTGTTTTGAATTATCATGAAAAATTAGGTTAAGAATTTCTTAGATTTTTCTAAAAGGGCTGTCTTTTTGCTAAATATTGAAAAAAATACCATTTTTAACTATACAATGACTTTTAACTAAATTAAGTATGACTTGGAAATTTAATAATTTATTTTATAGAAGAAATATGTATTTTATAAGGGTAATTATAATTGAAAAATATTTATTTTAAATCGGAGACTTACATTTTAAATTTTATAACTTTATATATATATATATATATTCAAAAATTATTTTAATAAATTATACAAACATCATTTTAATATGATTTCAATCACTTTTTCAGAATTAATAAAACAAAATAGATTACATATTTTTAATTATGAGGCCCTAATAATGTAATACGGAAAATTTTATTTTATGATTTAAAGGATAATTTACTTTAGGTAAAAACTAGTTACCACTTTAAAATCTAAAATTGTAAATTCCACAATTCTAGGGATAAAGATCTTGAGACACGGTAAAAAACATTTTAATTTTTTTAGATATTAAATAAATTATATCATCCTAAAATCAATTATTTTCTATTTTTGGAGTTACATTACTTGGGTAACATTTGATTCCTTTTTATTAAGTGGTTATAATTACAAAATTGACATTCTCACCACTTATAAAAGGGACATCTCAACACCCCTTGAAGAAAACGAAAATAATTAGGTTTCCACATAAAAATCAGACCATTATGATTAATTTATAACCCTTTTACTTTTAATTTACCCTATTTCCATATGATATTGGAGTAAGACCTCCTTTTACAAGGAGTCTTCTAGGAGAATGCTTAATTTCTCAACACAAGTACTTTCTTTTCCAAAACTTTTTTTCTCTTCATTGTTACCTTAAAAATATAATTTTCTAATTTATATATAATGAAATATTATTTTCTCATATAGTTTATTTTATTATTCCTATAAAATTACTATTAATTATCTTTATATATTTTATATTATGAAAAAAAACCATCATTCTTGAATTGTGCAGACTAAAACCTCCAAAAAGTGATGAATTATGTTTTTCACCAAACCCTCTCTTCTTTGGATATAAGGGGGAGATTTAATAGTAAATTTAGAATATATAATATAATTATGATTATTAGGAGGAAAATTATTACCTGCCTTATTTCATACACTACTTTGTGAGATGGAAATATGTTAATCATGAGTTTAATAGACTACCGCCTCGACGAAGTAACATAACTCATTTTTCATCTAGTTTCTTTATTATTTTTTAAAATCTCATAAATTAGATTCAAAAACATTAAAATTTATATAAATAATCATTATAATTATTTAATAATTACATTATTCCAAAATAAATAGCTTTTAAAATCATAACCATCCATTAATTATGATATATTCATATTTGGGTCGGTCTGACCACATACTTGAACAATGCTAAAAAATAATATCATGGATGACTATTGAAACTTAATAAAGGATAATATTTTATATAAATAAGAAAATAATGATTTTATTTTGTGGTTTTAATGTAATGTCTTGTGTTGAACACATTAATTGGGATACCAATTCTCATTTATTAAAAATCACTGAATCCTGCTCAGCTACAATTTCATCATTAAGAAGCATAACAAAAAAACCCACATAATGAAATTATAAAATTATGAATAATTAAATATAATCAATTATAATAACTTTTATTATCTAGTAAAGATTAACATTGGGAGAATAAATAATTAAAATGGCACAATTACAAAACTAGTTCAAAATGATCATTATTAATCACACATGAAATTGAAATTGGATAAGAAATAAATAATATACATGTGGATAATAATTAGTAATTAATTTTATAAAATGTCTTGGATATGAATAAATATAATAAATAAGTGATTAAGGTATTTATTTTTTTATACAAAAAGGTAAATCACTTCTATTGAAATCATGAGTAAAGTTTAGGTGTTTGGTAACTCAAACTTCTTTTTATGGTTTATGAAACTTATTCTTGAATTGTTTCCACTATGTTTTCCACATTCATTTATTGTAAATTATAAATGATGTAATATCTTAAATATGAAAGAGAAAAAATTATTTAATTCAAATATACTTACATGAAGTGTTTAATTTTCACTTGTTTTTATGAGAATATGATACTTTCTAATAAGAGACACAAAACTATGAATTTTCCATCAAAGATTTCAAAATGTTTTTATAGAATATATTTTATTATTTGAATTTAATTTTACTTTCTCTATTAAAAAATATCTATATTAAAGGGATTTAATTTTTTGGGTTCTCCCTCCATTATTTTATTATTATTTTATTATTTTTTAGTGATCAAGGTTTCAATGAAAATTCATTTATTTCATGTTGTTATAATGTTTTAATATATTATTAAACCCAATTTTATTTACATGGATTAATTTTTGAATTAAAAGTGAATAATTTTTAGTAATATTTTTCATGAAACTAGTTTTTTACTTCCACATTTACTTTGTTAAATGTAAATGATTTTCATATTAATATTTTTTGAAACCCAATTTATTTCAATTGGACCGAATTTATTTCAATTGGTTCTTTATGATGTGATAAGTGAATGATTTTCACGTGCCATTCCTAAGTATGGATGATGATCGGTGGGTTTTAATATCTCCCTCCAATTCATTGATCAAAAGCTAACATTTCATGAAATATGTATATATTGGAATAATGTAACTGTCCTTATACACGAGTGTAGGTGTGTGACTCAAAAAGGTGATGTATACAAATGCACAATTATGTTTCCTCAGAAGAATGGGTTGGGGTGTGTGACTCATGAAAGTAATATTCCCCTCTGTTAGTGTTTGTGACATATTTAAAAGTTGTTATGCATTATAGACTTATAAAATCATGATTCAATGTTTCTATCAAATGTTTTAATAAATATTATGACTATTATGTTTCCTTGTTTTTTTTATGGATTTATATTCTTATGTAATGTCCTTTTATGCTCAATTTTTTCATATGATTATTAATCATGTTGATTTTATATATATCCCATGTTCATTTCATTTTATATTATTATGATGTCATCCTTAATGAAATGTTGATATGTTTATTTTCCCCGTTCTGAGCATTTTAGCTGACCCCTTTGTTATGATTTCAATCCCCATGATTTGAAGATGAAAATTATTTGTGAGATGTTTAGAAGGGGGATTATATTTGATTGGTTACAAATAATTGTTGATGAGTGTTATAAAATAAGTTGGTTATATACCCAATAAACTAAGAAAGTAATCATATGGTTATTAAGTGACCATTTCTGATATGAAATATTTTTTTTAAAATAATGACCTAAATTTTTTTCATTAGATTGATTCACTATATTTGGAATCAAAGGAAGGTATATTTATTTTTTGAGATTATTATAGTTACTTAAGGTATTAGAGTTATAGATCCTTATTCAAGAGCTTAGGCATATGTCAAAATATAAGATGATATCATGAAATATTAGTAATTTCTAGAGTAGTTTTTCTCATAGAAATATATCGCAATATGGATATTAGCAAGTGGATGTGGACGTGGAATAAATTCACATAAGTTTAATTAATCTAAAAGGGTTGTTTGATAATTGTATTAATTATCACTCACATGCATGTTGAGTTGGTATAATAGTACACACCTAGATATGCACTCTTGGGGTGATTGGATTTGGTTGATTATATTCTCTTAATGAACCACTATGATGGAATGATATCTTAGTTAAATTGATGGATTTATAGTACAAATGATCAAAAATGATTTCAACATTAATGAGATGATAAATGTATGAGAATATACTGATGTATTACCAAATGATCTACCTAGTCTACCCCTGGAGAGATAGGTTAAGTTCTCAATTAAACATATACCTTGATATAATCCTATCATAAGGATTCCAAATAGGATGAATTATTTTGAATTGGAAGAATTAAATAATAAGCTAAAAGGGAATTTTGGAAAGTGTTTTTCCAGTCTAGTGCTTTAAAATGTGGATAACCGGTCTTATTATTTTTTTAAAGTTTGGGGCCGAAACATCATTTATTATCAAAACAAAGCAAATACCTCTTTAAATGGGTTGAGGGAGACCCATTACATAGCCCATAGCCCCAGTGGGCATTTACCCCATTACCTGGCCCATAGGCCCAAATTTTTGTCCCACAGCCCATTATGTGAATAGTACTACTACAGTACTGCCTGCTACATTACCACACAGTACCCACCACTACTATAGTGCCCCCCACTGCTACAGTGCCCTGCCACCACTACAGCGACCTACCGTTGCTATAGTGCCGCTACTGTTATAGTACGCTACCGTGCTACTACAATGCCTACTCCCAATGGGTTTTGAACCCCCATTTTTCTTGTAGGATCACATGGTGCTTACCAATATGCCAAACCCCAACTACAATAGCTAGACTTATTTATTAATATGAAATATAGATCAATGTATCTTTATATTTATTATCATGAGACTAATCAAATATAAAAAATAAAACTGTACTCTCTACTCTATATCAATAATCCATTAAATCAACTCCAAGGAGCTCAATTATTCTCAAGGATTGATGTTTGACCGGAATATTATTTGTTAAGGGTTAAAAAAAGGATACGTCCAAAATATTTTCTACATAAGGTATGGACTTTCAAAATTCATAGTGACTCCATTCATACTAAATAGTTATCCTCATTTCTTAAAGTATCTAATGAATAGAGTCTTTAGATACTACCTTTATCAATTTGTGGTTGTCTCAATAGATAATAATATTATATACTCCAATATGAAGGAAGAAAAAATAGATCATTTTTTGATTGTGTTATTGATATTTAGAAAGTATAATTCATATTCCATACCTCCCAAGTGATAATTCTGGCCATAGAAAGTATCATTCTTGGGATATGTAATCACAAGAAAGGTTATATTAGTAGATCTATCAAAGATTTTAGTAATTATGTTATGGATCATGCCAACCACTATATATGATAGCTATAGTTATTATCAGTTATTAGGGAATTATTTGTCTTTTATGAGAAATTTCTCATGGATATGAAATAAACTAACCTTGTTAACATCGAAGGAAATGAGGTCCCTTTATATTGAGGAATGTGGATAATGTTTCCCGGAACTAAAGAAGAGGGTTATTATTGAACTTGTACTTACATTAATCTCCAGTGTGGAAGGGATTTAGTACATTTTGATGCTTCAAAAAATGGATTTGGATGTTTCCTCAGGAATAATGATAATGTAACTTATTTTTCCTCATGTCAATTAAATATCCATGATAAAGATTTCCAGGCACATGATTTGGATTTAAAAGACGAGATCTTTACATTATAGATTTTTTGGAATTACCTATTTTAGAGAATTATGATATACATAATGATAAAAAGAGGTTGAAAGATATATTAATAGAAAATTAGTTGACCATGAACCAAAAGAGATGGTAGGAATTGGTAAAATGTTATGAATTATCAATACATTACCATCAGGGGATGGAAATCAATGTTGATGTTGCTCTGAGATGGAATGACCATGCTACTCTATTTTGGACACATATTTAAAAATACCCAAAACTCTTTATAAGGAGAATCTTGAATTAATAATATGTGGAGAGAAATAATATATTTAAAAAAATTACATCTCAACCATTCATTTATATGAAGATTAAATAATCACATAAAGATGATGCAAAAATACAGAAAAAGGCAGTGACTATTCTTGAGAACAACTTTGATAAAGGGATTGATATAAGGTTTTGTAACTGTATTTGAGTTCCATTAAAAAAACTGAATTAGGAAAAATTGGGGGACGCTTATCACTCATACTTCTCTATTCTTACAGGAGGCCTGAAGTGGTATAGGGATATAAATAAAACCTTATGGTGGGAAAACATGAAGGGGGAGATCATTGAATACATATCTTAATACCTGATATGATTTTATGTTTAGGATGAATGAAATATGTGTAAGTGTATATTTTTACCATTTACCATACTCTTATAGAAATTATAAAACATTCCAATAGATTTTTTCATAACAATTAAATAAAATGTCTTAGGGTTATAATTCTATTTGGGTTTTAACCGACCACATTACTAAGTTTGGGAATTTTATTACCATATAAGATGATTTATATATTGAAAAATTCAGAAAGATATATATAAGGTAAGTTATAAATTTTCATGTAGTAAAACTCTACATTTCATCTTACTAGGATATGAGATTTACTTTAAGGTTCTAGAGAAGTTTTTGGAAATAATTGGAGACATAGTTGAGTTAAAATACTACTTATAATCCTCAGATAGATAGTTAGTCAGAGAGGACCATTAAAAATCTAGAGTATATGATGAGATATTACTCGATGGATTTAAATGAATATTGGGATCAATACCTCCCTTTTAGTAGAGTTCTCATATGATAATAGTTTCCATTAAAGTATTTTAATGGAACCATTTGAGGCTCTATATAGGAAGAGAAGTTGGACTACAACCTACTTAGATGAATTTTTATTGAGGAAGAAGATAGGACTTGAGCCTATCTAGGAAATTATTAAGAAGGTTTAAATTATTCAATAACATATTAAAGCATAAAAAGTTCACATAAGAGTTATTTGGATAATTATAAATGAAATCCTAAGTTTCAATTTGGTGATATAGTGTTCTTATGGACATCTTTATGGTAGCGTGTTATGATATTTGGGATGAAGGGAATGTTGAGCCCTAGGTACATCGGTCCCTTAGAGATCCCTGACTATTAAAAGGAGGTATATTATCACTTAACACTAAAAAAAATATCTTACAAGTGAATTATGTGATCCATGTATCACTTATAAGTAATTAAATACCAATCCCATCACATGTACTAAACAAAGAAGTTATACAATAGAATCATGGTCTATCATATGAGGAACAACCCATAGAAATTTTGGATCGAAGAGATATGGTTCTGTGGAACATGAAGACTCATATCTTAAATATTCTATGGAGGAATCATATGTTTTTCAAAGATAAATTGGGACTAGAAGATGTTATGATATAAAAATACAAACGCTTTTTTCATCTAAGTAATTAAATGTTGAGAACGAAATTATTTTAAGTAAGGTATTATATAATGAACTAAGATTTCAGTAAAAACATCTTCTAGAGATAAATATTATGTTTGACTGATTTTTCCACAAGAAACCTTAAAACTTAATTTTTTTTGACACATTTTAATAAAATATATATCGGCAACAACAAGATACCCGTTATAAAATTTGGTGAAAACTATTGTAATCACATTATGAAATAAAGGTCCCTTCTAAAAATATTTCTATTAGTGCAACTAAAAAACTAATAAAACTTTTTTATAGATAAAATTTACTTTCTAAATTGGATATTTTTCATGTTTGATATATTTTTTGGTATAAATAATAGATTAGATTAAATTTTTAGTTAATATGATGAAAGAATGATTTCTTATAAAAAACCACTTTCCTCAAAGTATAGGATTTTATTTAAAAATTAAATTTTTGAATTATTAATTGATAATTCTAAAAAAGGTAAATTCATTTTATGGAATTATCAAGAAAATATTATTATAATATTAGTTAATTTTTTTTATTAAAAATGTTTTTTAGGTGAATGGTGGAAATATACCATTTTTTTAAATACAAAAACTTTTAAACAACATTAAGTATGACTAGAAAATTTATGAAACTATTTTATAGAAAAAATAATTATTTATATGTGAAATTATAATTTAAAAATATATAATTTAAATTGAGTACTTATGTTTGAAATTTTAGAACATATTTTATAATTTTTACAAAACGTATTTTGATACATTATACACTGATTTTTTTAAAATTAATTTCCATCAATTTTTGAAAGGGAATATAAAAAATATGATTTAATACATGTAATTATAAGTTCCAAATTATTTAATAATGAGAATTTAATTTTGGGGTATTAGATATAAGTCAAAATAGGTAAAAACTAGTTACCATAGTAAAATTGAAAATGGTAAAGGTAATAAATCTATACATAAATAGCTTGAAGCATTTTAAAACCATGATTATAATTTAGTATTTCAGATATGGTCAGACTCATCTCATCCTAAAATAAATTACTTTTTATTTTTCCACCACATGACATGTGTAAAATGTTCTCCATTTATATTAAGTTGTTATAATTACAAAAATTCTATTCATAAAACTTGTCAAAGGGGTCTATCTCCGCCCATTTAAGATAACACCTAGAATTCAGTTTTTTCTAGAAGATCTAAAAATAATCCTTCCTTTATAACCATTTTAATTTTCCTTGAGCATCTAGTCACAAGACAATATCTTAAGACCTCTATTTCCAAGGAGTCATCCAAGAAAAATCCAAATTTCTTAATATGAGTATTTTCATTTTTTAATCCTCTTTTTATATTTATTACCCTCCAAATATAATTTTCTAATTAAAATATAATTCAATAAATATTGGTTTTATATTGAATGTTATTATTTTTAGTTAATAATTATCAACAACCTTTATCTATTTTTTCTAATAAAAATGACACTGTTACTCATGTGTTGTTTGAACTACTACCTCCATGAAGCGATGACTTCCATTTTTCGCTAATTCATCTCTTCACTAGTTATATGGATGAAATTGAAGATTAAATGGGGTATATAAAATATAATTATGATTTTTATGATTTAAATTATAATCCAAAATCTTTACCTCTCCTAATTATATAAATTAAAAAACATTAACCATGTGTTTTTTAAATTTCCACCTATATCAAGTAATATATCTAGTTTTTCATGTATTTTGTATAGTATTTGTTAAAATATATTAAAATTAGATAAAAAATAAAATATAATATAAAAAATATCATTATAATTCTATAATAATTGTATTATTATAAAAGAAACCAATTTTATAATTACAGTCATCCATTAATTATGGTTTGTTCATGTTTGGGTCTGTTAATCCACCTACTTGATCATTGCTATGAATAATGTCATGGATGTCTATGAGAACTTAATGACTGATAATATATGACATAAATAATCAAATAAATATTTTTTTAATTTTCAATTCAATATTAAACTCAATAATTAAGATACTAATTTCTATTTATTAAAAACACTGAAATACGCTCATCGATGGTTTCATCTTAAAGAATTGTAAACAAAACTACTGTATAGTGAAATCATACTATTTTTAATAAATAATAATAATCAATTATATTAACTTTTATGATATGTTAATGATACAAATTTATTAAATTTATAAGTTTAATGAATAACAAAAATGATATTACACTACTAGTTCAAAATAGTTGAGATTACTAACACCTAAAATAGAAAATTTATTATAACTAACTAATATACATGTAAAGAATAATTATAAATTAAATTTATAAATGGTTATGGAAATGAATACGGTTATTAAATATTTTATTTAGAAATTTATTTTTTTATATTGTATTTTAAATCACTTCTGTGGAAATCAAGAATAATATAAAGGGATTTGGTAATCCTTTGAGTTCTGTGACTTGTTCTTGAATTTAATTCCCATATGTTTAATCAATCACTTTATTTTCAATTTTTAATTATTTTTTAAATTATATATATGAGTAATAAATAATTTTTAATTCCAATTTACTTCTGTGAAGTGTTTAAATTTTACTTGTATTTAAGAAAACAAGTTTTAATTTTTTTAAAATAGGCTCAAAACTATAACTTTTACATCGATGATTTCAAAATATTTTCATGAAATATATTTCTTACTTTGTTTTCATTTTCATATATATATTCAAAATGATAAATCTCAAATGGTTTTATGTTTCATGTTTCAACCTACATTCTTCTATTACTATATTATTATATTTGGGTGATAATGTTTTTTATTTTAATCAATTTATTTCATGTTGTTATACTGTTAGGAAATGTTATGAAACAATTTTTTTTATATGGGTAATTTTTGATATTTTTGTAAAATGTTTTATGAAACCAATTTTTTAGTTCTATGGGTTATTTATAAAAAGATAATGATTTTCATTTAAGTATTTTATCAATCCAATTTTATTTCTATTGGTTCTTTATGGTGTGATAAATGAAGTTTTTTCAAGTGGAACTCATAAGCATGAATGATTATGGTTGGGGTCCTATATTGACATTTAATACATTGGTTAAAATAATAAATATCATTATATATGTATACATGGTCCCAATTTAGTTGTTCTCAAGCACATGTTTTAAGTTGTGACTCATAGTGTAACACCCCAAGGATTTAACAAAAAATTAAATTTCATGATATTTTGATTCTATACATAATGAAATTTTTTTAAGGAGATAGTTGTAAAATAGGTGTTAAACTTAATTCTTCCACTTCTATGATTTCAATTTCAAAAACAGGTCATCTACGACTGTGATCAGTAAGTTATTTGGAGTCTGATAGAACCAAATTTATTTTTTGGTGAATTGTAACATACCCTTAAGAATAGTACTATGAATAGAAATACGACCCTTATGAATAGTAAATCATATTTTTATTTTATTTTCTTATGGTTATATGACAATGAAATCTTGATTAAAATTTTAAGGTGATATAAAGTCAGTCATAGTTTTAAAATTGTTATTTTTTGGAATAAAATATTATATTATTTGAAAATTAAATTAATTATACTTAAACAATTATTTTCAGAAAATAGAATTAATTTTTTAATTCTACACATTAAAAAATGGTTGGGGTGATTTTTTGGGGTTTTTCTAAAATACATGAATTTTGGGTGAATAGTGAAATTTGGTAATTACGAAATATGATAAATAAATGAATTTATGCAATATGATTGAGTCATGGATTATGTAAATGGAAATTAGTTCGAACTAAAATGCACTTATTACTGTTTTGGTTCAAATTAATTGAGACAATTCATATTCTTGAGCAAAAATATTTTACTAATGGTCAAAATAATGTAAAAACCCTCCTATCCTCCACTATAAATACCACACTCACCCCCTTCTTCCTCTCACACATATAAAACTTTTATATATTCTCTATGTTCTTCCAAATACTCTAACACCCCAAGCTTCCATGGTTTGTCTCTTCTTAATAATTTAATAACGTGCGATGTTTGTAACACTGAGTTCAAGTGCACCACAACCTATCAAACTAGCTGTTTAAAAAGAAGTTATGAATATTATTAACCACATTTGGAATTTTATATATACCATACAATTTTATCATTCATATTTCCTGTTTCATATACATAATATAATGAAAAATTCAATTTTTCAAATAAAATAAGTATTTTTCAACAAAATGATGGATTTTCTCCTTTTAATGGATAACCCTTTTTAAATATAATATTTAACCCTTTTATATATTAAATTTGATTAAATTAAATTCTTATTTATAATAAAGAAATAAAAATTTAGTTTGGATAAATATTTGGTACTTTTCTGATAACTTTCATATTTTTATGAATAGTAAAAAATAATAAATTTTAATTTAAAACAATAATTTATTATATTAAAATATACATATGAGTGGTTTAAAATTATAATTAGATTATATTTTTATCATATAATTTAATTTAGTTAATTATAGGTATTTTTACACTTAAATTGGACATAAATACATGTCAATATTTTGATAGTTTTTACTTCTTAAATATATGTTTTTTGGGTTTGACAATGGGAATTAATTTTAAATTAAAATTTCCCAACTCTGTGTTTTGAATTTGGAAAAATTTATTCCATATTTGGAATCTGAGGGTCAAAATTATGTAAATAGGTTCCTTTTATTTTTTTACATTATGAATAATAACTTTAGTAATTATTTTATTTACTATGTTTAAAGGGTAAATATAGTAAGTAAGGTTAAACAAAATAATATTATAATACTATTAAACTACCCTAACACATGTCATATTCCAATTGGATGAGATATATCCAACCATTGGCTTCCCTGGGTCGATTTTGGGACCCCATGGAGCCACATGGGTGTGAAAATGAGATTTTATAAGAATTAATTTAAAGTATAGAGAAATATAACATAAACATGTATCATTCACAATAATTTTTTTATATGGGTTATATAATTTATCGCTTTGACTAAAAATAGTCACTATAAAGATAAAAATATTTCTTATATAAAAATATTTAATTTATAATTTTTTGATGTAAAATAAATAAATTTAATTATGACACATTGATGATACAATGATTGGATCATTAATAATGGATTCAAATAAATGATATTATAAATGTCAAAACAAATTTAATTTAGTTTTTTTATGTCATCCAATAATATTCTGGATGATATTGGCAAATGTGCTTTGAGTTAATGTCTTTGTTTTGAAGGGATCTAGTTGTTATGATTTTGTTAAAATGTCATGTATGAATAGCGACCAAAATTGACATAATTGACAACTTAAAACATAAAATAGTATTTAAATGATATTAAATTCCTAAAAATATACAATTTATCCTACTAACTTATATAATATTAAAAATGTCATTAATTATCCTCTAGAGGTTCCCTTTCTATTTTATAGTAACTAAATTAATCGTATAGTATAAAAATACAAGAATACATGGTAAGTGTTAAACTATTTAACTAAGGGTTAAAATAAAAAAAATAAGGATACCAAAATTTTAAAAAGATGTCTAAAAATTATTGGATGATGGTTATTCTGACCTAAATCATCTTATATTAAACTTAAATGAGTTTTTTACCACTTGTAATAGAAATTTAATTTTTAATAAATTAATATATCTTGACATTCCTAAAGTGTCCCTGCTCCCTCTTATAAAAGGGAACCACCTCTACCCACTTATTCACACCTCTAAATCCCTTTGTCCCAGCCAAACCCTGCCCAAAAGGGGATGTGAGACGGTAATGGGTTGTACCTTACTCAGGTCGAAAGGGGTTGTTTTTTTTCTCTTTTTAGTAAAAGGGGATTGCCCTCAACCTTTCTGACTAAATCCAGCATGTAAGAACCTGGTTCTTAGTTCTGAGTTACGAGCTACTTCTTTTCTCTTTTCCTTAAGTGTTTTTAAGAAAATAAAGAAAATGGGGGGAAAATCCCAAATTTTGAAATTACACGCCGTGTACTTGTCCGCACACTGTGTACTTTTGGCCGTGTGGAATTAGTACACAGGGCATGTGGCTGTGTCGGCGATGAAGGGTGTAGGAACTAAGTACACACCGTGTAGTGGTCCCTTACACACTGTGTAGTCAGTCAGAAGGCAAATAGTAAGGCGGTGGCTAGCTGTGCGACTGAACATGCTGTGTACTCAAGGAGACACACTGTGTAGTCATGTCAGCCGATGAATAGTGCCATGATAGCGGGAAGCTGCTGGAGGAACAGTTTAAAAATGCGAAGTACATGCCATGTAATTTGTTTTTTTCACATAAAATGGGCAGTAGCCTCCCTTGTTCACAGAGAATGCTTAGAACGGGAAGAGGGAGCTCGGGAGAGGAGGCTGAAGCTTTGGAGATCTACCGAGCATTTGTTGGGAATCCATTTCCACCTCAGACGATCTCGTTGGAACCGCACGGGTAAGCCCTCCACTCTCCTTAAGCAGTTCTTACCAATTCACCCCCTAACTGGAGTTATTTGTGTTTAAGAAAGTTTTATTTTACTTCAGATCTACGCCTTTCTTGGGCGTTCCTGGAATCGACGTTCACGTATATTGTTCGTTGGTGTTTATGGTTGGTGTCTTGGTGTTTATTTTTCCAACTGTCGTGAGTTTTGTGTGTTTTTGAGCAATGAACCTCTATTTGGGGTGTCATGAGGCTGAGTCCCCGGATAAATTTAATACCTATAATTTTATAGGTGATTAATTCAAGTAGTAAAACTATTGTTTGGGATTAGTGCTTGGATCCGGGACCACCCCCGAGGTGCGTTCGTCTGTTTAGCTGTTTGTCCAAGATACCCGAGGGTATGCGTTTAAAGTAAAATTGTATAATTGACTTGAGAGGAATTGCTTGTTTTACTGCTTGTTTACATGTTGGTCTTAGCCCGGTTACCTGTTTATCCTGAGGGTGGTGTTGTGATTTGCCTGTGGGCGTTGTACTACCCAGCCTGTGGGTAGTTGATCCTGTGCCTATGGGTGACACTACTTACACCTATGGGAAATATCTATATGCCTGTGGGTAGATTCTTGTGTTTTTGGATACTCTTTATATAAGTTTATGGTTTTACGTGTCTGAGGACAGTTGGATGTTTATTAGAATATTCACTGTGGTGGTATATTAAATTAAATGATTAAATGGATATTATAATGGCAATATAATTGGTTAAGTTAGTTACTTTCAGTACTACATACTTTATTGCATTATATTACTGCGCACTGTTGTTGCATGTTTACACACAGTTGGGAACGTGCCTTTGGTGGGTGCCTTCTGAGATATATTTCTCACACCCCATTTGGGTTATTCATTTCGGTCCAAACAGATTACGTTTCTGTAGGTATATATAAGGGCATGGGTCCTTATACAGGTACTTGAGTGATGCTGAGGAGTAGGGGAGCATGGGACCGGGCTTAGGCTCGCGATGCTACTGGATATTTTGATTTGGTATTTGCAGTACTCTGTATTTTATTTAACTGTACTGTTGTGTAACATGTTCTAGATATTTTCTTATAATTTTTAGAGGAATGTTTCATCATTTTATATACTGGTTGGTTATATCTACTACAATTGTTGATTTCAGCTGTGTATGGTTTACTACTTACGCTATTGTTGTACGTTTATTTTATATTCTGCTACACTACACTTTGAAAAATGAGGGCATAGTTTCCCCACTATCAGACCTAGGCCCTTGCTGCAAGTTGGCAGCCTCTCGCATTTGGGGAAATGCACTTGAGGTCACGTGGCAAACCGAGTTCGGGGCACCCGTTGAGTGGCACCCGGATCTGGGGAATTACAAAGTGGTTTCAGAGGGGGTTCTTTAGGTTGACTTACTATTTGGAGCCTTAGTCAGGGATAGGATGGGAATGATAGTTGGTAATAAGCTGTGTCCGGGCATAGCTAAACCGTGTACAGGGAAAATCCAATTTACATCATATTGCAATTTTAGTGATTTTCCAATTTAAAGTTGATATGATTTCACCATTGGGTGATGCACTTCTGATTGTGCTGTTTATATTTTATCTCTAGGTTCTATTTAGTTGCAACCCAATGAGATGAGGGTATGCCATCTCATGCATCATTTAGGCACATGCTAGAAATCACATGCCATGCATAGTTCCATGCCATGTAAGTGCATTAGGAATTGCATGTTATTGTGATAGTTGATGTGTAAGAAAAGCTTGTTGTTGTGATAGCTGCTTGATAACTACCTACTATATTATAGGGTATTTTGTCTCAGCCGGATTCTAGAATGAACGCCAAACTTTGGTTTTTGAGGAGTATGGGCCCCCATTGACAGGAATTTGGTAGATCATTGACTTTTTATTTTGTTATAACACATATAAGATGTCAAACAATGATTCGTGGGGAGTATAAGACCTCACGGATCAGAATTTGGCACTTAGGTGTGGTTTTTCAGTATTTTCTAGGTTCTGGGGAAGTTTCTGAGGCACACTGTCCGGAAACCCAGTATACACGCCGTGTAGTACTTTAGATACACCGTGGGTGTTCTTCTGTTCGGGAAGAAAAATAAAATTTTTGAGTACACACCGTGTACCCAGAGTACACACCGTGTAGTCTCTTCCCATGTCACAAACCATGTGGGCGACGATATGGGGAAGGGTAGAGCTTGGGGAGAACATGCCATGTAGCTTTTGTACACGCCGTGTAGTGTTGACCCGGAGACCCGTCCGTGTAACTAACAAACACGGGCTGGTGTAGTCATTTATTTAACACGCCGTGTTAATGAAGAACAAACCGTGTATTGTAACTTGGGGACCCGGCTGTGTAACTGAAAACACAGGTCGATGTAATCCTTCGATTACATGCCATGTGTATAATGAACATGCCGTGTAGGTTGATCCATGTATCCGGTCGTGTAACTAGCAACACGGGTCGGTGGAGCGCGTTTAGAACACGCCGTGTAACTTTGGGACACGCTGTGTAGTCTTGTCCAGGGACAGACCATGTGGACTTATCCATGTGGCTGGGAAACGGGGAAGTGTACACACCGTGTGCAGGTGTAAAACTCCATGTAGTGTCAAGCCGAGTAGTCAGCTGTGTCACAAGCGAAACGGGAAGTTGGAAATAACACCATACACGCCGTTGTAGTTTTGTTCAAACAGAATCCTTGTGGCTTAGCCGTGTCGACGGACCGGGGAAGGGGAAGGGAAGTCAAGTACACACCATGTAGCCATTATACACGCCATGTAGTATTGTTTTGAAAATCTTGAAATGCCTTCTTCCTCTTGTTCCATTTTTAATTTCTTCATTTTTGGTCTTGTTAATCTTGAATCTAAGGCGTGTTTTTGACCTCGTAGAGTCATGCCACCTAGACGACCGCACATTGTTCTCTAGGAGAGAGGAAACGAGAATAATCTAGAGATGGAGGGCGATGGGATACCAGTGGATCCTCCAGTAGAGCCAGATGTGGCACCAGCTGTTATACCGGGAACAGGTGCAAATGCGTTGTTCCGTGAAGGATTTATGCGGTTCATGCAGACCTTTCAGGGAGCACCGCCAGCTGCCACATCTATGGCTGAGCTGACTCGTATATTCCAGCAGCAGCATCCCCTGACGTTTTTAGGGGATAGAGGACCACAGGCTGTTTAGTCTTGGTTGGGGTAGATGCAGACTATTTTCGAGCATCTTGAGACACTACCATGGTGGAGGGTCAAGCTCGCGACGTATATGGTACGTAATTCTACAAAGAGGTGGTGGGATGTTACCACCCAGTCAGAGCATCACAAAGTCACGGCGTGGGAGGATTTTTAGGTAGTCTTATATGACTTCTTCTTCCTGGAGACGCTGAGGGTATATAGAGCTCAAGAGTTCATGAATCTGCAGTAGGGCACTATATCGGTGATGGACTTTTCTGCTCGTCTCACTGAGCTTCAGTTCTTTACACCCGTGTTGGTGGGTGATGAGACATTGAGGGCCAGAGGTTTTGAGGATTGTCTTCGTTATGACATCTGAGTGCTGGTAAATGTTTTCAGGTTGCCTTCTGTACATGCTATTGTGAACTAGGTGCAGATCACAGAGAGGAACCTACAGGAATCTAGTGGTGTGGGCCAGGGCAGTTCAGCACCAGTTACTGGTACTATTTCTGCTGGCAAGAGGAAGAGACAGATGGAATTCTGTCAGGGTGGAAGAACCAGTCAGAAGAATGCTTCAGGTGGCCAGGTCAGGTGCTACCAGTGTGGTAGAAAGGGGAACAATAGGCCACAATGTCCACGAGTACCAGTGGAGTGCCGAGCATATTGTAGGATGGGTCATCTGCAGCGCTTTTGTAGGGAATTTCCACCGATGGATAGTGATAGAGGTTCCGTGCAGACTCCATGTGCGGGAGCAGGACCAACAGCTTCTTACCCGTTAGGGAACTAGAATATGTCAGGGCATGTAGGCAGAGATGGTTGTCGTGGCCGTGGTACCCAGACAAAAGGATCTTAGAGGCAGTAGGGCTGGACAGATGAGGGTATCCAGGCTATGTCACAGGGCCGTGGCACTGGGCATGCATATGCAGTGCAACAGACCCACCAGGAGCTGGATCCCGGACCTTCTACTGTCAGAGGTACTATCCTAGTAGCTTATGTCTTATCTTTAGTTCTTTTTGATATGGGTGATAGACATAGTTTTATATCTGTGCCCGTTGTGGAGAGCCTTGGGCTCTGTGTTTCTACTTCTTCTGATATCATGACGCTAGACACTCTGTTGGGGACTAGAATGGCTGGTGTGCGTCAATGCAAAGAGTTCCCCCTTGAGGTAGGTGGGTGTCACTTTCTTTGGGACCTCTATGTGTTAGAGATTATATCTTATGACATCATTCTTGAGATGAAATGGTTGATTCCCTTTCGATACTTTGTAGATTGCTATCGTCGAAGGGTGAGTTTCTTGCCACTAGAGGGCGGAGAGTTTATATACAAGGGAGAATGGGATGTTCAGGCGAGTCGAGCTGGACTAGAGCATCATGGGCGAGGTGGAGTCACAACCCAGATTACGAGTTTATATTTGGATGACAAGGGGACTTTTCAGAAATAATTCCCTCCAGTGGTTGATCGTTTCAGGGATGTCTTCCTGGACGACTTTCCAGGTCTTCCTCTGGAGCATAAGGTGTATTTCTCTATCGAGCTCGTGCCAGGAGTAGCATTGGTGTCCATTACTCCTTATAGGATGACCACTCCTGAGTTGTAGGAGCTCAAGAGGCTATTAGAGGAGTTACAGGTAAAGGTTTTCATCCGACCCAATACTTCTCCATGGGGTTATCCTGTCATTTTTGCGAAGAAGGCAGACGGTTCCCTCAGACTCTATGTGGATTATCAGAAGATGAACTAGTTGACGGTTAAGAACCGATATCCCTTTCTAAGGATTGATGATCTTTTTGATCAAATTCGTGGAGCATGAGTGTTCTCAAAGATAGACTTGAGATAAGGATATCATCAGCTGCACGTCATATTTCAGGAGCAGGTATGGTCTATACGAGTATACAATAATTCCATTCCGACTCACGAACATACCAGTAGTTTTCATGGATCTGATGAATCGTGTGTTCCCTCCTTATCTGGACTATTTTGTGGTAGTATTCATGGACGACATCTTGGTGTACCATCACACTCGACATGACCATGCCACCCATCTTGAGATTGTATTGAGTACATTGAGAGAGCATTGGATATATGCTAAGCTCTCAAAGTGCCACTTTTGGATGGACCAGATTCAGTTCCTAGGTCACATCATCTCAGAGGCAGGAGTTTCAGTAGACCCATAGAAGGTGAGAGTAGTATTTTCTGGGAGCAGCCTAAGAACGTTCTTGAGATACAGAGTTTCTTGGGGATGTCTGGTTACTACAGGCGTTTCATCTAGGACTTATCATACTTAGCAGTGCCATTGATGGGTTTGACTAAGAAGGGTGTGAAGTTCATCTGGTCGGAAGCTTGCGATACAGCCTTTCAGGACTTGAAAGGAAGGATGGCATCAGCACCGATCCTGATACTCCCAGAGCAGGGAATGAGCTATACAATTTACTGTGATGGATCTGGTATTGTGCTGGGAGCAGTGTTAATGCAGGGCGATCAAGTTGTTGCGTACGGGTCTTGGAAGTTGAGGCCACATGATAGGAATTAACCGATGCATGATCTCGAGTTGGTTGCAGTTGTTCATTCGTTGCGTTGTTGGAGACATTATTTTGGGAGAGCATTTTGTGGTTTTCACCGACCAAAAAATCCTCAAGTATATTTTTACTCAGTGTGACTTGAATCTGAGTGAGCGAAGGTGGGTCGAATACCTTCAGTCCTTCGATTTTGAGCTTGACTACACACTTGGTAAAGGTAATGCAGTAGAAAATTCACTGAGAAGGAAGACTCAGATACATGCAATGCAGAAGGCCAGTGGTGAGTGGAAGCTTATGGCATTGTTCTCTAAGATGCATTTGGAGGTTCACAACAGTCAGAGGCAACCCTATATTTCGTCTTTAGATGTGACTTCTACCCTCATGGATAGATTGATAATGAGACAACTATCTGATCTAGAAGGCCTAGTTCTATTGGAGTCAGTGGCAAGTGAGGACCCTCCTCTTGGGTGGACGATAGGCGACGATGAGGTTCTGTGTTTCCATGTACGAGTGTGGGTACCTATGGATATTCACGAGTAGATGATGCGGGAGTTTCATGATTCATCTTGGGTAGTTCTTCCCAGAGTTACCAAGATGTACCTTGACTTGAGATGTCAGTACTGGTGGCCGGGTATGAAGAGAGAAGTAGATGGTTTTGTTATGAGCTGTTCCACCTATCAGAAGGTGAAGGCGGAGCATCAGAGACCAGCTGGACTATTACAACAGTTACCCATTCCGGAGTGTAAATGGGATGACGTCGTGATGGACTTCGTGACTGGTTTGCCGAGGTCAACTAGAGGCAATGATGCTGTGTGGGTTTTTGTGGATAGAATCACGAAGGTATCTCACTTTTTGCCGATCAAGGAGACCTTCAGTGGTGACAAGCTTGGGAATTTGAATATCCGAGAGATCATATGCCTTCATGGGGTCCCTCGTTCTATCATTTCAGATAGGGATGCCCATTTTATATCTCGTTTCTGGAAGAGTTTTCTGAGGGCACTGGGTACACAGTTTCTTCTGAGCACAGCTTACCACCCTAAGACCAATGGCCAGTCAGACCATACTATACAGGTTCTTGAGGACATGCTGTGTGCATGTGTCCTAGACATTGGGGGATCTTGGGAAAATCACATACCCCTAGTCGAGTTTGCCTATAATAATAATTTTCTGGGAACTATTGAGATGACACCATATGTGGCTTTATACAGTAAGCCGTGAAGATCACCTCTGTGCTGGTCAGAGGCAGGTGAGGAAGCTTTACTGGGACCACGTCTCATTCAGGAGACTTCTGAGCAGGTCCAGTTGATTCAGAAGTGGATGGGTACCGCGCAGTCTCGTCAGAAATCTTATGATGATCGCCGCAGATGACCTTTGGAGTTTGTGGTTGGGGATCAGGTTTTCTTGTGTGTTTTTCCAAGGCTGGGACACAAGAAGATCAGGAGACATGGTATACTTTCACTGAGGTATTTGGGGACATTTGAGATTCTAGAGAGAGTTGGGCTGGTTGCCTATCGGCTGCAGCTACCACAGAGGTACCGAGCCATGCACAACATCTTCCATGTATCTCAGTTGCGCCACTATCATTCAGACCCATCTCACACCTTTCAGCCGGAGGTGGTTGAGCTTCATATGGATGCATCCTTCACGGAGCATCCGATACGTATCGTTAACAGGGGTACGAAGGTTCTCCATGGCCGGTCAGTTCCTCTCGTACGGGTGCTATGGCAGCATGGCTGAGTGTAGGAAGAAACCTAGGAGCGAGAGACCGATGAATGTACTCAGTGGCCAGAGTTGTTCATGTATTTATCTTCGCCACCCTTGGAAGGGAAATTCGGGGATGAATTTGTTTAAGGGGGATAAGTTTGTAAGAACCCGGTTCTTAGTTCTGAGGTACGAGCTACTTATTTTCTCTTTTCCTTGAGTGTTTTTAAGAAAATAAATAAAATGGTGGAAAAATCCCAAATTTGGAAAGTACACGTTGTGTACTTTGTCCACACGCCGTGTACTTTTGGCCATGTGGAATGAGTACACAGGACGTGTGGCCGTGTTGGCGATGAAGGGTGTATGAACCAATTACATGTCGTGTAGTGGTCCCTTACACGCCACGTAGTCAGTCGGTAGGTGAATAGTAAGGAGGTGGCCAGATGTGCGAGTGAACACGCCGTGTACTCAAGGAGACACACCGTGTAGTCATGTTAGTAGATGAACAGTTCCACGCTGGCAGGAAGACGCCAGAGGAACAGTTTAAAATTGGGAAGTACACACCGTGTACACGGAAGTACACACCGTGTACTTTGTTTTTTTCACATAAAATGGGCAGTAGCCTCCCCTGTTCATAGGTAAGGCTTATAATGGGATGAGGGAGCTTGGGAGAGGAGGACAAAGCTTTGGAGATCCACCGAGCGTTTTCCGAGAATCCGTTTCTGCCTTGGACGATCTCATTGGAACCGCACGGGTAAGCCATCCACTCTCCTTAAGCAGTTTTTACCAATTCTTCCCCTAATGGGAGTTATTTGTGTTTAATAAAGTTTTCTTTTACATCAGATCTACGCCATTATTGGGTGTTCTTGGAATCGACATTCACGTATATCGTTCGTTGGTGTCTAAGGTAGGTGGCTTGGTGTTTATTTTTCCAACTTTCATGCGTTTTGTGTGTTTTTGAGCTATGAACCCACATTTGGTGTGTTGTGAGGATGAGGACGTGGATAATTTTAACACCTAGAATTGTATAGGTGATTAATTAATGTTTTAAAACTGTGGTTTGGGATCACTGCTTGGATCCGGGACCACCCCCATGGTACGTTCCTCTGTTTAGCCGTTTGGCCAGGATAACCGAGGGTATGCCTTTAAAGAAAAATTGTAGAATTTACTTGGGAGGAATTGCTTGTTTTACTACTTGTTTACATGTTGGTCTTAGCCTGGTTACCTGTTTAGCATGACAGTAGTATTGTGATTAGCTTGTGGGCATTGTACTACCTAGCCTGTGGGAAACTTCTTCCGTGCCTATGGGCAGTTGATCCGGTACATTTGGGCGACATTACTTACGCCTGTGGGCAATCTCCGTATGCCTTTGGGTAGATTCTTGTGTGTTTGGATACACTTTACCTAAGGGTAGGGGTTTACGTTTCTGAGGATAGTTGTCTGTTTATTAGAATATTCACTGTGGTGGTTTTTTAAATTAATTGATTAAATGGATATTATAATGGCAATATAACTGGTTAAGTTAGGTACTTTCAGTATTACATACTTTATTGCATTATGTTACTGCGCACTGTTGTTGCATGTTTACACATAGCTGGGAACATGCCTTTGGTGGATGCCTTCTGAGATATATTTCTCACACCCTGTTTGGGTCTTGGTTTTTGGTCTAAACAGATTACGTTTCTGCAGGTATAAATAAGGGCAAGTTTCCTTATACAGGTACTTGAGTGCTGCTGAGGAGTAGGGGTGCATGGTACCGGGCTTACGCTCGCAATGCTACCGGCTGTTTTGATTTGGTTTTTGCTGTACTCTGTATTGTATTGCACTGTACAGTTGTGTAACATGTTTTGGATGTTTTCTTAATTGTTTCAGAGGCATGTTGCATAATTTTGTATACTGGTTGGTTATATCTACTGCAGTTTTTGATTTCAGTTGTGTATGGTTTACTGCTTCCACTTTTCCTGTATGTTTATTTTATAATCCGCTGCACTACACTTTGACAAATGAGGTCATATTTTCCCCACTATCAGACCTAGGCCCTTGCTGCTAGTCTGCAGCCTCTGGCATTTGGGGAAATGCGCATGAGGTCACGTGACGAACCGGGTTCGGAGCACCCGTTGGGTGGCACCCGGATCCATGGAATTAAATAGCATATAATATATTATGAGATGTTTTAAGATTATTGGATGACCATATTACTCTTTTCACCCATCCTATGAAAAACAATACCACTATGCATGCGTACGTATGGCTTACCATCTCTACGCTGTGGTGTAAATTGTTTTTCATGAGCACATTATTTATATGGGTACAACAAGGAATATAATTGATGTAAATAATAAATATAACATTATATTTTTTCTTTAAAATTCATATTCTATCCAATTCCATACCATTTTACCATTAACGAAATTATATTGTTGCTCGTGAGTACATGCGGCTTACCGTCGCCACGACGTGATGAGACTCATCTTCGATGTTCACCATCCAAGAATGATTATGATAATAAATATTATTAATATATATGAAATATATTACATAATAATGCTACTATAATGATATATATATCTATACACATATATGTCATTCACTTACTTTCATATGATACAAAAATGGAAACAATGTTCATGCGTACGTACGACCAACCATATCAATGAACGATGTATTTTATTTAATAATTATATTTTCTATATATATTTATATTTATGATATATAAATTATATTTTACATTTTTGGAGTAATAAATTATTATATAAGTAATATGATCAAGAATGAAATGTCAAAACATGTAGGATAACCAAAGCGATTATTACCTGAATTGTTGAATTAACTTGGAATTGTTAACAAACTGGTAATATGAAGTTATAAAAGAATCATATATAATATCATAAATATTATTATTATTCTGATATAATAATATATTTAAACACATTATACTGGAGTTTTGGACATGTTAGGTGAGTATTGGACCTATGGTAAGGGTTAATTCCTCAATCTCATTATTATCTGAGATTGTTTATGTGTAAGTATTTTCTGGGACATATTTATCATCCATTTCCATGTTTTATAAAAAAACTCAAAAGGATTATTTTAAGGTTTTATGTAAGGGAATCTTTAACCAGATCATCATTTTAAATGTTTTAAAGATATATATTTTTCTAAATCTTTTTAATTAATGTCCTTGTTTTTAAATTGATTTTAAGGATTTATTTATACGGACATGATTATTTTAAAATTTTAATTACTTTTAAAGGTATCAAAGTGGTGTGGTACACTTTGATTCAAAATTATCTTTTAAATTAATTCATTTATAAATTGTGTGAATTTTAAATGATTTCATGAAAAATAGATATTTGTCTCAAAGGGTTTTGCGGACTTCAACTATGTCAACATCCTTTACAGGATATTATTATTGATTGACGTTGATTTACAATAATAAAATATTATATATTGTATTTAATGAGTTTTGATATGTTTGACTATCAATGTGCTATTTTTATACCATTAATGGTTTATGGTCAATGTATTGACATTTCTTATGATAGTTTTAATACAAATGATTTTGTTATGTTTCACCTTTTTCATATGAGGAATGAATTATACTTAGTTAGTGATGGGCAGGGCCCTCTATGGACCTTATATTCATCGGTAGGTCTCATTAGACAAACTAGTGTCATGGAATAAGGCCTTGATAGAATATTTGTGAATGATCTTGGCCTAAGACCTTGATGCAGTAGTTATTATGTCCGACATTATGCATTCCCTCGTTATGAAATTAGTAATTACATGTGATTATTCGACTTGTAGAATATTCAACTGGATGTTTATATGGTACTATTTGATTTATTTTTACTATATTATGTTATTTTTATTTTTAAAAGGCTGTTTTTTTATTATATATATTTCCTTAAAATTTTATAGCTTCTGATGAATGATTTACCCTTACTAAGCATCTAAGGTCACCCCTTTCTTGTGTTTTATTTTCCTAGGATGCCAAGAAGTGTATTACGAATGATATGAATGGTTAATCTTGGGGAATAATGGAATTATAAAAAATTTATTTATACTCTGTTTTTTTATAGAAAGTTCAATGTAATGTTCATGTATGTAATCTATTTTACAAGACTGTTAAACTGATCGGTCCTTCGGGACTTGATTTCTTATAATCAATAAAATTTATAAAAATAATGAATAGACTCTGGGTACGTGGGATTAGTGTTCTACAAATACCCTTCCCAAGGCTCTTCCCCAAATTCAAGACCTACTGGTCTCACCAAATGGCCAAAACCAATGGCCATAAGGATGATCTCAATGAGGTGAGATCAAGAGGTAATAATCCTCTTTCATTTTCTTATGTTTTATTTTCAATTAATTTGATTTCATGTTATACCTTACCCTACCCTTATACAAGAGGTTTGAAAGCTACTTAATATTATATATTCCATATATTATCATTTTTATGGAAAAAATTCATAATCATTCTTCCTATCCACTTATTCTTATAAAAAAAACACTGTCTGTGATGTGCCAATTTTCCAAAATCATGGAAGATGTGTTTTTAATTTCCATTACATCCTTCAGATATTATCATAAAACCATTTTAATGTTTGAAAAATATTTTAAAGTGTATGATATATCCTCTTAAATGATCTGGATTTAACATATATACATAATATTATGTTATATATTGAAACTAGTTCATGATTGTCAAAGAACTGCCAAAATGATCTAAACTATTATCACTAATGATTTATCTAATGATTAATCCTCATAAAATATAAACAAAATGATTTATTGAATAATTTAAAATTTTATAAACATATGAATACCATTTAATTCCAATTCTATAATCACATTTCCATACAAAAATAAAATCAAATACAAACTGACCATGAAAAGCATGTAAAGATCGCACCTGAAACAATGGAAGGAAAAAAATACTAATAATTAAATTGTGAAATGATGTTATGAAATGGTCATATAAGATGTTATAAGGATGAATATATTTACATAAGATATTAACTACACTATTTTAACCATTATAAAGATTTTTTAAAGACATCTAAAGTATGAAAAACCCGACGTAAGGGAATTCATAACTCAATCTATAGTCTTTTGGATAAACTTTTACTTCATTAATTATGTGGTATTAAAAATTTTTGTGTGATGAATTTTGTTTATATTATTTTTAATTATGTGTATTTATAGTGTATATACATATTATATCTACTCTATTAAGTATCACTTCAGCTATATGATATTTTTAAGGGGATTTTATTTTAAAATCCTCATTTAAAATTCTGTTTTACAAAATTAAAAAGCAATGTATTTATGAAATTATTAATTTTCTGTGATTATGTTATGGTTATTTGTTATTTTTTTTATTATTCATAAAAACTATATCTCACTCCAATGCATTGGGTATGTGTATATTGGAGGTCAGTCGTATGGTTGCTCCATGTGTAACTGCGATGATTACACTACAAGGTAGCCACGAGGGTTACATTGTAAGGTAGTTGTGAGGGTTAAAAATAAAAAGGTAGCAAATTGGGTTAGTATAATAGGTTATTAATGACTCAAGATACCTTTATGGTTCAATTTATTTTCTTTATGTTTTGTGGAAATATCATGGAAATTTTATGTTTAAAAAAGTAATTATATATGGGTGTCACATAAGTCTTTTTGAAATTGATTTCATTCACTTACAAGTATTCATGGACTAATGTTTTCTTTCTGTATTTTTATACAGCTTACTAAGATTGTTTTCTCATCACAGGTTTTTAAATTATTTTTCACACGTTATAAGGTTGTGTAAGAAAAATAAGGAAGTCAAGTTAAATGTTATGATCATTTTTCAGAGAAATCATATTGTTGTTTTGTGTTTAAAATTTTAGGTTTGGGAGGAAATGGATATTATTTTAATGGTACCCACTTTTTAGGCTTGTGGGTTTATATATATGATTTATGTCCTAACATTCAAAAAATCCAAACGAAAAAGATCTTTGGGAATGTAAAGAAGTGAAATATAGTTGAAATAACTAGAATATGTAATGTTTAAGACTGAGACATTATTGTTGGTTCAAATCATAGTTTAGATAACATTAAGAGTTCATATGATGTTGGCAGAATATCATAAATTATTTTTACCTTATTTTTATGTTGAAATGGTATAGAAATTAAATATAACCATGTTTCTTCCTCTGAGATATGTATCTTTATAATGGTTTTCCACAGAAGAAATAGGGAAGCTGAAGTGGGAAGGAACCGAGAGGCTCACATCTTCCCAAATCCAAAACTGGGAATGGTGGGAATTAGAACTAGGTGGTTTGTGATGGTAATGGATCAGCTAAAGTAAGAAATAAATGGCAGTGTAATCCATGCAAGAGAACAACCAGATATACCACAAAGGAACATGATGATAGTGGAACATTTTAGGAGGAAAAAGTCTCCTGGTTCCAGTGGAACTTCTGACCCAATATCCACTGAAGGATGGATTAAAACCCTTGAAATGATATTCGATGTTTTGGGATGTTCAAATAATCAAAGGTAAGTCTTTCCATTTATCATTTTTAAGGTAAATCTGATCAGTGGTGGTCAATGGTCATTAATATCTAGGACATAGTTGAGATTTATTCCATAGGGTGGGATGAATTTAAAAGCATTTTCCTTGAAAAATATTTTCCAAAGGTGGTTCAACTTCGGATGGAGAAAAAATACCTTGAATTGAGGAAAAAAAAGAAATATTCAGTGGATGCTTATGAAGAAAACTTCACTCAACGTTCATGATACAGTCCAAATATTATTTAATACGTTGATAGAAAAATCATCCATTTTTACTTAGGATTGAAGCCAAGATATCGAAGGGAATTGGCTTTCCCATAGTTTAAAAGTTATGAGAAACTTGCCTGATGAGATGAGAGGGTATAAATAGAATCCATTGATGATCACTTTTACATTGAGAAAAAAGAGAATAAGATTTCTAGATGTAAAGCGATGGGTAAGAATTAATCAATGAAATATGATGGTAAGAATGTTCAGTTTCTAGTTTAATAAATGTGTAGTAAAAGGCACCTTGGGGAATGACTTACAAAAACTGGTAAGTATTTTCAATGGGGTAAATTTGGATATACTGCCTGATATTTTAATGAAAATGACCCATAAATTAATCCTGATAAGAAGACTGTAAAGTGTTTCAAAGGTGATAAGATGGGTCATAATGAAAATGTCGGCCCAAAGAAAGATCTGAATGATAGGAAGTAGCCAGACTATAAGCAAAAAGGTGTAGTGAGATCCTTTTTGACTACATCAGTAGATGTGGGTCTATAAAATGAAGTGGTATCAGGTACTTTGTTTGTTAACTCAGTTTTTTCTAAAGAATTTTTTAATATGGGGTCGACACATTCCTTTATTTCAGAGAAAGTTTCTTGAAAATTGTAAATATCACCTAAACGAATGAGACCAGAAGTTATTGTTAAAACACTAAAGGGAAATGTTATAATAAAAGGCATTTTTAATCTTCCTATTGTTATCGGTGGAAATACTGTACTTGAAATCCATGTTTTTTCCCTTAGTAGAGTCTGATGTCATTTTGGGTACATATTGGCTTTCTATTTATCATTCAAAGATTGATTGTAGAGGTAAAGAAGTTGTTTTTTATAAATAGTTTCTATATGTATACAAGAATAAACCCATGAAATTTATAACATATTAGGAAGCTTCTTTTGAAATATGGAAATGAATGTTATCTTGATCATATTGAAGAATACAAGGTAACTATTCAGATTAATGATTTACTAATGGTAAATGAATATCTTGATTCTTTTCATGATGAGTTACCCAGTTTTATGCCTGATCGGGTAGTTGAATTCACAATTGACATAGTTATTAATGTTAATCCTACTTCAAAACCCCCTTACCAAATGGATTAAATGGAACTTCTTGAATTGAAATGTCAGTTGTAAGAGTTTCTTGATAAAGGCTTCAGTCATCATAGGACTTGACCATAGGGTGATCCTAATTTGTTTGTTAAAAAAGTTGGTTCCATGAGGCTTTTCATTGATTATAGATCCTTGAATAACATCACTATTAAAAACAAGTATAATTTTGCTCATATCAATGAATTTATTGATATTGTCTAGGTGAATAATTATTTTTAATGGTTGAATTGAGGTTGGGTACCATCTGTTGAAAGTAAAAGAAGAAGACATCCCGAAGACTGCGTTCCCTACAAGATATGGGCATAATGATTCTTTTGATATACCATTTGGGTTCACTAATAAACCTATTGTATTAAAAGATCTTATGAATAGAATATTTTATGAGTTCTTGGGTAGGTTTGTAGTTATGTTTATTAATGACATTTAGATATTTTATAAAAGTAAGGAGGATCATGAAAAACATCTAAGGGTTATTTTGAAAACCATTATAGAAAAGAAACTATAGGGATAATTCAGAAAGTTTGATTTTTGGTTACAACAAATTTGTTTTCTTGTGAATATTGTAAATAATTATGTAATAACAGTTGATTTAAACAAAACAAAAGTGGTTCATGAATGGATAATACATAAAAATGTTACAGGAATTCATAGTTTTCTTGGACAAGCAGGTTATTACTAACATTTTGTTAAAAACTTTTCATGTTTATCTATCCAAATAACTATGTTAACAACAAAAGGTGTTAATGTTTTTTTGGATAAAAGAATATAACGTTTTCTTTCATGAACTAAAGAAGAGATTTTTGAATGCTCCAAATTTGGACCTGCCTTCTAGAAATGGTAAGTTTTTCTTCTACAATGATGATTCATTGAAAAGACATGATTGTGTTCTAATGCAGAATGACCAGGTAATTACTAATGCTTCAAGACAGCTAAAAAAACCATGAGTTAATTATCCCACACATGATTTGGAATTAGCATCTGTGGTATTTTCTTTGAAAATTTAGATGCATCATTTATAAGGAACCAAATTTGAAATATATACCGACCATAAATGTTTTAATTATATATTCACTTAGAAGGAACTAAACATAAGGCTGGGAAGATAGATTGAATTGATAAAGGATTATGATTTCGTGATAAATTACCATCCAGGAAAAGAAAAAAACATGTAGAATGCATTGATTCAAAATCGTTGTGCATCATTAACCATGTTATTTTTGGAACATGACACATTGATTAATGAATCGTTTAATTTTGGCTAGGATGTTTTTGGTGTGAGAAATTCCTCTATTTTTTTCATGTTTTAGTGTAGTTATATTTGTCAAATAGAATTAAGAAAGAATAGAAGGCTCATGGGGAGATATAGAAAAAGGTAGAATTGGTTAAAATGGGTAATTTTCTTGAATTTTACATTGATAAAGATTATGTTTTGAGAATTGGAAGAATATTATGTGTGCCTTGTGATTGTCAGATGAAGACAAAGTTATTGTGTGCAGTTCATAGTTCTCTATTTTTATTTTATCCTGGCAGTACAACGATGTACATAGATATTTGGGAGTATTACTGGTGGAATGTAATGAAAAAGATATTACTGATTTTAGCTTGAACTTCTTGACATGTCTACAGGTTAAAGCAGAGTGACAATTACTAAAGGTGATGCTTCATCCTTTATCAGTACCCATGTGGAAATGGGAGAATATATCCATGGAATTTGTTAGGGGACTACCAAAGTCTTCTTGAGGTAATAATGAAATATGGGTTATTGTTGATCAACTAACCAAATATTCTAATTTCCTTCCTATTCGAGATAATATGTCTTTAGATCATCTTTATCAACTGTACCTCAAAGTGGTTGTCAAGTTACATGGAGTTCCTATTTATATTGTATCTGACTGTGATCCCAAGTTTACTTCTAACTTTTGGAATGTCCTTCAGAAGTTGTTTGGAATAGAATTAAATTTCAGTATAACTTTTCCTCCTCAATCAGATGGGTAGTCAAAACAGATGGTTTAGACTTTGGAGGATATACTTTAAGCTTGTTCAATGGATTACCATGGAAGTTGGGATAAAAATATTTCTTTAGAATAATTTTCTTATAAGAAATGTTTTCATTCCAGTATATATATGGAACCATTTGAGGTATTATATGGGAATAAGTGTTGAACTTCATAATTTTGGGATGAAGTTAGAGAATGGAAGTTGATGGGACCAGAATTATTAGAGGAAATGGATGAGAAACTGAAGATTATCTAGTGACACATTAGGACAACATATAGAAGGTAAAAAGTTATGTAGATAATAGGAGAAACGTATTTTCTTTTGAGGTTGGTGATCATGTTTATCTTAGAATCTCACCATGGAAAGGTTTTATCCATTTTGGTAAGAAAGGGAAGCAGAGTCCATGGTTCATTGAACCTTATGAAATCATTGAGAAAGTTGGACCTGTTTCTTACTGGGTAGATATTCCTTCAAGTTTGTCTTAGGTTAACAATTTTTTTCAAGTTTTGATGTTGAGAAAGTATGTGCCAGATTCATGTTATGTTTTTAACCGATAAGAAGTTCAGCAGGAAGAGAACATTTCTTATAAAGAGAAAACTGTTCAGATGTTTAATAGAAGAGAAAACGTATTGTGGAATAATGTAATCCACTAGGGAAATGTTTTTTTGAGAAACCAAATGGATAAAGAAGCAACATGAGAATCTGAAAATGATATGAGGGGAAGGAACCCTCATTTGTTAAAAAATAAAATAAAATTTTGAGGATGCAATTTTGAGAAGGTGGGGAGAATGTAAAGCCCCAAGGTTTTAAAAATAAATTGAAATGAATGAAATGTTGATTCTCTATATAAATTGAGGGAAAGGAACCCTCAGTATTGGAGTTTGATAGAACCAACTTGATTTTTTGTTGAATAGTTACATACCCTTATGAATTTTAATATGAATAGTAATATGAACCTTGTGAATATTAAATCATATAATTATTTTATTTTATTAAATATATAAGATAATGAGATCTTTATTAGTTTTTCAAGGACATATAAAGTCAGTTACAGTTTTAAAATTATAAATTTTGGAATAAAATATGATTTTATTTAAAAATTAAATTAATCATATTTGGAAAATTATTTTGAAAAATGGAGTTAATTTTTGAATTCTATATGTTGAAAAAATTTTGGGTTGATTTTTTGGTATTTTTTCTAAAATACTTGAATTTTTGGTGAGTAATGAAATTCGATACTTACGAAATATGAAAAATAAATGAATTTATGCATCATTATTGCGTCATGAATGATTTAAATAGCCATTAGTTATTAATAACATTATCTTATTACTATTTTGGGTCACATGAATCATGATTATTCATATTCTTGAGAAAAAATATTAAACCAATGTTAAAAATAATGTAAACACCCCCTCTCCTCCACTATAAATACCACGCTCAACACCCCTATTCCTATCACACCTATCAAGATTTGTTAATTATATAAGTTTGGACCAATCCTCTTACCCAGATTCTTCCCCAAATCCATGACCTTTTGGTCTCACAAAAAGGCCAATACCAAAGGCCTTAAATAGGATCTTAAGGGGAAGAGATCAAGAGGTAATAATCTTCTTTCATTTTCTAATGTTTGTTTTTAATTTCTTTTATTTTCATATAATACCCCCCCTCCCCTTATACAAGAGGTTTGAATTCCCCAAAATTAATTTTTTGGGATTATATCATGTTTATATAAAAATTAATCATCATTCTTCCTCTCCTGTTCCTCTTATTTTAAAAACAGAAACAACTTCCGTGATGTGCTGATTTACCAAAATCGCAGATGATATGTTTTCAATTTCCATTACTTCAGTAAAATCTGATCATAAAACCATTTTAGTGGTTGAAACAGATTTAAAATTGTATAAAATATCCTATTTAATGTTCTATAGTTAACATATATACATAATATTATGTTATACAATGAAACTAGTTCATGATTACCAAAGAATTGCCTAAATGATCTGAATGTTTATCGCTAAAGATTTATCTAATGATTCATCCTCATAATATATAACCAAAATGATTTATAGAATTATTTAACATTCAAGAAAAACATGAATTCCATTTCATTTCACTTCTGGAATTTTATTTCCCTACAACAAGAAAATCAAATACAAACCGACAATGGAAATCATGTAAAGAATGCACCCGAAATAATGGAAGGAACAAAATACTAATAATTAAAGGGTGAAATGATGTTAGGAAATGATCATATAAGGTGTTATAAACATGAATATATTACTTTAATATATTAATAACAAAATTTTAACAATTTTATATGATTATTAAACATGTTTTAAGTATTATGAACCTGGGATAAGGGAATTCTTAACCCAATTACCATTCTTTGGGTTCACCCTCTACTTCATTAATTATGTGGTATTAAAATTTTTTGTGTGATAAATTTTGTTTATATTATGTTTAATTATGTGTATTTATAGTGTATATACTTATTCCATCCACTCTATTACGTTTCAATTCAATTATATGATATTTTTAAGGGGATTTTCTTTTAAAGTCCTCTTTTAAAATTCTATTTTACAAAATTCAAAATCACTGTTTTTATGAAATTATTCATGTTGTGTGATTATGTTATGGTTCTTGGGAATTGTTTATGATGAAGAGTGATACCTATATCTTCCTCCAATACATTGGGTATGTGTTTGTTGGTGGTCTGCCGTATAGTTTCTCCAAGTGTAAGTGTGATGGTTACATAATAAGGTAGCCATGAGGGTTACGTTAAAAGGTATCCGTGAGAGTTACAAATCATAAGGTAACTAAGAGGGTTACATTATTTTGTAAGTAATTCCTAATATAAATTTATAGTTATATTTATGTTCTTCATGTTTTGTGTAATTCTCATTTAAATATCAAGTTTCACAACGTCAGTATATATCTGTGTCAAGTATTTGTTTAAAATTGATTTTATACCTTTACAAGAATCCGTGGACTCATGTTTTCTTTTTTTTATATTAATTACCTAGATTACTATACTCATACTTAGTTTTTAAATGATTTTAATAGGTTATATGGATGTTTAAGATCAATAAATAATTCATGTCAAATGTTATAAAGATTTCTCAAAGAAATCATGCGGTTGTTTTGTGTTTAAAAGTTTATGTTTTGGAAGAAATGGATAGTGTTTTAATGGTACCCACTTTTTATGCTTATAGGTTGATATGTATGTGTTATGTCCTAAATTTCTAAAACTGTAAACCAAAAGATATTTGTGAATTTAAAGACATGAAATCTATTTTAAATAACTAGAATATGTAATGTTTAAGGTCATGATATTATAAATAGAGGTGATATTAACATCGGTACATTTGAGTTATTTCACAAGCTTTCATATAAGTGTGTGAATCATGAATTAAATTATTCCTTTGGTAATTTTTATAACATAGTTAAAAGATATTTTGAGTTTTGATCTTATGCTCTCATGATTTTGGGTTTAGGTTAAACGTTTTTAAGCCATATTATGACTATTATCTTTCCATGTTTATCTTTTATGGATTTATGTTCATATATCATGTACTCTGATGATCAATTATGTATTATGATTATTTATCATGTTAATATGAGATTTATCCCATGTTCAATTTGTATTATATGATTTTTATCTCATCCTTGATGACATGTTGATATGTGTTTTCCCTTATGAGAGCTCACCCCTTTCCTATTTTTTAATTCTACAGGATTTGAAGATGGGTATTACAAGTGATATTTTTATAATGGGATTTATAGTTAATATGTTATGAAAAATGTTGAATAGTATTATAAGTTAAGTTTTTTTTGGTAAATAATCCACCAATACACTAATACATCATTTCTCTAGTTTGTGGGACCATTTTTGATATGGAATGTCTATTCATATAAAATAATGACATAATTGTAAATATTTCTATTTTTTAACCATACATCTACTTGACTTTGTTCTAGACTACCACTACTCTTATTTTTGATGCTTCAGTATCACAACCAACTCCACTATTACCCATGCACCGAGGTCTTTGTTCATCTAGAATTTCCCCAACACCTTTTGAACCCCATTTGTCACTTTATAATATTATTCCATTTAATAATTTTAAAAAATTTAATCCTCTTATTTAGATCATTTTTAGTTATTTAATATTCAATTTTACTTTTCAATGTAACATATACTTCCTTTAGATCTTCAACTCACTTTTAATTTAACTTTAAACAAGAATCAAGGTCATCAATCACCTTATCATATTATTATATTTTTATCTTGAAATATACTAATTATCCTGAACCTTCTCAACAAATTGATTAATCTTTTAATTAATTTTTTATCCAATCAATATTAGAGTTATTATGATAAACATATTCATAATTATTTTGTAATAAAACTATATTTCAATTTTTCTTTCTTTGAATAACAATATTTTTATTTTCCCTCTCAAATTCCATTTTTAGAAAAAAACAGCTTTGGATAGATTGTTTTCCTCTTTTTTATATGTTTCATTTCAAACCTTAGTCATTATTTAGTATTATATAAAAGACTCAAATTCTATTTCACCTTCCTTTACAGACTATTAATCATAATTTTTCTTTTATTTCAAGCTCCTTACTTTGAATCTTCTTACTGGGTGAACTTCCAAATTTAATGTATATTTATTTGGGTTTTTTCATTCCTTCTTTGTTATTTTTTATTTATCACCTTCATTATCTAGTTTCCTTGGAAACATTGAAAAAATATATTAAAATTTAACACATCCAAAACATTTTAAGATTTTATTTCCATTAAAAATTCCATTCCCTAACATAAATTCTCTAGAAATAAGATATATTAATTCATAACCTACATTTTATTGATCATATTCACCTTAAGACATGACCTAATTTAAATAGTTTTAAATTTAATTTATTTATTTGAGTAGTTTTATATTACTTTTACTTGAAAAATATCTCATATGAAACTTTTCTAATTTTTAATACATCCAAATACAATTTTACCAAGTTCATTTATTTAGGAGTTAATAATTTTTATTATAAAGAGTTTTAATCTTTATCGAGATCTTCATCACAATCTATATGTATTTTTATTCATAATCAAGAACCTTAATATCTCTAACCTCATATATAATTTTATTGAATAAGATATCAAAATTTTCATTTGGTTACATATTTAGATAATTAAAATTATATTGTAGGGCTTGAAGCTAAACCTCCAATACTTAGGTTTCACTTTCATATATATTTTCCAGTTTGTCCCACATTACCTTGAAATTAATGAATCTCATTAATTTAATGTAAATATGGTTATAAAAATCTCAAGATAGGTCATTTGAAAATTTTAAATCAATATCAAGCATATTTATGTCTACCTATGTCATGGATAATTTAGAGGGATCACTTTCATTTATTCCACAAAAAATAGTAGATAATAATTTAAAACCAAGTGGATGTAGGTGTGATGTCATTTAATTATTATAGATATGGTAATTTCATTAATCAATCATGGGTAATCATTTTTGGTTTAGTGTGTTCTCTTTAGAGATAAACCATAGATGATATATTCATTTCCTGAAGCTTTTATCTAATGAACACTCATAGTGGAAGCTCTCATGTTGGAATTTTCCTCTTGTTCATGGATATTTAGTATTTCTATTGTTGGTTTCATTATGATTTTTCATCGATTATTTTCAATTGATATATCATTTTTTGGAGGCTACCTTTCTTTTGTAAGGTGAGGTGCAAATGAGGTGGTGTTTCAGGCATGGATGAGTTTTTCTGTCTCATTTTGTGGCTAGATCTAGTGTTATGGTCTCTAGATTTCAACCATAATGATGATAGTGATATTCATAGGTTGTGTTATGATATTATGGTATAATACTTATTATGGATCTATCTAGTGTAGGCAATTTTTTTTTCATCCATGATGAAAATTAGGGAATTAAAATCCCTTGGTCGCTATGAGTGTTGATGTTAATTGGAAACAATGATGTCAATGGAGTAGTCATTGGTGAAGGTTTGTTGTTTTTTTTACGACGTGACATCAGCTAGTTGGGTTCTCACTGGAGAGGTGGAACTTGTGATTATACTTGATTTTTAGGAGGTGGAAGGATCAATGTATGGATTTGATTGTATTTGAGTAGTTTTTGAATTTTGAAGATGTTTTTTGTTGATTTCTCATTTGTTTTTTTGAATTGAAATCTTATAATGTGGGTGCTGGTTTTCCTTTTTGGATTGAATGTATGGCTACCACTAAACCATAAAGTGGAATTTTGAAAATTTTAAAAAATATATTTGGAGGGTGGGGGTGAATTTTTGGGTAACAAGTTCTTCTATTCTATTATATATATTTTTCTTATTACTTAGAACAAATCAAACATGTCTATTTTTTGAACATTGACTTAATAACCAGATGAAATATGTAAATGAAAGTGGATGGGTGTTTTACTTAGTTCATTGCAATGAGATACTATAAAGATCATAAACCATCAGTGTGTCAGCATACTAGGGAGTAACAATTTTCATTATATGTGTGACAAATATTTAGGAAGTATAAACTTGCGATCCTAGGAGAACTTTATGAAAATATTCCACAATAAACTTCATTGAGTAAAGTATAATAGAGTTTAATGGCCACACACAGTTCAATTATAGTAATTCTACATAATGAAAAAAACTAGGGCTAGAAAATGTGTTTTTGATGAGCTTTTGTTTCTATATTAGTTTATGTTCATGAATTTATCTTTTCAAAAATGAATCACTTCCCCACTTTCTTCTAGATTCATTGAGTATATATTTCATAGATTAATGAGAACTCATATATTTGGAACTCTCTATCTTCTCTTAATTCCTATTTAAAAATTATGGGTATTATATTTCCATATTTTGAATATGGAAAACCCTGAAATACACACTTATGAATCCTATTATTTAAATCTTTTTAATTTTAATGATCTCCCTAAAATATAATGATTTCCATTCCTTAAAATTGTTTGATTTCTTCTTTATTCATGTTTGAATTCAATATATATCATTTAATGCAATTGATGATATTTAAAAAATAAGGCTGGAACATTTCTTCTCCCATATATACAAATGTTTTGGTATGACGCTCAAGGTCATAGAAAACTACACTTATTTCTCTTAACATGTTTCCAGAGAGTAGACATCTCCAACTAACTATTATCGCTAAAAAATAACTAATATTTATCACAATAAGAAATCCTTCTCACGATGTGGTCATAACTATTCAAATTGAAAAGGGAATAAACAATACATTTCCTATCCATGGTGCAAAAATGTCTCATTACATATTTACTTGAGTCATGAAAATGACTCATATATATTCCCTTAGTCTAGAAAATGAGTTATACATATTCCTTTAGAGTCATGAAAATAAATTTTACTTATCCCCTTAGAGTTGTGAGAATGAATCTTATGTTTTATAGGGTGGACTCCATAACATTACCGATTATTACACTTCACTAAACATCATTATTTTAGGTATATATGGAATAACACAATGCATTATCAAATTTATTGTAAACTAGAATAGTTATATTAGCATGTTATAGAAAAAATATTTCATATTAGGGGACTCCACAAAATTCAAAACTAAATAAAAATATGATTTTTTGATGTAAATAGGGATACTTCTTCAAGACATTACTGAATTCTATATGAGTTAAAAATTGTTAGTTTTATATATTTTAGAGTCAAGTTCCAAGAATTTTATATTTTCTAGTCATCACATCACTAAAATACCTTCATGCATAGTGATAAGTATTTGGATACTTTACCATATATCCTTTCCTCTTATCAGAATTACTTATAAATATATAGGGATGGTTCCATACCTTTTCTAAATTAAAGCTTCCTAGAATCATTTATTTCAACATAGAATGTGAAGTTAATCCAGGACACTATTATATTTACACATCTCTCAAACATTTACTTTTAAACATTCCTATACTTTTCTATATTTTAATAATATTCTCAACCCTGATATTTTCATGAATTTGTCAAAATAATTCCAAAACACCTCCATGGGAACCCACAGCTGCTCAAAAAACATTGTAACCAAGAATAAATATAATTTCGTGAGTCTCCTCTAGTAATTGTTCTATATCTCCTTAGTGAAACTATATGATCCTTTTTTAATTTATAATGCTTCCAACTAACACAAAATTCAAAAAATAGATTATTACCCCTTAGAAACACCTTCTTACTATGATTCAAACAAAATAGAATTTTTTAAAAAATACAAGTTGAAAATTCTAATCCAGTATAATCATTTCATTAAAATAAGGTACCATATCCTAGAAAGTAACTGAATGTACATATTAATTTTTCTTTCATTATAAATATTTATGAAATAGATAAATCACAGATGTCAACATCATCCTCTCACAACTCTTCCAAATCCTTTAAAATTTGTTTGACATAGACATTTACGTAATTTTTTAGCATTTCATTTATTGGAATAACCATTTAATGACCCATAGATGTTTGTTTCACAAAAATCCACAATGAAAAATTGAATTATATTAATATTATAGTATATATACGATAAATTTAAATAAATCTATAAAAATAATTAAAACCATCAACTTTAATTCCTAAGAAAACATTTTTAGGATCTAAAAGAAATTTAGGATGCGTGAAAATAAATTCCTTCCATAATTTGAAAGATCAAGGATATATCAAGAATTCATTATTATGCATTCCAATTTCATAACTGTGAATTCTTTCGAAATTGTTTCAAGGCGTAAATAACATTTTTATCCCATTTTAACTATAATATAATGGAAAACATTCATTATTTGTTACTCTTTTTTCAATATCTTTTTCCTTAAGACTGGATGTTTAAAATCAGTTAAATTTTTTCTTTAATAATTATAACCCCATTATAACATGAATTCATTCTAGAAAACATGCCTATTATTATAATTAATACCGTTTTTAAATTTTATTTTCATTTCTGCTCAAAAAGAGTTGAAAATTTTGGAAATATCAAGAGTTTCTTAGAGAATACAAAGGCATTGTCATTTTTTATAAGTTATTTTATAAATGAACTTGATGTGATATAATTTTATAACAAAAAATTGGATTTTTAGGACCATTATATAAATGTTGATTTCCATAATTTAATAACTCATAAAATTATATAACAATTTTATCCATTTTTAAACTTAATAATACATTTTTTATACCCTTAAGAGATGATTCTGCTTCTTTTTTAAAAAGAATATTACCAAACCAAAATTTATCATTGACTATTTTCTCTATATGATATGTAAATCCTATATTATTTTTAGGAGTCTTGCTGTCTTATGGTCTATTAGAATGTAGTTCAATTTCATTAAAATTTTCATACCATACCCATGTAGTATATTCAGTTAGAAGTTGTTTTTTTTGTTGAAATAGAAATATACTTTAGATCCAATCATCCATTTCTCTAATTTTCAATTATAATAGGTATATATTACTATTCACTTGAAATATTGATCCTTAGATTAAAAATAAATAGATTTAATTTATCGTTCCATAAAATCATCCATTTTTCTTGATATAAAATCCATTATTTATCCATTATTGTTTCATTAATTTTAAAAATGTATTTGTTAATAATGTCCAAATTATAATTTTAAACTAATAATAATAAACTTATAAAATAATTTTATTCAATCAGTAGCTTATAAATAATTTTTTCCTCGAAAATATGCATATGAAAATATTTTAACTATTTTAAAAATAATAAAAAATAATTTTTTATGAGAATAATTATTTACTTTAAAAACATATAAAATAAAATTTTCCCATAATAAAATTATAAAAAAATAATGGGTCTCTGTTCAAAAAAACACCCAATATTAGGGTTTTTTTAGAATTTCTTATTGAAAATTATCTATAACCAATATTAGTTATGAAAAATAGTTAATAAAATTATCATTATTTATTAAATATATGAAAAAACAAATTCCCATACATTTTAGAATATAACCACATAAAAAAGTGTCACTTATTATAACTATAATGTTTTAAATGTTTTTAAAAATAGTGGAATCAAATTTATAGATACCTAAAATATGAATAAAATAAACACCGAATTTGAAACACATATATAAAGGTAAAGGGTGTTATTTTTATAAATATGTAGTGACTTCATATATTATAATGATAAAAATAATACACATACATAAATTCTGATTTGAACACAAATAGGGATTATATTTTATGTTAATTTTATATTTTGATCAAAAGAAGTCAAAGATATATATAGATAAGTCTAATTACCTAGTTCACAATGCCATGTGGTATAAAATTAACAGTCTTAAGGTCAAAATAATATTTTCTCACCTAAGAAAAAAATAATAAATGTAATAGAAAAATTAACAAATTTAATTCAAGTCAAGGTTTTGGTATGATGAGAGGGTTTTGGAAGAATAATAAAAATTTCCTAAATTTGTAAAATAAAATAATCTAAATAATGAATTGTTCTTGTGAGGGTTTCATTTGTGCAAGGGTTTCAGGTGGGATATAAAAAAGTGATAGTTTCAGTGAGTGAGTTGCTATTAAATATAATAAGATTAAATGATGACTGAAAATTTATTTTTTTAGAGTTTCATGGAGAACTATCAACGAGGAGTATAATACTCAATAAGGGGGTGTCATCATAGTTTAAAAGATAGGGGTGACCGTGTAATATTGGTGAGTGGGTAACCATAAAAATATTATTTAGGGATGGTGTGATGTCATTATTTGAGGGAGGAGGAATCATTGTGATTTGAGGGAGGGGAATTTTTAGGTGGTGGGGTGTGATAGCTTTGAGTAGGGATAGTAAGGATGTGTGAGAGGGAACAAATAGGTTAAGAGGGGTAATAGAAGAGGATTTGGATCTAAGAATTTGGTTGGATAAAAAAATAATGATAGAAATTTATATAATAAAACATCTCTAATCATAGGGTTAAATTAAAAACCCATATAATTATCATCTAACGAGTGTTTAGGTTGACACCATTTAAAATTTCATTAATAAATAACCAATTTTTTAGTTTTTTTATCAAAATATTAATTCTTAGAAATATTTAGACCCCTCTAAATAGCTTAAAAACCTAGACCAAGGTGATATATGGAATCAAGTGTGTCATCTGATCATTAAAGATAAATAAATAATATAATAATATTTATAGTTATATGTTGGAAAGATTAAGAAGAGATTGGTTCTTAGAGGGATGTGATCCGAGTGAATTTTAATTATGGTATCTCAGAACAAACAAAGGAGTGTATACATGTTTTAAATTTTTTGAGTATAAGTTTCATAGGTGATTAAGTAGGTAAAATATACCTCTAGATAAATATTAGTGTTTAAGTAGGAGGTTAAGATCGATAGGATATAGAAGATAAAACAAAAATTAAGGGGGTTGGGAAAAGGTGTTGCTTCCCTTCCACTGAGTGTCTAGTGGTGATAAAAATGGACCCCGGTGGTCTCTCTAGGAGTCTTATGAGGTCCATCAAACTACTTGTGGGTATGTTGGATTTTTTTAAAGGAGGTTAATGAGTTTTATTTCACAGTCAACCCCACCTGTATTTTAATAAAATATATCTTATGTGAGTTCTATTTAGATATCCACTCCATGCCTTATTCGCCTATTGGTTCACCATGTGGGGATAGATTTTCAGGTGCTTTCTAGGGTGGTTTGTGGTAATCTCTTCCCACTTTTAATCTTTTATGTATTTCTCCCTTACTATAATTTTATTGTGTTTTGGTAATACCCTAATATTTTTAAAGAATAAAATTTTATTTGATATTTATTTTATGTATTTTTACATGAAACACTCTGTTTTATCTTATGTTACATATAACCCCAATATTTATATGTTCGATAGTGTATTCATCACACAACACTGAACATAAACACACTATAATATATAATATCGTTTTCTCATAGCCATTAATTTGTGTGTATGAATAGTAGTTACTAAATTTTAATAAATGTATATATATTCATAAATTTATTACTCAAAATAAATTATTTATAAATTTTTAGTAAATAATCAATAAATTTTTTAGTAAAGTGATTTTATTTAAAAAATATGATTTCATAAAAAATGATTTTTATTAACTATTATTAAAAAAATTTATGATAATCAATTATTGGAAATTTTAGAAAATTTTATTGATAAAATTCAATTCATTTTTAGATCATAATATCAAAATTTACCTTGGGATAAATTTTTAGACTTTTCAAAAAACATTTATTTTTCAATGAATTGCGCACAATACCTATTTTTGTAAAAATATCTTTTCATTTTATAAAATAAACTAAAATAAATTTCCTATTATTTTTTAAATTAACATATTTAATTTTTAGTTATATTTAATTCACTTAATTTTTTTTAATGAACTTTATATTGTTTTTTATAAGTATGTTCTTGGGTTTAAAAATATGTTGGTCTAAATACTGTTATTATATGAGTATTGTTTCTTCATTTTAATTAATTAAATTTAACCTTATTTGGTAATGTTTTAAATAAAATTTATAAATTATAAATTAGAAAGAATTAATTTAGTTTCAAAAAATTATTTTATTAATTATTTAGTTAATATAGAACCACATGTTTCTAAGAAATAATCTTCTTAAGAAAACCTGCCTTTCTTGTAGTGTCTGCGAGATTAATATTAAATTAAAAATTTCCACTTATATTAATTGAATTTTAAAAAATATATTTAATATTTTGAATTAGAATAATTTATAATGTTTAATAATTAGTAATTGATGTTTTATCATAATGATTAGTGAAACCATTTAAAATTAATCACAACGATTAAGGTAAAAATGAGTTTACTGAGGGATTAAACATAAAACATAAGGAACAAAATGAGCCAGAAACTTTTACAAAACCTATTTTAGGACCATATTTATAAATTATCCCTTATATTATAAATACTGTAACATTATGGGGGCTTTTTTACATGAAACAAATGCGGGTGGAATTTAAACTTTTAAAAGAAATAACAAGTGTGCCAATCACCCCACTTATTAAATGAAAAAAAATGATTTCCAGGTTTTCAATCACACCACTTATAAAATTCCACCCTCTCCTCCCATATTTACACCTTAAAACCAATTGTTTTTTGATAATAGATTCCCAAATAGCTTCAAAAATTCACTCCAATCATCTGAGAATCCTTATTTTGGGCATATAGATAACCTAGGAAGGCCTTTGTTGGAAACCTAAGGAGGATAGCTGAAGAATAGGTAATGTTCTTCAATGGGTGTTTTTATTTTATTTATTTCCACACATCCATCAATTATTATTATATCATGAAGATATAATAAAATCCGAATATAATATATACTGATATGTAATTATGTTAATGTTATGAACTAAAACTAAACACACTTCCATCAAATGAGTTACAAAATCATCATTTGTGTATACGGTGGACTACCACCTCGCAAAACGATGTCATTCATTTTTCAATTACCACTTCTCAATGTTGTGTATGAAGATGGATATAAATTTTATATATGATCATTATAAATTTATTATACATATTGATTCATTTTATCATATATTACTTTTATATTCCATTCCTTAAGGGATTTGATAACATCACTCGTGTGTATGAAGAACGACCGCCTCTCTAAGAGATGTGATTTATTTTTTTCACTAACATGTTACATGGAAACTAAAAAGGGTAAATATAATTAATAATTTTTTTATACACAGAAAAATTGTGATATTTTTGAAATATTTATTATTATGGAAATATAATATTTCATTTTATTTCTTAATTTTTCAGGCACTGAAAAAGTGATAATGTCATTCATATACATGTGGACGACCACCTTCAAAAATTGATGTGACTCTCTTTTATTCACCACACAAAAAGAATTATATGTGCATATATGTATATATAAATAAATATTTTGGTATTTATTATATTATTATTATTATCTAAAGATAAATTTTGCTCATATTCATTCCATAATGATCATTGAAAAATGGAAACATTACTCATGAGTATGTACGTCCTACTGTCTCCATGATCATAACTTTTGTTCATTTTTCATAACCAAATTTCATGATAGGTTGTATAAAAGAACAATTGATTTATAAATTTTTTAACTATCATTATTTTTATATCAGGATATATTTAAATAACAACCCCTTTGACCATAGTTAACCTATTAAAGACAATTTTGACACACAAGTGAAATATGGTAAAAAAACCAACTTAAAATTAATTGTTCAAAGTAATTTATAAATAATATTTATAAGTGAAATAAGAGTAATAATAAAATTAAAAAAGGTTCTCAAGAAAATAAAAAATCAACATATGGTTATTATTTATTAATATAATGAACACACATGATGAAACAATCCCATTATAAGGGTTTTTCTCATCTCAATTTTATTTCTGTGAGATATATAACATATTCATGACTTATTTTTACTGTTCAATATATATAATAACCATGAATGTATTTTATATTTATTATTTATAAATTTTTAGGGATTTTCATATCTATTTGAGTGTCTATATTTTTTTTGGGTTAAGGTTCTAATGTTTCCAAAGTGGTAAGTGATTTTTATCTCAATTTTCTTTCTTCGGAACATACTTTATAAGACATACATATATTATTATATGTGGTTTATATATATACCATTTTAAATTTTATATAATGAATTTATTTATTCTCATTATATTTTATGTTCAATTTAATTTTAACCTTTCATGGTTATTATTATTTGAAGTTATAAAATTGGTGAGAGTATTTTGTTACTATCTCATCATTTATCAAGATTGTGTATGATTAAGTCTCCATTTTTTAAATCTTATAATTCTATAGAATTATTTTATCATTTTTTTATTAAAGATATTTTCAAGTAATTTCAACATTTTTCCACTCTTTGGTACTTAATTTTTTTGAGAAAGCATTTTAAATAAAATTCAACTTTTATTCTCTCTTTGATCAGAAAAATGTTTTCTTTCAGAACTATGTTTTCTAAAAATAATTTTCAAAAAGGGATTTAGAAATTGATTTTAAAATAAAAAATAATGGTTTCCTCAAGAAATATTTTAAATAATTTTTTAAATCCTACTTTACAATATTTAATTTTTATTTTCAAATAAAAGTATTTTCAAAATGTTCTATGTTTTAAAAATTGTTTTTCAGGATAAAAAGGTTATTTACCCAAAAAGGTTTTAATAATATTTTAATGGTATTTACATTCATCAATATAAATAATTTTGTTTAATTATGATCCAATGTGGATATTCTTTTCTAATACCATCCACATTATTTCCCTAGATGGATTAAGATTATTTCAATGAGATTATTATGGAACCCATATCTTTTCTATTGGATAACCATATTTCAAAGAGATTGTTTTAGAAACCATTTTTTTACGTGTTAACCATGTTTAAAGTGATTTTTATGGAATATATTTGTTTTCCATAGGTTAAATATTCTTCCAAGAGATTTTTATTAAACTCATTTATGTTCTGTGGGTTAATCATGTTTCAAAAAGATTGTTATAGAACCCATTTTTTTCAATGGGTTAGTCACGTCTCAATGATATTAGACTAAAAACCATTTATTTTCAATTGGAAGATCAAGTTATAAAATCTTAATGATTGTTTTGATGAGTTTTATGATGAAATATCTATGTACATTATTCATTTTTTTGTTCTTACCAATTATATTTGATGGGTGAGCCCATTATAGCTTATACGATGGGTGTTTCAAGATAGTGATTCAATGAATTGGGTAATGATTATGTTATTTGGAGAATTATATTAGAATCTGTCTATATGTTTATTCTAATATTTAGGGGGTTTTATGAGTTATTTAGGGGGTTTGAAAGTGTTCTATGAAGATAATGTCCCAATAATACCAATATATTTTATCTATCCTTACTATGGGTTTATAATGTTTCATTTGATCTAGATTTATATCACATGGCTCATGATTATTGATTCATATGACTATTCAATTTTTTAAAGACTTATTCCTTTTCTTCATGATTGATGATCTAGTTATTTATTGGAATGAATATTATTATGTTATACTAACACACTTTAATTATTCCATAAGACCCTTATGTTCTTCTTATGCTCACAAATGACATTTATTTGTTAATTATTACATTATCCCTTATTTATAATTTTAGTGCAACATTATTTTTTTCCCATGGTTATAAAGAATGAGTTTGAACAAGTTAAATGTAAAATGAATTTCACATGTATTATCATTATGTCTTAATGGGAAAAAGAAAAGATGGGTTAAGTTAGAGAAAGTCTCATTTTAATTCAAGTAAACTTTTATGTATGATTTTAACCCAATTATCTAAAATTATAGACATAAAATGTCATAAAGGATTTAAGTGATTAAATTTTTAATTTTGATGTTTTAAGGTCTATATGAAAAAATTGGGTCACAATTATCAACATCGAAGCAAAAAATATAATGATTTGCTTTTCAACACTAGATCTCAGAGAGCATGTTTGAGGTTGTTATAGATGGTATCAAATGATAGTTTTATATATCCTTTGATATTATAATTTTTTCATTTGATAATATCTTAGGAGTTATGGATAGCATCATAGGTCTATAAAGCTATGTTTTAACATAAGTTCAAAGTCGTAGAGAACACTTGTAAGGGGTTTAAGTAGTAAAACTTTTGGGGTTATTAAAGATATTTTTTGAGATATTTTATTTGGATTGTGTATTTTTAAACCCAAGGATCATCGTAAAGAATAATTTAAGGAGGAATGTTTAAAAAAAAAGGAAAACTCTAAGGTAAGTTAACATCCCATCACATCTGGAAAGGCTGTGAGGTTTGAACCCACAACCGATGGGGGACAAGGGTATATCCCTAACCAATGGCCTATGTGATTTCCCAGTAAGTTATTAATTTGTATAAGTAAAGACTAATTTTATTTTATTAACATATTGTATTTTATTTTATGAATAATTTTTGATTCATCTTGGAATAATATATGATCAAATCCTATAAATCATTGGGTTATGAACTTAGTTAGAAAAAGGTTGAAGATTTTTTAGGGTAGTTATTTATGAAATTATTTGGTTTGGCCTTTGGGTTTTATTATTTAATTTTGAAGATTGATTTATAATATGATATTTATTTTTTGTTTTATCTTACCATTTTCTAACCATTTTCTTTTTGGTTAGTGTCTCAAGATAAGAGTAATAACTTGTTATCCCTTTAATGGTAATGTGGTAATTAAAATTTTATGTATTTATTCAGGAATGAAAAATTCATCTTGAATACTAATATTTTTGTTAAAAAGATGTTAATATATTTATAATTGGATAAATGGTGAAATTCTACATGAAAGGTAAGTATATTTCACTATTTTTTCAGTCTAGATGGTGAAGAAATTACTTAACTCTAAGAAAAAGATCCAGAAAAAAAGTTTTATCCTAGAACCTAAAAATTTTAAAACCTAAAGACTTTTATATAATCAAATATTTATGGTTTTTAGACCCTTAACGTTCCATTTATCATTCAATTTCTTGTGATCAATGGCCTTAGTTTCTCTCTATAATTGTTTTTTTCCTTTTTCTATATTCCCACTGATGTTCTCATATTTGGAAACCAAGTTATATGTTATTATATATGTCTTTTTAATTCCCTTTTTATCTTATTAAGAGAACGTTTTATAACACTTTTTAAAATATAGGTTTACAAAAAAATAATTTTTAATGTCCAATATTTGATTACCATGATAAAGTTCAGATTATAGGGATGCAATTTATTAAAGGGGGGAGGATGTAACATCATAATATTTTAAAATAAGAAAATTATATTTGATAGCATAAAAGAAAATGAAATACTATGTTTTTCTTGGATTACACAAAACACTTAGTTTGTCTTACATTATATGAAGTCAGAACTTTCGGACCAACACATGATCCAGGAACAGAAGTCAGAACTTTCGGACCAACACAAGATCTAGGAACAGTTGTCAGTGCACAACCAGCCATAGGGTTTCCACAAAGCACGCTTGATTCTGGGAGGGTCCACTCCTCAAGCTATGTTTCAACATGTCAAATTACACCAAGTCCCATGAAAAGGTATCTCAAAGGTACGTCTTGTCATAGGGGTCTAAATGCAATAGACGACGAGTCAATCAGACACCCTATATGGGAGTTATTAGCTTTTTAGTCCTGGTGGCCCAGTTGGATTCGTGTACGATACAACCTGACTGTATCTCAACATTACCCCGAACATAAGTGGGGTGAACTCAAAGAGACCGTTGTGCTCCATGAATATTAGCACCGCTGACGGTTCATCAAACGATCGACCGGTGCCAAAGATATTGCCAATGGATGTAAAGGGTCGGTAATGGGCTTGGGCCTGGTCGAACCGACTAAGCCCAACCCAGACAGGGCCAACCCGGTCATCCCGTTAGGTTCAACCCGGTCCACTGGGCCCAACCCAGCGGACTATGAGGGCGGTTCGGCCTGGAGGCCGGGGCCGATTCGGCCAGCGCTGTGAGGGGTGTGGCTCTAGTGACTTAGACCGGAAGGTCGGAAGGGCGCCGGGAGGCCGCACAGGGCTTGAGGCAGGCCAACAGGGTGTGGGGAAGGCCGGCTGGGCACCGAGCAGGTCGGCTGGGTACTGGGTAGGGTGTGCGGGAGGCCACACGGGGCACCGGAAGGGTGCTGGGAGGTCGCGCGGGGCGCGGGGAGGGCGTCGGGAGGCCGCGGGCTGACGGGCTGACGGTCGGTAGTGTTCGGCCAGGAACACCAATTTGTGGAGGTCGTGGGTAGCGCGAACTTTGTCATTTCCACCTTCGTCACCTCATTGCCGCTTTGAAGAACACCATAATAAAGAAGAATCGATGGAGGATAACATTCCATGTTAGGTTATCCCACATTCTCTACATTTAGGGAGGTATCAATTGGCTCAACAAGATAAGCAGTTGATGAATAACACATCCACAACAATCCATTTCTATCTGATGAAGAAGGTAAGAAAAGGTATAAAATCATCAAGTAATAAACCCCCAACCTTGTTCGTTGTTCATCGTTGTTGGTGTGAGAATGCGAACATTGATTCGTTGAATATGGACACGTCATACGTTGAAGGAAGCTTCGAGAAAGGAAGTCAAAGTCGAGGTCAATGTTCATCATCGGTGGAGCGTTCTTTGTTGAGGGATAATTCTTCATGGAGGATGCGTTCTTCATGGAGGACGCGTTCTTCATTGGAGAGGCTTCCTCCCTGAGGTCCTCCCAACTCTCTAAAGCCAAGCCTTTCCCCAATTACACCATGAAGGAAAAGAAATAGCTAATATCAAAACAATTGATATGATTTACTTTTATATTGACACATAAAATTAATTGACAACAATTAATTTTATGTTGACACTTAAAATTAATTGTTAGCTTTAATTTTATTTGACACTCAAAATTGGAAGCATTTAATTTTACATTGACACATAAAGTTATATTGACAGAAATTAATTTTACATCGACACATAAAATTAATTGACAGCCTTAATTTTATGTTGACTCATAAAATTAATTGGAAGGAGTTAATTTTACTTTGACACATAAAATTAAATTGAAAGCAATTAATTTTACATCAACACAAAAAATTAATTTGAAAGAAATTAATTTTACGTCGACACATAAAATTAATTTGAAAGAAATATATTTTCCAACGACACATAAAATTAATAGAGGGGTTTTAGAGGTTTCCTCTCACTCCCCACTAATTGGGTGGTTAAGCCTCGTGTGGTCCCCATTTCATAACCTCTCATGATAGGTTAGGCTTGGGTGGGACCCACCGCCATAACCTCCCATGGGAGGTTAAGGTGTGGTGGTCCCACTTCCAACTCTTATGTGGAGGTTTTAACCACCCAACCACCACATGGCGATTAAAAATAAAATAAAGTGAGCTTAGTTTATTTTATTACTTCACATGACAACCCAAAAACTCTCTTTTGTCCTCAACTCACTACTGTCTAAGTGAAAGTCTTCTTAAGCGAAAATCAGCGCTGCAAGTTCAACAGTGCCCTCAGATTTAAATTTCAAGCACTGGTTCAAAAGTTATAAAAACCTACTCATACATTGACTGAAAAAACCCAAACAGAACTATCGAAATTGATTCTGGGCACACCTGGCCTCAGAATCACACGCCGTCAGTTTTCACAGCCTCATAAAATTCCCATGTATTTAATAAAACATTTTACATAGAATTTCTGAGTCTTTACATTTTAAATGAAATTTATATATTATATATTGTTAAATGTTAATTAATTTTAATAAATTTTTTTTTATTAGTCATTTATTTAATATTAAAAAATCTTTTTCTAAAAAATAATCTTCTTAAAAAAAACTAGATTTTCATGCTATGCATGCGAGATTAATATTAAATTAATTTTTTTCCACTTTAGTGAAATTAATTTAAAAAACTGGATTCATATTTTGAATCAAAATAACTTATAATTTTTAATAATGGAAACCTAATTTTTTACCATAAGGATTAGTGAAAATAGTTAAAATTAATGACAATGATTACGGTAAAAAAGAGTTTACTGAGGGATTAAACATTAATATTAAGTGAAAAAATGATCTAGAAAATTATCCAACACATAATTTTTTGCATATTTAGAAATTATATCATATTTTACCAATAATGGACCATTATTGAGGTCTAGTGATAGGAAAAAAAGTTGGTAGAATCCACTCTTTCAAAAAAATTATAGTTTTTCCACTCACCCCGCTTATAAATGGTCACCCCTCTCATCCTTTTTTCACACCATAAATACTATTTAGTTTGTCTTATAAATTTCCCAAATAACATAAAAAATTACCTCCCCTCATCCTATAATCATTATTTTTGGTATAGAGATAAACTAGGAAGGCCTTTGGAGGAAACACAAGGTGGATACCTGAAGAAGTGGTAACATTCTTAAACAAGTGTTTTTATTTTATTTCTTTCTCAAACTATATAAATTATTATTATACCACGATGAAATAATAAAATATGTATATTAAATTTACTATTATATTTTTTGGTCATTTTTATTATATACTACCACACACACTACCATCAAAAGGGTCAAGAAAATATCATTCATGTGTAGGGAGGACTTCCCCCTCGCGAAACAATGTCATTTGTTTTTCCAATTCCACATATAAAGGTTGGATATGATGATGTATTTAATGTTTATATATGATATTTATAACATAATTATTCCTATAGATTCATTATAACATATATAAGATTTGTATATTCCATTTTGTAAAGGATATAAGCACGTTGCTCGTGTGTACGCTGAATTACCACATCATGAACTGATGTGATTCATTTTTCATTAAATAATTACATAGAACGTAAAAAATGGACAATTTAATGAATATATGTAGGATAAATGAAATGATTATTATATTAATGAAATATTTTTTATTCTATAAATAAAATATTTCATTTTATTCTTACCTTTTCACTCACTAAAAAAGTGATAACATCATTCGTGTTTACTACATCCTTCACGAAGCGATGTAACTCTATTTTATTCACCACACCTCAAAAATGAAATATATGAATGTATATAATAAAAAAATATATTACAAATGATATTATGATCATTATGTAAAGAAAAATGTTACTTACCTTATTTCAAAATGATGATTGATACAAGAAATATTTACCCATGCGTACGTACGACCTAACATCTCAATGATTGTTATGTTAGTTCATTTTTCACGAAAGTATTTCATAATTGTTTTTAAAATTATATGTTATGCATAAATATGATAATTATTTCATGATTTTTTTATATGTTTAAATAATGACCTATTTGACCATAGTCAACCTAACAAAGTGGATTTTTGACACATAATGAAAATATAGTAAAAATCATCCAACGTAAATTAATTGATTTAGTAATTTTATAACACATTTTATAAAGTGAAATTAAAGTAACAATAAAAATGAAAATTTTCTCATAAAATTAAATAATTAACATAATATTATTATTCAGTAAGATAAATAATAAGCTTGACATATCAGTATCAAGGAAAGAATTTTTATAACCTTATATTTATTTCTGTGTGATATATGCCACATTCACCACTTATTTTTCATTAAGTGTTTTATATATTGTGTATAAATTTATTTTTTTTTGTTATCTATAAATATATGGGGATTTAAATAAGCATTTTAAGATCTCTCTTTCATGTCATTTACAGTTTCAATATTACAAAATCTACAAGATATTTTGGTTAAAATTTGACCTTATTGAGATACATGTTATCATATACATCTATATTATTCTATAAAGTGCATATACAAACCCTTTGACATGTAATATCATGATTTTATTTATTCTTAAGATATTTTATGATTAATTTTATCTTATTATTTTATGTTAATTATGATACAAATTTATAAAAGTTGTAAGAGTCTTCGGTTACAATCCCATCATTTATCAGGATTGTGAATGATTATGTCTATGATGTTGAAATATAATAATTATCATGAATTATCTTCTCAACTGGTAATTCATTAAATTTTAAAGTAATTGAACCTTTTTTCTACTCTTTGTTACATTTATTTTTTGATAAACTTTTTTAATAAAATCTGAATTCATTTATATCTTCGATAAGAAATCTATTTTATTTGGGAACCATTATTTTTAAAAAATATTTTCAAAAAATGTTTTAAAAATTTATTTTTAAATATGAAATTGTATTTCACTCAAGAAGATTTTTAAATAAATTTTAAAATATTCCTTTATAATATTTCATTGTTATTTTCAAAGAAAAGGATTTACAAAATGTTTTTGGTTTTAAAAAATTATTTTCAAGATGAAAAGGTTATTTTACTAAAAATGTTTTTAATGTTATTTTAATGTTATTTATATTCATCAAAACCATTTTTTTAATTGTTCTATAATGGTGAAATTTTTTAATGAAACTATCAACATTATTTTTCATGATGGATTAAGATTGTTTCAGTGATATTGTTTTGGAACCCATTTTTTTTCCACAGGATAACAATGTTACAAAGATTTTTTTATAGAACTCGTTACATTTCCATGGGTTAACCATGTTTCAAAGATATTTTTATAGAAACCATTTATTTTCTATGGGTTAACCATGTTTCAAAAATATTTTTATCAAACCTGTTTATTCATATTTTTGTTCTTGGAAATTATATACGATGGGTGTGCCCAAATATTTTTGGTTGATACCGTTATATCTTATATGATGTATGAAGCGAGATAGTGCTCTGATTCATTGGGTAATGATTATGTTCTATAGATAATTATATTTTATGTTTTATATATGGTTCCTCCAATATTTAAGGGTATTATAAGATTTATATAAGTTCTCTATGAATATGATGTACCAAGAATAAAAATATGACTTTTATATTCTTATTATGGGTTTATGATGTTTCATTTGATTAATATTGGGATCACATAGGTAATGATTATTTATTCTTATGAATATTTACTTTTTTAAATCCTTATTCTAGGTTTTAATGTTTTATTATCCAAGTATTTATGGGTATGATTATTTTTATGTTATACTCATACACTTTGATTATGTCATCACACTCTTATTTTCTTATTATACTTACTCAAGACATTTATTTTTTAATTCTTATGTTTTCCCTTACTGATCATTTGATATCACCCCCTTCTCTCTAATTTATAAATAATAAGGTTGAATGAGTTATGGCTAGAAGGGATTTCATATGGATGATGATGATATATTAATTTGAAAAATAAAATATTGGTTAAGTGGGAGAAATTCTCATTTAATGTCATGTGAATTGTTTATATAGAAGTTTTCCCTAATCTTATAAAAATATAATCCAAACACATGCTTGAGTATATAAGTGATCAATGTATTTCTCTTGAGGTTGTACTGTTTATATGAAAAAATTGGGTTACAATTATTAACATCAAATATGAAAATTTAATGTTTATGATTTCAGTACCGAATCAAGGAGTGTGAGTTCTGACAAGTTATAGTTCTATACAAAATTTTTTATAAGATTTTGCCAATGAATGGTGAAATTTGATATAAATAAAGATGAGTTTTTGTGTCGTGTCTCAAATTAATACATAATGGTTAAAAATATGTTATTTATTTTCATTTTCATAAGGTTATTTCTCTCAGTGATCATTTCATAAAATTTTAATTATCACGAATTAAATGAGTGGTATATTTGAGTTAAGATTTTTGGGATTCATTTGAGTGAAGTATAAGAGTATTACATGGGATATTAATATTAAATTTCTCATGTTTTTAGGGATTGATATTGTTTAGTTACAATTATATATTATTCTATGAAAAATTATTATGATTAATTGATTATAAAGGGTGTCAATTAAATAAATTCAGATTGTTCATTGAAATATTATATAGATTTTATTATCTTATTAGTCTTTGATTGGTTGTGGGTAGAGGATACACAATTAGTGTCTGGGGGAGATATTGAACATGAGGTGAGGGATTATTAAGAAGTGTTCATTAGGAGTTGGTTGTGTGATCTATGTTTTTATAATAAGTGTATAAAAAAAATATAAAAATTAATTAAATCATAAAATAATATTATAAATTAAATAATAAATTTCAAAAATAGTCACATAACCCAAGGACTGATAGGTTTGGTGTCTTGAAGTCTAGATACCTAATAATCTTATTTTTTAATAGTTGTAGACATTTCTCCCAAATAAATCTCCTATAGAATATTTCATATATATATATATATATCTCACATGATATAAATATATTCATTACTTGGGTATTGAAAACATAAGAAAGGGGTGAGCTCAGAAGCTTTGTAAGGAAAAATCATATCTTAATGTGAAGAAGAACAAGAGGGATACATAAATATCATAATAAAATATCATGAGACCATAAATGATAATCATAGAAAATGTTATATAAACATGATATCATAAAAATATCATTGAGTAATAAAATGAGGTATGACCTAGCTCAGAATATATATTAACAGTCATATAACATGAGGGAATGGCATAAAAGCATACAATACTTTTAAAAATAAGACATAATCTTGAAAAAATGAAATTTGATAGAAATGAAATTTATCTTGAAAATTTTACATAATGGAATTTTCATATAGCATTATAATCTTGAAAATGTATAACAACCATAAAAATATGAAAACCATTTTTATAAAATTCATTATTCCCATGATTATGTTAACAAACTCATTGTTTCCATTCCTGAAAGTGTGAGTAAGCCCACCATGCCCACATCTATAGGAAGAAACCCATTATGTTCATTATTTAATATCTTATATAATATTATCTCAAACCAATGAATTGGATGGTGATATAAGACCCCACCAATCATCATCCACACATATTTTCACCAAATAAAATAAATCATAATCATATCAAAATGAACCTTTGAAAAAATAATGAGCTTTCTTATAACATGTTATTGTTGAATCATGGATATCAAAAACACATTTTACATATGTAATCATAGCATAATAACATAAAAATCATAACTTCACGAGAGAATAATCATTTTATGATAATGGAAACTAAATATTTAATTTTTTTAATTTTTAATTTATCTTTGTAAAGTTCATAGTTTTGAGTCCCTTTTTAAAAATTATTCTTTATTCTATGAAAAATAAAAAGAATATATTTCTTGAAAATGAATTTTTTCCAAAAAATATTTTTCACAAAATAGAAGAAGGTAAAATCAATAAAAATGAAAAATTTTGGGAAAAAGTTCAATAAGAAATTATATTACTCAAAGAAAGAATTTTGAGTTACCTGTCCCTTATAGATTTCATAATTCATGAATCGAGTCAAAGAGAATAATTTTTAAAAACATATTATAAATGGTAATAACATAGAAGATCCTTGAATAGACATAACATTTTTTTTAATGGAATGTGAAGATTATTTTAGAACACTCACTTTTAAAAGAATCTCAAATAGTAAAAAATGAAAAATAGAAAATATTTTTTGAAGTGGTAGTTAAAATACATTAACAAATATTACTTTTAAAAAGAATATTTAATAATTTAAAATTGAAAAAATCATAATGTATTAAAATAGAGAATGTAAAAAATATGATGAAAAATTTTACTTTAGAAAAGAATATTTAATAATTTTAACCTAAAAAAATAATTTTTATCAAAATAATATTTCAATTGGATGATAAAACAATTTATTTTGAATGGATAAAAATTATTTTGAAATTTTTTAAATAACCTTGTTGGAAACAAAGATCAATAAAAATATTTTAAAAAAATATTGTAAAGTTAATAAATATAAATAAAGGATAATTATATTTGAATTTGGTTTTATTTTCCTCTAGGGAAAGAAGAATATTATTTGGAATTAGAAATATGGACATGGAAGAAAAAACATTAAACTAAATGATAATTATTCTTAATAAAAATAAATTTTTAGAAAATAATTGTGTCATCAAGGATAAATAATTTTTTATGAAATATTTCCCCCTATAAAATTATATTGAAATATATACTAAACTCATATTTGGTTTTGAAATATCATTCTTTAAAAATAATTGAAAAATAAGAGTTATTATGAACTAAGATATGGAGTTGAGTCACTAAAACCCCTTACAACTTTTTAAAATTTTGAATCAAAACTCAATGAGGGGTATAAATTTAAATAGACCAATTAAGGTCATTAATTATAGGAGGACAATGAATCAAGATAAAAATTGGGATATATTTACACTATTGAAAATTAAATATAGTGTATAGCATAAATATGTCTCAAGGAATTTAGATTTGTGATAAAGAAACCCCTACAACGTTTGAAACATTCTAATAAAAAACTGTGAAAAATAGGGATTGTAATTAATCATAGAATATAATTATAAAAAGGTAATTAGTGATATAATATCTCAAAAAGGTAGTATATAAACCACATAATGGAAATTAGGTTCATAATACTTAACATATCTCAATAAGAGAGAATTTAACATGAACAACCCCTATAGCCTTGGAATATTTTGAATCAAAACCCAATGAGATGTAGAAATTAAAATGGAAAATTTAATATCATTATAAATTAGATAAATATATAATAAAGTTACAAATGGTCATTATTTACAACATTTAAATGAGAACTTATTGTATAATATACACATGTCTCAACGACAAGTGTTTGAGATAAAAACACTCACCTTATTTTATTATTTAGTTGGTCACATTGTAACCAAATTAAAAGTAAAAAAATAAATACATTTATTATTTCATTTCCTTTCACAAAAATATGACCATTTTGTTATATTTTTTTATTATGTGTATATTGATTAGTTATAGTGTATTATGGATATTAGGGTTTAATAAATTTGAATGTTTTATATATGTTTAATAGTTTTGATATCATTGCCCATAATTTGATATAAAGTCCATTATTGATATTTCATTTAATATTATTTAATATATAGCTTATATTTATTTAAAATTTTATTATTTCATTCTATATGTGTTTTGGTTACATTATGTGGAAATCAAATTGACAACGACCCATTTTGGTAATTTTAGCAAGGAAAATGAAACTTTGACAATAAGTTGAACACTTAATGTAATATTTATAGAACCATATACCAATAATTATTTTATTATTATATTGTAATAATATTTGTTTTTATGGTCCCATAGTAATAAATAATATTATATTAAATCATCAATCATGTAGGTGATTAAACCGACCAAATCATCATTCCACTTTAACCTTATTAGTGAGTATGGGTAAGGAGGTATAAATTTTGATATAATTTCCTTATAACAAAAACAAAATGATATTTTTTTTCTGTTTTTATGATGTTTTAATATATTTTAATTTTTTGGGATGAATAATTAAAAACAAAAATAAAAACAAAAGTGATTTTTTATGGAGATGGTAGGCCACAGACACACATGATTGATATTCCTTTGTTTTTATAAGAGGATGGAAATGAATAACTAAGTGTTATTAAAATAATAGTAAAACTAATAAGTATAATAGTTATTTTAAATTCATCATATTATTATGGTGAAAATATATTTGGAAGAGTAATATTTAAAAGAAAAACTTAATAAAAAGATCATGGTTATATTGTGGACTTGACTTTTCTTTGGACATTACCTTGAAATTTAAGTGATTGTGCTAACTATGAGTGACCAAAGATTTTCTTAGTGGGATAAAGTTTGCTGGGAGAGTAAATTGAATAATTTCAAGGTTAAATTCTAATGGGAGAAGTGTCTTTGAATGGGTTTAATTAATCCCCATTTATAATATTGGAAACAGAAGATTTGGTGACACCCTTTATGTTTTAATAATTAAATGGAGGGTGGGGTAATTTTGGGTAGACTAAGGCCCAACCAAGTGCCACCAAACATGTTTTAAAAATCTTATAGTATTTTTACCATTTAGATTTTTATATATTTCTCTTTTTATTTTAAAATAGGTAACTGGTTTTTAAATAAGCCTTTTTTTGTTTTATTAAACATATAACGCAACCAATATAACTAAATTTGAGTTTTATAAAACTAAATTTAACAAAAAATTAATCCAATTCTATATATAAATATTATAGAATGCACTTTTAAAGTAAAACAGATAATGTGTTATAAAATGTTATAGTAGAAAACTAAAATTTTGATCATTATGGATTATTAATTTTTTTAGTATTGATCTAAAATTATATAAGTGTTAATATATATATTTATGTTCTTATAAATCATATTATGTTCATTTTTGAATGTTTTTAAGTAAATTGATTCAATATAAATTCATTCATATTAATAAAATAATAAATATAAAATAATTGTTTTACCATTATCATGAAAATTAAAAATAATCCTAACAACATAAAAATTATTCCTAAAAACGAAATTGGCTATATTTCTAACCCCGTGATATTTTTATGAATATTATTTTTTTCAAATAATTGTGATTTCTTTGATATCTTACGTTACACACAACACTGAGTTTTAACAATCCATAATATAGTATACTATTATAACTTATCCATTAAATTGGTGCATATGAATGTTAATGAATCAATTGTTGAATTTATATGTTCTACACATGAATTAAATTATTTCATTTTCATATCTTTTGATTATAAATGAAAATTAAAATCATTTGAAAGTAAAATAATTGATTTTCTGATGAAATTTCATGTGTGCGATGTGCTTTTTATTAATAAATTAAATTAATCACTATTAGTGAAATACTGTAATTATATTTATATCATTTTTATTTAATATTATTTTATCATATGTATAATATTTTTTTTGGCATGGGGGAAGAATAATCCATGTTAATGATTAAAAATGTTTTTTTCTAAATTTTTTTTTCCACCTACTACAATATTATTTTAAAATATTTTTTTTCTACTTTTAGAAAATTTATTTTAAAAATTGAACATAATTGTTCTAAATATAATGTCAAAATTATCTTATATTTAATCTTTGATAATTGAATAAAAAGATGATTTTTTTCAGTGAATAGTGAAAAATACTATTTTTTTTGAAACATCCATATTGTTTAAAGTATTTGAAATGATAAATTATTTTTTTAAATAGTTTTAGAACTAAAATTAGTAAAATTATATTACTGGAATCAATTTTATGGTAATTTTTAATATAAAAACATTTTTTACTTATGAAAAATTTTCTTCAGAAAACTGCTTTTTCGACGCATCTATGGGATTAATTTTAAATTATTTTCTGTTACGTTAATAAATTTATTTGGTATAATATATGATATATTTATATAAGAGTAATTAATATTATATAATTAGTCTACTAAATAGTTGATCATACTGAATAATAAAAATAGTAAAAATTAATTATCACGGTTAAGGTTAAATCTAGTTTTCTGGGGGTTATACTAAAATTATAAGGGATAAATTGACCTAAAAAAACATAAAAATGCTATTTTATTGAAATATTTAGACCGTAAATCTTTTGAGGTTTACTAATTATGCAATTTTTAGACTTGTTTAATGTTCAAAACATTGGAATATATATATTTATTTTCAAAAAACCCATGTGTGTCCTCTCCACCCTTATAAATGGCCACCCCTATCCCCTCCTATTCACACTTATAAATTGATTTGGTTTTACAAATACCTACCAAAGTTTATTTATTATTTACTTTAACACTTCAAAGAGGCCTTTTTTATTAGTAAACCCTAATACGAAGGATTTTGGGTAATCTTAAAGAGGTTCTATGAAGATGAGGTATAGTCCAAAACCATGCATTTTTGAACTATGTCTTCTTTAAAATCCACCAATTATTACTCAAATATGATGATATAAAAACATAAATATCTCATATATTCTGATATATTATTATGTTATTGTCATATCCAAAATGCATCCACTCTTCTATCAAATGGGAGATGAAACCATTGATTGTGTGTATGATGGAATACCGCCTCACTAACAGATGTAATTTGTTTTCAATAACTTCCAATCACAGATGGATATAATTATTTATTTAATAGATTTATATTATATTTATGAAATAATTATAATTATTTATTTATCTAATCATAAATACCTTCTTACCTTCCATTCTTTTGGAAAATGAAAACATTGCCCGTGCGTACATGTGGACTACCGACTCCAAGAAGTGATGTGATATGTTTTAATTTTTTTAATTTTATGGTAATAAGGATCTATTTAATGAATATATATGATATGAAATTATTCTAGAAAAATGGAAACAACATTCATGCGTACATACGACCTTCCATCTCAATAAACAATGTAATTAATTTTATATCCCTAACATCTATGAACAATAATAAACACATATAAAATGAATTTATATTATATTTAAATCAATATTTAAATTAATTAGTTTTTATAAACATAAAATAAGAATAAGATCCATAAATACTGAACCAAAACATACATGAAAAATTATATAGTTATCACCCATAACAATGATTTTAATAAATAATTATTAATAAAAGTTAGATAAAAGGTTAAAAGTCAATCATATATGGTATGATATTAATTAGTATGGTTATTGAATAGATTTATAATAAACCTATATTAATTATACCTATGTTTTGAATGTTTACAAATTAATTAGAGACTAGAGGTAAGGTATTTTCATCTCACACTTTTTTCATGTGACACATGCTATATCCACCACCTGTTTCTTTTAGTTGGTGTATATACTAACCATGAATATATTATAAGATTAAACTTATGAAAATATTATCATTTTAAATGTCAATGTAATGTTATTTATTTATTGGGGCCTATTATAAGAAAGATACCAATGTGGTAGATGTTTTATGTTTTAATCCCTTTGTTTATCGGGACTCGTTATGATTACGTTTCTAATGATGAAATATTATGATACATATCCAAAGAAACCCATGAGTTTTAGTCTACTATATTTATTTCTATAAATTACATATGTTCCTTTTATTTTACTCTCTTTTATATACTCATTAGTTAAAAATATTTTTTAATGAAAATTTGGCATTATTTTTCACTTTGGTTGAAAATCCTATTTCATATATGTCCATGTTTTCAAAAAATGTTTTCTGTAATGCTTTTCTTATTCTTCAAATATTTTTAAGGTCATTTTTAGGCATGTTTTAATTTTTACAAAATTATTTTTAAGTAATATTCTTGGAATTTTTAGAATAAGGTATTTCTGAATTTTTACTTAAAATGTTAAAGGAATAGTTGTTTTAACATGAAGGACATGAACAATATTTTACATAGTTGGGACTGTTGAATGATTTTAAAAATATAAGTTTCGAATTTTATTTTCTAAGTATATTTTTTCTTTAATTTTTTGTATTATTTTATATTTTTATAAAATTATTTTCAAATGGACTGTATATTTTCCTCATAAATGTGTTATTGATATTTTTATAGTATTTCTATTAATTAATGATTACAACCCTATTCGTTTCTAATAATTTACTATCAATATAATATAAGGATATCATCCTTATCCTTTAACCAGATAGTTTATGATTATGATAAAAATATGTTTATAAAACCTATTTCTTTTCAGGGTTTATTATATGATGAATTGATTAAATTATTTTGAAACCTATTTCTTTTGTACGGGTCATTCCATGACAAAATGTTTATAAAACATGTTTCTTTTCTACAGGTTATGATATAATGAAATTTTTATGAAACCCACTTGCTTATCATAATTTATGATATGATGAATGATTTATGACATTATGACACACATTTTTATTATTATTCATTATGTGATGGGTGGGGATGAAATTATATATCCATCAAATGCATTGGGTAAAGATGGATATCTAATGAGTATGGCTGGAATGGGGAATCAACCATGTTCACTAAGGGAATTCGTCTAATATGATTGTATTGGGAGTGAAGCATAAAAATTATTATGGTTTTAAGAGTGGTCCCATTTCATTATTATAGTTTTTGAAATGATCCTTTACTATTAGAGAAATGGTTTTGTATGCTTACATGTATGCCATACATTTATGCCTTATGTTAATTTTAGGATCTCACAATCTATCTACCTTGATTCCCTTATGATTCAGGTATTATAAACTACCAATATTTATTACATGTTTCAATTTAATGATCTATTATATGAAGGGTGTTATTTTCAAATGTTATTTTCATGTTATTATATCGTTTTGAACATGTTAGGTTGATATCTTCATTGTTTACTCTTACTGAGCATATGAGCCCACCTTGTCTTATGTTTCCTTTCCCAATGCTATAAATAAATGTAATATGCCCAATATGACTTATAATGATTCTCTTTTTGAATAACATTGTCTAAGATTATGTATTTCATATACGAACCTGTTGTTTATGTGTACATGTTTCCAAAGGTAGTAGACCTATACGATTTTCATGTTGACTGTTATGTTATATAATGAATATTCATCTATTATGATGAGATCTATATTTCAGAAAGGTATGAGTCTATATAAAATTAAATACTTTGAATATTATTATATCAAATTAATTAATCATATTATCAAACTAACTTTCTATTTATACGTAAATTTATCTTACCATTAGTGCATGCAATGTTTAGAAATCCATTTTTAAGAAAAGTGTATTTTTTTCCACAATGTTTTATGTATAGGAGAAATTGTAAAATGTTATTAATTAAAATTATATTAATAAGATTATAATTATTTATAGTGGATTTATGTAAAATTAAAATATATCCAAAACATATTTTTCCCCATGTGCATATTTAATTAAAAAAACAAATGAAAAATAATTTTAACAAAATATTAATTAATTTTCTAAAATGATATTCATGGTTTTTATAAATTGAAACAATATTTTCAAAACAATTATTTTACTCTATAAATATATATTTTTTATAATTTAAAATTTATCAAAAATTTATGTATTCTATAAGTTATGGTATTATAAAAATCAATATTCATTACTATTTATCAAAAAATTATTAATTTAGAAAAATCACATAAACACATCCTAAGCTAATTTTATTATGAGGAATTAAAAAATAAATTATAATTTCTGAAATTATAATTCGAATAATATTAAATTTATATATATTTTTTTAAAAAGTATATAATATAATTTAAATTTTTTTTATTGAATATAATATTTTCAATACTAAGTAATATTAATCATTTACCTTCCAAAGGTAGTAAAAATTTATGGTTTACCATATTGGTGTTTACTTTAAAATTTTAAATAGTTTACTCTTATAATTATGTGGTTTTTCATGTTTTGTGTAGCATGTTACCCAAGTTATAAAACATAGTTTGTATTTTAAAGGAAACAAAATCATAGGTTGTTACATTATACACCACAGAAATAAATTGTTTCCTAAAAATTTAATTAACATTTACTTAATGGAATTGATAAAGGTGGTGAAAGTATTAAAAAGTGGAAACATATTATTTCTAATGGTATATAGTTTTGAATATCATAGGGATGACTAGAAACCACTTATTTTTACAGACCATTTCAAGGAAATATATGCCATAACTAGGTATTAAGGTCCATATGAAGGACTCAATTTTATTCTTAGATATATAATAGTTATCCTTGAACTCATAGATAGTAACAATGAATTTTGAATGTGTTTATCCCAATTATATAAATTTATTTAAATATAAGGGGATATTTTTATTGTATTTTAAAAAATCATATTTTTTATGAGGATATTATGATTCATACAATTGTTATTTACATAAACATAATAATCATATGAATAAATGTTTTCCTTAAAATAAAAATCAATGAGGGTGGTGACTTGATGTTATTAGAAAAAATCCTAGATTAAATTGTGTTTATAGAACTCGAATATACCCAAAAATTTAATGTAGAGGGTGAGTGAAACCTAATCACCATTGTCCACTAAATCGATAGTCAGTTCATATGTTGTTTCATACTCCTTGGATCTATAATGTTATGGATTCCTACCATCATCAACAATATTTGGATTGGGGAGTTGACTTAGATAATCCTAAATCTCTCTTAACATAGGACATTGAATTTTTATATTTTCCTTATGATGAGTTATATCTTATTTCCTCATGTTAATGAAACTGTTTAGTTTTATAGGACATTTTGATACTTTACTACTCCCTTATACACAAGTAAAGCATCATCCTACCCCATTAAGATAATTCCATTGGTGATTCTTCAGTTTTTTCTAACACATATGAAATTAAATATTTTATCCTTAATTATCTTAATTAAACGGTCTTTAATGAGAATCCATCATTATATCCTTTATTGTTTTTGTTACCTCAACTTGTTCACATTTTTAATCATATTCCATGATAACCTCTTTGGTATAATCATAATATTTCAAATTCCAACTCCCACTCTAGTAGGATTTTTATTATTTTTATCTATGTATTATCCCTTATAGACTTAGTTGCTTTTAGTTCCATCCATTACTAAACCCTGAAGTGTTTACAATAGTGAAAAAAAATTAATGATAAAGAGAAGATATCATTATCATAAAAGTAATTCAACCACAAAACATATTTTTCTTTTACGTTATCAAATTTTCCTATAAATCCTTCGGTTGAAACTATATAAATCTTATTTAGGAATAGGTAACTTTAAGTAGGGCTATCCTATTTTTTTCAACATAATCCCAAAAATTAACTTGGAAATAAATAATTCATTATGTTTAATAACAAGCATGCAATCAACCAAAACATTTCCCCTGATAGTTTTAAACCAGTTGAGTAGTTAAACCATTTTTTGATGGACCAGTTTCAATTGAGTTAATACCAAAAACACCCTTTCCAAGGCTATTACCCCAAGGTATATCTGTTATAGTTTCCACATTCAATTTATTTATCCCTAAATTTTTGTATATCCATATAAAACCATCAAATCAATAATTTAACAATATTCTAGGATATATCATATAAATATATACAAACTATGGGGTTTTTACTATGGTTCTCTAACAATAATTTTAATTGTTACAAAAATAATATCCAAAAATAAATAGAATAATCCCTAAAATTACTAAACCCTACAATGATATTAACTATAGAAACTCAAAATAAACATGATTTAAATTATAAAATAATAATATGATTTAAATAAAAAACTTGAAAAACTGTCTCATAACCCAAGAATTGAATGGTTTTGTGTCCTGGAGAAAAGATATATAAATATTCGATTTTTATACACATTTGTACATTTCACCATAATTGGGATCGTATAGATAATTTCTTATATATCTAAATTGATATAACTATCTTTATATCATTTTGATCAGAAATATAAGAAAGAGGTGAGTTCAGATGATGAGTATGGAAAAAACATATTTTAACATGAAGAAGAACATTAGTGAGACATAGATATCTTAATAAAAGATCGTGAGACCAGAGATAATAATCATAAAAAATGCTATAACAACATAATATCAAAAAAAGATCATTACCAAGGAATAATAGATATGAAATGGATCAAATCGTATCTCAATAGTCAAATAACATGAGAGAATAACATAAATGTTTAGAATAATTTTAAAAATTAGTCATAATCCTTAAAACATGGAATTATATCATTAAATGATAATTTGGAAATTTTTTCATAACTATAATCATAGGAAAAACTGTGTGATAAAAATCAATTTTCCAATGATTATGTGAAAAAAATCAGTATGTCCATGCCTAACAATGTGAACAAACCTATCATGCTCATGCCCATTTGAATGAACCCATTATGTCAATAAATGACCACCTCACGTGATATTGGATTAAAATAATGCATTTGAGGATGATATATGACACCACACATCATCATCTATATATATATGTCTGCCACTTAAAATCAATCATAAACATATATTAACTAACAGATGAAAAAATAATAGGTTTTCAAATAACATGGTCTTTAGTAATAAGGGATATGAAAATCTCATTTAAATAAAAAACAATATTTTAATATATAATACATCACTTCATGAGAGATAAATCATTTGAAGATAAATAAAACCAAATCTTGAAAATAGTTTTTGAATTTCTTTTATTTGAAAATTTATTACTCTTGAGTCCCTTTATTAAATGTCTCTTTTGTTTTATAAAAAATTAAGACAATAATTTTCCTAAAGATGATTTTTCAATAAAAAAATTTCTTTCCTTATAAACAATGATTGAAATTAAATGAATACGTAATGTGTAAGACCCAAATACTAATTTTGGTACAAAATTATTTTTTTCTATAGATTTTCCTTACTTTTACCAAAAAGGAAGAACATAAGGGATTACAAGATGTTTAGGTAGGGTTGAGGAAGGTTAGGGGAAAAGATATTTAGTTTTTAAGGAAGTTGTATGTGGTGTATAGTTAGGACATGGTTTGTGATAACCATGTAGCTTTTTTGTTTCTCTTGAAAAAGGGAGGAGCACAGTTTGGAAAACCATGTGAGGAGGTTTTATAAATTATGCTATTTCTGGAAGTTATTTAAGGTTCAATTTTCTTATGTTTTTCATGTTTTATCTAACCACATACATAGCCGTTCAAGTTGTGGTGCTCATGGATTATAGTTATGCATTGTTTGTGCATGGTTTCACCAACCTTGAAAAAAAAACATTATGTCCTATTAAAATGTAGAAAAATTTACACTTTTCACCTCTTAACCCATAAATATATGTTTTTGGAAATCAATATGAGTTATATTGATATTAGGGTTGAATAATTGTATTATAGAAGGATCAATTAAAATATGGGGGGGGGGGTGAATTGTATATTTTAAAAACTTTGGTTTAACAGGATTTAAACCAAACAATTCAGAATACCTATTTATATCAAAATTTACATTCATACTTTCCCCCTATCCAATTATATTACAGTATCATAATGATCTTGGTTACCATAATATCAGATTGTGATAATTGTAATTATATTAGATTCATTCTAATTAGATTAAATATATCATATTCTAGATAAATAATATTAATTCAGTATGCCTCATATTCCTAGAAGATATAATTTATAAGACAATTTCAGTTTACTATAATTAGATTCATTATAATAAAACTATTACATACATGCACATCATAATATTTTAATAGTATGAAACATGTAAAGAAATAAGAATAATATAAGAATGATATAAAATTATTTATAAAAAGATATATTTTATCCTTAAGAATAAGGTTTCCATGAACCTTCTCTTGGTTTATAATTACAAGTATGTCTATGATTCCTTAGAAAGTAAATCCCATGATACAATGATCAGATTCTCTGTCCACCTATCCCTGGTAGCCATTGATCTGATGTATCATTTTAGTCTTGCAATCTCTAAAGGCTCAATATCAATACAATGATCAGATCATGTATCTTGTTATCCCCACAATCCAAAGATCGTATTCACAGAATTGAACAAAACAATTATGAAACAAAAGAATATAAAAAATTACCAAGACTAAGAATAAGAAGTTCTGGCTTGCAATCTTTAGAGGTCTCAAATATGAGAAACTTGTGAATGCGATCAATTAGTAACAAACTATTTGAATGTCTTGGTATTTATAGGCATCTCTTTAGTGGTAATCTTGAACACCCTATGGTCATATTTTCTTTGAGTTTTTGTCAATGACTTAGACATCTGGTCAATTAAATCCAAGCATAAATAAGGTTAGGCATTGTATTTATTTACATCATTATGATTTAAAAAGGTTTCCTTACATTAGAAATCAGTTTTCTATATTTTGAATTTAAACGTAGTTAGTATAATGGACTTCTTTACAAATGTCATTATGCTGATCTTTATAATTATGAGTCGGATGTTAATCATTTTTTTATAAGTTCAATTATATAAACATTTTCAGTATAAAAGAAGAGGCAGGTAGTACAATATATTATATTGTAAATATGAATATGATGATTATTGAATCTATATTCATTACTATAATCTTAATGAAAAATGATTATATTCAAAAAAAATTCAGAACTAATTATATGTATTATAAAAGTTTATGTTATGTATAAAAAATTCTAAAACACTATATACACACAATGTTTTTAAAGAAAGTATAAATAATGTGTTTGTGATTTTCAAAAACATAGGAATATAAAAGTTATAAGTAAGAGTTTGGATTCAAAAATCTCACCCTTTTTGGAAACTATAAACCCTAAAACATAAATGGAATAAGAAATTTTTGAAAATATGGTCCTTGAATTTAATAAACATTGTATTCATATATAGAACTTGTTTCTTAACTCCCCATGAGTTTTTTGGTATTCTAGATATGATGGAGAGACTAATAAATACAATAAAATCCATTTTGATTATTATCTTTCACAAAGAAACAAATTCCTCCACTTTGTAGAATATTCCCCGTTTTATATAAGTAATATCCCTTTATAAAATATCTCCCATTGGTGATTTTAAAAAAATGATAGCGACTATGTAAGAAGTTTCATAAATGTTATAGAATAAAAATATGTACAAAACAATATGATGAATTAACTATTCTTCCATAGAAAAATAGTAAAAACATTTAGCCAATCGTATTGAAAAAATATTGAGATAATATTTTTTGGATAGAGAAGTAATTGTTAATTTTTTTAAATGTCTTTTAGAATAAAAATTATAGCATGAATTCAGAAGAAGATAATTTTTAACACCTAATGATTTTACGATATGCCTTTTTTTAAATTTAACATCTTTGATAGCTTATGAACTTAACAAATTATTAAATGTCATTATAATTATCTCCTAGATGTTGGGAATAGTTGAAATTAATGAGATTAAGTAAATAAAAAAATATATATTACACATGTTTTTAAAACTAATTCATTGGTTACCAAATAATTAGAAATTAAAAATTATTGAATATAAAGGAAGTTTTTTTACAAAAACAATTTTTATTCCCAAAATTTAATTTTATATTAATAAATTAAATTAATAACTATTAGGGAAACATATTAATGAAATATATATATATATATTATATATTCAATAAAATATTTTTAAATTCAGCCAAAATATTTTTGGATGTATAAGATAAGAGTAAATCCAGTTTTACACAAAAAAGGCTATATTTTTCTAAACACAATTTTATGAACTTTTAATGGAGAAATATTTCCAATTTTTTTTTGACTTTTATAAATTATATTTGAAATATAAAAATTATTTTTGAAATCTTAATATCAAAATTTACTTTGGTTTATGTTTTTGTATATTTCTAATAAGTTTCATTTTTGCTAAATAGTAATGTGACCATTTTGAAAATAATTTGACCGTTATGAATATTAATGTGGAAATTATAATTATAAAATCACCTATAAAATTATAAATAATTTTTTTGATTTATATAAATGAAAATATTGTATATTTGTATCATTGAAACAAGTAAATAAATATTTTGAAAATTATAAATTATGTATTGGTATTTTTATAAATCATAAATGATTATTTATAATATTATAAGTAATTTAATAATTTAATAGAAAATTTATTTTTATAAAATATAATCATATATTTATATATTATTGTATTATTATTATAGGATAATTTTATGAGACCTTATTAAATTTTTGAAAGTGTCATAAAATCGGTTTTAATATTAAAATAAGAATTTTTCAAAAAAAATGACGATTTGAATTAAAAACTAAATTTATCATATTTATAAAATTATTTTCATAAAATAGAATCTATAATTTAATTATACTCATTGAAAATTTTTATGGTTAATTTTTGTGATTTTTTCTCAAAATTGTTGAATTTTCGTTAAATAGTGAAATACGATAATGAACAATATATATACATTATAAAATAAATAGACAATTAATTGACTCATGAATGATGTGAGAACCATAATATAGAACTAACCTTTATTATTAAAATATTTTTGGTGATAATTCCCTAAGTATTCATAGCCTGGAGACAAAATAATAAATAATGGAATAAAATATTCAAAAAACACCTCTCACCTTCACTAAAATACCATCCCTCACCACCTATTCTCCTCACACCTTCCAAGATTTTTGAATTTTCCAATTTCATCCCAAAACTCTTACCAAGACCCACCCAATATCTAGGAGCCCTTTTTCTTAGAGAAAGACTAAAAACTATCCCCTATAGAAGGTTCTCAGGGAGGAGAATTCAAGGGGTAAAAATATCATTATTTTATTTTCAATTTGTTTTATTTTCTTATCCTTCTATCACATCACCTATCCAAAGAGACATGATAACTATATTATAATTTATATAATTTAATTATATCATGTTAATGGAATTTTTGTATTAAAAATCATTTATATATCTCTTTTATTCAATAAATGAAAACATCACCCTTGAAGTGTTAATTTATCGACATCCTGGACAATGGATGTTCATTTTCCATTAACACCATCCAGTATTATCATAAAACCAATTTAATGGATAAAGAATTATAATATATGTATTTCATACTATTTAATTTTATGTAACCATTATATATACATGATAATAATTAATAAGACAAAACTAGTACATGATGATCGATAAACCGCCAAAATAATCCAAATGATTAGCGCTAACGTCTTATCTAATGATTCATCCTTACCCTAAATTTACAAAATCACTTATATAACCATTTAATCTTATTTATGTTCATTAATAACACATAAATTAAATTCTGGATATCTATTCCCATTTTATCATGAACTTCCATATTCATATACATGTAAACTGATTATGAAAACCAAAGAAATGAATGCTCAAGATAAATAAAATTGTATTTTATAACTCATGAAGAAGGGAAAAAATAAACTTAGTAAAATTATAATAAATTAAATTCATTGAGAAATAGTTTTGAATAATTTAATTATTTTACTTAATATGATTATCTAGGAAATTTATATCAATTTTAGAACACATTCAGACATATGGTAAGGGGTTTCTCATCTCATTTTTATTTCCGTGAGATTTCAATTATTCACCACTTATTTATTATATGCAATATATGTGTGTTGGAATTTAATATGTAATATCATAAATCAATCTATATTTATAGTATTAAATTATTTATTTGAATATTATTAATTTTTGGTCATATGGTTCAATTTATTTCGAAGTGGTAAGAGGTGTTTCCCAAACCTCCATTTTTTCCATTTTGTTAATCTTCCTCTCTCTTTACCCCAATGTTATTATTATTTAATTTTCTATTATTCTTAGAAATTATTTTTATATTTTCCAAAATATTATATCTAGATCATTACATCTTTTTATATCTAAATACATTTTTTATAGGGTTCCCTTATCAATTGTTCCAAAAAAGCATTCCCGATTAAAGGGAAGTTCCCGATTTCTCCCTAGTTCCTGAGTGCACTCTATAATTTTTTTTGAAGAGGACCTTATTTTAAAAAAACACACATATTATCATTAAAAACATTACTGGTTAATTTATGGTTTGATACAAACATTTATTCCTTTTCTATTTTAAGGAATCAATATGAAGTAACATTAAACCACACTGAAGTGACCCATTTACAATGTTTTTTAAAAGATCTTTTTTCATGGTTTCAATTTATTTAGACATAATTTATGCATTAAATATATTTTCATTGCCCATACATTTTATATTATGGAATATATATGTTTACAATATGATTTTATGACAAATAAAAATGATTTCGAAAATAAATCTTCTTTCTAATGTAAAAAATCCGTTTCTCATCCAACTTTTACTTCTGTGATATTTATACCTTATTTACCACTTATTTTTTGCATGTGGTGTATGAACGAAAATTTAGTATATCCAATTAGGAGTATTATTATTCTTATGATATTATTTTCTTCATTTAAAACAATTCCCATCACAGGGATTTAGATTTAAATGTTTCAAAGTAGTATGAGACATGTTGAAATGATTAAAGATTATTTCCCTTAGGAATTTATCATATATTTTAATAGATTATTTTTATATATGATTAGGATTAAAATATTTCAATGTGGTAAGTGAATATTTTATTTAAATATATATTTTAATTAGACATATGGGAAATTCATTTGACTTTGTAAGTGATGGGAGGGGACTGCTATATCCCCACGATGCTTCTAAAGGTATCATGAGTAAAAATAGATTTTGGCCGAAGCCATAACCATTTATTTTTCAGAAGTGTTGGCCAAGGCCTTGGAGGTATGTTTTTGATTTCCTTAAAATTCATTCCTTCATTATTATATTATTAATTGAAAAATATTGGGATTATTTGACTAGTATAATACCCATGGTAAAGGTTCATGTATTTTTTTATATATAATTATTTATTCAACTTTTTATTACGATGATATTATTCTCAAGTTTATGTTTTTTTGGCCTAAGTTATAATTATTCAACATGAATTATTGTTTTTGTTTATGAAATCTTATGATTTATTATTTACCCTTAAAGAGGATTTATGATCACTCATCTATTATGTTTTAATTTTCACTAGGATGCAAAGATGTATATTATGAATTAATTACGGAGCTATTTAGGAGATTATGAATGTTTCCAATGGAGATTATATGTTTTTTAATTAATGTTGTACTTTAATGTCCATGAATATATTCATGATACTAAAAATACTAAACTGATTGGTCCTTTGGTATTCATGTCTTGTATCTTTTATAATGTAATAAATTAAGGCAGAAGCTCTAAGCTACTAGGGTCAGGGTCCTTACAGTTGATATTAGATAAAGTTTAGTGGAATTTGTTTCAACGACAGGTAATATAGTAGTACTATTCATAGAATGGGAATTGGGCCAAAAATTTGGGCCTACGATCCATGTAATGGGCTATGTGCCCACTGGGCTTTAGAGATTTGTAATGGGACTCCCTCTATACAGAATAAAGAGGTCTTTGATTTACATTAAAAATAAAAATGAGGCTTTGGCCCCAACCTTTAAAAAAATATCTCTCTATGGATACTACAAGTGAACAAGGTTATGGAACATATGTAACTTGGGGTAACATCTCTGACAAGGTGTCCTGATCATAACTCAGCATAACTTGGTACATGATGATGGGTCTTACTGCACACATATTTTGACACTCCCATTGGAAATGCTTATGATAATTCACATTTTCTTGACAAACCATTATTAAGGATTTAAAAATAAATTTATCTCCAACAAAACCATGTTTATGATTATGAGATTATCTATGCATAAAATTTCAATTTATGATATGTTTTTTTATAGTTAGAGATTTTGAATTATCATTCCTAACCAAATTTAGTGTATTCCATTATTTTTAAATGGAAACTCAGGGATGTAATGAGAACCTCACTAGTGAAAATGATCTGAAGTGTAAGAATAATCATATATTTTATGGTCATACAACAATATTTTTAGGGGAACAAGTCTCTAAAATATTATCATAATGCAAGGATATATTATCTTTTCTTATCATGAAATATAAATATTTATCCATTTTTAGGTCTTTTAAATGAAAAAAGAGAGGAAGGGTATGGCAATGAAAATGATGGATAAAGAGAAGAAGAGAAAGAACTAATTTCCCACATGTGATAATTGTGGAAAGAAAAACCCTGGTACATGATTAAAAGGAATGGGAGTTTTCTACATGTGTGTAGAGAAAGGCCAATGTGGTTGTGATTTCAATGTTAAGAAAAATGATTCTAAAGTGAAATGCTTAATTGTAAAGAGACACGACACTATACAAATCAATGTATCGAGCATTAAAGAATATTTCCCAAAAAGGGATAATGGATCATATTCAAGAATATGGTACTACCACATATGAATAAGAATGATTATTATTCCTAGGTTTGGATTCTATAATTATGTTATTTGTGTATCTTAACAATAATGTTCCGGTTATAAGAATAATGAGATATATAAGGATTGTATTACAGTTCCTATTTTTGAAGGAATTGGAAGCATGTGGTGAATGGAAATATTAATGAAGACAAGTGATTCTTTTTACAGTTAATATTCTTGAAATACATGACTTTGGAATTATAAAAATTATTTCATTATTGATGTTGAGATAATAATAAATAGATGTTCATGTGATAATATTAGTGGCCATGAAGGTGGTTAGTGATCAGATGGTTTAAGTTATACTAGAATTGTTAGATGTTTAGATTTAATGGATTTACGCATGGAAGAATGAGTGTTTCATAAAGGTTTAAATGAGATTAAGGTGTTCATATATTTGGTATGCAATAATAAGAGATACATTATTTGGGGAATCTTATGTTAATTTGACTTTGTAAATTTAGAGACCTGCCTAAATTTTTGGTCTTTGAATTTGGATAGAACTATTTTTAATGAATCTAAAGTTTAACTAGTAATGAAATAGATTAATGATATTATTGATTAAGATTAAATTTTAATTTATCAAATTGGATAACCTGTGCTAACCATTTGGATTTTAGTAAATATTTAAAGACCAAAGGACTGACATAAGGACCATATGATTTTTGTAAAAGTGCTTCAGGTATGAAAAATTTATCTTGAATATCCACCTTTTGGTTTAATAAATGAATAATAGGTAGATAGAAGAACAACCAAAGGAAGATATTATGACATGGAAAGGAATCAAGTATGTTCATTTTTTTATCTGGTTCTATGAATAGTAAAAGAAACCCTCAACTATAGGAAAATGATTTTAGAACAAAAACGTCAACAATTTAATTTTCATTATGAGAATTCAAAGGTCTTTTAACTAGTAAAAAATTTATGAATTTGGGATAGTATAATTTATAATGACCATATTATATATCAATCTCCATCAAAATATTATAGTTATATTTTTCTTCCATGTTCATATTTTCACGAATTTTCTCTAATTTCATAATGTTAGTTTTGTAGTGACCTTCACATTTCACTTTACCTCTTTTAAAAGGATGTTTTTTAAACAATGTTTTATGACATGGGGCTTCCGCAAAGAATTTTCAAGTATCAAATTCCAATTTTTTTAAGTAAAATTTCGAAAGGATTTAATTTATTAGAGTAAAGGAGATCACAATAGCCCAATATTTTATGGTATGCCATTTTTTTTTAAATTTAACATTTTCGACTGCTTACGAGCTTAACAAATGATTAAATATTCTTATAGTTATCTCTTATATGTTGGGAATGGAATGAATGAATGAGATTAAGTAAATTATAAAAATATAGTTTACACATGTTTATAAAATTTATTCATTGGTTAATAATTAATTAGAAATGAAAACCAATTGGATATAAATGATATATTTTTATAAAAACTATTTTTATTCTGAAAAATGAAAATATATATTAATAAATTAAATTAATCACTATTATAGAAAGATATTAATGATATTTATATATTATATATTCTATAAAATATTTTTAAATTCATCCAAAATATTTTTAGTGGTATAAGATAATAATAAATTCAATTTTACACATAAAAGTCTATTTTTTTCTTAAATATGTTTTACCAACTTTCAATGGAGATTTTTTTAAATATATGTATATAAATATATTAAAAATTCTCTAAATTATATTGGAAAAAATAAAAATTATTTTTTAAAGAAGAATATCAAAATTTACTTGGGTTAAATTGTTTGTATTTTTCTAATAAGTTTCATTTTTGATGAATAGTAATGAGGCCATAGGGAGAATAATTTGACCATTAGGAATAATAATACAGAAATTAGAAAAATAAAATAACCTTTTAAATTATAAATTAGATAAATATATCTTATAAATGAAAATATGGTATATTTATATCGTGGAATAAGTTTATAAATATTTTAAAAATGATAAATTAAGTATTGGTATTTTTATAATGCATAAATGTTTATTAACAATTTTATAAGAAATATAATTACTTAAAAGAAAATTTAAATACATAAAATAGATTAATAGATTAATATTTTTTTTTGTTTTATGATTATAGGATAATTTTATAATTCCCTATTTTTTTTCGAATATCTCATAAAATCGGTTATAATATTGAAATTGGTATTTTTCGAATAAATGATGATTTTAATTAAAAATTAAATTTCTCAAATTTAGAAACTTATTTTCATAAAATAGAGTTCATTTTTTAATTCTACACATTGAAAATTTGTTAGTGTGAATTTTTGAGATTTTTAGTGAAGTAGTTGAATTTTTGGTGAATATTAAAATACGGTAATGTACGTTATATAAACATTACAAAATAAATACAAGATTCATTGAGTCATGAATGTTGTAAGAACCATAATCTAAAAATTACCTTCATTATTTTAATATTTTTTGTGATAATACTAAAACAATTCATAGTCTTTATACAAAATAATAAACAAATGAATAAAATATTCAAAAAACACCCATATCCACCACTATAAATACCAACCATCACCACCTATTATATTCACAGCTTCCGAGCATGGATCCTCGTCCAATTTCTACCAAACAATAATTCTAATCCCCACCCCCACATCCGAGATTATTTGTTTTTAACAAAATACCAAAACCAATCGCCTTATTGAGGTTCTCAAGGACGAGAATTCCAGAGCTAAAAATCCTATTTATTTATTTTATTTTATTTTCAATTAATTTTATTTTCTAATCCTTCCCATGCCTGACCTGTAAAAAGAGATCTGATAAATTTAGTATCATTTATATACTATAATTATATCATATAAATGGAATATCTATAAACAATATCATTTCTTTCTATCTTTTATTCTATAAATGAAAACATTGCCTGTGATATGTCAATTTACTCACATCATGGACGATGTATTTTAATTTTCTATTAACGCCTTCGAGGCTTGTCATAAAACTATTTTGATGGTTAAAAAATATAATATATTTATTACATCCTATTTAATGTTCTGGAACCATTATCTATATAAGATTCTAATTAATTAAACAAAACTATCTTTTGATGATCGAATAGCCGCCAAAATAATCTAAATGATTATAACTAACGTCCTATCTATTGATTCATCCTCACCCCAAAATATAAAAATGAATTATAAAAAAATTTAATATTATTTATGCTTTTTAAAAACATAATTTCAATTATGTATATCTATTACAATTTCTAAAAGAACTCTCATACTCATATACAAGTAAACCAATCATGAAAACCCAGGAAACGAACACTCCCGAATGATCAAATTTTTTTATAATTCATCAGGAAGGACATAAATAAACATAAAAAAATTATAATAAATAAAATAAATATAGTGAAGGTTATGAATTAGTTAATTAATGTATTAAATATAATTATTTGGGACATTAATATCAAGTGTAGAACACATTCAGACATAAGGTAAGAGGTTTCTCATATCACATTTATTTTAGTTATATTTCCATTATTTGCCACTTATTTCTTATATGTGGTGTACATATACTAGAATTTGATATATAATAAAATTAATCTATCGATATTTATGGTATTAAATGATTTATTTTATTATTATTAATTTTTAGTCACCTGATTCAATTGATTATAAAGTGGTAAGAGATTTTACCCAAACCTCTATTTTTTCCTTTGGGTTACTCTTCCTCTTTCTTTACCCCAATGTTATTATTATTTATTTTTATATATTTATTATAAATTATATGTATATTTTCCTAAATCATGAATAAATTTCACTACCTATTTATTTTATGTGGAAATACTTGTTTTATAAGTGCCCCTTCTCTATTCTTCACGATAAGCAAGATTGATTAAAAGGAACTTCCTTATTTCTCACCAATTTTAGAGTGTACTCTATAATTTGTTTTAAGAATACACCATTTTTCTAAAAACACTCATTATGTCATAAAAAACTAAATTATTTAATTTCTAATTTTATAATATCATTTACTCCTTTTCTCTGTTATTAAATCATTAATGTGTTCCCTTAAAAAACACTGAAGTGACCCATTTCTAAAGTTTCTTAAAAACTATTTTTACTTGTTTTCACTTTAGTTGGATGTCATTTACACCTAAATTATAATTTCATTATTCATTAATATTATTTTCTAGGATATACATGTTTTTTATATGATCTTATTACAAATACAAATGATTTTCAACAATAACCATTCTTTCCAATGTTAAAATGCGGTTTTCTCATCCAAATTTTCATAATGTGAGATTTATGCCTTTTACGCAAATTATTATTTGAATTTTGTGTATATACTACATTTTCATATATCAAATCATACATCTTCATTTTATTATGATATTATATGTTTCATTTAATGTTATTACTCTATAGGGATTAATATTTAAATGTTTCAAAGTGGCATGAGACACTTTGGAATGTTTTGTGATTATTTTTCTCAATAATTTATCAAATTTTTAAGAGTATTTTCAACTATGGTTATGATTAAAATATTTAAAGGTGGTATGGGACACTTTTAATTAAATATATCTTTTTATTAAATATATGAGGAATTCATTGGACTACTAAGTGATAGGATGGGCCTACAATAGCACCTCTATGCATCGGTAGATCTCATAAGATGAAAAAATAGATTCTCATGGAGGATTTTACCATTTATTTTCAAATTTGTTAGATGAGGACTTGATGGTATGTTTGTGATATTCGACATATTCATTCCCCTCTTATGATATTATTAATTGATAAATCATAGGATTATTTGACTCTTAGAATACCCACAGTTAAGTTTGTTTCAGATATTTATACAGAATTCTTTGTTCAGCTTTTATTCCTGATATGTTACGCTCAGGATTATATTTTATTGGAATAAGTCACATTTATTCATCATGCCTTACTGTCTATGTTTATTATAGATTCTGATATATTTTATACCCATTCTAAGCATCTGATCTCACCACTGTATTATGTTTTACTTTTCCCCAAGATACTAATATGTATATTACGAATGAATTCTAGGGATAATCTTGGAGATTATCGATGTTTCCATGGGATTTTATATTTTTTCATTTAATATTATAATGTAATGTTCATGTTTGTAATATAGATTTATTAACTACTAAACTGGTAGATACTTTTGGATTCATGTCTTTTATATATTCCAATGGAATAAAGTAAGGCACTGACTTCTGGCTATTGGGGTCAGGGTATTTACATCAGTCATTATTCATAAGTGTTTTCAAAAAAGACTTTATCTTTTTTCAATACTTATAATCTTTCTTTATTTTATATTTTAGACAGTTATTTTCAGCCTTCATATTCTAAACTTCTTCAATATGCTCCTTGTTATAATCTTTGAAATCAACAACATCATCTTCAAAAATAAATACTCTCACTATTTCATTCTATAGGTCTCATACTTTTATCATTTTCACATCCACTTCTCCAGTATGGTCATTGGTCTATCCTTTGAACTGTTCAAAAAATATTATCCTTTCAGCAATGTCTTTTGATAATTAACTAAAGGACCTGGTAGATTCTACCATCAACACCTTAATATATTGAAATTTATTATAGTGGAATTCAATATTGGCATCAACATAATTCGACCATTTCATAATTTAATTGATAGATCTTATATGTGAAATCGATATTTATTACAATGATTTTCAATCAGTCTTAGTAGGAATTACTATTTTAGTTAGAATTTTGATAGAGTAGTTTTGTGAGAAATGATATATCCTAAAGAAACTAAACTATAGCTTATAATATTTGAAAATAATTTATAATTCCTTCAAATAATTTCAGTGGATAAATAATGTAATAAAATTTTATCTAAGCTATTATTCCTGTCGACTTTGATAAATTCAGATGAGGGTGAGGAATCTTTTTGTGATTTTTTCCAATGAGTTCAACTTTTCTTTTTTTTCTTCTCAACATTTTTTAGTTTCTTTTTATCCTTATAATCTTTTCTGAGAGTATATTTATCATCTAATATTTACATAATTTCTAAATCATTTGTGTTAGGATTTTTAGAAGGTTTAGTCTTGGAAAGCCGATCATCCTCACCCATATTAGGTGTATACAAAACTACTCCTCCTGATGAGGATTACTATTCTCAGATTTTTAATTTTTCATCATCTACCTTTGATGGTAATTTCAATGAATATATTTTTTATGAGGATGAGTCTAATAATTTTTCAGATTGTTTTTATTCATTATCAGTATCTTATTTTTGCCTTTTGTTTCTCCCCCTTTTTATATTCATTATCAACTTCTTCTTATTAAATATATTCAGATCCTTTATCTTCGTATTTACCTTATTTTATTTATTATCCTTGTTTTTCATCTTTCTCAGGTTCTTTTTTTGCAAAATGATTCATAAAATCATTTTACGGGACTTCTTTTCTTTGTACTTCTACCAAATCACTAACTTCTTTTTTGAGCTCTTCCTCAAGCTGGTGGGCTTTTCTGAAAATTTCTTCACCTGAGGAAATCAGTTCGAATTATTTTTCAAATAAAGGTGATACTGATTGTTTTTCTAGTTTCACAACTAGAACCATATGTGGAACATTTACTTTTCTTTCCCCCTTTTCATTATCATATGGAGGATTGTCAAGAACCATTTATGTTTCTTTAACCACTAACCCTATATCTGGGTTTGGTTGATTAGAAGGTAAAATTATATTTCCTTATTACATATTATAACAAATTTTCACACAAAAGATATTCTTAGAGTCTTTTATTTTTCTACTTATCTTCTTTCTGGAGTTATTTGGCACTATGGATTCTAAAAGACTTTGACTCAAGAGGGTTATATCTAATTTGAGGAAGACTATGATTTTTATCAGTTTTTAGTCTCATCCATTCCTTAAAAAAATCATCATGCACCTTCTTTTTATTATTTTATTTATTGTACTCATTTTTTGGTTAGGTTTTACAATTTGTTTTCTTTTACCACTTCTTATTCATATTCTTTTATAGCTATGGATCTGAGGCAACAATATTAGATTTGTGGAAAAGCTTTTTGTGTTATTCATTAAAAATCATCTTCATTATCTTTACTATATGATTACTAATAATGGAGAATTTCTCCCTCATGATGTGATACTTGTTATCACTTTGATAAATTTTAAATAATCCAAAATCATATTAACAATGAAATCTAGGAACATTATAATTTTAGACTTTATGGAATTTTTCTTAACATTTTGAACAATTAGAATAATGAATTTCAAAAGATCCATCTTCCTCACATTGACAAAATAAACTAATAAAAATATTTATGTAACTTTTAGAGTGTCTAGGCCTCTATTCCTTGGAAATAAAAAACCTTACATCCAAAAATTTATAAGACAATTTTTAGAGTAATATGGGAAAATTTTCTATTATTCTCATCATGGCAAAACAAAGAATCACCAAATATATTTCTATAAAAAGTTCCAAGGGCATCATGAAGTTTGTGCGATGGATAATGTGAATCTCCTCCAAATGGTACTCCAACCAGTTTTGGTAATTTCTTTGACAATAATTTTTATCTTTTTATATACATATTAAAGGAATAATTATTTTATTGTTTTATTAACATCAGAGAAGCATAAAATTCATGCATATGTTCTGGGTAATACTTCTCAAATTAAAGATATAATTTTTCTACACAAATTGATTCACATATTTGAAATGTGATATCCTTATCTAAAGATGAGTCATATTTTTTAAGGAAGTCCATTTGTATTAACCATCCTCTGAATACAAACTAGTTCTCATAATCACGTTTCTCATCCATCAGATGAACACTAAATATGATCTATCAGACAAAGAGAAATATTTCAGATTGGGAAAATTATAGGAAAAAATATTTTGATGTAAATAATATATCTAGAAACTAATGTGGTAAAGGTGGGGGTCCCTCCCTTTTATAGGCGACCAAGATTACAGTTCAACCACTTAAATTGTTTCAGTGGTTTAGATGAAATACCGTTGATCCATTTGTTTACAATTTCCCAAATAAATATTTATATTATTTTGAACTCTTCAAGAGTTCAAGAAATTTTACATTATTTGTAATGAATATTAATTTTTTTTAAAAATATTATGAATAAAATCGTAGAAAATCCAAAACAAGAAAGCCTAATCATAATGGAATAGTAAAAAAATTTGAGGATAAGAGGAATACCTTTTTGAGTAGAAATTATATTTAGTACAAATAACATCTTTTTCTAGAAAATTTTTATACTAATCTAATTAATATACTTTTGAAGATATAAAATATGATATTTTTGGTAAAACAACAAAAAAAATAACATAAAGTGTTATTACAATAAAAACTAGTTATAAAAACTAATTATAAATACTTTTATAATCTAGAAATTTTATAAAAATTGTAGTTTTAAAAATTTGAAAAACATTTTTTTGTTATAGATCCATTTTAATAACACTAACTCATAAAATATTATAAGGAAAATATGTGTCCAAAAAACACATTATGTTAATGTTTTTAAGAATAAATAAAATTTTGAAAAACTAACAGTTTTGTAAAAAAAACATACATATTCTCTATGAAAATGTGTAACTCATTGTAAGGATATGGGTAAAAAAATAAGTATATATGAATTATTTTATTAAATTAATCATTCCTATATTCTATTAAATTTATTCAAATCAATCCGAAGGTAATGGTTTTTTTAAAAATATTAAGAAGTTAATCTTGCATTTCGATAAAATGAATAATTATATCTATTTTTAGTTTCTGTTAACTAGGAAATTGATTTCAAATATGTATGTTTTTTCAGGAGAGTTGTGTGCATGGTTCTTAATTAAATCAATGGAACTAGTGTTATCCTATATTATTTGAGTTTTTTTGAAACTCATTCCATAGTTCGTGAGTATGTGTTACATCCAAAATAGTTGAGCACAAGAACCTCCATCGACCAAATATTTTGATTCAGTGGTGGAAGGTTATATTGAGTTTCATTTCATAAAATACCAAGAATCTAATGAATCTCATTAGAAATTACATGTCCCTGAGGTACTTTTTCTATCCATTCTATAACCACGGATGTTAGCATCTGAAATTATTTATGTACAAAATCATTTCTATAATAATTGAAAAGTCATAAATCCATACTTCCCTTTAGATAATGAATTTTTTTACAACATTAATATATTATTCTACTATATTATCTTGATATCTTTCATATAATCATAGAAAAATAATTAAATCTAGATGACTTGCTATCAGGTAAAGTATTGTTCCTATCACACATCAAAAAATGTTTTGATCAACTAGTTTCCTGACCTCATCAAGATCTAATGTATTAGTGGTAAAAACATGAGTACTAATAATTTTAGTGTTATTAAATCCAAAATTTTTAAGAAGATAGTTTATATACTTATTTTTATATATAATATTTCCTTCTATTTTATCAAAAATTTTAAAACCTAATTAAAATGATAATTCACCCATGATACTCATCTGAAACTCAGATTTCATAAGATCCACAAAGGAATCTGTTAAATATTGATGAGTTAATTCAAATATAATTTCATGAAAATATATTTTTATATTGATAATATTTTTTAATATTTATTTATAAAAATATTTGGATCAAAAGTTCCCATAAAATAACTATTTTGTAAAAGAAATCTTATTAATCCATTATACTAAGCTCTAGAGGGTAGTTTAATTTTGAATAATGTTTTGATTTGTTTAAAAACATGATCAGGATGTTTTTTATTCTCAAAATTATGAGTCTATTTAACAAAAAATCCCTCTTGAACATATCCATTAAAGATATCACATTTAATATTCATTTTATAAATTTTTAAATTAAAAAATTCTTCAAAGGCTAGTATAATATGAATGAATTCAAGTATAACCACTAGTGCATTGGTTTCATTTTAATATATTCCCTCTTTTTTGATTATAAAATTTATCATTAGGTCTCTCTTTATTTATAATTATTATCCCCTTTTCCTCACATTTGTTCATGAAAACCAATTTTATCCAAATTACTGAAGTTTATTTAGGTCATTCAACCAAGGCCCAAAAATTCTTATTTTAAAATTTATTTAGTCCATCATTCATGGTCTTTATCCAATACTCATCACCTAAAGCCTCCTTAGGATTCCTAGGTTCAAATCAGGAAATAAAAGCAAGGTGTTCTACTTCATTCCATAAGGACCTTCTAGTCCTAATAGGTTGATCAACATCTCCGACGATACTTTCTCTAGGATGATTAATAATAAAATATTGATTTCTTGGATTTTGTAAAACCTATTAATCAGTATAAGGTAGAAAATATTAATGAGTATTTACTTACAAAAATATTTCTTGGTTATTTTATTTTTAAAAATAATTTTGGAACAACGGTTGAGAATCAAGTTTTTAAAACACATCTTAGGAGGATGTTGGTTGAGGTTGATTGAAAATAAAAGGGTCAGTTTCATCATATTAAACATGTACCATTTCATCAATAGTATAAGAGTATTTATTAAAAACTCTATATAACATAAAAGTAGTGGAATAACCTAAGAAAATTCCTTCATCGGATTTGGGTACAAATTTATTTAAATTGTCTTTAATATTCAGGATAAGTAATTTGTATCCAAACACTCTGAAGTAAGAAAATTTTATTTTTTGATTATTCCTTAACTCATAAGGTGTATTATTATGAAAATGGGTTATTAAAACTGAAATTATCATATTAAAAGTATTATGAACCACTTCAATCCAATTTTTTTTGCAATTGTGCATTGAGTCAACAAGGTTCTTCTTATTTCTTGAAGAATGTGATTTATTATTTAATCAAAACAATTTTTCTTAGGAGTTAGAGGTGCTAAAACATTAAGTGTAATTAATTTATTACTATGAAAAGATACAAAATTAAGAATTTAAAAATTCCCAACCATGATGACTATGCTTAGTTTAAAGTGAAGTTTTTTCACATTTTTAGTTTGGGATATAAATGTTTTAAAATAAAAAAAGGCTTCAAATTTATTTCCAGAAACTAGAACTATGCATATCTATTGTAATAATCAATTAGAAAAAAATACACAATACTTTACCCCAATACTTCTAATTTATGTTAGAATGAATAAATTCATGTGCATAAACAGTAAAGCATTAGAATTTGACACTTAAATAATTGATTTAAAACTAGACTTATGTTTCTTACTATATTGAAAAGGGTCCTAAAATTTTAAAGAATAAAACGAATGATTCGGTAGATCCATAAAAATATATTTTTTAGTTAACTTACATTAGTTTTTAATGTTAAAATGTCTAAAAAATCTATTCCATAACCAAGAGTTATCTTCCATTCCACTGAGACAAGGTATGACTTACGTCCTAAGGTCTTCAATTTTATGTGTGTAATAATTCTAATGTCATTTTGAAGAAGAATGCAGTCATGCTTGGATTTTTTTACTACATATTTAAAATCACTAAAATTCACTAATTAACCATAATAAATATTGGAATTAATCATATAAGGATTTGCTTAAGGCCCCTAACAAAAAAAACATTTGAAATAAGAGCTTTACCAAGAAGAATAATATATCATATACTGATAATCTCTCCCTTAGAATTATCTCCAAAGGCGACTTTTCCACCTTTTATATAGATAATATTTTCCAAAAAGTTTTTTTAATAGTTATATGATAAGAAAAAAAGTATCCAAGTACCAAGTATTATTATTGTTGGCTCTAACTTTTCTTTCATAAAAACTAAACAATTAGACTTTTGGAAGCCAAACATTTTTGGGACTAGAAATTTTATAAAACCAAAATTTAGGAATCCAAATTTGATTTGAAAAATGGGATTTTTGAAATCATAGGGATTTAAATTTGTTAAGGGATCATTTTTTATTCTAGTGTCCACCACTTTGGTATTTTGTGAAAAAGGGGAACTTATAGGAACAAAATATTTGATATTAAAAACTAGTTATTTAAATGTAAAACCAATTCCAGCACTATTACCATAATGAAGAATTAATTTTTTAATATTATCAATATTAAATTTACTAGTATTAATGTTTTATAATAGCTACTTCAATAAGAAATTTAGGATTTTAGTTTAATAACTAAATTTATATCCTCATTAGTTTTAGTTTTAGAATTATGTTTTGTTTCAAATTTTTTTCTCTCAAATAACTTTTTAAAGATATTTTGAAAGGTTTCCATTCTCAAAAAATACTTTTTCAAAAGTTTTGAAATTGATTCCTCTTGAAAATATTTCTTGTCAATATCTTTAGAAAGAACTGATACTTTTTTTCTTAAAATATTCATCCTTTAATTTTTCATTCCATGTTTTTACTTAATTTTCAATTTTCATTTTCTAACTATTTTTTAAATAGAGAAACATCATTATTATAAGGAAGAATATTGTCTTCTGCTGAGGAATATTCTTCATTAGAAGATATATAATCATTTTCAATACGATAATTATCATTTAAAAACATATTATTAAGGCTGTTTGTAGTGTGTAAATTTTCCATAAGTCATTTATTTATAATAGGTACATGAGAATAAAGACCTATGTTCCTCTATCTGGATCATTATTGGTCAGAAGAATTTTCTAGAGAGTCACCTCCACTATCACTCCATGAATCATTTTCTTTGAGAACTTTATTAGCTTTTGATTGGTAATACTTTTTATGATTTCTGTCAAAATATCTCTCTTTTCTATCAATATTTTTGATCATTGGATAATATGGCCTGATAATCCAACCTTTTTTCATTCATAACAAGTTACTTTAGTGCACTTTTTGTCATACTTATCCTTGTTACTTTTCTTGTATAGATAATTAATATCATTTTTACTAGCTATACTATCCATACTCTAAGAAATATTATCTAGTTCATTTTCATATTATTTAAAAGCACTTGAATTGTATTGGATAACATCCTTTTTATTTATTGAATACCTAGACACGTTTTTTGGTGTTCAAGATTTTGTAGAAACTGTAGTTGTATTAAAAAAACACCTCCATTATTTTTCATGGATTTCTACATGTCTCTTTTCAATCTAATATCATACAACATAAGAGTACCAATTTAATCATCAATGTAAATATTTACAAATTCCTTGTATCATAAAAAAACAATAGTTTTCAATTCCTATTCATTAGGCATGATATCTATAATTTTTTCTATAAGTATTTCATCATATATAAATTTTTTCCAAGATATTATAAACTATTTTGATTGACATAAATCATTGATTCATTTTATCAACATATTCTCTAGGAAAAAACTCAAAAGATTGATAGTCAAATCTCAATATAGATATACTTGTTGAATAAACATGTGATGTACTGAAGTAAGTTACCTATAACTTCTTCAATAAACTATTTGTGAGTTCAAATGATGAAATTTGGCTATATGTTATTCTAGTAATTAATAATAACAAAGTATTTATGAATTTATAATGAAGATGATACTCTATATTCTATTTATTTGTTAATGATCTAACATCCTTATCATGAATTTTTTAGTTTCCTATCTGTATGAAAGAGTAATCAACTTCTGTGTTGATTACAAAAGTGTAAATTCTAACCCACCAGTATTTATAATTAGAACCATAAAAAAATTTTGGTCTATAGGGATTCAAATTTTCTATAGACCTAATATTAAATCTTGTCATCTTAAGAAATGGATACAAGGATTCTTTTCCACTATACACAGTAGTGTAACAATTAATTAAACAAATTGTAAATTTTTTTGAAAAAACATGCAATTGTAAAGAATATTAAAAGTTAAAAAAGTATCTTAGCACTAGAGTCCTTATATGATAAAATTTATGTATATCAATATGATTTATATTGATATTAGGGAAGAATAATTCTTTTCTATATGTCTCAATTACAAGGGGGGGTGAATTTTACAATACCAATTTATGTAAAATGATCAAATTCAGAATTGTCCTTCTGTTTAGTTATATTAGAGCATCATAATCAGCTTGGTTACCGTAATTTTAGAGTGAGAGATTTAAAATTACAATAGATTTAGCCAAATTGTAGTAAATATATTGAATTCAAGATAAATACAATTAATTCAAAATGTATCAGATTTAAAGAAGATCAGATTAACAAAACAGTTTTTTTTTTCTGTAATGATATTCATTATGATAAAACTATTTTATACATGCATATTGGAAAATTTGAATTGAATGGAACCAATAAAATAATAAAAATTATTTTAGAATGGACTACAGTTATTTAAAAATATAGATCTGTTTTATTCTTAAGAGTATGATTTCCAAAAACCTTGTCTAAAGATCCTTTGTTTTATACTTATAAGTTAGTTTCTATTTCTTTAGAATGGAAATCCATCAGTAAAATGATTAGATTCTTTATTTTCTTATCCCTAGTATCCCTCAATCCGATGGATCGACCCAATCTTTCTATCCCTGTAAGTCCTCGATCAATGTGATTATTGGGTCCTCTATCTTTCTATCCCTAAAACCCCTCGATATTATTCAAACAACAAGAAACTATGATTACAAAACCAAATACTATAAATGAATACAACAAAAAAGAATAATATGTTCACACTTGTAGTCCTTAGTGCTCTTGAGAATGATAAATTTTCAAATGAAATCAATCAGTGACCAACTCTTTAAAACTTTTTCTATTTATAGGAATATTTTCAATAGTCATATTGATCTCTGATGATCATATTTTCTATTTGTTTTTCGTAACAAATTAGAAACCTAGAAAATGAAAACATGGCATAACAAAATGTGTGATGTGGAATTGTTTTACATCATTATGATGTAAAAAATTTATTTTAACATTTGAAATCCATTTTCTATATTCAGAATTTAAAATTAGTTAGTCTGATGGACTTACTTAATGATGTCATTACTATTAAAATTATAAGTATGATTCTGATGTTTATTTGTTCAAGTATCAGTTCAATTATAGTGAAATTTTTAGTTTGAAAGAAAATACAAAAATACTTATATCTAATCTGATAAAGATGAATTTGGTATTTTTTCGATCCATACCCATTACTATAATCGTAATGAAAGAATTTTGTTTATATTCCTGAAAAATTCATTTCTAATTATATGTATCGTAAAAGTTTATGTTTTCTATAAAGATATTTTAAAACAATTTGGACATAAAATTTTAGTAATGTAAGTATAAATAAATTGTTTTTGATTTCCAAAACAAAAAGGAGAAGAAAAGTTATAAGTGAAACATCTGACTCAATATAATTTATTCTCCTTTACCTTAATTTATAAATATAATACATTCATAGGCTCTCCCTCTCCTCTCCTTATGGTTTGGGTATATCTCCCTCATCAATCCTTTATTTTCACTTCTTTCTATCATATCATAACACCCTTCGTAAGGCTAACACTCCTTTAACTTCTTATATCACTATTTCCTTCTTCCTAAAGCTATTCTTCCATGAATGAAATAAATTCCCTATTTGGGGGTGGGGGGCATGTTATTTATTCATTTTTTCTCATTCGAACTTAGATATGAAGTTTATACTATATGAGGATACTTCTATGATCTCTAGGTAGGTGGTTTTTTTATTTTCCTCCAAATTCTCACAATTTATATCAAATATCATTGGGCCTTATGATGTTATTTTTGAGTGATGACCATAGAATTTATATTAAATAAAATTTCTCCTAAACCTTGACCAAGATGCACTATTGAATTAAGAAACACTAGTGGAGGTTGAAAAACTCATCCCCAAACTATCCCTTAGGGTGTGTTTGGCATATCTATAATAAAAACCTTACTTGGGTTGTAACCAAAACACCCCTAAGGGTGTTTTTTTGGTATTTATGGGAAACACTAATTTTTCCATAGTGCAATCTAACCACCCCTTAGTGTGTGTTTGTCATGTTACTTTAAAGAGAGATTTTATTTCATGAATGTTCTTGTATTTCATGGATAATTTAAACATGGTTAAGTTAATAAGGGTGTGTTGGATAATTTTAGATCCCAAACACTATAAAAATTATGAAATTACTAGAAGAACAAACTAATTAAATTTTTTTATTTAATTGGGCAGCTCTACAGATGGGATTTAGTTTTGACTAAATACTTTAGATGAGTAGTTACTTCAAAATTATGATTATTATATTGGATATATTTTTTATTAATTATGGAACAATATAACACCCTAAAAGGTGAAAACTTCCTTGATAAAGCCTTGGATTTACTCTTTATAATGTCTTGAACAAACTCATTTGATGACACCCAATCCACTGATATAAAATAAAGTAGTAATACCAACTTATATATAGTCAATTTCTTACTCTCATGAATTCCATGTTTAGGAATCAAGGATTCATTTTGGATATTTAGTAAAATTAAAATGCTTAGAATGTGGTCCTAGGTTTTTATTTATGTCCTTGGACAAGATAGACCTTGGGTTATCTCTTTGGTTTCCAATAAAGAACTGACCTGTAATGGAAGGATATATTTCCTTTGTTTAGTTTAAAACTATTTGAAGAAGAATGAAAAGGGTTTATCCCTTAAATTAAAATAAATACCAAAGATATGAACATTATAGATTGGTTTCCAAAAGTTGGCTTAAAAACTATGATTAAAGAGTTCCATGGATTTAATAGATTTTACATGGTTGTGATTTTTGGGAATTCATAGTGTAGTTTGGGGGTTCCTTGATTATATTTATATTTTTATTTCTTGTAAATATGCCTTAGGACTCTTAATAAAATTAATAGGTCACAAGATTAGAGATATACGACTTTGTCCAAATCTATTATGGTTAGTCGGACATCCTACGAGGATTCCGAGCTCGATATGGTCTCTTTTACTTCAATGCTTCAAATTATATTATATTTGCACTATTAAATTTTATATTCATATATTTTTTTAAATTAGAAACCAAGAATTCTAGCCTACAGAGATAAACTCAGACCCCATCCAGGAAGCCTCTTATTACTTGGGAAGATTATATAGATATATGAAATGAAGAAGGAAGGTTCCATATTGTGGAATCTTGATGTATATCTTAGTATGGGATCTCGAGAGTAGTAGAAAAACATGGTATCAGGATGATCATAGTGTTTTAAAGTTTTTTGGTCCTTTGTTTTATGTTCCTTAGTTTGTACTTCTCGTATTACTACTACAATGTATTGATTGAATTATATTTTTCCCATCAGGACATCATCTCTACCTAATATTATTTTACCACCACGCATCTATTTTATTTATTATACGACAATATCATGTTTTTGTCATTTTAATATCATTTTTCTCTGATGTATATGACATAATATATTCTTCATACCACCATACACCTTTAATTCTAGTTGATAGACACTAGAATACATGGAGGTGTGCTTGAGGCCTTATGGACCTCTAGACCATTTAATTTTTGTTGAACCATTATGAGGATATAATAAAGTGGTATCATATATTACTTTTATTTTTATTTATGTTTTTATATGGTATAAAGGTGGCTAATTTTTTTTAAAACTAATACTACAATCTTGGGATTATCTAACACATGTGTTGTAGACAATAATTCTTTCCCAGGATAGGACTTTTTGTTATGGAATTCTCTTATTATAGTTGTACTATATTCACAGTTGGGTAGTACACATGTTGTGTGGTGTTTTGTTTTATGGGGTTTTCAATATTAGTATGAAAAATTAACGGAATAGTAGATCATGAATCCTAATAATAATAATACTAGTATTTATCTATCATTTATTTTCCATGCCATTCATATTTAATTTCATATTACTGTTTCCTATTTTATATGTATTGGTTATTATACTTGTGATTTTTAATAACTCTTATTGGGAAAAAATTGGCCAATTAAATTGTTTACATCAGCCTAAATTATTTTTTTGTTCATTGATTAAGGATTTTTTTACTTAACCAATTTTAAAAGAATCAAAGCCTTGCAAATTTGGATAACAAATACATAAACTAGTTGTAGTTAAGTGGAATTCTAATTAAAACATATAAGGAATATTCCTTTATAACATGGGGATGGAATTCCATAGAACATAACCATTTTTTATATATGTGTTAAATTATAAATCCTAAATTTGGAAATATATGGGTTATAGTAAAATGGTATTGAAATTGAAACATAGATATTGTTTACCTCTCTATCATATGATTACAAACCCATATAACTAAAAAATTATAAAAAGTGACTACGAATTATCCTTTAACCTAAACCAGGGAATAGGTTTTAGGGCCTAGTAAAATTTTCATTTTAAATCCTCTTCTGTGTATGGTATCTCTTAAAGAAAATAACAGATTATGTTGTCAATTTCCATATCTATAATATTCAGTTCGTTATTAAACAGTTTCGAGGTGTATTCATGGAATTGTAGATACATACCTCCATGATGGCCTCTTGTCGAGTTCCTAAAAATCAGATAAGACCATGATACCAAGGTTATGTAACATAAACCACCGATGGTGCCACCTATATTGAAACTTCTCGAACCTCCCATAGTACCACCTATCATACCTGGCAATGGAACTATTTAATAGTACAAATAGATCTTTCGACACCTAGTACAGTCTTGGGAGGGAGCTCTATTGGTTGCACTGACCATATATGAGTTGACTAAGGAGTTACAGAAACAACATACTCCATTTTTATCCTGGGAATATGGTCACTTGGTTTTAAAGTATTTTTTACAATATATCAATACTATATTCAGTCAATTTGAAACTTAAATAGAAAGATGGGTGAAGATCACAAATTATATTCTTCATTGATATACCAATCAGTTGTGGGATGTTTTCAGGAAAGAAGATCAACATCAGGGCATGGTCTAGTTATAATTTTAGTAGATATTATTTGTTTAACTTTACAACATATTCTATGGGATTATTGAGATACAGAATTATTTTATCTAGATTATATAAATAATTCTTTTATTTATTACTCAACTTGATTTATTGATTTCCAGTTCCATTCACCCACTATTAAAGGTGGTGATATTTCCTGGTTAAGGAATATTGTGTATGGAATCGTGCTTTCCATTTGATATCTAGTGAAAGTATTTAAACTAACTACCATATCTAAAATTGTGAACCAAGACCTCATCTCTATGTGAAATCTAAGGGAAGCGAAGGTAATGGTCTAGGTGGTTCAACTGCAAGGCCTATTAGTGCATTATCTAGTATTATAAATCGTGGTCATGATAATTATCTCCAGGGTAGTGATAGTTAGGGTGTATGCAATAACAACTCTATAGTATTCCACCAGTATAGGAGGTAGGGTCAAATTAATCCATAGTGTGAAAGGGACCAAATAGAGTGTAGAGCTTGTGGCATGTTGGGCTACTTCCAAATATTTTATCAGACTTTTACACCAATTTTGTGTGATTGGGGATCTGGAATATCTTAGATTTATATTGTGAGATCAATATCCCCACAACAAGCATATAGCTGGATTACTATAGGTAAATCAACATTGGAAGTTTTTGAGGACAAGGAATCTTGACATAGGTTACATAACACCAATAGAGCAGAGCTACTCTAGGAGTTTATGTTGTAGCTCATGTCCATGGGTCAGTCTAGTCATGTTTCATGTATCCTACACTTATTTTGAAGAGTTTTTGTCTATATATAGTGTGGGGTATGATCATAGTGGCCTCAAATGTAGATTTTACTTTATTTTGAAACTAGATATTTTCAATCCTCCTTATATGATACCTTAATGGGAATTCGGCCTTTAGAAATTGAATCCTGATATAGGGAGATGTCTCTTGAGACAAATTTAGGAATCCAGTTTGATGGAATTCATTATTTCAAGGATTATTCACTTGAGGAATCTGTCTACTTTTTATGAGAAATTTTTCCCATGACATGATAGGAATGAAATTAATTCATATGATGGATTGGATAGTTACCTTTCACAATAATGTTGATTATTATCACCAACGTGTGTCCTTATGATAATGAGAGGGTGGCATCTACATTCACAATGGAGAATGGTCGATCCAAGAAGGTCATGTAGGATTTGAGAATCAGGGGCTAGGAAAAGTGACAAACCCGATTTCTAGTCTCCTACTAGATGATCAAGGAGTGTGATATAATAATATTCCTCCAGTTATTGACTATTTCAAAGAAGTATCCCTTGAAAAATTCATCGAAATATCTCACGAGGGAGAGTTTGAGTATATTATTAACCTTGTTATAGAAGAAAAATAGGTCTCCATTATTCAAAAAAATATAGCTACGACACATATGTAGGAACTAAATAAGAATTTTTTAGGTCTTCTTAGCTAAATGGGTTATATGAACTAGTACATCTTCTTGGGGATCACCAATAATTTTTTCCAAGAATTTGGAAGGTACTTTATTGTTACATGTGGATTAAAAGTGGTTGAATCTGAATATATTAATGAATCAATACCCACTCCCTCATATAGAAAAAAAATTCGACTAGCTCCAATGATCCAAGGTCTTATCAATGATTTACTTCAAAATATGTTATCAACTAGTGAGATTTAGGCCCTTAGATATACCATATAAAACATTACAAAGCAGGTATGACTTGTATGCATATTTGGTAATAACCTAAAGTATGAACAACATGGATTCTGTCTTTATGGACTTATTGAATCATGACTTTCACCCTTATCTAGATTCTATCATGGTCATTTTATTTTTTGATATCTCCGTGTATTCTTAATCATGGGAGGATCATGTGAAACATTTGGAGGTATCTGGGAAAACTCTTTGGGAACATCATGTTTATACTAAAACATGAAATGTAGGTTTTGGATTGATAGTGTTCATTTTATAGGTCAAATTATATTAGAAATAGGTGTATATATGGTTCCATATAAGGAGAGATCTGTAGTTTCTTGAGTGCATCCCAATATTTTTTTTGATATTCAGATATTCTTGAGATTAACCAATTACTACTAGCACAATATTTACAAATTTTCACAGATTTCAGAGATGTTTATTGGCTTGACCAATAATGGTGTCAGTTTTATGTATTCTAAATCTTATGAATGTTATTTTCAAGATTTGAAAGTAATTTCAACCAAAATTCCAATCCTAATTTTTCTAGATCATTGAAGAGGGTACACAATTTATTTTGACCCATTAAGAATAATTATTGGAGTTTTTTTTGAAGAAAGTGGAGTGAGTTGTGGAATTCAAGTATGAATGATTGGGGCCTCATTAGTTGTATTACCAAACAAATTACCTTTAGTTATGATATTTTATTCATAATATGTGTTTATAGAGACATTACCTCACGGGGAAATGATTTATGTTATTTAAGATCCATAAGAGACTTAAATATATATAATATTAGAATAAACTAGTCCTTAGGTAGAATATGTGAGTTGAATATATTTATTTATTTATCATTGATATCATATAGATATTAGTGAAAGGTAATTATGTGGATGATTATTTGAACCCAAAGACTCAAGATAATATGGTTTAGGTAGAGATTAGCATGTGGATACAAATAAATATTTTCATTTAAGTGAATCTTGATTAATAGGAGTGTCAGGGGAAACCTATCATCAATGTTTTATTTGTGATTTAATCACTTTTTAATTGAATAAATAGGAGAAATATTTTTTATATTGAATGATTTTTCTTGAGGGATAATATCAATGGAGAAATGATACCACATTTTTGGGTTATTTATGTGGATGAGATCCTACATGTCCATGGAAATTTTTGGGATCTTATAAGAATGTGAGAGGAATTGATGTGAGAACATCATAAATATAAATGGGAAATTAAATACACAATAATGAAAACACAATGTGATTTAAGGCACCAACACTAATGGAATGGGATGAAAAATGATATTCCAGGCTTTATCACTCGGTGTCCCACTAATTAGTAGGTGAAAGTAGAAGACCAATGGCCAGCTGGACTTTTACATTCATCACCTTTTCTAGAGTGGAAGTATAATTTCAATACCATGGAATTGAAAATAGGGTTTTTTATGTCACCCTAAGGTAGTAAAATCATATTGGTGATTATGGATAAGTTGAAAAAGGGAACCCATTTCTTGTATATCTAAGAGTCTGTATCAGTTGATAAGCATGGGATATTATATGTTTGAGAGGTTATATGTCTTCCTAGGATTCCACATACCACTATGTTAGATAGGGATAGTAAATTTACTACAAATTTTTGGAAGGGGCTCAAAAATGCACTTGGTTTATAGGTACACTAGAGTCTAACATATCACCCTTAGATCGATAACTAGTTTTAGTACACTACATATGTATTTTAGTATATCATCCGTGACTGAATATTGGGTTTTGGATGCTCATGGGGGTGAAATTTACTCTTTATAAATCCATGACCTCTAGAGTTTGAGGTGGAGGATAATGTCTTCTGAAGTGTATCACTTGGATTAGGTCATCGATAGATTCAAGGAAAGGAAAGATGACAAGCAGATTTTTTAGGATGTTTATGATTTTGGAGAGGGTAGTGATGGTGGATTATCATTTATATATTTCTCATTGTTATAGGTATATGCATGATGTCATCCATATATCTCATCCCTTATATTATTACCCCTAACCATCTCATGTTTTTGATCGCATGGATGTTATTTTGGAGGCTGATGCTTCATGTGAGGAGTATCTATTTCATATTATCATTTACTGAATGAAGACTCTTCAAGGTATAACTATTCACTCAGTTCATGTGTTATAGAAAAAAATATTTATGAGGATATTTGGGACCAAGAGTTTGATAATCTTACTCAATAGAAAAAACTTTCTTATATAGAACTTGACATCCCTTAGAACTGCACCTCAGGTATGGGTATTCTTAAAGAGGATATTTTAAAGCCTCTTCTGTTATTTTAGGTATATAAACTTTTAATTTTTTTAATTTCACTCAATTTTTACTTAAATGTTTTTATAAAGGGAGTAGAGGAGGTTTTAGGTGTGTTTGGGAAGGTTTTGGGCAAAAAGTTTTGGTTTTTTAGGATATTTAATGGGGTGCACAAGTAGCACACAATTTTCACTAACAATGATCCTTAACCGTGTGTCTTCAAAAATTAAAGATGATAGTTTATAAATATAAGTTTATGGGGACACTAAAATATGTGAGATTTTTAATTTATTATATATTCACTTCACACAGTTTGTACATTGTTTTTATAACAATATGTGTAACTGTACTGGGTGTAGTGCTCATAAGCAATAGGGATGTAAGTTTTCAATATGGTTTAGCCAATCGGGAAGTAAAACTTTGAGCCCTATTAAAAAATTTTTAAACTTAACATTTTCCCCTCTTAGTACTTAAATAAAATTTCTTTCTCTCATCCCTTCACATTCCCACACAGCCCTCTGTAGGATCTCCTCCTCTCCTCCTCATGGTTTGGGTTGATCTGCATTATCCGACCTCTATTTCTACTTCCTTCTATCACATAAGAACAACCTTTTTTATAACACACTTTTATCTTCTTTTCTGGTTCTTCCATTCCACCAAAATCTATTATACCCTGATTTTCATAAATGGCCTATTTTGATTTTTCATGTCCGGTTCATCATTTTCTCACATTCCAGCCCAGATATTAGGCCAATATAGTATGACGAGTCTTCAATCAACCCATAATAGGTGGTATTTTTTATTTACCCTAAAATTATTATCGTTTATAAAATGTATTATTATTATTCATTGTATATATTCTGAGCAATAATCCTAGAATTTATATTATTTAACTATTCAACATAATCCTCGAGGTAGATGCACTATATAACTCCTAAACACTGATTTCGGTGGAAACTCTCAATCCAAAACCACACCTTAAGGTGTGTTTGGCCTATTACCCATTGAAACCATACTATTATTTATAATCAAGACACCCCATAGGATATGTTTGTTTTGGGCTTTAAGGGTAATTCCATTTTATCCATAATGTAATCAAACCATCCCTTAGGATGTGTTTGGAGTGTCACTTTTACAGAGGGATTTTTTAAGATTAACCTTTGGGTATTACATGTGTAATTTAGACATGTTTTTTTAATTATTGTGTCTTAGATAATTATAGATCCCCAAAAAATACACACTATTAAATTATTAGAGGAAAAGAATAATTAAATTTTGCATTAAATTCGGTGCCTCTAAGGTTGTGATTTAGTTCTTATTGAAGCCTTGAAATGAATACGTTACTCGAAACTTATGATTGTTATCATATATCAATTTTTATTAGTTATGGATCATGCTAAAAACATCAAAGTAATGTCAAAACTCAAGAAATCTGTTGATTCAATCTTTGGAATGTCTTGAGAAAACTCAAAGGATGACACTCGATTCTTTAATGGGAAATAAAATTATAATCCCACTTTGAATTTGGTAAATTGTTTACTCTAATAAATTATATAGATATAAACCGTAGATTAATTTAGATATTAGGAAAAATTAGAATTCTTAGGATGATCTCCTGGGTTCGGCTTGATACAAGAAATGCCTTGGGTTAGCCCCATGGTTTCGAATCAAGACCTATGAAAAAAATTAAAGTATCTATTTCCTTTGATAAATTAGAATCTCATAGGAGTAAAATGAAAAATTTAGATCATTTGGATTACAATTAGTATCTAAGAGATTAATTTTTTTATATTGATCACCATATTTGGCTAAAAAACAAATTGAAATAATTCCATGGATTTGAAAAAGGTGTGTTGTGTTGGAATGAATGGACTAGTTTTGTGGGTTTCTTGAAATAATTTATATCCAGACACATTAGATATATAAGTAGGGTCCCCTGATCAAATATAAATATCACTTGATTAGATAAATTCAGCTAAGATTGAAGTAGGTAAGGTCAGCTGGGTGTCCTATAAGGAGCCTAAGCTCGACATGGTTTATTTTAATTCACTAATTTATATTATTTTATTTAAACACAGTTAAATTTAATATTAATATACTATATTTTAATTATAAACCATTAATTGTGGCATAATGAGTTTTACTCACACCCTGTTTGGGCCACCGCTCGACACCTTGAAAAATATTGTTGATATAAGAGAGGATAACAGAAAGATAATTTCTATGAGTGCTTGATGTGTATCTTAGTTTAAGAGCTGGAGAGAAGAGGATAAAGATAGATTCATGATTATTATGTATAATAGTAATTTGTTGATCCTTTATTATGTTTTTATTAGGTTTTACTTCTATTATTGTTGATGCCATAAATTGTTTGACTCATATTTTTTCCCATCATGATATCATATTTACCTAGAACTATTTTACATCATTAATTTTTTTTAATTATTATCTATCCCTATCATGTTTCTTTCATTTGAATTTTGTATTACTCTGATATTGAGGGTATAATCACCACAAAACAACTCCATATATCGTTGATTCTAGTTAAAATCTTCTTGTGTATGGAGATGTATTCTAGAGACCTTATGGCCCTCTAGACCAGTTATCTATCCATAAATCTGGTTGAGGATGTCATATAAATGATTTTAGATAAGAAATAATTTAACTCAGACAATTTATCTTTAGTTTATAAGTCCCATATAGATGTCAAAATTCATGAATCTAGAGAAAGTGAAGAGTTTTGAAAAAATATTATTAAGAGTTCCAAAATAAATTCAATAAAAAATACACAAAAGTTTCTAAAAGGTGATGTGAAAATAGTTTAAAAATGTTTACATGAAATGATCCTTTTATAATGGAAACATTAAAAGTACATAATTGTTTCTAATGGGGAAGTAAAAATACTTTGTAAAATTTTAATTTCAGAAAGAATAGTTAATAATGGAATGTTGAAAAATAAAAAATGTTTTTAAAAAGTGTAAGTGAAAATGGAGATGATGTTTGTGTTCATTTTACACAAGGTAACTGGGAACATATTTTTAATATAAAAACATGCACATAGGAGAAATATCTATTAAAATAAATATGAATTATTCCAAAGAAGGCATCATTTTAATGAAACAACAGAGTCGTAGAGGAAGAAGAATTTGGTGTGAATCATGATTTAACATAGAAAATATGTTGCAAATACATACTAAAATAATTATACATTATGATATATCATTATTGATACATAATAGGAAATGATGGTGATTATGACCCAAGAAATAGATTTGAGCCACAAAAACCCATTACAATCATTGTATCTTTTGAATCAAAACTCCATGAGTGGTATTACTTTACATATAACACTTAATATCATGAATTATAAAATTATAATGATATAAAATTGTTACATGTATTATTTAAACATTTAAAAAGGAAAAATGGTTTATACCATAAACACATCTAATGTAATTTAGATTTGAGACAAGAAGAACCTTAATTCTTTAGAAACATTCAAATCAAAACCCCTTGAAAAAGTGATTATATAATTAAGATTAAAATAAAATTATTATAGTATAATTCTTGATATTATATCTCAAATTTGATTTATATACACTATATAAATGAAATTATGAGTATAATTCCAAACCTATCTCAAAGAGAGGAATTTTAAGATGAAAAATCCTTACAAACTTTGTAAATTTTGAATCAAAACCATATGAGATTATGAAAATTAAATATAAAAGTTAGTATCATTAAAAATAATATAAACATGAAAAAATATGACAAATGGTTCTAATTTACAAAATTTATATGAAAAATTGGTGTATAACATAAACATATCTTAAATAAGGGAGTTTGAGGTGAAGACCCTTGCTTTTCTCCTTGATTAGTTTATCCCTCTCTAAACTCTTGTAAAAACCATAACTAACTTAATATTATATTTCATACAAATAATACTAAATATTAAACATTTACTATAATTTTTTATATCGAGAGAATGTTTATTAGTTATAACATTTTATGACTAGGGGGTGTTAATAACTTTAACTATTTTACACACATTTAACAATTTTAATGTTGTCACTCATCATTTTATAAAAAGTTAATTATTGATATATCATTTAAAATTATGTAATATACTGGTTATATTTATTTTAAATGTTCTTATTTAATTCTATATATGTTTTGGTTGCTTTATTAGAAATAAAATTGATAACCTCTAGTATCAGTAATTTCAGAAAATGAAAATGATACATCAATAATAAACTATATAGGTAATATATAATTTACCAAAACAAATTAAAATAATAATAATATTATTATTTTATCATAATATTAGACTTAAAATTATAATTTTCATCTATAATATTTTTTAAAGCATCATTCTTGTGCGTGGAGAAGGAGACTCGAACATGAACATCCTTTAACTCGATTGATGAGTATGGTTTAGGAGGTGTTTATTTTGACATGATATAAATATAATAAAATCATCATTATTTTATTTATGTGTTTTTCGTATGTATAGAAATATTTGATATTTTTTTGATAATGAATAAATTCTATATGAAAAAAGAAACCGATTCTTTATGGAGAAAATAGTCCACGCAAAAGCCTGACTGACATTCCTTCGTTTTTATAAAAGGATGAAAATTAATTACCAAGGGTTGTAAAATTAATATAAAAACATGTTAGTACAATAATAATAATTAATTCATCATATTATTATGGTGATAAGATATTTTTAAGAGTAATATTAAATACAGAAACATAAGAAGGAGATAATACTTATGTTGGAGACCGGTTTTTTCCTTAAAAGTTCGCTTGAAAATTAATTGGATTAATATAACTATGTGAGGACATGAGATTATGTTTTTTGGGGAAAGATTATTTGGATATTAAAATTTAAGAGTTTTTTTGGAATTATAATGGGAGGTATATCTTTTAAAGGGTTTAATTGATCCACTTTTATATGACAAGAAGATGGTATTTTGGAAAACACCCTTTATGTTTTAATAATTCTATTATACTATTACAAGGTCAATGTCTACAAATTTTAAAAATAATTTATTTTGGGGTATGTTTGGATCTATAAATTATCAAAAATTTCTTTCCAAACATCATTTAAGATTTTAATAGTTGTTTTTACATTAAGTGTTTTATATTTTTATATTTTACTTTTGGACTATTTAACTTGTCTTTACTATGTTATTTTTTATTAATAATATATAATAATACATATAACCAAAATAAATATTATGTAGAATTAAATTTATATTCTATTTAATAAAATTTAATTTCTGATTATTTTATAAATTACTTTATATTAAAATAGATAATTTGTAGAAGAATCCATATGAGCAGAAAAATGGCATTTAGCCATTATGGATTCTTAATCTTGTTTATTATTGATTTTAAATTAAATGTTTATTAATATAATTGTTTATTAGTTTATAAATAATATTATATTCATTATCTCAAATATTTTTATTAAATTTAAACATTATAAATTCCTTGATAGTAATAAAATCATAATTTTAAAATAATTGTTTGACCATTATCATGATAATTTGAAATAAACATTATAATATAAATTTATCATAACAAATGAAAATTCCAATATTAAAGAATATGAAAAGTATTATATAAAATATTATAATCATTTTATTAGTTTAACTTTCTATGTATAGTGAATTTGTTCTTAACGTTAGTACATGTAATGCATAAAAACCCACTTTTCTTCTGAAAAATGTAATTTTAAGCATAAAGTTTTATGTATGGAAAAAATATTCTCAATATTACTGATTTAAAATATATTAGGTCGATTATAACTATTTTAATATGACATATGGGACATTAAAATACAACAAAATACCAATTTATTCTTGCATATATTTAATTAAATAAGTTGATGAAAAATTGTATTTAGAATATGTTACTTGATTTTATAAAATTATATTAATAGATTTTATAAATTTAAATAATATTTTAAAATAAATTATTTTACATTAGAAATATATATATTTTTATATCTATAAGGTTTAAAAAGCTAATAATTCTTATAAAACTTATGGTATTATAAATGTCTTTATTTTTTACAATTCACCTAAAAATTGATTATTTTATAAAATATCAAACATACGTCCTATTAATTTTTTATGAGTAATTAAAAAATAAATTTTGTCATTTTTAAATTTATATTTTTGATGAAAAATATATAATATAAATAAAACATATTTTATTAAAAATAGTCGTTTCAATACTAAATAATAATATTATTTACCTTCTAATGGTAATAACAGTAAATGGTTTACCATATTAGTGTTTATTATATCATTATTAAAAATTTATAGCTGATATTCGAGGTTTTTTTATGTTTTTAATAACATGTGATATAAGTTAAAGAACACCTTATTTTTTAAAGGATCTAAATCTTTGGGCTGTTATAAAGAGATCCCAATTTGAGGGTTATGGTATGGTTTTACGACATTGTGAAACACCATATTGGTTCATGTTTTCCATGGAATGATTTGGATTATTAGACTTATCATATGGTATAATGTAGATTATGGGAATAGTCTAACGGTTGGATGAATCTGTGACTTGAATAATTAAAATAGTTTACTTAAATTAGGACCTACAGATGACACATAACAAATGGTTCTCACGGGGGGATTTTGTTATGATATAGGAATGGATGAGACTTATAGGATATAAGTTGTACTTTGTAGGAAATGGTGACCGAGATAAGAACCATCTGAGTCCTTCATGATAGGGGTGATGTACTACAAAGGTTAGGATGTGTAGGAAGATTATTCATCTTGGTTTTTGTTGATAGTTGTGGTATGAAAATGGTGGGTTAAAGCATCTGGATCAAGTTAACATTTAGAAAATTATTTTTGATAAGGATATATAGTGATTTATAAATTTTAGGTCAGTTTAATTGGTCTGAGGAATGACACATTAGTTATCCAAAGGGTAGGATTTTTGTGGGATGTCAGATATGTGAGATGTTTTGGTAACTATTATTGTGTTTTCTATAGTTTAGTGTGATTCAATACATGTGGAACACCTTAATATATAACTGGAAACATGGTTTGGTTTGTGTTAATATTTTGTTGTTTCTAGTTTACCCAATTATTAATTAGATGTTAGGAGAACATAATGAATATAGATACTCCATGTATTGTTTCTCCTGATGGATAGAATAACAGAATACTAGGACAAAATCTAGGTATTCAGATTCATTAATGGTTATAATGAAAATATTATGGGATATAATCTAGTTACTCTTTTTTATATGATGGCCAGACCAAATAGAATTTGGGAAAACATATCGGTATAATTCTCTTTTTCCTAATATCCAATCTATCTATATCCTAGGACATCATTTGTGTATTCTTACATTACTTACAATGATTAAACTAGCATTGAGACCTGGTAACCATTACTGCTCTATAAATGAATGTGTTAGCCTAGAAGCTTGGGGATCATCTTAACATGAGTTTTATATGACTAACATTATTTTTCTATATTATCCAAAGAAGTTAGGATCAAGAATCATGGTGTCATTATTACTACATGATAGAATGACTTTTGTGTTTCATGTTACACATTAATGGTTTTTATATTTGATAGTTTATTCACCCTCATATATACATTATAATATATTTTAGTTGTCCACTTGGTTATAGCCTTCCAAGTTTTGTGCACACCAAAAACATTTTATCCCTTGTGGATAGGAAACTCTTTTATTTACCTAATAATATAAGTAATGTTTTGGATGGTAGGGGATATATCTCGGTATATTGGAAGAATATTGATTGATTTATAAGGTGAGGTGCACCTAGTAGGTGAAAATGTTGATGCTTTTATTAATTTTATATTTTTATCCTACTTTGTAGATGATTGAATCACTTAGGGTTTTTAAATTTATGCATGTTTTTTATATTCTAAATGTGTTTCATTTTAATATATATTTTTTGGTTATTTTTATAGTGTTCATTTAAGTATTGATGTTTATAGTAGATCATGATGTTACACTGAGAGTTGAGGGGGAATCAGTGTACAAAAGTTCTATTCATATCTTTTTTCTTCCACTTTAACACCTTTTGAATTTGAACCTTTACAGCTATTATTATGAATAAATATTCTAAGAAAAAAATACAATTTTAACAGAAGAAATAAAAAAAGTAAATTAAGCTGAAAACATTGTACTTTTAAATGCGTCACCCATGATGTGGGAGATTACATCTTTTCTACGTTTGGAATGATTTGAGAGATATATTATCATATTTTAATGAAAAGTGTTTACAAGTACAAATAATATACCCAAATACTTGAAAGAAAAGCTCTTTTAATTCCCGATCACTAAGGATTGCAGTAGCCCATCTCCCTATGGGATCCTTAGAATAGAATTCCACTATTGTGCTTCATAATTAATCCTTATAGTTGTACTATATCATGAAAATATCTACGTTATTATACTAGAATCTTTCTAATTAATCAGTTATCATTCCGGACTCTTCTTAAAGAGGAAAAGAACTGGTTCTTTCTATTGATGTAGTGTGAACATTGGTCTTTTTCTATTTCAAATTGACTAAGACAAAAATTATCTAGAATGACTTCTAGTCTTGTTCGATTTATATATAATCCATATATTTTATATAATATACATGGAATTCAGTATTTTAAACACTGTAGAACATAAACAAGTTCACCTCACTTCTTCTAATTACATAAAAATGTTATTTCATGTACTTCCAAAATATTTCATGAAACATATTTCAAAAGGTTGTGCATGGGGTCTCAAAAACTAACCATATTATATTAATGTCTTTATATAGAATGCATGGGACTAAAATAACTTGACTTAAACTTCCGTTACAAAAATTTAACACATAGTTGTATCACACAACTTCCTCATCCTTCTCAAAACACATGTGTGATGATCTCACTATATACTTGCTACTTCACCTTCACAAAGCCTCAAGCTTGTGATACCGAATCATCCTTCATTATGCAACAAAAATGTTCATAATACTTATTCTTCCCATATGGTTTTACACATAGGTAAACATTATTCATGCAATATAGTCTGATTTTATTATAAAAACACGTTTTTAATGGAATTGACCAACCATTATACGACCGTGAAGGTAGAAACACATCACATAAAAATGGAACCATTATTCGAGTACAAAGAATTTCCTTTTCATTATTTTGGTCTCATAGTGCTCTATAAATTCATATTTGAAACCTAAAACAAATAAAATAGGGTTGAAAAATTTATAGAAATACCACAATAAATCAATACACTGCCTTATCATTTATAGTTCACTGCCTCACTTCTTCTTGAACACACCACCATAGATCATGCGCTTTGTGACTATAAAAATTATTGTTATTGCAAAACATCACATTAAGGACAACCGTCATGAATCACATCAGAAACCCCTATATAATAATTTTTAGCTTCTTATGTTCCCATGTTATCTTCAATATCACCAATGAGAGCTCGATTTGATCATTAGTGGGTGATCCATGAAGAACCTTATGAATAGAAACCCCCTGAGTGAGGCTATTAGAAGAACATAACTATTCATATGTTCAGACAGTCTATATTGAATAGATCAAGGGACCTTTGTTTAATTCCCAAAAATTTAAGATGGATAAAGAGTTTGTTTTGCCTTGTATCCTACATCATAGATATTTTTGGTTATACACCATTTAATAAGAAAACATTTTCTATCCCATATCCAAATATGAGTACTAGGGTTCTCTTTTGATCCCCATTAGGCACCGAACCATGCTAGCATACTCCACCACCTCTATTCTTCCCTATATGGGGGCCCCACTACTCTACAATATTTCTCATTCATGAGAACTTATTCCTTCCATAATGGAAACTAACTTCCTTGGGATCTTAATGAATCATATTTCCAATGTTGTTGGGGTCACCTCCCACAATACAGATTTTAGATGATTTTAAACTGACTTGGTTGATATTAAATTTTTACTAATGGAAATAAATACACTAAGTAAAAAATTAGTGAATTCTAAAATAGAAATTTCATTCTATATAATAATCCAAAAAAATAATTCTTTATAACCATTTTTTACTTCTCAAATAATCAATTCAAATGATGATAAAGTTTACATGATCATTAAAATATGATCCATCTCTATATTTTTACTTGTTGATTCTTTTTAAATATCCCATCAAATTATCACATTACATATGAATTGGGACCATCTCTACAATTTTCATATATAGGAAAAATTTACTTTTCATCTTCTCATCTTAATGAAAAAAATCATCATCAATATAATTTGAACATCAATAAACCACTAAAGATCTTAAAATATAATTATATATTATTCCTTTATTGATGATTTGGGTTTTATATTAGTTGTAGAAATTTAATACAAATTATTACTATGATATAATACCACAATTTTTTTAGATTAATCCCTTTCCACTAGACAATAATATTTTGTGTACAATGAAGCATGATTGGGGTGATGTGGTGAAACTTGATCGACAACTATTTATTCATTTCATATTAGATATGTTAAAATGATATCCAAAACCATTTTTTATGATTTTATGGAATTATAGATGTGTTTTAGATTATTTGAAACATTGGATACACACCAATCTTATACATTGTGAACACTTGTACTATAGAATCCCAAGTTACCTGGGTTATGGGATCATGATTGTTTCTTTTTTTATATTATAGTTTGGCTATTGTTTAAAGTCTAATGTTATTGTTGTTTTTATAATATTTTATTATTGGTCAAAAGTGGAATTAAGGAATGAGTTCATATATAAAATTTGGAATATAGGTTCACTTGATGTAAGTTAGACCATGTGAAACAAAAAAAGGGATTTCAAAAAATTTAATGGGAGATTTTTTTTAAAATATTGTCATTTTGGGAAATGTCTTTCTAAAGAGAGGTTTGATTAATTAAATTTTAATAATAAATTATTTAGTATTTTCCAAAATAACATATTAGTGGAATGATCATTAGTTAAACCCTACTAGGATATTTTCTAGATGTTACCATTAATGGTGACTATTTGTATATGAATGTCGTGTGACAAAAATTCTTAAATGTGTGGGTTATGAATGATATTCCTAAGACATGGTTCAGTTTAAGAATTTTTGGTCCGGATATAGACTGATATACGAATGAGATGCATGGATTTATTCAAATACCTTTAATGTGTAGATTATGTAATGTGTAATTCCTTGGGTATATATTTAAATTTAAAATAGGTAGTATATCATGGGATATGGATGAAGTACGTGATTGGTATGATTAGTTGGATTCTAACCAAGATGGTTTATTTAAGTAATAAAGGTTGTGTTGTGATGGGACTCAATGTAGTATGGGTTGGATATGATTGATGGGTACATAATAATAATGTACTCACATTCATATGAGACCTGATATAGAGACCCTACCTTTTTATACATGACTATTAAATTATTTTAATGTTAAGTAAATAATATTTATACATTTAAGTATTGAAAGGTTTATTATGGTAACATCACAATAATATATCACTTATACATAACAAAACATAAAAATTATTAAAAATATTCATTTATATCCACTAAAAATCTCCCACATTATCCTTAGAAAATGTCGTAACCTAAGGATATACATAAAATAAATGGGTAATCTAAATGTCCAGTAAGGGTAATGATAACATAGAAGAGATAGAATACATAAATCAATTGAACATGGGTGGGGATAATCATCATAATCACATAATAAGAATGAGATCATAATCATAAGTACGAGGAATAAATTTGAAAAACGGATATAATGTGATGATTCATTAAAAATAATCAACATGTCTTAGTGGTAAAATAACACACTTATTTTTGAATAGAGCTAGCGTATGTTCTTTCATAACATATGTTCCTAAATTATAACATCATCATTGTGAACAAAGGATGAATCATTATAAATCCCCGACTATAAACATTACATAATCTGGAGTTTTAGTAAAGAAATTTATTTCTTTCACATTATTGATCTTTTCCAGTTTAGTGTTTTAAAAAATGTGTCCAAAACTCGAAAATAACAGGATAATAAAATATAAATTGTACACTTTCAAATAGTATCCATTTTCCCATAATCCAAAAGTTTTAATATAAATCATGATCACATTTATGAAAAATGTTAATGAATTTCAGCATGACTACTTTCAATCCCTTACACACACTTAAGTCCTATCAAAAAAATTAAAAAAAATTGGATGAGAATAAAGAGATTAATAATGGATAAAAAAATAAAATTTTTATTCCATTTATGAACATTAAAACCCTATAAAACTTTATCATAAACTATTATCTTTCACCGTTATTAAGTAATTTATTCATTATTTTAAAAATAGGCTCATTTTTAACCATTTTTAAAAATTAATATTACAATAAAACCCAAAGAAATCCCTGAAAAGACACAAATGTGTCTTGGGAAATTATTATACTTTTCACTCTTATAAGAAGAATAACCTTGTGGTCGAATTCCATACATGTCACTCTTATAAATGGAATAACCACACGACTGAATTCCATACACAATTCATTGGAGGAATATCACTAACCCAACTATCGTTGGTTAATCATGAAACCACTGATAACTGGTTTATCATAAAACAACCCTTCAAAGGTCGAAGAACCATTATATAATCACTATTCATAAAATAATGAAATTTCCAATATGTTGCTTATAATATTTCATTTTCACTCCTAAGAAAGCATGTCATGTTATTAAAATAGTACTTTTTTTTTTCAAAAACCATTTTCAATAATAAAATAAATAAAAAGAAAAATTAGTATTTATAGTTAATAAAACATATAATCTTTTAAAGGAAGCTAGAGGTAAAATAATAGTCATAGTGGTAGAAAATTAATTGTCATCATGAACATTAATAATAAAACATTCCTTTTTTTCATTCAAAAAAATATTTATTATACAACATGTAAAAATATGAATTTTGAAAATGTTTGAATAAAATTAAAAAAAGACAAAAATGAACTTTATGATACCTTCTATCCATATAAATAAATATTCAAAATAATATAAAGAATATTTTCATGGAGAATTTTTTTTTGTAATTATATCATTAAACATTCAAAGTGTCCTATACCAACTTCAGAATTTAAATAATAATCCCCATCAATTAATAATATTTAACCAAAAAATAAAATAATGTGATATTAATTAAATTTTTGATTGGATATGTGAAATTGGATGTACATAAAACTCATAAAAGTAGGTGGGTGTGTAACTTAAAAATATGCCTCAATGAAAGGATATTGAGACAAAATCCCTTGCCTTGAGTCCGACTTGTCATGTGTGTATCTATCTTCTTGAATAATACACTTATGTTAATAATTTACTTGATTAATAAAATTTTAATAGTTTATCATTAATTTTATCTCACTTATTAAATTTTTTATACAACTACTTAAGAAATTATGTTTATGTCGGCTGTTTTGACCATATTGGGTTTATCTATGAAAAAATGACATTGGTAGGTCAAATACGGTTGAAGGGGTCATTATTAAAAAATATCATAAATAATAATCATAAAATAGTTGTAATACTTATCAATTATATATTTAAAAAAATCCATGAAATATGTTTATGAAAAATTAACCTCATATCATAATCATTGAGATGGTAAGCCACATACACACATGAGTAACATTTCCATTTCATAATGATCATTATGAAAATATGGTAAGTAAAATTTATCTTTATAGAATGATCATTAAATTGTATATGAAATTTCATTTTATCACATATATTTATATATATAATTAGTTTTTTGTAATTGTAATCATATCGCATCGAGGAGGGGGTAGTCCACAAGGATATGAAGAACATTATGACTTATTTTAGTGCGTAAAATGGTTAATAAAGAAAATCACATATTATATTTCCAGAATGATAATTATGTCATGAATATCATATAGATGTTATGTTTGTCATATAATTTTATTCAAACTATCCGTAATAAATTCCATTTAATGTGTGAACTTATCACATCATTTTGAGGTGGCGGTAGTTCATACACCCACAAATGATGCTATCATACTCCCACAAAATGGAAATCCTGAAGGTATATGTATATAATAGTTAAATAACTATTAATAAATCATGAATATCATATATATATATATATATTTATCATATAAAATATTGTATCCATCATAATTTTCAACCATGAGAGGTGGTAAAGTTAAAACGAACGACATTGTTCTGTGAGTCTGTAGTATGCCATACACATGAACTGTTATTTCATTACCCATTTAAGGGTCGTGTGTATAGGTGTAGGTAGAAACGGTAACATAAAAAAATCTTAGTATATTTAAGAGAATGAGTTTATTATATAAGCTTTTAATAATATTAATTGAATTGTTTGAGAAAGAAATAAAACATAAATGCTTGTTGAAGAATGTTACCTCTTATTCATGTTACTCTTATTAGTTTGCACCAAATGGATTTTTTTTTTGAGTTATGAACATATTTAGGACTCTATAGTGAGATAAGGTATTTTGGGAGATTATTTATATTGGTTTTGGATGATACAATGTTCTTGATAGATGTGAATAAATGTGGGAGGGTGAGTGCCTTTTTATAGTGGAGGAGGAGTGGCATTCTTGTAAATATAAAAAGGTAAACACTATTTAGAGGTCTCCATTAAATCATGTGCCTCCAATAATAATCCAAATTCATGAAAATATTGTATAATGTCGAATCATTTATAGTAAATGGGTTTTCAAGATGTTTCTAGGTCATTTTGTCTCTTAAGATTAAAGTTTAACCACTAAGTAAACACATTTTTACCGTAATTGATGAAATTAATTTTAATTTATTTCAATATTCTTTTGGGTAAAAAACTATGTTGACCTTATTATAAATTTTTTATTACTATATTTCTGAATGTGGAATCCATTCCTACTAATTTAAACCACATAAGTGGAAGAAATTAATTAAAAATTAATCTTGTATATGGGATGACAAAGTGGGGTTTTAAAGTGAATATTTCATACTTTTGCTATGTTTAAATATCAAAAACCACTATGAAAATGATTAAAATAACCAAAATTGGATTCAATGTTATAAAATTTATCTAATTATAATTTAAAAAAAATCAAAATATAATTTAACTATATTAATAAATTAGATGAAAATATAGTTTTCAATTAAAATTCAGAATTATTTAGTATTTATCAAAATATGAAACTTTTCTTAAATGTACCCAAAATTTAAAAAAAGTTAATTTTGATAGTAGAATTTAAAAAATGAAGAATATTTTTTCATTTAAAAATTACAAAAGTGTAAAAACATATTTGTAATGTATGTTTCCATTAAAAAGTAATAAAATTGATTTTTAGAAAAATGGAGCTCTTAAATATAAAACTGGATTTATTCATTTATTATACATATATAATCTATTGGATGAATTTGAAAACATTTTATAAACATCTCTAAATATAATATAGTTAGTAATATTTATTCACACAGATAAAATGGCTAGGATATAACGTCAATATTAAAAAATAATATTAATACTATATTATCGTTTGTTATAACTTTTCCTTGCGTGCAATGCAAGATTTCAAAGAAACTCCTTACTGCGTATGATGTATGTTATTGGAAATAGTGTCCCTATTTTAGTAAAATTAAAATTTAATTGATAAATATTAATAAATATGTAAAATAATTATTCTATCATTACCTATGCGGTTACACCCTTCCCCCCTTTTTGAAATTGTGTCCTCATAGTTTTATTCACATGTCAAATAAGTGTGGATATTTTTGCCTCGTATAATTTTTAGATTCCAATGTTTCCTCAAAAAATGTATGGTTTTTTCATAAAACCTTGACCTGAATAATTAACTTATTAAGTAACCCTTTTTCTTTGTGATCAAGAACCTGAACTGGCTGTTCCTCATAAGAAATATTCCTTTCCAACTGAACTACTTCAGAGCTCAAAACAGGAGTTGAAGCTAGTACATACTTGCTTAAAATTGGAACATGAAATACATTGGGTAACTAAGATAAACTCAAAGGTAAATCCACTTGGTAATAAAATGATCCAAATTTCTCTATTATTTCATATGGTCCAACTAACCATGGTCTCAAATTCCACTTTTTAACAAAATGCATCACAATTTTCCATGGGGAAACTTTTATAATGACATGATCACCTACCTTGAAAGAAATATCTTTCCTCGAGTTATTTGCTGTACTTTTCTGTCTACGATAAGCATTTCTCATTTTTTGGCTAAATCAATTGATCCTTCAATATCGTTTCCTCTACCAACTGTGGTTCTATCAACTTACTTCTTCCTACATCATCATAAAAAGCCAATATTTGAATGTTTTTTCCATAAAATTCATCAAATAATTCCATCTGTGTACTTGAATGGAAATTATTCTTATACGAAAAATCAACCAAAAAAATATATCAATCCCAACCTCTTTGGTAATTCATTAAGCAAGGACGAATTATATATTCCATGGTCAGAATCATACACTCAAAATATCAATCGGATTGGGGATAAAAATATGTACAGAAATTTAATTTTTTACCCAATGAATTCTAAAGTCATATCCGAAAATTGTATGTGAAACTGAGATCAAGGTATGATACAATAGAGATAGGTATTCCATGTAACTAGAAAATATACATTATAGAAGTATAATTTTTTTATCTATTGACTTAATCTTGCAAATGGATATTAAATGTGTATATTTAGTTAATCCATAAAAAATAACTTAAATCAAAGTATTACCTTGAGGTGTTTTTAGAATTCCTACAAAAAAATCCATTGATTTGTTCTCTAATTTTTACCCCATCACTGAAAAATGTTGAGGCATCCACTTCTATAATTGTCACTCTACATTAACAATTTGAAAATTAAAACACTTCATGATAAATTTAGCAATATATATTTTCATTCCACCCCTTTAGTAATACTCCCTATGGTCTCTGTATATCTTAATCCTGCCTAGATGAATGAAAAATAGAGATCTTTGAGCTTTAGTCAATAAATCTTACCTTAACTGGGAATAAAAATACACAAATAATCATTTTACAAATCATAAAAGACGTTCCCCATAAATATTAAAATAATTTTATTTACCATTCTTTATAGATTCTACGATTTATTGAAAATATTGATCCACCTTCTAGGACCAATTAACTATATCAAACAAATTCAACATCATTGAAACCTGAAATGATGTACAAGATTACACTACAACAAAATATTCTAGGATATAATTATTTAAATAATTAACCAAAGGGTTACTTTCCAAATTTAAAATTGTTAATATAGAATTAAATTTTCTACTCAATCCATCAACCACCTTATTTACTCTAATAGGATGATAATGAATCATGCAATCATAATCCTTTATATGCCCCAATTATCTTCTCTTTATCATGTTCAACTCTTCCATGTTGAATATATACTTCAAAAGTTTGTGATCATTATATATTTTACACTTCACTTCATATAAATTATACCTCCAAATTTTTAATGGAAAAAAAAGATAATTCCAAATCATGTGTAGTGTAGCTTAACTCATCAATTTTCAAATGATGTGAATCCCATTAAATTACCTCATCATTATACATCAGGACACAATAAAGTTCTTTAAATGAAGCATCACTGTAGATAAAAAATCACCATTTTTTGTAGGATGGTAAAAAATTGGGGAATTGATCAATCTTCTTTTTAGTTCATTAAAAAAACACAACATTATCCTATCTAGGTAAACGTAACTCCCTTTCATGTTAACATAGTTTTTGGGAAAGTTAACCGAGTGAATTTTTAAAAAAACCATCGATAATAACCTAATAATCAAAGAAAACTACAAATCCTGGTGACATTAGTAGGATTTGGACACTCTTAAACTACATTTGTTTTAGTAGGGACAACAGTTATCCCATCTTTAGAAATAACATGTCTAAGGAATCAATTTTTTTTTCTAACAAAATTCACTCTTACTAAAGTTTCCATAGAGTTTATTTTCTTTTAAGGTTTTAAAGACAATCCTTAAGAGCCATTCATGTTCCTCAAGGATTTTTAAATATACTAAACATTCATTTCTAATATCAACTACAAACTTATCCACTATTTTTTTCTATCATATTTCAGAAACCCTTATGTAAATATTATTAAGTTCATCCCTTTCCAAGGAATCAATATTTTCACATTCTTTAATAATCTTAACTATTGACCACCACTAATGAGATTCAACTACAAAATGATAAGTTTCCAGAGTAAAATTTTAGTGTTCCGAATAACCCATGACATCAAATATATTTTCTAGGGCCTTAATACATCCTTCTACTAGAACAATGTCTGGTGATCCTTTGAATGATGGTTGATTCTATCTCAAAAAATTCTCTACTATCACCATGTTCCTCTATGGTAGATCTGGTTTCTTTCTTGTAAGGAAACTTCCACCATTAATATCTTTTTTCAACAGATCCATCACTGCAACCAACTACTAATTTCCAATTCCAACCATCCTAGTATGTTGATTTACAAGGTTATTTTACTCTTGGTTCCTTCCCACTACATCTTCCATATTTAATTTTTTAAAATCCATTTTAAAAAAACTTACTTTAGATGAAGCAACATAAAAATACATAAATTCAATAAAATTCTAACTTAATAATAATGTACAATCATCTAAGGGTATGTTATTAAAACTATACTAACCACTAAGGTTAATGAAACATTTTCTATGATACCAACTATAAGTCCCAAGCCTTAAATATTACAAAATATTTATTTTTAGATAGGAATATTATTCCTTTCAACTGAAGATATTTTCAGGTTTAGAGTTTTTGAGAATTAGGTCACAAATCATACATAAAAATACCATAAAATTGAAAGTGGAGACTTCTGAACTATATCAATTTTTCCATAATCTAAAACATTTAAAATAAAGCTAGACCACTTTTATGAAAACACATTACAAATTTTAACATGAATTTTTCCAATCCCTTAATCACCCATAAGTTAAATACAAAACATTATAAAACATTATATGGATATAAAAAGGTCAATAAGGGATATAAAAATAAAAATGTAGTTTCTCTGTTGATAAAATTTAAAACTCAAGAAAACTTCACCATGAATTAATAATTTTCACCGTTAAGAAGTAGTGAATTATTTTCATTGAAAATAAGCTCATTGTTTACCCTTTTTGTAGTAACAAGATTACTATATAACTAATAAATGTAATAGAAAATACATAAAGGTCTATTGGGAAATTATTATAACTTTCAATTTTATAAATGGAATAACCTTGTAGTTGATTTTCATACATGTCTGTCTTATAATTGGAATACCCATACGACCGACTTCCATACCCAATGCACTTGAGGGATATCACAGACCCACTCATCATTGGTTTATTATGGAACATAGAATTATAGTTTAATCATGTAAACACCCATAAAATATCTATGTACCGTTATATAGTCATGAAAAATAAAATAATTCCATTTAACACATGTCACTCATAATATTTTATTCACCTCTATGATGACATTTTATCTTATTGAAATAATCAATATAATTTCCAAATTAATTTTCAATAACAAAATAAAAAAAATTTCGGAAGGATATTTATTTAATAAAACATGAAATATTGTAAAGGAATATAGAAATAAAATAATATACTTGATGGAGAAAAACTTGGTGTCACCTTGTATGCTATGAATTAAACATTCCTTTTTTCATTAATCAAAATGTTATGTATAAAACACATAAAAATATTCATTTTGAAAAAAATTGATTAAAATTATAAATATACATAAATTTTATTTATAATCCTCTTATATCTATATAAATAAATATTTAAAATAATATAATAAATATTTTCATGGAAAAAATGATTTTGAAATTAAATATTTAATCATTCAAAGTGTCACATACAACTTTGAACATTTAAATCATAATCCCCAAGAAAGAATAAAATTTAACCAAAACATTAAAAAACATTATAATATGTAAATTCATGATAGGATAATTCAAAGTGGCTATATATACCCCTCATAAAAGAAGGAGGGTATATGACACCAAAATTTTCCTCAATGAATGGAGATTGAGATGAAATCCCTTACCTTGTGTCTGACTTCTCAAACGTGTATTTAGCTTCATAAATAATAAATATATATTAATTAGTTACTTTTATAAATACTTTTATAAAGTTTATCATTGATTTTATTTCACATATTACATTTCTAAATAAAACTATTTAAACAATTGTGTTTATGTCAGGTGCTTTTACTATATTCTGTTTAGGCATCAAAAAATTACTTTGATAGGTCAACAATAGTAAGATAGGTCATTATTAAAACATATACATAATAATAATCCTAAATTAATAATCATATTGATAAATAAATTATTCATTTAATACCAATCATAAATTATGATTATGAATGAACTGACTATATAATCATGGAGATGGTAGACTGTATGTTTGCATGAGTAACATTCCCATTTATCAGTGATCATTATGAAAAGATGAAAATTAAAATTTATCATTATAGGTAATTATACCATACATTCCATGTTATTTAATAATATATATATATATATATATATATATAATTTTTTAATGTAAAATTAATCACATCGCGTTGAGGAGTTGGTACGCCACACGTCCACAAACGACATTATGCCTTTTTTAGTGTCTGAGAAGGGTAATAAATAAAATTGTAAGAACCTGGGTTTTCACTCATGTATGGATACTCAAATTTTCAGTCTAAATATTTATTTTGGACCTAATATTGATTAAAAATGAGTTAGTAAAGTTTTTGAGGGTTTCTGAGGTTTTTTAGGAGCTGAAAACACCTCTTTTTGGGAAAACAAGCCTAGTCATATGGTTTGCGGACGATTAGCGCATGCTTTACCAAACCATGTAGATTGTGTATTTCTAGATAGTGGAATCTCGCATGGCTTGGACATGGCCATGCATCCAAACCATCTGAATGCACCTTTTTCCTAGGTTTGGGCAAAACCATCTCACACGGTTTGCGCACTGTTTGAGAAACCGGGTGGACAAACCGGGCGTAGGATAAATAGTAGTGTAAAATGACCAAAATGCCATTAATGATATATTAATCCTTCCCCTTCCCCCTAATCAGATTTTATGTATTATTGACATAGATCTTTATCAATTTTGGGGTTTTAGGATCCATATTTTGAATCAAGACATCCCCTTTGTCTAGCTTTAGATCAAGCTTTGATTTTTCACGTTGGATGTGCAACGGTAAGTACTCGAGTTTTCTTTATCTATTCTTTTTCTATTTCACTCTCAACCTAGATATGACTATGTGAGAATTTTTTACCTTTTCTTAGATCTACTCATCAATGACCGATACCGTAGGAGAAGGATAGTACAACCATAAGGTGGGTGGTCAATAACTAATCCCTAAGTTTTGTTGTTTTTAGAATGTTTGTGTGGGGCCCACTGATTTCTTTGGAAACCATTTCATAAATAAGCATGGGGTGATTATAATAATTCTAATCTTAGGGTTATGATCTTTCTAAATATGGGATTAATTGTTAATTGATTCACCCACAACTCAATCCGCCTCATGTTAAAGGTTATTCCATAATTGAGTTTTTTCAGTGTGTCGGCACATTTGGGCCAACATTTGGGTGTGCCTTATCTTGACCTTTATATAGGTGACAATAATTATAATAAATGGCGTGTTGTTATTGATAATTTAGTAATGTAAAGTGCCATGTATTCTCACCACTTGACCCGCCTAAGGTAAGTGCTTTCAAATGGTTATTAAAAGTGAAAAGTGAAATGTAAAATGGAAAGTATATTAACTATATAACACGACCTTATTTAAATATATTGAATATAGGTTACATGTACTAAGCACCACTTTCCATGTTGATGGAAGGTAGTGGAGTGAACCTCAATAATTGAAGATTCCATAATGACTAACTAAGACATATTGAAATGGTTGCAACACTAGCTACTTGGCCTATCCACACTAATGGAAGGAAAGGCCTGGATCAATGGTTTCAACTCTACTTGACAGATCCACACAACTGGAATACGAGAATTGAACCAAATGAATTATTACCTGATTATAATATCAAATAGGAGTGGACTAACTCAATATCACCTTGGATTCTGCGAGGATAACACCTTTGGTCTCGAGAACCCCCTTCTGATTCAAGGATACTGTTTTCATAGGTTGATACCCACCTAGATTCATGTTCTTGTCTATTACTTCAATTCTCGGTATACTACCATTGGGTCCATTTTCTTATTATAGGATACCTTGGAGACACTCCTTGGATCCAACACTGACTGGTAGGTGCCATGGTTAAAGCCAATAGGGCCCAATGTTTTCATAGCCTAGTATTACCTTTGTCGATCCCCTTGGACTCAGTTGGCACCTTATTGTTGAATGCATTGGATTATGCTCCATGGATTACACTCTTACCCATTAGATAGACTTAGATACTACTGTGTTAACTTTCTTTGAGTTTACATAACCTTGTTTTTTTATGTCAGAACTCCCTCACTGGATATCATTGTATGGTTTCTTTATTATGTCTTGGGACCTTCACAAATTATACTATCATGAGGAGATGTTAGTGTTCGATATGCCTCACATGAACGATTAACAACAAATGGTAATTGATTAATTAATGAACTAGTTACATGTTCAAACACCAGCCAAGGGATGAAGCTGGTACTTGGGTATTTAGTTATTTTGTACTGCTTGTTATACTTTACATATATGTCTCCACCCAACTATATTCCATTACATGAGCCTAATGTTATAGACATCATTGGTGGTGGCCCATTTAGATTTATCTCACACCCTCTCTCGGCACTGTTTGGTACCAGGAGTAGATTACATGGTTGTTGGTATTAACAAAGCGATGCATGCAGCTTCCATTAATTGATTGTGTGCTGATATGATGTAGTTTGGTAGTAGATGAACAAGTAGGATCTCAGGATGTTTATAGTAGACTTTGTTTTCTTTTACCTTGTGGAACATGTTATGATGATTGTCTTCTATCCATGTTTTCTAGTTTTCTAGTGACATGACATTACATCATCAATGTTCCAGTTGATATAGTTATTATTATTATTGTTTATCTATAGAACCAGTTTTCTTCCACTATTTATCCATATTGCTTCCAATATTTACTCAGTACGGCAAAAAAGGCATTTAGCGGCGGTTTTTTTTTTCATTTTGCAGCGATTTAAACCGTCGCTAAATTGATTGGCGGCGGTTTTCAAAAACCGCTGCTAAATCGTGCATCGGGAGACTATTCGCGGCAGTTTTCAAAACCGTCGCAGAACGTTTTGCGACAATTTTTTTATTTTTTTACTTTTTTTATTGTTGTTATTTTTGTTATTTTTTTATTTTTTTATTTTTAATTATATATATATATATATATTTCGTATTGATTTCGTATTGATTTTATTTATTTATTTTTCGTATTTATTTCTTTATTTATTTATTTATTTTAATTATTTATTTATTTATTTATTTATTTTAATTTTTTATTTTATATATTTATTTATTTATTTTATTTATTTATTTATATTATTTATTTTTTAATCTATTTTTTTATTTTATTTATTTATTTTATTTATTTATTTATTTTTTGTATTTATTTATTTATTTTATTTATTTTATTTATTTAATTTCGTATTTATTATTTATTTTTTTTATTTCGTATTTATTTTTTATTTATTTTATTTCGTATTTATTTTATTTATTTATTTTATTTCGTATTTATTTTATTTATTTATTTATTTATTTTATTTATTTATTTATTTATTTTATTTATTTATTTATGTTATTTATTTATTTAATCTATTTATTTTATTTATTTAATCTATTTATTTTATTTATTTTATTTATTTACTTATTTTATTTATTTATTTTTCGTATTTATTTATTTATTTATTTATTTTTCGTATTTATTTATTTTATTTATTTATTTATTTATTTTTCGTATTTATTTATATTATTTATTTTATTTCGTATTTATTTTATTTATTTAATTTCATATTTATTATTTATTTTTTTATTTCGTATTTATTTTTTATTTATTTTATTTATCCATGCATGCACATCCCATGCACATGCAGTATAAAGAAATTCTGCATTTGGTGAGATTTGAACCCCTAACCTCTTGCATATTTTTCAAAGACTTTACCACTCTAGTAAGCTCACCATGTGGTTAATAAACAGAATTGAATATACTTATATATATTAATTGAAAAAACAAATAATACATAAATAATAGATATAAACTCGATAATAATGAATAATAAATAATAAATAAGGAATAATAAATAATAAATAATAAATAATAAATAATAAATAATAAATAATAAACAATAAACAATAAACAATAAATAATAAATAATAACTAATAAATAATAAATAATAGATATAAATAAAAAATAAAAAATAAAAAATAAAAAATAAAAAATAAAAAATAAAAAATAAAAAATAAAAAATAAAAAATAAAAAATAAAAAATAAAAAATAATCAATAATCAATAATGAATAATGAATAATAAATAATAAATAATAAATAATAAATAATAAATAATAAATAATAAATAATAACTAATAAATAAATATAAATAATAAATAATAAATAATAAATAATCAATAATGAATAATGAATAATAAATATATATAATAAATAATAAATAATAAATAATAAATAAATATAAATAATAATTAAATATAAATAATAAATTAATATAAATAATAAATAATAAATAAATATAAATAATAAATAGTAAATAATAAATAATAAACACATATAAATAATAAATAATAAATTATAAATAATAAATAATAAATAATAACTAATAAATAATAACTAATAAATAAAGATAAATAATAAATAATACATAATAAATAGTAAATAATAAATAATAAATAATAAATAATAAATAATAAATAATAAATAATAAAAAATAAATAATCAATAATGAATAATAAATAATAAATAATAAATAATAAATAATAAATAATTAATAAATAAATATAAATAATAAATAAAAAATAAAAAATAAAAAATAAAAAATAAAAAATAAAAAATAGATATAAATAAAAAATAAATATAAATAATAAATAATAAATAATAAATAATAAAATAATAAATAATAAATAATAAATAATAAATAATCAATAATAAATAATCAACAATGAATAATAACTAATAACTAATAAATAATAAATAATAAATAATAAATAATAAATAAATAAATATAAATAATAAATAAAAAATAAAAAATAAAAAATAAAAAATAAAAAATAAAAAATGAAAAATAAAAAATGAAAAATAAAAAATAAAAAATAAAAAATAATAAACAAATATAAATAATAAATAATAAATAATAAATAATAACTAATAACTAATAAATAATAACTAATAAATAAATATAAATAATAAATAAAAAATAATAAATAAAAAATAAAAAATAAATATAAAACTAAATAATAAATAAATATAAAAAATAAAAAATAAAAAATAAAAAATAAAAAATAAAAAATAAATAAATATAAATAATAAATAATAAATAAATATAAATAATAAATAAATAATAAATAATAAATAATAAATAATAAATAAATATAAATGATAAATAAATATAAATAATAAATAATAAATAATAAATAATAAATAAGAAATAAGAAATAATAAAAGATAAATAAATAATAAATAATAAATAATAAATAATAAATAATAAATAATAAGTAATAAATAATAAATAATAACTTTCAAATAAATATAAATAATAAATAATAAATAATAAATAAACATAAATATCTAATAACTATACGGAATAAATAATAAATAATAAATAATAAATAATAAATAATAAATAATAAATAATAAATAGCCAGTTACAAATAAGATAATAAATAAATTAAAGTATATTATAAATAATAAATAATAAATAATAAAGGAAACACATGAAAAAGTATGAAAAGACATGATAAGGGATGAAAAATCATGAAAACGCAGGAAAAAGGATGGAGAAGCATATGAAGAATGAGGCATTAGAAAGAATGAGAACGCATGAAAAATCGTGACAACTCTGGAAAACTCCTTAATAATTCAACATAATCATCATAATAACCCATAAAAAACCATTGATAATGATAACAAGTCATGGAAACCCAAATGAACAGTAATAAATGGAGCAATTGTTAAAACCCGTCAAAACGGTCATAAAGAGACAAAAACCTTGGACTCACATAAACAGATATAACTTATGATCCGAGAGTCCGTTTTAGATCCACGACCTGTCAAATCAAAGATCCTGAAACGATCTTCGACCTGAAAGGTGAAAGAGTCCAAATGGACAGGCGGATCAGAGGTTATGACCATTTAAAAAAAAGCTGACGGGGAACGGGTGCTAGAAACGAGGCATTGAAAAATATAACAAACCCGATAACCACTAAAATGGCCATAACATATCATCTAGGAGTGCTTGTGGGCGCCTCGACAAGTCAAACTGAAGCTCATGGAATGAGCTATGATTTGGAAGGTGGAGGAGGCCAAACTGACACGCGGATCGAAAGTTAGGTCCGTTTGAAGACAAGTTCGATGGGACATCGGTGACGGAAACCGGGATTTGGAGACCTTCGGAGTGTTTTTTAGGGTTGAAAAACATGAAAGAAGCTTTCTTCTGTCAATCTTTTGTGTAGATCTTTTCGCTGGCTTCGATTTGATATGTGGTAGAGCGCAAACGGACACCCGGAGGAAAAGTTATGGCCGTTTGAAGTTGGAGAACTTTTCCCAACTTTCTTATAACTTTAATATCTTCTGCACCTTAGACCGTCTCACAGTTTTGATTATATGTGCCTCTATATCTCTTCATGAGCTTCGATTTTACTGGTCGTGGTGCTTCAATGGACACTCGGATCAAAAGTTATGGTCGTTTTAGTGATTTCAGGGTTTCTTGTGTTTTTTTTATTTTTTCATTTCATTTCACGGCGGTTTTACTGAAACCGCCTCTATTTCGCGGCGGTTTTTTAAAAACACCGCCACTAATCATCGAATAAAATAAAATAAAATAAAAATTTATTCCATTTAGCGGCGGTTTTTTCGTGGCGGTTTTTAAAACTGCCGCGAAATGCCGGCCCGAAACGCATTTCGCGGCAGTTTTAAAAACCGCAGTGAAAAAACCGCCGCTAAACAGCGGTTTTCTTGTAGTTACTTATACTGTTTCCATTGTATAAAATTCATTTATTTCTCTTCTGTTGTGATGGAATCTGCTAATGAGGGTGTAATCTCCCCACCGACACACCCTAGGCCCTGACTGCATGTCATTAGCCTCTAGCGTTTGAAAAGATGCGCTTGAGGCCATGTGGCCCATAGGGATCAGGGCACTGTTAAGTGGAATCTGAGTCTGGGTCATCACAAAGTTGTATCTGAGGTGGTTTCTTTTCTTGACATACTATTTGGAGACAAAATATTAGAGAATAAGAAGGCTTGGTACTTGGTCATAAGTCATGCTGGGGAATCACAAACCAATGTTTGGGGTAAAATCCAAGTTACCCATAATGCAATTTTTGTTCTATTTTTCCTATTACCGTTTATATTATTTCACCATTGGGTGACTCACAAGTTCTATTGTGTTATTGATTATTACTCTGTTTGAGAATTTATTTCATCCTTAGCCAATGTTATAAGGGCAAGGATTATTGCTACGTGCATCATTATAGGCATCTATAATTCACATATCATGTATATTGCCATACCATATAGGTACATTTCACTGCTTTTCATTACATGATATGCTTGTGATTGTTGAGTGACGTTGTGATAGTTTCTTGAACTTGTATTACTTTGGATTCAATTGAGTTATTTTTTGTCTCAATTCATGAGGTGTATGAGCCCTCATGGGTTAGAATGTGTAATTTACTGAGTCAATCCATTATGCTATAAGTAAATGTGTGTAATTTTTGGTGATAGGTGTATGGGCAGTGATTCATTTGAAATGACTATCCATTAAAAAGTGAATCCTAAAATCAAAAAGAAAATATGAATTTTTTGTACATCCTTATCCCACCTTATCATGTTTATTAAAGGAAAATGAGTGAACCTAAGAATTTACTACAAAATTATATAAAACTAATAATTGAGCACTTACCAATACTTGGTTAACTAAGCGTGTAGTTTGGGTAGTATGACTCTGGTAGTGAGTTTTACTTATGTTCAGTTTCTGCTTGTGTTGTTATCTTTTACTCCTAAGCTTTTATAAGATGTGTGTTTGGAATTTGTAGACCAATGCCTCCGCCTCATACTCATGTCGTTCACTAAGTGGGTGGTGATGACCATGCTCTAGACATGGTGGACCTTGAGCCGCCTGTCTTACTTCCAGGAGAGAAACATGAGGTACAACTTGCTTTACCTAATGTGGGAAGTGATTCCCAAGTCTAGGATATTTTCTTACGTATGATGCAGTCCATGATTGGTGCTACACTAGTTGCACCTGCGATGGATAATCTAACCCGTGAGTTTTAGTAGCAACATCCTCCTACTTTTTTAGGGGATGTTGGATCTCAGGCTGCTGATCTTAGCCAGTGGCCATACAGTCTTTCTTTCAGCATCTGGAAACGCCACCAGAGTACAGAGTCAATCATTATAAATACATTCTTTGGGATTTGGCCAAGCATTGGTGGGATGTCGTTACCGCGGCCGGATGTCATCAGTGTATGTTATGGGTTGTCTTCCAGACCTTTCTCTATGATTATTTCTTTCCATAGTAATTGAGAGCTGATAGAGCCAGAGTGTTCATGCATCTCGAGAATGGTTCTATGTGAGTTATGGAATATTCAGCACATTTTACTCATTTACAGTTCTTTTCACTGCTTCTATCCAATGATGAGATTTCCCATGCTATACATTTTGAGGATGTGATTTAGTACACTATCCAAACTCAAATGAATGAGTTTCTCCTTCCTAACTTCTGTGAAATAGTTGATCAGGCCCTTATCATCGATCGTAACCCAAGGGATGGAGCAAGTATTTGTTTTAAAGGATCATTGTCACATCAGGCCAGTAGTTCTTCTGGTGGAAGGAAACATTCCCTTGAGGTTTATTATCATGGACATGGTAGCCCGAGGATCCAGTTTGACAGTTATGTAGTGTGTCATCAGTATGAAAAACCAAGGAATAAGAATACCCAGTGTGATAGAGATCCTATGGAGTTCCAGGCTTGTGGTTGTATGGGTCATCTTTAGCACTTTTTAAGGACCTTTCCACCATCATTGAGTGGAAAATAATCAGCTTTAGATCCACCTTCAGGAGTGAGTTCTTTTGTGCTGTGTCAGGTGGGAAGTTGGAGTAGCACCGATAGGTCTGGCCGATGAGGTGGTCATTACTGTGGTAGTATGATACTTGATCCCCAACAACGCCAAAAAATCAGTCATGATCGTTGTAGTCCATCTGTTGTACATGTTTGTGGATCTGGTCAGTTGCATGCGTTATAGATAAATCTCGAGGATCAAGATGCGAGACCATCTATAGTATGAGGTACTATCCTAGTAGCCTCTCCTATTGTTTATACTTTGTTTGATACAGGTGCTTTAAACTCTTTTATTTATGTATCTATTATGGAATGTCTGGGACTAGAGATAAAATATCACTATGGTGTAATGACCCTCAATACACTATTGGGAATATGGACGGAGGGCATACGCCAGTGTAGGGACATTCCACTCAAAGTAGGAAATAACCCTTTCTTGTAGAATCTCTTTGTTAGTGAGATGAAGGGCTTCAACGTCATTCTCAGTATGGACTGCTTAGTCTACAATCATGCCTTCGTAAACTGTTATCACTGAAGGTTTTCTTTTACATCACAAAAAAGAAAAAAAATTATCTTTTAAAAGGCGAGTGGGATGTCCAAGATGGGAGATTAGGACTGAATCATCATGGGCTAGGTGGAGTGACTCCTTAGATTAAAAATATTTTCATTGGGGATCAGGGTTTCCTCTAAATTGATTTTCCTCAATTAGTTGATAATTTCAAAGAAGTCTTATCTAATGAATTTTCTGGATTACTTTTGGAGAGAGTGGTTGAGTTTACAATTGATCTTGTTCTAGGAGTAGCTCTAGTGTCTATTCCTCCTTACATGATGGAACCTATTGAGCTTTAGGAGCTCAAGCGGTAGATATAGGACTTAGAGGCCAAAGGCTTTATATAGCCTACTATATCCTCTCGGGGTTCACCCGTGCTTTTTGATAAGAAGGAAGATGGAACTCTATATTTATGCATGGATTATAGATGGGTGAAACAACTTACGATCAGGAATTGGTATCCACTTCCTCAAATTGATGATCTATTTGACCAGCTCCAAAGAGAAAAGGTGTTCTCTAAGATCGACCTGAGATCGAGTTATCATTAGGTTTGATTCAGAACATCAGATATACCTCTTACCACTTTCCATAGTAGGTATGGTCTGTATGGGTGTCTTCTTATGCCATTCGGTCTTATGAACGCGCCTTCAGTTTTCATGGCTTTGAAGTTTCCATCCCTATTTGGACTCTTTTGTCATGGTCTTTGTGGACGAGATCTTTGTGTATTCATACACTCATAAAGACCATGCCAAAAATCTTAAGATCATTCTGTGTACACTAAGACAACAAAAGATTAATACCAAGCTTGCTAAATGCAACTTCTAGATCGACATGGTCCACTTCTTAGGTCATATTATATCAGAATCAAGAGTATCAGTTGACCCTAAAAAGGTTAGTGCTCTAGTCTCCTAGGAGAAGCCTTAGAATGTGTTTGATATCAAGAGTTTCTTAGGGCTGGATGGATATTACAGGTGTTTCATACAAGACTTTTATTATCTTTATGCACATCTTATTAGGCTCAAAAGAGGTGTTATGTTCCTATGGTCATAGGAATGCGATAAATCATTTCAGGAGCTTAAGGGAGGCTTGTCTCGACACCTATTCTTATTATACAAGAACTTGGTAAAGGTTATATCATCTTCTATGATACTTCTGTCATTGGCCTAAGAGTAGTGTTGATGTAGGAAGAGAAATTTGTTGCATACTAATCTCTGCAGGTGATGCCTGAAGAGAGAAATTATCCAATGCATGACCTCGTGCCAGCAACAGTGGTCCATGCCTTACATTGCGGGAGATACTATCAATTGAGTGAGTTATTTGTGGTGTATACAGGTCACAAGAGACTTAGGTATATCTTTTCATAGCTGGAATTGAACATCTGACAATGAAGATGGGTTAAATATCAACAATACATTCATTTTGAGCTTTCCTATATTCCTGGAAAAGGCAATGTGGTTGTAGATGCATTGAGTTGAAAAACAAAAATTCATGTCGTACATGAAACTAGTGATGAATGGAAGTTAATGGCCCTCTTTTCTAAATGTAATCTTTAGTTTCACGATAGACATGAGAAGTCTTACCTCTCTCCCTTAACAGTTAACTATTCCCTCCATGAGAAGGTGAAGAGTAGGTTGTTTTTACATCCTGATGGTTTCGTTCTCCATGAGAGTATGTCAAGAGATAACCTACCACTGGATTAGTCTATGGATAGAGATGACATCCTTCATATGTGGACATATCTGGGTTCCTATAGAGGTGTGAGAGGAGTTGATGAAAGAGTCCCATGATTCCCAGTGGGCAGTTCATCTAGTCATCTTGAACATGTATCAAGATATGCGACACTAGTATGGGAGGCTTGGGATAAAACATCATATTTCCTGCTTCATCACTAGGAATTCCACCTTTCAAAAGGTGAAGTCGGAGCACCAGAGACCTGCAGGCTTATTATAGCCACTTGTAGTCCTAGAATGGAAATGAGAATATGTTTCTTTGTATTTCATAGTCATCTTACCTAGGTCTTTTTGGGGTAGTGATGCTACCTGGGTATTCATTGAATAAATAACGAAATCATCTCACTTCATTTCTTTTTGAGAGACTTTCTCAGTTGATGAGTTGGGAAGACTGTATGTCCGTGAGATCGTACAACTAAACTGGGTTCCACATACTATCATTTTAGATAGGGATGATCATTTCACATCACGGTTCACGTAGGGTTTAGACCGATGGAAAATATGAACAGACAAAACAGGTTTTGGAGGATATGCTCTGAGCATGCATCCTTGATTTCAGTGGTTCTTGGGAGAAGTATATTCCTCTCATTGTGTTTGCCTATAATAACAATTTTCAGGAAACGATTCAGATGGAACCTTTTGAGGCCTTATATGGTAGGACATACTGTTCACCCTTGTGCGGGCTAGAGGCAGGTGAGGCAGCTCTACTAGGTCCTCGTCTCATTCATGAGACTTCAGAAGAGGTCGAGCTAATCAAGAAGTTTTTGAATACTGCTTAGTCTAAATATAATTCTTATGCTGATCACCATCGACGAACTCTTGTGTTTGAGGTTGGGGATCATTTTTTTGGGTATCACTAAGGCTTCAACATAGTCGTTTACACAATCAAGGAAAGCTGCAGCCTTGTTACGTCAGGCTATATGAAATTCTTGCAAGAGTCGGGCCAGTAGCCTATCAGTTGCTACTACCTCAGAGGTACTGTACCATGCATGATGTCTTTCATGTCTCAGATCTTCATCAATATCCATCTAACCCGTCTCATACCTTTGATCTCAAGGAAGTTGAGTTAGATGCCAATGCTACCTTTGAGGAGTATCCAGTACACATCATTGACCAAAGCACGTACGCTCTCTGAGGCATGTATGTCCCCCACGTACGGGTGCTTTGGAAGCACAAATGAGTACAGGATCAGACTTGGGAGAGGGAAGCTAATGTACATGCTCAGTGGCCATATTTGTTCTCAAATAGTGTTTCATTACCCTTGGAAGGAGAACTCAGGGGTGAGTTCTTTTAAGGGGGGAAGACTGTAAGAACCCAGTTTTTAAATCTGGTATGGATCCTTAATATTTCAGTCTAAATCTTTACTTTGGACATAATATAGATTCATAATGAGTTAGAAAAGGTCATGAGGGTGTTCAGGTCATGTTTGAAGGTCAGAACACCTCTTTTTGGGAAAACATGCCATGTCACATTGTTTTCACATAGTTAGTGCACAGTTTTCCTAGCTGTACGGATTGTGTTTTTCTAGACAGTGGCATCTCGCCTGAATTGCACATGACCATGAAGCCAAACCATCCGAACGCTCTTGTTTTCCAGGTTCGGGTAGAACCATCACACACGGTTTGCGCATGGTTTAAAAAACCATGTAAATAACATATGCAGGCTAAACACATGTATAAAATTGAAAAAACGCCCTTAATGATATATTAATCCTTCCCCTTACTCCCTAATTTGAGTTTATGCGGGATTAAACTAGTTCTCTCTCAATTTTTGGGTTTTTGAAGATCCATTCTTGGAATAAAGAGATCTCCATTTTTAGCTTCCAATTGAGCTTACATTCATCATGTGGGATACGAAACGATAAGTACTTGAGTTCTTTTAGCCATTTTTCTTCTCTTTCACTCTCAACCTAGATATCTCCATGTAGGTGTTTTTCATATTTTCTTAGATCTTCTCCGATCTGACTCAAATCGAGGGCCGATACCAGAGGAGAAAGATCGTACAACCCTAAGGTGGGTGGTCTATAACTCATCCCTAAGGCTGACTATTTTAGGAATGTTCATGTGGGGCCCACCGGTTTCATGGGAAACCATTTCTTAAATTAACATGCCATGATTATACTCATTATTGTTATATGGTAATGCTCTTTCCAAATATGTTATTATTTGTTAGTGGTTTCACGCACAACTCAATTCTCCTCATGTTAAAGGTTATGCCATAATTGGGTTGTTTAGTGTTTTGGAACATTTGATCCACCATTTGGGTGTACCTTTTCTTGAACTTTATAAATGTGAGAATTCTTATAATAAATTTATTTTTGTTATTGATAATTGCATAATGGAATGTACCATGCATTCTCACCACTTGACCCACCTAAGGTAAATGATTCCAAATGGTTATCAAAAGTGAAAAGTGAAATGTAAAATGTCAAGTATACCTAGTATATAACTTGACACTATTTAAAGATATTGAATAAAAGTTACATGTCTGTAGCACCCCTGTCCATGTTGATGGGAGGTAGCGGAGTGAGCCTCAATAATTGAAGATGCCTTAATAACTAACTAAGACATGATTAAATGGTTGAAACACTACTAGGCCTATCTACAATATTTGAAGACAAAGCTTGGTCCAATGGTTTCAACTCTACCTGACCTATCCACACTAACAAAAGGAAATAATTGAACTAAATGCATTATTACATGATTACAATATCAAATAAGAATGGACTAACTCGATCTTGCCTTGTATTCTGAGAGGAGAATACCTTGGGTCTTAGGAACCCCATTCTGATTCAGGGATATTTTTTTCTTAGGTTGATACCCACCTAGGTTCTGGTTCTTTTATATTCCTTATATTCCCATTATACTACCGTTGGGTCCCTTTACTTATTATAGGATACCTTAGATACACTCCTTGGATCCATCATAGACTATTAGGTGCCATGGTTAAATCCCATAGGGATTGGTCTTTACTAAGCACCATTTTACCCAGGTTGATCACCTTGGACTCAGTAGGCACCTTATTATGGAATGCATTGGATTACGCTCCTTATATTACACACTTACCTCTTATATAGACTCAGATACTATTGTGTTATCATTCTGTGAGTTTAGTTTACCTTGGTTTTTACCTTGGAACTCCCTCACGGGATATCATTGTCTGGTTTCAATGTTATGTCTTGGGACCTTCACTACATATACTATTACAAGGTAATGTCAGTGTTGGATATGCCTCAAGTGACCTATTAGCATTAAATGGAAATATATTAATTAATTAACAAGTTACATGTTCAGACACTAGACGAGGGCTGAATTAGGTACATTGTTATTTAGTTATTTTGTACTGCTTGTTTTACATTACATATATGTCTACACACTACTATATTCAATTACACAGGACAGATGTTATAGAGACCATTGGTGGTGGCCCATTGAGATTTATCTCACACCCTCTACAGGTGCCATTTTTTACCCAGAGTAGATTACACGGTTGCATGTATTGAAAAATGGAAGCATGAAACTTCCAATACTTGATTGTGTGCTGATTGGATGGATCTTGATAGACAATGACTGAGTAGGATCTAGAGATGCTTGGAGTATACTTTATTTTATTTTACCTTGTGGAACAAGTTATGATTTTTGTATTGTATCCTTGATTTCTAGTTTTATAGTGACATGAGATTACATCACCACTATTACAGTTGATATTATTATTATTAATCTTCTCTATCCATTTCATGAAATTTCTTCTAATATTTATTCATATTGCTTCCGCTATTTACTTATATTATTTCTATTGTGTACTATTCATTTATATCTCTTCCAATGTGCTACACTCTGCTAATGAGGGCATAGTCTTCCCACAGAAACACCATAGGCCATCACTACTAGTCAGTAGGCTCTAGAATTTGGGATGATGCGCTTGTGGTCATGTGGCCCACTGGGCTCGGGGCACCGTTTAGTGGCCTCTGGGTTTGGGTTGTCACCAAAAGGATATATTATATTTAAAAAATGGTAATTGTGATTTGAATATAATATATATTTTATTTATATCACATATTTTTGTTAAAATAATCCATAATACATTCCATGTAATGTGTGAACATAACTCATTGCTCTGATGAGGTAGTATTCCACACGTCCCCAAACAATATAATCATACTCCCCAAATTCGAAAGCATGAAGGTGTGTGTATATGATAATTAAAGACTTATGAAGAACTAATAAACATCACACACACGCACACATCATATAAAAATAGTGTGCCTATTACAATACCCAACTATGAGAGGTGGCAATGGAAAAACGAATGACATCATTTCACGAGGTGGTAGTCCACCGTACATTGGAATTGTAATTTCTTTACCCATTTGATTGAAGTGTGTGTTGGTGTAGGTAGAAAAATTTACATAACAACAGATAAATAAATTGAAGATAATTTTTTTATTATATAATCATTTAATATGAATAATTTAATGGGTTGAGAAATACATAAAACAAAATTTCACATTAAGGAATGTTACCTATTTTTTGGGAGTCATTTTTTGGTTTTCATCAACAGGATTCCTTTGTCTAATTTATTACAAAAGGAAAGACTATAGGGTGATAGGTAGTATGTTTTTAGGTCATGTTTTAAGGTTTTTAATGAGATAAAGGGTTTTATAGCTGTGAAGAATTGGGGGAGGGTGAGTGCCTCTTATTGTGGATGAGGAGTGTCATTCTTGTAAATATAAAAAGGTAAACACTAATGGGTATTCTTTCCTACATAATGTGCCACCAATAATGATACCAATTTGATAAAACATGGTATATATTCGAATAAGTTCTAGAAACTGGGTTCTGGAAAATTCTTTAGGTCACTTAGACTCTTAAGATAAAAGTATAGAAATTAAGTAAACACATTTTCCCCTTAATTGCTGTAATTACTTTTAATTGTTTTCACTAATATTTTTGGCAAAGAACTATGTTAAATTTATTATAAACTATAAATAATTATGATTAAAATATATGGTATTAATTTTTTCAAATTATAATGACATAAGTTAAGGAAATTGACATAAAATTAATCTCATAGATGGGACTAGAAAGAGGATTTTTAAAGCGAAAAAGATCAAAAGTTTGTTAAATTTTAATATCTAAAATCACTATGAAAATTATTAAAATGACTTAAATTGGGTTAAATGATATAAAATTAATATAATTATAATTAAAAAACATTTCAAAATATAATTTAACTATATAAATAAATTATATGGAAAATAATTTTTCAATTAAAATTATGTATTATTTACTATTCATCAAAATAAGAAACTTCTCAAAAAATACAAAACATTCACCCAAATTTAAATTTATATTCCTATTTAACAAACGATGTTTATTTTTTAATTAAATTATTATAAAATTTTCAAAATTTAGTTTCAAAATAACTATTCCATTAAAACAGATATAATGGATTTTTAGAAAAATAGAGATTTTAATCATAAAGGTGGATTTATTCCTATATTATTTCTATAAAATCTATTTGATAAATTTAATTTTTTTAAAATTTTTAAACATAATATAGTTATTCATATTTATTCCCACCGATACAATGACTAGGTGATTACTAATATATTAAAAAATAATATAAATAATATATTATTATTTGGAATAACTCAGTCTTTTGTGCAATATAAGATTTTGAAGGAAATAATTATTGCATGTTGTGTATTCTATTGTACATAGTTTCCCTTTTATTGTAAAATTAATATTTAATCCCTAAAATTTAATAAATATGATATATACTAATTCTATCATTACCTGGGATGTATGAATCATTTTCAAGAATAACACACATTATCTGATGGGATGAATCACTTTACCTAATACATTGGAGAATCATTTAATTTTAATCCCACATTTTGCATCATAATATTTACATTGTCATACATTCCACATAGAATGTTTAAAAATAATAGTAAATAAATAACCCATGGAAAGGAATAAATTTCATAAGGATTTTATAAATCATACATTTTGAATAAACATTGGGATCTATAAATGAACAATGGAAAACATATTAGGTATAAAAATAATAATTCTTGAGTAAAGAAGAAACAACTCAAGTGGAGTAAAAGGTGTGTTTTAGGAACGTTTCTTTTGTGAAATCTTTGTATTTGGAAATAAAATCATGGTGGGAACTTGTATATATATAAAAAGAAAATACAAGAATAATGAAAATATAATAAAGAAACAATATAGAGATTTCAGTACTATATATTCCATGAAATAAGAATAAATAAAAAAAGGAGTTGGGTTAAAGAATATCCTTACCAAATATACCCTTTATTTCACCGCTTTTATTCCACCTAAATAAAAAGAATAGGTTCATTAAAACATTGAACCAAAAGTGAATTACACTAATATATGTGAATATTTATTAATTCTGACAATTGGATTATATATATTTTTGTTTCCGTTGTTGATTTTTATGTGTTTTGATATAATGTTTTTCTTATAAATTTATTGTTTTGATTTGAATTTTCTATTTGGTTCAAGGTATTTTATTTATAAGTATAATTAAATCTATAAGATTAAAAAATATATATTTATAAATTTATATATCATAAATAATTTATTACAAATAGCAATAGGTTTGGTGATAATAATTTAATAGGTAATGTCCTCATAGGTATTAAACTAATCGTTAACAAGACATTATAAAAAGGGAAGGAATGAGAAGTATGACTATTTAATATATCATAGATATAATAATTATAATAGGTTGACATTATTAATATAATGGTAAAATAAAACTTAATTATACTTATAGTATTTGGGTCTTAAAGGGGTGGATTAAAATATAATGTTGAGAGGATACTGAGAAGAATAATTGGTGGGAGCTTACCCTCTTCTCAGTGTTTCTCTTTCTCTACGGATTTATGCTACTTTAATACTTAATGTTTTAGGGATCCTAAAAATCCCTACATATTCTTAGAGGCTTAGTAGAGAAGATTTGGTTAAATATTTGTCTTTTAAAAGTGAAGTAGGTTTGGTTATCCCAAGAGAGATAGAGGGGTTATTTATACTGAAGGAGAGGGGTATTTTTATATTAAAAAATAAAAAATATACAATATAAAAGGTAAAACTTGTAAGAGTGATTTTTGTAAATATAAATCAAATATAAATATAATAGTAAGTTTCTAGGACATTATAATTTTATATAATTCTAATTCACTTAGTTTATTGAAATGTAATGTGGAAAAAATGTTATTTTAAGGGAACACCTTTGACTTTAGGCATTAACAAATTCTTTTTAGGTCTAGAAATTAATTTTATTATCTTTTAATGAATCATTTACGAAATTTAATATGCTTCAGTCAAGAATAACGTTCTATAAATTATTAGATCATTATTACATAATGAATGGTTTAATTTATGATACATTAGTTACAAAAAACTATATTTTTAATATAGACTTGAAAATTGAAGTATTTTAGAAAATTTCCCAAAAATAACCCGTAGATAATTTTTATGTTCTGATTCCAAAAATGAAATTAACATTATTAAAATAATTTTTTGATAGTGGTAATTTTAAATTTTAATATAAAAATTATGATTTTAATGAAATTCTTTAAAATATTATTTATAAAAAATATGTTTAAATTTTATTTGAGTTTTTAATCATGATATTTATTTTATTAAGTTAAAATATTTATATTTAATTAAATTAACCATTATAAATATTATTTATATTACATTTTATTATTTCAAGATCAAAATACTATTCCCACGACCAAGTTACTATTCCCAACGGTCACATTACTCTTCCAATAGTCAGATTACAATTCCAAAAATCACATTACCTACTGAAAATACACATTCATTCCTTCATTCATTATTTGCCTCAATTAATTTCAAGGTTCTACATTTACATTTTCTATAATGTTGATTGGCTTAAAATCTTTTTGATTCATTTCTATAGTGTAGTTCATGGTGATTATTCTATCCGATTGGGATGATCCAAAATTTCATATTTTTGTTTTCCAATTTTTTATTTTTCCCCTTGTAATATTTTATATTTTAATGGGTATGGTCAGTGACTAATGTAATTATTTTCATTAATGAACTAAATTGTTATATGTTTTTCAATGTGATCTATTTATATAATACTATTTAATATGACACACATTTATTTAGGAGTCAATTATCATTTAAAAAATCATGGTCATTAAATTCTTCATCCCTTTCTAAATTTCATCTCATAAATTTCAAATCATATTATTAGTTGAGAATATATGTGGGTACATATGTTTCATTATTTTTCTGGTTCCCACGCCACCTTTTCGTAATTATGGTTCTACCATAGTAGTTAAATTTGGTGGGTTGTCTTACCGGGAAGAAATTTTGTCACTATATTCTATTATTTTCACCAGTTTCTCCTCATATGGGAGGTCATTATATAGTTGTACCTCCTCCAAATTCATTATATCTGATGGAAAAGGTGTTTACTTCCTCCAGATAGATATTTGGAACATGTAATGAACTTGTGCCATATTTGGGGGATGAAAAAGATAATAATCCACTGCTCATACATGATCAAAGATCTCAAAGTGGACAATATACCTAGGGTTAAGATTCAATTTCTTTAAAACCCACTTGAATCTATTGAATGGTGATATTCAGAGGAAAAATTTGTCTCTGAATTCAAACCCCAAATCTCTCTGATGGTTATTAGTATACCTATTTTTATAACTTTTAGTTACTTTTATATTTAATTAGATGGAATGAACCATCCCTATCATATCTTCTAGAAGATTACGTACAAGTAGGTTTTTTATAACATAATCTCAACATGTATGACTTATACATCACTTCCCAAGTATATATTTATATGAATCCTTTTGAATTATTTATTATAAGCTAGTGTTGTATTAGAAACAAAGTAATGAGTGATGTTGATCCCATAGTCCTTTAAATTCCATCTAGGAGGCTCTCAATATTCCCTAAATCATATGAATCGTCTTTTCAAATTTTCCATCAGTTTGGGGGTGATGGGTTTTACTAATATTCAATCCAATACAGAAATAATGCATAATAATTCTCTAGAATTTAGCTATGAAACATGGATCATGATCACTGATGATAACAAGTGGTACCATACAAAGACTCACTATTTCCTTTATATATATCTTGAAATTCTGTTCAAAAAAGAAATATTCTATAATAACAATGACATTGAAAATCTTGGTGAGTTGATCCACTAAAACTCATATAACATTTTTCCTTTAGATTCCTTTGGGAGATAAATAAGAAATTCCATGGTGATGTTCTCCTATTTCTCCATGGGTATATGAAATAGTTTAATCATACCCCTTGGACATGTATTACCATTTTTTTAATTGATAACATACTAATCATCTTGGGATATATGAAAAAATATCATTCATAATGTTTTCCTAACAGAAGTGTTATACAAGATCATGTTATATCTCGAAACTCCATGGTTGGATGGAGAAAGATTATCTTTGAAAATTATCCAATAGATATTTCTTTATATCATGTGATGATGGAACAAAAAGTCTAGTTACAAATCAAATGAAACAATCCTCATCAATGTGTAACTCATGTATCTTACCTTCTTTTACTACTACCAGCTGCTTTTAAATCTATAGATAATCCGTTTGTGCCTCTTTGATCATCTCTAGGATAGGTGGTTGGGAAATAATTTGGGAAAGTTAGGATTTATTCCCTAAAATTATTTTTCCCAAATTCGTCTTTTTCATATCAACTAAGATATGGTCTTTCTAAATCTTTATCATGGATATGGTAGATTATTATTTTCTAGTAAGTGAATCAACTACATGGATTTCACTTTCCAAATGGTTGTGAGTAGAATAATAATATTCCTTGATTGTCTCTATACATATTCATTGATTCATGTTGAGCTCCTTCTATGTGAATATATACTATTTATACTTGTGGTTTCTTTAATTTTCACAATTATCACCATAGGGGTAGTGCCACAAAATTTTCTAGGTGAAAATCACAGTTTCTAACTCCAGACTATGTCACAGGTAGTTATACATATGGATGTTCAGATGTCATGAGGTGTAGGTTATCAATTTTTCAATCTATATGAGTACACAACCCAAAAAGTCCTTTAAAGAATCATTTAATATCATAAGACCTTCTCTACTTGATGGTAGTGTGAGTAGAGGTGTAGTGGTTAGCCTCTCCTTGAGTTCCTTAATGATTTCATCAGAATTTTACATCTAAAAATAATTTACCCCTTTCTATGTAAACATAGTGATAAGGCTATAAAATCATAATTTTTTTTCAAGGGAAATCATTATTACTAAACTAAGACAAGATAACTATGAATTTTAGTGACAATAATGGGCCTCAAACACTCTTTAATTTCCTTGGTCTTTGATGGGTCCATATAAATTCCCTCACTTGTGATCACATTCCCCAAGAATGTGACTTACAACATCCAAAATATCACTTTATAAAAATTGAATACATATTATACTTCTTTAATGTTTCTATTACACACCTTATATACTATTAATGTTCCAAATTACTCAAGGATTATGTAATAATGTCATAGATAAATACTAATTTTTTTCACTAGGTCATCTATAATGACACTATTCATCAAATATAAATCTATTTCATTGGAATTAGTATATTTACATGGAATCAATATGAAATAATAGTTCCCATACCTTATTTATAAGGTGGTCTTGTGAATATATTCCTTCTTAATATTCAGCTGATGATATCCAGAATGAAGATCCACCATTATGAATAACTGATATTTTCATAGTAGATCAAAAAAGTCCCGAATTTAATGATGATATTTTTAAGCTCCCTTTAATCAATACAAAACTACCTCGATCCATTATTTTTACTGATAATGATCACCGACACATCCCAAGGTGATAAAGTAGTGTATATAAACCCTTTTTATAAAAAATATTACCCCCAATTCTTTGACTCCACTAGTTTGATCGAGGCTATCCTATTGAGAAATTTGGAGATATGAGTATCTCCTGGTATAAGTTCTGTTGAGAACTCTACCTCATGATCTGGGGTAAGTCTCTGTAAGTCTTTAAGAAATACATCAATGTATTCTCTAACAATGGGAATTTCCTAAAGGCTGATGCCTTTGTTTGACTCAACCATTTGGGAATTGTATGCTTCTCCATAGGGTATCAAAACCCACACTATTAAGGGATTTTTCAATGGATATTCTTGGTCCTCATTACATTTTTAAGGGAGGATGGTATTCTTTAAAATATTGAAATATATTTCCTTTTCTTGAAAATTTATATGTTCTATATATAAATATAGTTAATCCATGCACAATATAGTGTAAAATTACACCATTGCAATGATTACATGATTAAATGGAATAATATTCCCATATACATTAATAGAAGATGCGTCAAACACTTGGGTTACAATGATCACAAACATATATGTTTTTTCAAATATATAAACATTAACATTTTAAGGATTCGATTCAATATTTATAGAAAACATGTAGGATACAAAGGACTACGTATAGTTAGAATCAAATAATTCTTTTCCATTATTTATTGAACAAAAATTATAGCATGTAAAACATAATTTTCACACTCCACTTTATTAGTAATTATGGAATAAGATTTTCTTTTTTTCCATTTTCTTTAGTGGTCAAAGGTGCTGATAACCCTCAAAGACCCATGGTTTAGTGCACTGACATGCATAGTGTCCTTGGTCACTACAATTTAAGCATTGAACTATGGGTTTTTCACTAGGAGGATCATTATATTATTTAATTATGTGCACTATATTCATCATGTCTCTTCAAAATTCATGAGGTTAGGGTCCTTCTCTAACTCACATAAGTCATTTCCCCTTCCCTTTGAGTTAATTACCACGATTCTTCTTCAAAAATTTTGGGCATGTGGGTGGTTGAATCCTCTTTCCTCTTTTTAATTTGACCCACCAGCTTGAAACTCCATTCTTCTCTTCTTATACCCATGTCTAAAAGACCAATCCCCAAACTCCATCTCTACATTTAGAGCACATAAAAACACATATTTATAACTCTAAAATTCTATGATATCTAGAGCCTTTATAAAGAGTTTTTTCAATCAAATAATGAATCTATAATGTTTTCTATAATTGTTAATGAAAAAACTAGAGTTTTATTCAACACTCCATGGGGTGTTTTCCTTGTAATCCATGATAGATTCACCTTCATTTTTCTTCAACCTTAAGAATTCTCCCCCTATATTTTTTCAAAGAGTTTAAGAGAAATAATTGTTTTAAATTTTTTTTATTTAGGTCTTCCCACTCTATATCTTCCATTTCATACTTTAGCTTGGTGTTCCTTAACAATACCCACCATTGACCAAATTATCCATCTTAATGATAAATGGTTAGAGTCACATTATTCTTCATAGAATAGTAGAGCACATAAAATTTATTTTCTATTGACTTAACCCACTATTAAGTGATAAGTGCATCAGAATATCCACTAAAAGTTAGTGGTTGTTTATATATAAATTACTCAATGTCTAGTTACTCATTTTTGGGTGATGGTTGAATTTTTGCGCTGTTCATGTTATTTTTTACAGCCTAATACAACTTGGTAATCATTGACATAATGTTTTTAAAACCACCTCTCATGGCATTGATTATGTCATTATTACATTAATTTCATTGTCCCTCACATGGGTTGTTGGTTTGGTTTCCCATGGTTCCCACCTTTTTCTAAATTTGAAAATGTTTTAAAAAAATGTAGTTACATAAATCTTGAATAAATAATTTATTCCTACACAATAATTAATTCACATTCACATCTTATGTGGTCAATATATTTAACCTTTTTCTTAAAAAAGCTTCCTGGATTTTTATAGACACTTTGACTTATCATAAGTGATGTTAATAAAATTCTTTAATATTAATTCTAAAATTAAATAAACATGACCATTAATACTAACTATAATGACTCTAATTTTTCATAGATGACTGTTACATCATTTAAAATTTTAAAAAAATAATATTTATATATTCAAGGATTCGAATGTTTAGAATCTTATGAAAATTTTTATCATACATCACTTATACAAATTAAAACATAAAAATTAGTAAAATAATTGTTCTTTATCAACATAAAATATCTTAAATTATCCTTAGTACATGTAGTTACCTTTATATTTACATAAAATAATTAAATGAGCTAAAATCCCTATAAGGGGATGGTTAACATTGAAAAAATATGTGTCATGAATCCATAGTTCATGGGGGAGAATAACCAAAAAAACATGTAATAAGAATGGGATCATAATAATAATCATGATGAAGAAATTTTACAAGGGAATGGAATTTGGAAATTCATAAAAATCAATCATCTTGTCATAGTGGTCAAATACGACACACAGTTGGGTATAAAGATATCCTCATGCTCATGCATAACTTATTTTCATAAATCATAACATCATAATTATTAATATATTTAGAATCTAGTTAATTCATAGTACCCAAAATATAATTATATAAATCATATTACTAAATGCATTGGATGGATATATAATTTCATCCGCCCATCATATAATAATTTTTAGATAGTCATGCATTTATCATAGAATGTATGACAATTATAGTCATGAAATAAACCATGGAAAGGAATGGGATTCATAAGGACTTCATAAATAAACATTGAGGGTTATAGAATGAATAATGGAAAACATTTTTGTCATATGAATATTAATTCTTTAGTGCTGAAGAGACAAATCAAGAGTGTTAAATGATGTGTTTCGGAATGAAAAGTCTTTTTTGGAAAATATTTTTATTTGACTTAAAAATAAAGGTGGAAAGATATATATTCTGGAAAATAATATAGGAGAATATTGAAATGATATTTAAGGAACATTGTAGGAATATATATACAAATATTTCATAATATAAGGATATCCTAAATAAAAGGAGTCGGTTTGAGAATCCCCTTACCTTAAATTATATTTTTTGTTTCTTTACCTTTTCACCTTCTAAATAATAAAAATAGTTTTATTAAAACATTTAAAAAATAATGAAAAATGTTATTTTATGAGTCTATTTATTAATTATAATAATTTTCTTATATTTATCAATTTCCTTTGATGATGGTTAAACATTTTGATATCATTTTTCCATAAAAAGTTCTCGTTTTTCTTCAACATCACTATTTTTTTCAAGGTCATTTATACATAAGGATAATTAAATAAAGAAGAATAAAATAAAAATATTTATATATTAATATTTAGAAAATAATTTATTATAAATAGACATAGAGTTGGTGATAATAAAATAATTGGAAACATTCTCGTTGGCGGTTAACCCACAGTTGAAAGAACATTGTCAAAAGAGGAGGAATGAAAAGTATGAAAATTTAATATGTCCTAAATATAATAATTACAATAGTTTAACATAATTAATTTAATGTTAAAATAAATATTTTTTATACTTGTAATATTTGGGTTTGAAAGGTGTAGATAAATAGATAAATAGTAGAGGAGAATGAGAGGAAGAATTAGTGAGGGCTTACCATCTTCTTAGTGTTTCTTCTTATCTACGACTCTAAATTCCTTTGATTGTTGAAGTTAGATGGCACCAGAATGATCCTAGGTATTATATGATGATTAATAGATAGTATTGTTTTTAGATCATGGATATTTCAAGTGATTAAGTAGTTTTTAAGGAGAAAGAGGGGTTATTTTTTTATGAGTAGAGGGGTATTTTTAGAATAAAAAAATATTAAACTATGATATCAAAGGTAAAACTTTTTATAGAGAATTTTTGAAAATATGAATTACATATCAATATAATTTAATTATTTTTGGAAAATAAAACCTTTTATAATTATAATTTCATTAGTTTATTAGAAAATAAAGTAAAAAAAAAAGAAAAATTGTTTTTTTATGTGAACAATTTTTATTTAAAAATTTGGAAAATGATTTTTTAATTTTGAAATTAATTTTATTATATTATAATGAATAATTTTTTAAATTAAATATGTTTTGCTCAGGCCTCATTTTATATTAATTATTTGGTAATTACTACATTTTGAGTGTTGTAATTTCTGATTAACCGATTATGAAAGAACTGTATTTGTACTATTGAAATGAAAATTGAAGTATTTAAAAAATCTACCAAAAAATAAACTTTGAAAATTTGTATGTTTTGATTTGAAAAATTATTTTTTATCAAAATAATTTTCTAAAATAGGAAATTTTTATTTTTAATGAAAGGAATATTTTTTATGTAATAATTTAAAATAATGTTTTTTAAAAATGTTTATATATTTTCTTTTATGTTTTTAGTGTTTATATTTATTTTACATAATTATAATATTTATATTTAATTAAATTAAACTCAATAAATATTATTTATATTACATTTCATTAGTTTCAGGTAAGATTTCGTTTCCAATGACCAGGTAACTATTCCCATGGTCACATTATTATTCCAACCGTCACGTTTCTGTTACAATTGTCACATTACCTCATATAAATACCTCTTCATTCCGTAATTCATTACTCAAATAAATTACTCTCAATTTATTACATTTTCATTCTATATAATCTGGATTGGTTTAATAATATTTTGATTTATTTTTATAGTGTTATTCATAGGAGGGATGATTCTATCCATTTAGGGTGATCCACATTTTACAATTATAGTTTTTCTACATTCCATTTTGTATCCCCTTGTACTGTTAGAATTTTAATTAGTTTAGTAATTTAATAAATTATATATTTTCATTAATTAATTAATGTTTTTTGGTTTCTCTATTGGATATATGTGTATAATACTATATAATATAACACACATTTATTTAGAAACTAACTATCATTTAAAAAGTTTAGGTTGTTACAGAAGTATTCTTGAAGTCAATATAAGATAGGTTGTTTTCCTTTTATATGGAGGTAAGTGTGAGAGGATTCATGTAACCTATGATATTTATAAGATTATTTTTGGTTATTTGAAGTCATTGAATTACTAAGTAAACTATTTATATATTATAAAGTTGGTACGAATACCTCTATCATATGAGGAATAATAGGGAGTAATTAGATGGTTCTAAGGATGGGAGTAATAAGTTATCTCTTACCTTTTGGAAAATTTTGTGGACACTTATGATATTTATGTGTTATTTATGATTAATGGAGTGAGATAGACCTCAAAACAGCGTGATCAGTGATTTTAATATGAATATGAATATCATAGAAGGTATTAAGATAAAAAATATTGAATGGTGGCTATGGATTGAAGAGAAAAATTGGGTCTTACAATGACTGTTAGGCCTTGAAATGGGTTGGGAATTCGGGGGAATCTTTATTATTCCGAGTAACAGTGTCCTTTTTAAATTTAAATTTAAGGAATGGTATGCACAAGAAATTTTATCACTGTTGGCATGTATATGAGTTTTACTAAGGATAATGTTAAGAGACTTGAGATGGTATTTGGGGTGTAAGTGTGGTGTTTGACCCTTTAGGTTTATTTGAATGGTAATAAATAATTATAGTGTGGCAGATGGATCATATTTAAATTAATAACCTAAAAATATAATTATGTTAGAGAGTGTGTACCTATTGAGGATGATTCTTATTATGGACAATTTGATTTTTTTATCTTGGTGATGCATTTCAAAAATGAGAAAATGAGAGGTTGAATCACATGAAAAGGGGATTTTTTCTTGATTGAGACTCTATTATAGGTGTAGGAATAATTTTAAAATACTTCATAGTAATAATAAAAATTACCCTTTAGTAAATGTGATTATTTAACAACCATTAATTTAATAGAACATTGCATAAAGGAATAATTTTTTCTAAGAATTTAATCCAAGTCATTTGATTACACTATAGTTTGTTGAAATATAAGAAGGATCTATAAAATTTAACTCCATATAAGATGTTTTATGGGATAAGGGTAAGAATAATGTATTATTTTATTGTGATCGGTCCTACAAAAGTGTTTTCATACATATCCCCATAAAGGTATTCAAACATTAAATTTGTTTTTTCTATATAATAAGGCACATTGTACCTTTTAAGATCATGTGACAAGGAAAAAATTAATCCTTTTATTATTATGGAAACATTTCCATTATGTATTATTGTTCATGGTCAAATTACTTGGAATAATAAGTGACATATTCAAAACTATAACAACCAAATATTTATATATATAAATTTCATTTAAATAATAACATGTTTAATAGATTATGTTTCACATAACATTGATGAATAATGAATCATTATATATTTTATTAGAGTAAATTATGAGTATATCATTTGAAACATAATTATGGAATTATGAGAAGTGTTGAACCAGAATGTAAACAAATTGATGACAATTAATTAATTCATTTCATATTATTATTATTTATTGATGAAATTTAATTATCATATGATGAATAAGTAATGTGATATGATTAAATTTATTCAATGATAAAGTGACATTTATTTAAATAAATGTCTTTAAAGTTCTGTTTATTTTATTTTTACAAATTAATTTGATCACCTTAAAATATTTTTTTAAAATTTTCAATTTAATAACACATAATTAATTAGAAATTGATATTAAATTAGATTTAGAACACTTGATGTTTAAAATGGTCATTCTTCTATTGAAAATATTATTCATTAAATTAGGTATTTTAATTTAAAATGTAAATTTATATATTTTATTATTTAAATATGATGAAAAAACTTTAATTCTGAATTCATAATGTCAAAATTAGTTCAGGGTGATTTTTTTTATGTAATGGTTGATTTTTAGGTGACTGACAAAAAAATTCATTTTTAAAAATATTTTCACATTCTTATAATTATAATGATATAAGAATGAATTAAAAGTTTATGAAAATTTTTTAGAGAGAAATTATATATAAAAATAAAAATAAATTATTTAAAAATTATTTTATAATTTTAAACCTATGTTTGACAATTAAAAACCCAAGTGATGTTTTATTCTAATAAAAGAACTAATTTTGATAATTTCATTATTTGAATTATTTAAAAGAATAAATTGAATTTTAATTCGTTTTACCTTAAAAATTAAAATCCTTTTTTTGATAATAATCCATTTAATGTCATGATAATCAATTTAATGCATTATTTTTTTGTAAATCCATTTTTATTCAAAAAAATTGTTTTTTGTTTTGTTTGGTATTGTCATATTAAATATAATTTTTAACACCTAAAATATTGAATATTTTAAAATAAATTAAATATTTGGAATGATAAAATTCAAATTATATAATATATTCCATCTAATTTTTAATCATAAAGTGTAACTATCAATGTTAAAGGTAACACCATAGTAAGGGTTGAAAGGTTTAATGAGGGTGTTAAATATAGTAATACAACTTCAAATATCCCAAAACAGTGTATAAATATTATTTTATGAGTTTATTTTAACCCAAAATTTTCCTATATTATAAAATATGCCAATTTTGAAAAACATTACATAGAAAATGACATTATATTATTTTAAAGTTAAGAATATTTATAAGTGTGCCACTCCCCTTACTTATAAAGGGGCCCCACCATTCCTCACTTATACATCCACTTTAAACACTTGATATTGAACAAGATATAAATAAATCAATCCCCCAAAATCGTTATCCATGATATACAGATTTTGGTCTTCTCAAAATACCAACCCATAAAGGCTTAATAAGTGACCTAGTGGAGGATACCCACGGAAGAGGTAATTGACTCAACCAAGTTCTTTAAAGTTTATTTCTTCTTCCAATTTATCCAAATATTTTATGAAAACAATTAAATAATAAAATACAAAAAAAATTATACATAAATTTTATTATTTCTATGTAAGAATCATTATGTACCTATTTTCTATCTAATGGAAACATAATAAGTTTCTCATGCATACGTGAAGACTACTTCTTCCATGATGTGACTTATAACATTTTCACCATGTTATCATATGAATGGATATATATATATATATAACATACTTATATATTATATTTATGAAATAGTTATGATTCTTATAAGATAAAATATTATTTACTTTCATGTCCCTCCCATCAGGAACATTTCTCATTTGTATATACAGAGTACATCCTCAATGAACAATGTATTTAATTTATCATTAAATCCTTATATGGATTGTCATATTAATTTATTTACAGAATAACTATGACATCTATTTAATAATTAAGGTCTTATAAATATAATTTTCTATTCCATTATTAATATTAATAATAAATGGTCATCGTAAAATTTAACCACCTTAAATGAGCATACTGAGACACATCGTAAGTAATAACTTGTCATCATTATATTTATTAATATTATTATTCTAAAAAATATTTAATATTATTTATACCTTTAATAAACATATTTTTATATCATTATTATTCTTTAAAAGTGATACTATCAATATACGAAAACATTTTCATACAAATTATACTATTTTAAAATATTCTTGTTCAGGTCAGTTTTACCACCTACCTGAGTGATGTTATTATGTTGAAAAAATAATTAAGGAAATGTTAATGATAGTAACAATATTTAATAATGAATAATTTAGTATGTTTTCAAAATTTTGGAAATTTTATATATTCAACAAATCAACGGTATTAAAAGTTAACATTTATGGTAAATTTAAACCATAAAAATTAAGCTTACAATATAAGATTCATTGAAAAGAAAAAATATCACAATCTATTGAACTAATTTGTTTCTTGAATCATATGAAAAATTTTCCTGAAAATAAATAAAAATTATCAAATAATTATATGAGTACATTTTACCTTTTCAAAGATACCAAAAATATTTTTGGTAATTGAAAGCCAAAGAACCCAAAAATTAATAATGAAAACTAAACTAATTTTGCAACTAAATGAAACTTTTTTAAAAATTACATAAAATAAATAATAATTAAGTAATTAATATTAATATTTTTTTTCTAAATAATGTATATAATTAAAATAGTTTTATTAATCTGAAGGGTAGAAATGTGTACGAAACAATTAGGGATTCTAGGTAAGGGGATTCTTAAATCAATTTACTTTAATTGGGTTATATCAATTATACTTCGACTGTGTTATAATAATATTATGTGTCTTATAAAATATTATTATTTTATATGGAGTTTTTTTGAAAAATAAATTCATTGTTTATTTATTAATTCAAATTTTACAATATTTGAAAGGTTTTCTCTTATTGAACTTTCTACATTTTGACATGTTTAGAATTATAAACCTATATATATTATATGGTTGGTATGTTTCATCTTTTAAATATTATTTCATGATACACAATTTAATTATGATATTAAAAGAGCCATTAGATGATATCTCTTTTAATAGGATTTGATTTAGGTTTCATAATAACTTTAAAGGTTTATTTTAAAATACAGCTCTTTATTGATATTATATATGACTCAATTTATATTATTTGAATTTTAAGTTATTTTTTAGAAAACCCCATATAGTTACTATTAATCTTTTTATTTATAGTATTTTAATGTATTCATTCCATTTAATATTTCGTTGGTACTCAAAACCACTGAAGGGACATTTATTAGAAAAAACAACTTATTTCTCATTTTGGTTGTGAATCATTCTCTTCTAAATACATCTTCATTATTTTATATTATGAAATTTACTTTTTATAGTAAAATTATTTATAAAGGTAAATTTATAATATATTTTAATTATTATTCAAAAATTTAAAAGGAAGATTTTTTAATTATTTTTTATAAGTTATTTAGTTACATTCTTTCTAGAAGTTTTAAAATTATACAATTTTGAATGATTTTCACATGAACAAATTTTCTTAATATCATGAATGTTTTTCATTATTTATCTTCTACTATATTTTGATGGTATTATAAAGTAATATCTATTCCCATTAATCTACGATTTTTTTCCAAAGAAAATGATGTTATTTTCCTAAGAGTTTGAAATGGAATTTCAATCCACCAATGTATATTTTTATCTTTTACTCAAAATTTTATTACATATGTATAGTTTATTTTCAAGATGAAATAATTTTATATTATTTAATAAAGAATGTTTTAAATTTTTTTATATCCTATGAAAAGTGTGTTGGTGGTGACTTTTACCATAATTTTTACAATAATGATAAAATAATATTTAAGGAAAATTATTTTTAATGTTTTTCGTCCATGTACCTCTCTATTTTTATAAATACATTCATTTAATAAAAAAAATTCATTTATAATGAATTTATGGTATCCTTTCATTACCTACTAATTTTTTTTATATATTTTGTTTTCAATAAATATTTATAGTTGACCAAATTCATGGGATTATGTTTTTATCACTCTTTATCTCCAACTAGACATTGATTTTCTCCATCATGTCAACTTTTTTTTATTATAATGAATGAACTCTATAGAGTTTATAGTATTTAATTAATCTTATAAACATTAATCTATATAGTGAATACCCTATCATACGTGTATCATATTAGAGGGAATTTATCAAGAAAGGAAGTTCAGTTATTGATAGAGGAAATATTGACAATTATAATAAATGTTTTCTAATACCAATGCTTATTACGAATGTATGTTTATTATTAATTTTAATTGTATTTCATTACATCATGTAATGAGGGTTTTTTAATTATTTAGAGATTGGTTTTGTTTGAAATTAGATTTCACCTCGATTCACAAATAGGACTCACAATATGAACTTTCCTGAGTATTTAGTGTATGATTACCCAATGATTTATGATTCCTTTGCTGACATGTTGATGATAAGTATTATTCCTTAATATAGATTTGATGGTAATATTATAATGTATATAATTATGTATTCCATCATCATGAAATCAGTCATTGTTGTCCATGAGATTTTTTTATATTGTAATCCATTGATATATTTCTAGATTATGTGATTAGTTACCTGGAATTATGTTATTATAATTTATTATTACTTTGTTATTAATTTATTATTTATTATATGATAACTTCAAATTATTGATACCCATAACAAGGATTTTAAGATAAAATTTCATTTATTTCCATTTCCGTTGGGTCTGATAGAGTGTAGCACAAATTAAATACCTAGAATGGTATTATGCATCAATAATTATGCGGGATATATTGTGAATTATTATGGAATATGAAGATCTGTTTGTGAAGGGAAAAATGTCCCCTAGGGGATAAAGGTACCAATTTAGTTATGTAATATTTTTCATAATTCTCTAAATATCTAAACATGAACACGAATTTGGTATGCATCAAATCAATAATTTACATTGATTTTGGATAGTTATATTTGGGTCTCATTAATTATTATCAAGCCAACATTTATGGAGTATGTTTCTGGTACCAGATTTAGTATTATGTTTTTTGGAAATTATAGTTGGAATCATGGTATGGTTTACATACCTTTATAGGTTAGTATGTCATTATTTATTTATAATTTATGATTTATAAATATACACAGGGTAGGATAAGTTTAAGTTTGATCATAAGTTCAACCATATATATCCCATTTTGAGGTCTTCTATTATTGAATATTAAGGTGATTAACAACATTTTGGGATATTTTTATAATGTTTTAATAGATTATGTAGGTATATAATATCCTATGGTTTAACATGTGATTTTTTGTGAAGGTTGTGTATGAATAATGTTAATATATTTTTGGGTATATAAGTTGAAAGTTATAGATAAGATTTTGGATTAATATGTTCTTTAATATTGTGGTAATTATAGTTAAATGGGTTAATGTGTTATCATATTAAGATAAATGGTAAATTATTTAATAGCATGAGATTATATGTCAAAGATATCAATGTTACATAATGGATACATATTGAGTTAAATTTTTGGAGAATATATATATATATATATATATATATATATGTATGTATGTGTGTGTGTGTGTGTGATTTATATTATTTAGAGAAAATATTTGAGTATTTAGTGAGTATATGATCAGGGTATATACTTTTTTGGTATGTGAATTTATGAGTGATTAATGTTATTTAGGGATTATTGTTATATTTATTTTGGTTGAACATGTAATCAAATATATTTTATTTTGGGTTTCAAATTTTTTAAGGTACACTTTGGGGAGTTTTAGTGTTAATTATTTATAGAATGAATTAGGATGAACGTTGAGTGTTATTATTGTGGTTTTATAGATTAATGTATTCTTTTTTTATCAGAAGGATTATTAATATTTTATTAGGTATTATATTTAGTTGGGATAACCATTTTTTGTTTTAGTTTATCACTAGGGAAAAGAGGAACAACATATCATACCTTGTTTGGATCATATGTTTTGTTGAAAGTTAATTTTAGTTATTCAATAACAAAAAATTCATCATATTGATTTATCATTTTGAATATGAGATGAATTAAAGGTGGAAAACTTAGTGAAACAAAACCAAATGATGAAATTATTATTATGGAATAACTTAATCACTGTATATGTCCTTACAATACATTGTGAGAATATAATTGGAAACATCATTATGAAATTAAATGAAGTGTAAAAAATAAATGTAAATAAAAATGTATTAATTAATTTATTAGTTTTATATTATTATTATTTATTAATGATACTTAATTACTAGATGATATATAATTATTGTGATGTGATTAAATTTATTAAATGTTATAGGGATATTTAAAAAAAATTAAGTTGTTATATATATTTTTTAAAATTAAATTGACAACCATTAAATAATGATATGAAATATTTTAATATATTATAAATAACTTAATAATAAATTTATATGAATTAAGATTATAAATATGTAATTTTCAAAAGGGTAATTTTCAATAATAACAATTTATTTTTGGCATTAATATTTCCATTTTAAAGATAAATTAATATATTTTAAAATTTTAATTATATGTAATTAAATTAATTTTTGAGTGTATAAATTCAAAAATAGCTTAGGGTGAATTTATTATATTTTTCCAAAAATTGTTGTTTTGTAGGTAAATAGTGAAAAATACAATTTTTAAAAATACTGTCAATTTTATGATATCAATATGATATATGGATGACATGAATTTTTTTTGAAACCATTTTGATATATATAATATATAATTAAAATTAAAATAAATCATTTAAAACTATTCTATTGAATTTTGAAACATATGTTTGAAATTTTGGAACCCAAGTGATGTTTTATTTTAACAAAAGTGTTATTTTTGGTCCTTTTTTTAAAAGAGTATTTATAAGGATACATTTAATTTTTTGTTGGTTTTAATGTAACATAACTCTCATTTTTTAAATAATAATCCAATTAATTTCATGATAATAAATTTTTATATGTGATTTTGGTGTAAATAAAAATTTATTTATTAAAATGAAATTTTACTAAAAAATATTTACAATGTATTTGGTATTAATATTTTAAAAGTAACTTTTTCCATAACTAGAAACTGAATATTGAAAAATAGATCCAATATTAGGATTAAAAAGTATTTAAATTATGTAATAATTTCATTGTTATTTTTTAATCACAATAAATTGTTACCATTATAAAACTGTTACACCACGGTAAGGGTAAGAAGGTTTAATGAGGTGGTTAAACTAATAGATACGACCTTATATATCATCAAAACCATTCTAAATATGATTGGATGATTTTATATAGAACATAAATTTTCCAATATTATAAATGATATCGAGTTGGTTCAACTTTCCCATGAAAATGAATTTATATTATTTTAATGATAAGAATATTTATAATAGTTCCACCCCCCTCACGTATAAAAGGACCCATGCTCTCCTCACATTTACATCCACTTAGAGTAACTTATCTTAGACATGATCTGCCCAAATTACTTCCCCCTATTTTTTTCAAAAATGAAATAACCACAGATGTTTATTTGTGGAATACCACCTCCAAGAATAGTGCATATCATTTTTCATCACTTCCATACATGGTGTTGAGTCAATAAGGTTATCTTATGACTTCTCCATTCCTTATGGTTTTATGTTTTGATAATCACAAACACTTTTTCTTAAGTTATGTCTTTTTCTTACGTTCAATTTTTTCTTATGATCTAGAATTACCACTCCATTATACTTAAAGATGTTTCATTATGATTTGTCATTCTCTTATACTTATAGATGTATCATTACGATTTTTCATTCTGATTAGATTTACAAATTTTTCATACCATCTTTATGATACCGATTCCTGTGTATAAGTGATACCATCATTATGATACTGATTCCGGTGTATGAGAGATGCCATATTTATGATACTGATTCTGGTGTATAAGTGATACTCTCTTTATGATACCGATTCCGGTGTATAACTGATACCGTCTTTATGACACCGATTTCAGTGTATAAGTGTTTCTGTCTTTATGATACCGATTCTAGTGTATAAGTGATTCTGATTTTAGGATTCTGATTTCGGAACAAATGAGATACCAGTTTATCAATCCAATTTACTTTTCCTTATGAATCCCTTTTCTTGATATTGTTTTTCTTAATAATCTATTTTTATTATTTATGTTAGATTAGTTTAATGTATCATTCCAATAATGTTAGAGTCGGTTATGAATACTTTTTCAGTGTTCAAAATTTCTGCATTGGAAATTTCAGTGTTGGAAATTTCTATATTGGAAATTTCGGTATTGGAAATTTCAGTATTGGAAATTTTAGTATTTGAAATTTTGGTATTAGAAATTTCTGTATTGTAGATTCTGGTATTGGAATCCCAGATTTTAAATCTTTCAAGAGAATTATTATAATACCGATAAATTCGTTAGATTATTCCAAAAGTTACACTTCTTTACACTTTATTTTCTTATCTTAAGTTTTAATTTTTGGTTTTTCAAAATTTTAAATTCCGGTTTACCTTAATTTAAAAGATCTGAATTCATATCTTTTTAAACCATCCTCAACCGTTAGATCATATCATTTTTTTTCATCCACTTGATTATCTTATGGAATTTGAAAGGTCATATCCTCGTCGATATAAGGGCTACCTCGAATATAAGCACCATCCCATCCTTATTGATCTTTGTGCTGAAGCTCTATTTACATCAATGTTTTTGTTCCTATTACTTTGTCTCTATCACCATGAATGACTCCTGAATCTTTAGAAAATACAATGCCAATTACCACCAAAATAAAGGATTGGTCAATCTTTAGGGAAAGGTTGATTTGACCAAGCTTCTTTGCAAAATTTGACTCCCCTATCTTTAAGGTGAAAAGAACTAATGGATGAGAAAGTGTTTGTGTGGATAATTGAAAAGTCAAGATCTGGTTTATCCTAACCTAGTTATTCAGTTCTATGAATCTGTTACTTTCTTTTAAAAGGATGGTAAGAATATTTTTAAGTTCAAATGTTATGAAAAGACTTATAAAGACCCATATAAGAAGGTAGGAGATGTTCTTAACATTATGTATGAAGGGGAACCTATTCTATTCTCTATAAAACTTTTGGAGAAGAAAGGTTCATTTTAAAAATCTAAACCTTTGGATTATCTTGGTCTCATGTATGTCATGAATACGAAGATTACGAATCTTTCTATAAACCACAAGATGGTAGCTCTCTGGATGCAAGGATTTATTATACCACGAAAAGGAAATAAAGATTATCTAATGATATGTGATATATTTCGATTAGACTTTGTCATCAACTTAAGGAAGATAAAATTTATGAAGTACATATTTTTCACTATCAACGAAATAAAAGGCGAATCAATCAAATCTCAGATACTTATGTATCCGAAAACTATCTCCAGGATAATTGTTATTTTTCTTCAAGAGTTGAATGTTCCATACCGATCAGTCTCAAAGAATTTCCAGAATTATGTTACTCAGTGATGAAACTCTGAGAATAACAAAGGTATATTTCTTATAGGAATCCATGAATTTTGAAGAAATGGTTATCCAGAACAAGGGATATGTTTTGGAATCTTCAAAATCGGTACCCAAGAAAAGGAAACAAGAAGAACCTAACATGCCTATACGAGTTCCTGATGTCCCGGTATCAGCACCTCCTCTTGCAGAGAAACCGAAAGCCTCTTCCGATGCAATAGTGGCAAAGTGTGGAGAAATGGAATCTACTAGAAAGAAAGTATATCCTTCCTATGGCTTCAACCCTATAGAGGCTAAGGCCATGAAAATCAAGAATACTTAAAATATTGAGAAAGAAAAGAAGGAGAAGATACTGAAGAAGAAATCCTTGGAAGCTTAGGTGTGTCAGTCCCTTCTAAAATATGTTGAAAAGAAGTATCAACAAATACAGGAATCTAAATTTATACATAAGAAACTAGTTGGAAGTCCAGAAATCCAGAATTCCATGAAAGTTATATCATTATCAGAACCTATTCAAGAAATTGATGATCAAATAGTTCAAGAAGACAATGATTTTTAAGGGAAGTGGAAGACTACATTAGAACTCCTTCGAGTTCAGTATCAAAATATGTTTCAGAAGAACAAGTCAGAGAACAAGTTGAAGAAGAAGTTGAGGAATAAGTAGATGTTGAGGAAGAAGAACAGGTTGAAGAAGAATAACATATAGAAACTACTGTGGAAGAAGAAGAGAAAAAAGAGGTTGATCATCAATGTGGTGAAGAAGAAGTGTTTCAAGAGGAATAAGATGAAAATGGAGATCTTAATGTTATCCATGTTTCAAATGAACAATATCTTGTTCGAAATATTGTCAAAGGAAAAAGTGTTTTGGTTGCCTCATCTGAAAAGGAAGCAACTGAGAAGTCCTATAAGAGATAGAAAAACCAGTTTCCTTTACTCCAAGAGGAGCTCAGAAAGGGAAAGTTGCTTCTTGTTCAGAATCCTCTTCATCTATTGAACATGACTTTGCCAAGCTATCTTTAAGAAAATTGTCAGCACTATTTCAGATCTTGAAAATATAGATGCTTAGAGTCAAATAATGAAAGAAACACTGAATTAAAAAAATTAATCCACCAATATGCTTATGGACATGGTGGTTAATCAAGAAGTAGACTTTAGTAATGTTTTGATTGATTACAAATATCAGAAGGTGACTTGTAAGAAAGTCTTTATCCATACCAAAACTATAAATTAAGAGCTAAGACAGTTCACCGACTTCATGGATTCAACAAATGGATCTTTCAATACTTGTGAAACTGATTTCAACAATGTCAAGGCATCAATCTATACGAAATATAGTCAAATAAATTCTATTGACTGATCTGTTCACATTGTGAAGGAAGTCAAATCCAAATTAGATAGAAAGGTGGCTGCTCAATAAGAAAAGATCTTGTCATTAGAAAAGAAGAATCATGATCAGGAGATCTGGATGAAAATTTCGAAGAAGATCATAAGGAAGTGAATAAAATAAAAACCCTGATAAAGAAGATGTTTTCTAAGAAAAATAAGGATAGATTATTTTTTCCTTACATTCTAATGTTTTGTTTTAATCTAAACCTTATTTCCAAAATTTCCTAAAGAAACTTCTTGCATATCTTTCCTTTTTTTTAATGTATGCTTGCATTAACTTACAGGTAGATCTTATGATTCTCTATTGTTTTTTCCTCTTTTTTAAAATCACAAAGGTGGAGAATTTATTCAAAGGAAGAATTTAATTAAGATATCAAAAGATTAGAATCCATTAAGGGAGAGTATGGTAATAAAGAAAAATGTCCTATTAAGGGGGAGTTTTCTGTTAAGAAGAGATGTTAATCTAAGGGGGTGATTTCTTCTTAAGATAGAAAACTAGATAATAAAGATAAAGAATATGATCCTTGGGAAACATAACTTATGGGGGAGTTAGTTGTATTCATCAGAAATCTCATTCAAAGGGGAGATAAGTTTTTAATACTTTTTTATCTAAGTCGATATATTCATCCTTAACAAAGTTATTTGTGATTTAAAAAAGGGGGAGATTTTTGAGTAAAAAGTTATAGTATGACTTTTCTATTCCTTATGATTTTATTTTTGGAAAATCACAAACACTTTTTCTTAAGTTTTTTATTTTTCTTTAGTTCTGTTTTTTTCTTATGATCCAGAAGTACCATTACGTTATCCTTACAGATGTTTTATTACAATTTTTCATTCTGTTATACTTATAGATTTATCATTACAATTTTCCATTCTTATTAGACTTACAGATTTTTCATACCATATTTATGATATCGATTTCTATGTATATGTGATACCATCTTCCTGATACCAATTTTTAGGTATAAGTGATACCATCTTTATGATACTGATTCTGGTGTAAAAGTGATACCGTCTTTGTGATACTGATTACGGTGTATAATTGATATCGTCTTTATGATACAAATTCCAGTGTATAAGTGATACCATCTTTATGATATCGATTCCGGTGTATAAGTGATACTATCATTTTGATATTGATTCTAGTGTATAAGTCATTCCAATTTTATGATTCCGATTTCGAAACAAATGAGATACCGGTTTCTCAATCCGATTTACTTTTCCTCATGAATCCATTTTCTTGATAATGTTTTTCTTAAGAATCCAATTTTCTTAATAATGTTAGAGTAGTTTAATGTATCACTCCAATATGATTGGATTCCATGTTTTCTTAAAAAACATTCTTCACTAACTTTACATCGTTTCTATTACTTGAAATGATGTTGTACAATCTGTTACAAACTAAACATTGTATGTTTGAAACATGTCCATGTAACTCAAAAATTTAAGGAAAATTTGACCTTTGAAGAGGAGACGACAGTTAGGAATCATTTCCTAAAAATACAAGTTCTTTTGAATGATTCAAAAGATGAAAAATGTAGAGAGTGGATGGACTTGACTCATGTGAAAAAACTGTGTAGTGTTTTTGAGAGAGAGAGGCTCTTTCAACTCTCAGTGCTTTGTGTGGATGTCTTGAACAACTTGTTCGGGTGTGAAAAACTTGTTCATACTTGCTTTGTGCAGACTCTAATAATAATGATTGTGGGATTCTGGGTTTGGAAGTCAAAGGATCTGATTTCCTTCTAAATGGAGGGCTTGCAGGGATGGTAAGACAAATACCGATCATTATATTGAGGGATTACTTGGGATTGTGTAAGATAGACTTTCTTGAAAGTATAAATCAAGGAACCTTTATCCAAAGTTGTTGGATACCCTTTTCTTTGGGTTAAAATAATCTTGTTGTTACTTGTTTTCTATTTCAGCTTGTTTTATTTCCACTCCAATATTAACTTTGTTAAAGATGGAAAGTATAACTTTCTTATACATTATTATTTCATTACTCTGATTATATTACAGATTATATACGCTTTAAGGAATAATATTTCATTTAAGAGAAGGTTTATTTTAGAGGTGTTTTTTATGTTTGTTTAACTTTTCCAAACTAAACATTAAAGGTTCGAAATGAATTTTTAAAGAATACAATTCCCCCTCATGTATATTGAGCATCTACATTAATCATTTCAATCCTACACAAGGATGGATATTAAAAAATATTAGTGTAGTAATTATGATATTTATAACATAATTATGTTTCCTAAAAGATAATTTATCCATTCCATTATAAATATTAATAATAAGTGTTCATTAAAAAATTTAACTGTATAAAATAAGCATGCATTGTCACTTTATATGTAATAAACTGTTACCATTATTCTTATTTATATTCATTATATGAGTATTCTTGAATATGATTTTTTACTCTAATAAACTACTTTTTAAATCATATATTTTTTCTAAAATGTAATTTTATCAGTATGAAATAACATGTTCCAACTTATTCAAACATTATAATTTGTTCCTGTTTGGGTTAGTTTTACCACATGCATAGACAAAATTATAATATGTCATGAATGATTAAATAAATAAAAAAAATTTAACATGATTTAATATTGATTAATTTGATATTTTTTTAGATAAGGAAATATGAATAATCCACCTTATTAGTTTTATTAAAAAAGAACAATTATAGTTATTTTAAACCATAAGAAAAAATATTATAAAAGAAGATTCACAAAAAAGAAACTATTTCATGACCTTTTAAACTCAATTTTTGATGGAATAATTATAACCATACTGATTGACACATATAAATATTATGGTAACATTTTAATGGTAAATTTTAAATTTATAAATATTATAAATCTTTTTTGGAGATTATAAATTGAAAAATCCAAAAAGGAAGAATGTAAATTAAACCGATTTATAAACAAAATGAAACATGATAATAAATAAAATTAAAATAATTTTAAAAAATTAATTATAATGAATATTATTATATATAAATTTTATTATTAACATAATTTTATTACTTAGGAGGGTAGATTAACATACAAAATGGGTCAAGACAGGAGGTAAGGGGATTTTTATCTTAATTTTATTTTATTTGGTTTTATAACTTTTCAATTAACTACGTTATTCCAAGATTTTTTATTTTATGAAAATTAATTATATATTTTTATTTCCAATTATTTTATGTGGATTTTATTTTTTTAACATAATAACTGCATTAATATATTCTTAATTAGTATGTTTTGATCTTTGTATGGGTTTCTCATCTCAAACATTGTACTTTGAGAAATTTTTTGAGTTATTCATTCATTTCTATTATATGGAATGTATGTTCCCTCTTAGAAAAATTTTATCATGGTACACTATTTTATCAGGATAATAAATGTTCTATTTTATGTTATCTGTTTCATGTTGTGTCAATTAAAATGTTATAAAAATTGTGAGGTTCTAATATACAATATCACTTTTTATTGGGATTATTTATGTATGAATATCCATTGTAGGAATTTTTTGTTCTTTCTTTCATTAACTACATATATTTTATTTTACTCTAGTAAATTATAGGGTTTTCATGTATTTTTATCATTTTCAATTTTTTTTATAAAATCCACTAAAATAATTTTCATAAGAAAAATTAAAATATTTTTTTTTCATATATCTTTATCTTCAATATCCATATTATAAATTTTATCTTCAAAAAATGTATTCTATATAAATAAATTAATTTTAATGGAAATGTTTTTAAATATTTCAATTTATATTCCAAAGTTTAAAGATAAATTTTTTAATAACTTATATATAATTCATTTTGGAATTTCATTACAAAAGGGTCAAAATAATATCTCTTTAGTTTTTTTCCAAATGAAATCCATTTCAGGTAATAGTGACCATTTATGATGTTTTATCTTCCTTACCAATTGTTTATGGTATTCCAATGTAAAATATATTTCAACCATTTAATAATTTTTTAAAATGAACAGATATTATTTTCTTAATAGATTTGAGAATGGATTTCATTCCATTTATAGATATGTTTATCATTGAATCCAAATTTTCTTGCATTAGGATAGTTTATTTTCTAGATTATTATTTTAAAAAAATTCCCCAAATATTACATAACATATCATAAATTTTTTAGATGTCGAATTTAACTTCAATTTTATGAAAAATTTAAGATATCATTAAATATTTTTTAAAAATATTTTCTTATATTTTCAAATATATATTCCAAATGACTTAACTTTAATAAAAATATTAAAATATAATTAATTTATGGAATCCTTTAATTACACAATGATTTATGTTTTATATCTTAATTTTTGTGCATGGATTATTCTTCATACACCCACGTCCTTTTTGTTATATTATTTACCAATCTCTATCTCCCATTTGAAATAATGTTTCTTCTTGATGTCCTTTTTATTTATTATCATGTATTTATTATATATCATCTATATTATTTATTTAACTATACACTCATTAATATATATTATTTTAACACTCAATCATATATAAATCAGATTATGGGTTGTTTATCAATAAATGTAGTTCTGTTATTGACTGGTGAAAATATTGGTAATTCATATATAAGTATTCTAATAAAAATGTTTATTACCAAGGTATGTTGATTATTTATTGTTTTTATTACTCATTACATCATGTTATGAATTAATTGGACATATTTAGTGGTGGATGGAACCTAAAATTAGGTAGCCCCTTGATGTGTTGGTTTACCAATGAGACAACATAGCATTGGTATTCCATTAATTCCTTCATAATTAGTTACAATGTATTGGCTGTAGAATTTATATTATATATGGTTTCTTATTTGTGGCCTTGATGGTAAGGTTGTTATGTCTTTAAATTTTTAGTCCATCTCCATAAAATATTTCATTAATTTATATGGGATTATTAATATTTTTATTCACATGTATAATTCAAGATTATGTGACTCGTTATATAGAATTATTTGATCATCATTTATTATTTCCATATTATTATTACCTTGATTATTCTATGATATATTTCTATGAATGATACACCTTATAGATAATTTTAACCCACCCTTATTATGTTTTCCCCTAGGTTTTTAAGAATATTAATACATATGGTATAACTAGATGAGTATCTTGCATGGAGATTTTGGGAGATATTGATGAATTATTATGGGATAAGAAAATATTGTTATAATGGAAAAAATGTCCATTTGTTAATAATTATATTCACTTTGTTATGTATTTTTTCCATAATTCTATATATAATTATGTATAAAAAGTTATTGGGTATGTAAGTGACTCAATAATTTCATTTGATTAATGATGGTTAAAATCAAGTCCCATCATTTGGTCTCAAGACCATATGTAAATAGTATGTCTTCTTCACTAGATTCTGGTGTATGGGTTAGTGATATTATTCTAAAAATGATTTAATTAAGGAATTTATGCATAAACCACCATTTAATTGTTTATTCAATAGGATTAATTATGTGTATTCATGAGGTAATTACACTGGAATGGTAGCTTATAAATCATTATTCATTATAAATAATCATCAAAGGTTTGGGGATAATACAATAATGATGTCCCCCAATGAGGAATTGTCGTTGAATTGGGTGTAGTTTGAACACATGTATGTGGGTTAGACAAAAATATCCACTTTTTGTATTAAATCTTGGGGAAATGGTACTATTATGTTCAGAGGATCCACTTAGGTGAAATAGGGATATTTGGCCCAAGTAGGTGACCTAGGTGAGAGTGGAGCATAAGGAAAGCCATAAAAGCTAAGAAAACCCATCCCCCTTAATGTAATAACTATGAGGTCCCACAAGAGTTATTAAGGTCACTAGAAAAAAATATGAATGCCTCATCCAGGTTGGTGACCTGGATGAGTGGTGAAGTCATGTTATACATTAAGGAGTTGGAATAGTTATCCTAGATAATAGGGATATGGGTGCTATGTCATTTTATCCTTTCTGAGATTCCTTCATCACGGGGATCCTTAAACGGAGTCGATTCATTGGTATTGAGTTATGTGGTCAATCATGAGTTTTATATTTGATAATCCATCAATGGTCCAAAATAACAATATTTTCATTCATACTAATATAGGTTTTGATTTTAAAAGCACTTATATGAGTTCAGGGATTGTTAGGGAGCTCAAAATTGAGATCTATTGAATATTATGGAATGGAATATATTTTTTTCCTCTAATTAAAAATATTTTTGGTATAATTATAGGTAACCTCTACCTAGAAAACTAACTTAGTGTTTAAAACCACTTTAGGAATCCATCTTAAATAGGGGAGTACACAAGGGTCTTTAAAAAGGCACACCTAGGTTTTTATATTGATGTGCATTACAATTATGTTTTGGTTCATGATGAACTTCGAACATGGTTAGTGCATTGGATAAAGAAAGGGAATATAATTATATATATAATGGAATGATTGTGGGATTAAATAGGGGACACACATTGGATTTGGTTGGGTGCACCAATAAGATTTATCTACGCAGACAATGATAAAAATGTAATAAAAATGCCTCCCGTGAAATCAAATTTATAAAATACGTAACATATAATTGTGTTTTATATTTTATACCCATAAGCTATAAAATTTAAAATAAAATAATGATTTACTCTTAGTGTTTTATTTTATGTTTGTGAGTTATGTTCACGGCATGTCACCCATGACACATACACCATTATACATGACAAAAACATGACACACAGAATAAATCATTTGAGAAAATCAAAACACAAAAACAACATTTATATTACATGGATAAACCAACATAATCCATTGCAAATCACCATGTCACCAAATTGGACTATATTTTTGATAGATCTCTGTCCCTCGGTGAATGATGAGTCTACATACCTTAGGGATTCCATTTGTATTTTCTTTATGTTGTGCATTACTCCTTTATCTTCATGTCACTGAATTTTGGATCATATCATTTTATTCATGAATAATTATGAACTACAGTTTGAGTAACCATTACTAATGCGAAATATTTTTAGTATAAAATTTTCTTAAACAATTTCCATTAATAAAATGAAAATATTTTGACAAGATAAATAATACCTTATTTTACAATGGTATAATATTGTAATGTGAAATTAAAAATACATTATTTAGAAAATGATAAATTAAATAAAATTAATCAAATAAAATGAGGAATATAACCACATGTAAATAAAAATACTACAATATTGATGTATTCCTCATCTTGGTATCCCATTAAGAAGACACTATTGATTAATACTATAGAGAGAATCAAAAAAATTATAATTATGATAGGGATTTTGAAGGAAGTAGATCAATGATTTTTAGGGACGTATATAAGGATGTATATTGGAACTGAGATGTGTAATGTGACTGTTATATTGTTATTGGGTATTTAGGTAACCATTGTGTAAAGGATATTGATGGGATAAAATATTTCATTATACTTATAGTTGAATGAGTATCAGACATTGAAATAAAGTAATCATAAGATGTTGATATTATAATAAAACTATTGATATGGTGAGTATTAGTACAAGAATACAAATAATAAAATTTATATATAACGATATGAAATTATTTTGAAAAAATAATTTATATGGTGGTCATTTTTCTAAATTTGGGAAAGAGGTCGCCTCAATAGGGTTTTACCTTAACCATGCCTGAGATGTACTTCTATAAGTAAAACGCCAATGAAATCATTTGTAGGAGATGCTTAAGATCAAAGTGATCACTATATGATCTATTCTAATTAAATCATTACATATGACTACCACTAGTTATTACCCCACCCATAGGTCATATGTTAAGGTCTGTAGGGGTTTTGTTTGTAGAAGTTTGTATGCTATCAATATACAAAAATAAATACATTGGATGATTTTGTTTATAAAATATATATTTTACCATTAGTATTAATATGAATATAACATTCCAAATATATTAAAATAACAATAATTGTCAATATATTTATGGATGATAAATAAATAACATCCATTAAATGAAAATTTAATCATTCATCATGTATGAAATTGGTTTACAATAAAACTTTTATTTTTAAAGTATTATGACTTTTTATTTAAAAGTTTAATTAAATTTTTTTTGACTTTGAATTTTGTAAAATGATTTAATATTTGGAATCATAACATATAAATAAGGTATGATCATCAATTTCATTTTTTGGGAAAAAATAAGTCACCGAGGTAAAAAATGAGTTACGGTAATAATGGAAATTGAGATAAATAAGTAAAATAAGGATTATAGTGATAAAACATCTATAAAAAATATCACAATAATGTATTTCTAAAATAATTAGTGAAATTTATTTATTCATTTTTACAATTTGTTTTGCTTTACTTATAAAATTACAATCTTTATATATCAAGGAATTAATATTTTTAAAAATTCCACCCAAAATAATTTAAAAACGATATAGTTTACCCTTTCTAAATCATGACTATTATTTAGTTTTCTATTTATTTTGTACCTAAATTCAATCCATAAAAATTCTCCATAATTATAGAGATACCCAAATTCTTCATTTTAAAGAATTTTTTAGAGGAATATATGTCCTTTGAATGTAAGTGTTATCATTTAAATAATTATTTTATTTATCTTCTCCCTTATGGCTATTGAATATGACTTATAAATTTAATAACATTTAATTTAAATCATTATTTTTATATAAAAGTAATATTATTATAATTTACTAGTTTATATTTATTAATTAATTCATTGTAACATGTTCTTGTTTGGGTTATATCTATAACCCAAATGAATAATGATACACCATTTTGATCATCATGGTTTATAAAAAGTAAAATATAAATAATATATGATAATAATGATAAAATTATGTTATAATTACAAATATAATACTATATTATATAATAATGTATTTATTGATAAAAAAAATACCTTTTTTATATCAAATAATTTCAAATGAATGGACAACATGATATTATTTAAAAATACCAATCTAAACATTCATGAAATAATCACAGAGATCAAAAAATTTATTAATAATATCTATATTTTATATGCAAACATGCTAGAGGAAATGTACACATAACCAAGGAGAAAATACAAAGATCTTTATACTAAAAAAATTTTGGAAAAATTTAAAACTATTAAAAATAAATGATTTATATAAATTTTAAAATATAATTAAATATATATTTAAAAATAAAATTAGTTAATATTAAATGAAATATCTATAAATTAGTTTTTTAGAAAATTAATTGATAAACTAATATTTATTATATAGGGATTTTGATAACATTTGAGGAATCCGGAATGAAACACCTGAGATAGTAGAGTCTGAGATCCCGTAGTTATATAAAAAATTTTGTAAAAAAAAAGAGTTTATGTAGGTTCCAAATATTTAATAGTTTTAGAAGACTAAATATATGCATACATTATATTTTAAATCATAAGAAACAACATGAAAAATTTGAGTGAATATTTTTACGCCTTCAATCATTTCCTTAAAATTTATGAAGTGTTATTATATTTGATTCTATTGGAAAGAAAAACAATAAGGGTGATCTTAAATTCCTATTAAATAGTAGTATATAGAGGAAGAAAGCATACCATAAACATAGAATAAGTGATACATAAATAATAGATAGCCAACATTAATTCATAGTCAACTGAAACATATAACATCTTATATCCATGATAATAAATGAAAAAAATTGATAATAGTAATCATTAACCTCACACAAATGGAATTCATAATGATAGATATAAAATACTGTTTTGAAGGCCTTATTCCATGACTCTATCTTATCCTGGTAAGTGTTATACACCAAAACCCTAACCATCGATGTGTAGAGGGGATAGACAATTTTATTCCACACCTATCACTTGATTAATCCCAACACATCTCTATAAGAGTCAAAAATACCTTTCATACCATTAATATAGTGGTCCTAACCCCAATAGCCTAGAGTTGCTGCCTACTACCATTATGATTTCATGAGATACAAGTAAATTGAATCCCAAATGATCAATTAGTTTTTCCGTATTTCAAAATGAGATTCATACATGTGTTTCGTATTATAAAATAACACCTAAATTATAGCGTAATTTTGTTTTTGAGGATAATAACTTTATTCCATATAGTTTAACCTTGAATATATTTCTTATAACACTTCGTAGAATCATGTGGAATGGAAATAAGATAATAGTTATGTCAAATTATCAATAACAGTAAGTACAATGGAAGCAAGGATAAATTAGTGAAAATAATCATTATGGAAATTTAAATATTTGAACATACATTCCTTGTAATAAATATACTATAAAGACAGTGCATAAAAAATATTGAAATTTAAATAACTAAAAACACACACCATATAAATATATGGACAAAGAAAGGTCAATATGGGAGGGTAAGAGACTAAAAAATTCCATTTAATAAATATACTGAGAATTAAATGCATCCATATACTTTTTCATTATAAAAATCACATGGATAATAAATATTAAATCAAAATAAAGGAAATTCTTAATTATTAGATGTAATTCACGAGGCATATCAAAACCTATACTGCTAATATCATTCAAAAGATGGTTTAAAACTATACATAGAAACCAGTTTAATTTTCACAATTAAATTTTCACATGAGAACCTTTCGATGCATCAAGGGGATATGTAATTTCTGAGCCCCAACCATCAATTCCTATCTAAATCATTCCTTATAATGAATAATAGATTCAATTAAAAAACAATATGCATGATCAAATATCTGTATTGAAGTATGGATTCATATTTATCAATATTTCTCCAAAAAATAAAATAATGTTCAATGTAAACACCGTATGTAAAAATGATATTTGGTTTAGTCAATAAACATATACATGATAAATTATATGAGTAATTATGGGAAATTCAATATCTAATGATAATAGGAAATTGAATATTTCAAGTGGACTGACAAAGGAATCAAAGAAGTGAATGTCAATACTTTCTATTCCGAAATATATCATAAACCACACCGTGGAAGAATAAGGATGATATCAATACAATAAATTCCAAGTGGAATAAAAATAATATTTTTTTTGGTCATTCATGAAAATAAATACTATAAAAATATCTTTGGAATACATTCTTGAGGAAAATATATTTTTTATTTTGATTAATGTTAAAATCCCTTTCTTTGGAAATCACTTTTGAAATAATTTTGTTTAAAAAGTTATATTTTAAATTTGAAAAGTAATCTTAGATTAAATGACGGATGATAAATATATACATTCTGTACAAAGTAAAAATGTCATTACTTTTAAAAGATAAAAAAGATAAAAAATGGATTTTTCAGAAAGAGAAAATAAGATTCCTCTTAAAACATTTTTAAAAGACCAAAGGGTTAAAGATTTGATTAATAAATAATTTTTAATGGTTAAAAATATTTTCATAAAACATGATTTTTAGAAGAAAAATTGTTCTCTGACTAAAGAGATAAAGAAAGAAGAGTTTTATTAAAAACATATTTTAAAATATTTTGAGTATGAAGTGGTAGAAAAATGGTACTATTAATTTAAAAAATTTATGAATAAGCACGGGAGAATAAAATAAAATAAATTATTAATTAATTATTCTATAATTTCCTCTAATATAAATTCTAGTGTATACAATCATGAAAAAATTAGATTGTGATGTAAACCCTTGAAAATACGATAATGTTGATATGAGAAGAAATCAAGAAATATATTATTTTTAAAAAATTTAAATAACAAATAACTTTTTTAAAATACAAAAATATATAGTAAAATGTAATTACACACATAATCTTATAATATTAATGACAATGGGGATGAAATATAGCCCAATGAGAATGAATCGGGTACTGAAGTTCTTTACCACTTGGTAAATTTTAATTCAAATACATTTAGTAGAAATAACGAAAATTAAAAATTAAAAAACCATGAATATAAAATATTTAATATTATAGTAAATCATAATGTGTAGTAAATACACCACACAAAATAAATAAGTGGTTAATACAAAATTTATCTCTCATATGTAAAAGGTGAGATGCAAATGCATTACCTTGCATTTACTTTTGGATGAACGTACATTAATCTCATGTATTATTGTTTTAGGATTATAAATAACTTATAACATTACCATAATCATACTAACTATATCATGTATTAGCTTATTATAATATATTATTAACGTTTGTTTCATAATCTTTCAATATTTTCACTATTTTAAGTCTCAATTTCTTATGTTCTTGAGAATGTTTTAATTTGTAATATTTTTTCTTATTATATAGATCATGATTTCATCATATATATTTTTTTAAAATTATTTAAATATCACATATATTCATTTATATATGTGTTAATTATTATACATAATATTTGGAGATAGGAAATGAAATGCACCGTTCGTAGAGATGGTAAACCGTTCGTACGCATGAAAACTTCTTCCATTATTTTTCCTTATTAAATATAATGACAAGTAAATGATATATATACATATATTATAATTAATGTATCATATTTATTTTATATGTGTCCCAAATTTTTATTAAAACCATACTTTATACATTCCACGTATAACGTGAATAAATCACATCAATTTGAGGAGGCTGTAGTACACCCGTCCACAAACAACGTTATTGTAATTAAGAAAAATATAAAGTGTTAAGTTATATATTTTAAGGAAATTGTATAAATATTAATTCAACATAAATATAATTTATATCACGTAAAAATCATATTTCCAACATAATTCACAACCATGGTAGGTGGTAAAAGAAAAAATGAAAAATATCATTTCATAAGGCGGTAGTCCTCCGTACACACGAATGATAGTTTAGTTACACATTTCATCTATGTGTGTGTAGGTTTCGGTAGAATCCTTAACATAATAAAATTTAAGTATATTTATGATACTGATGTTATTATATAATCATGGAATAAGGGGAACTAAAGGAGTGGAGAAATAAATAAAACTGAAGTGACCATTGAAAAACATTACCTCTTACTTGGGTAACTCCTTTTGGATTATAATATAAGACTTAATTGGTTTGATTTATTCCCCAAGTGAATATTCTAGGATTAGTTCAAGTATTTTTTTATGAGAAAAATGGATTGAAAGATGTGATGAAGTGGGATTTGTGAGTGCCTTTTTATAGTAGACTAGGAGTGGCATTCTTGTAAATTTTTAAAAAGGGAACTCAACCCATGTTTCTTCCATATAAGTTGGCTCCAATAGTGAACCCAATTAGTTAAATGAAGTATAGGATCTAAATATTAACATCCAATGGGTTTTAGATAAGTTTTTATGTTATTTTGGGCCATATGATTATGGTTTAGTCCTTTGTTAAGCTAAATTGTTTTCTTAATCACTATAATTGCCTTTAATTATTTCCCCCCATTTTTTTGGTAAATAACTTATTTGATATTATAATAAATTAAAAATTATACTTATTACAAATATTGAATCCATTTTTAGAAATTTTAATTATATAAGCGTAAGAAATTATTTTAAAATGAATCCCGCAAATGCAATGAGGAAGTAAGTTTTTAAAGTAAAAATATTCAAAATTTTTCTATGTTTTTATATCCAACATCAATGTGAAATTAATTAAAATGAAATAAATTGGATTAATTTATTTAAAATTTATATAATTATGTTTTAATACCAATAAAAAATATAATTTAACCTGATAAACAAATTAGATGAAAAAGTAGTTTTCAATTAAAATTCTGTATTCTTTACTATTCGTGAAAAATGAAACTTCACAAAAAAAACAAAACATTGTCCCAAATATAATTTTAACATTACTCTTCCAAAAATGAATTTTATTTTGAAATTAAATTGATTAATGTTCCAAAATTTAGTTTTTAGAGGGTTCACTATTAAAAAGAGGCAAAATTTATTTTAGAAAAATATTTCATTTTATGCGTAAAATTGGGGATTTCCTTATTTTATGCCTATAATATCTGTTGGATAATTGTAAAAAATATTTAACTAAATTTATGGCTTATTTTTTTTAATATCACATACTAATAGTAATTGATTTAATTTATTAATATAAAATGCCTTTTTAGAATAAAAACATTTATTTTATATAAAATTTTTTGTATATTTATTTATAGTTAATTAATAACTTATTAATTCATTTTAAATTTTATAAACCATATATTTTCATAAGATAGTTTATAGTATTAATGAATGTTAATTTAAAATCAAGTTTATATATTATTATATTAAAAAATAATTTTTTAATAATATATTGTTTTTGATAAAACTCAATCTAACGTGTAGAAAAAGCTATTGAAGAAAGTCTTTATTGTGTGGGATGAAAGATAAATCACTATTATATTAAATAAAAGATATATAATTTATTAATTTCTTTATAATATTAAATATTGTATAAATATTCAACAGGTCATATTCCTTTCTATGTTTGGTGTCACACGACATAGACACTATCGAATAAAAGTTACACTTTTAGAATTTTTGTGGTGTTTCACTCTCCCAACGTTAAATAATCTGAATCCTCACAATTTAAACCTAATCTTGGTAATAATTTTTCTTAATATTTGAATTTTTTTTGAAATACCCCACAGTGTTATGAGTTAATAAAATATCCTTTTAATAAGAGGGAATGAAAAGTAAGAAAGGTCACATGGAATAACATCTGACAAGGTCTCTAAGTTAGAGAACATTAGTGGAATGTGAAAATATAGACTTAGAATACTGAATTAAATAATTATTGGTAGCTATTGAGTTCATCTATCACAAACAAATTAATGACCAGTAGGATGTAGAGGGCTTGAAATCTATAAATATATGATTATTTAAAAAAAATAAGTTCAAAAAAAAAGATGGTATTAGTATAACATTTTTGTTTTAAGGACCTTTTACTAATGTTAAGAAAATATTTTAGTTCCTCATAAATTTTCATGAAACATGATTAATACCTTATAACTTAACTAACTCCTAAACTCACCAAGGAATATAGGAATGGATTTTTCTAAGAGATCATGTGGTTGAGACCTTGGGGAGAAGAAGGCTTGATTTCCATCATGCATGAAATGTGTAATGAGACACACTTGAAAGCGTCTCAATGGAATGTGAAAATGATTTATGTGTGGGAATGAAATAAATAAAGTGAATAATTTCTGAGGAAAATGGGGAGTGAAGTGGAAGGAAATAAATCACATCTTGTGGAGGAATTTATAGTTTTTTTCCTTAACAATAGGTAACCTGGACATTACTCGAGTAAATTCCCTCCTCAAATGGATAAAATCTAGGCCATGGAAGGATATATATATAAATAAATGGATAAGTATTTTTTTTATTGAGGTAGTAATGAAGAAATTTGTTAAAAGGCTATTAAAAGATTAAATTTTAAGTATTTCCATCATATTTATTATGAATATTATATTATTATTGTATAGAAAAATTACAACCCAAATGTTGGATGACAACCCATAAAATCCAACAAGTTGGTGGGGCTTGAACCTTTGTGTAAAGGATAATTATTGTTTCCCACCTATCACTGAACTACATGATGTCCTGATTAATATGTAATTATTTCTAGTTTATAAAGTTTATTAGTAAATTAAAATAGAATGTACAACATATTTTTTTTATGATAATATCTTTATTAAATCTAGCATATCCTCACATATATTTATTATCACACTTTAGGTAATCCTGGGTTAGGAAAACATAATAAGGTTGATCAAAAATACTTATTTAGGATAGGTACTTTGGATGAAATAATGATTCAATGAGAATAATGATTATGGAAATGAAAATATATGAACACAAATTTTGTGTAAACAATGCATTGGGAAGGAAGTGTGTAAACAATATGGAAAGGTAAATAACTGAAAACAAATTCCATTTTAATAACTGGATAATAGATAATGAATACGGAAAGTTAAGAGACTAAAAAAATTATTTTTTATCAATAAACTTAGGATGAAATGAATCCATAGATATTGTATTAGTGAGAATATAATGGATAATAAATACTGAATCCAAATGAAGGTAATGCTTAATTATTGTACATCATGTTTAATGCATATGAAAACCTATACCATCAAGACATTTCACAACATGTTTTAAAACACTAGGTAGAAACCTACTTAATTTTTAAACTTATTTTCCTCTTAAGAACCTGTTGAAACATTGTGGGGATATGTAAATTATGGGCCCCACCCATAACGACCTATCCAAAGAATTACTTAGATATAATAATCAATCCAACTAATAAACAATACACATTATGAGACATCCGTATTGAATATAGGATACTAATTTATCAATATTTCCACATAAAATCAAATAGATATCAATGTAAAAACCATTTGTAAAAATGATATATGGTTTAGGAAATAAACATATCCATGATAAATTATATTTAAAGTTAGGGGAAATTCAATTTATAATGATCACAGTTAGTTGACTATTTCATGGAGACTAAAAAAAGAATCAAGGAAGTGAATGTCATTAATACACCAGGAAAAATAAACCATAAACCAACCAACGGAATAATAATGATGGTATCAACAAAACATATCCAATATAGAGTAAAAATTAATTTCTGTTGTTGTTTATGACTAAAATTCTATAAAATTATATTTTTAACATAATCTTGATGGAAATAATTTTTTTATTTTAATTTTTTTGTAAATCCTTTTCCATAAAAATTAATTTTAAAAACATTTCATTTTAAAATAAAACTTTTAAAATTTAAAAATAAGCTTTGATGAAATTATGGCGGGTAAATCCATACATTTTGTACATGTTAAAAATAGCATTCCTTTCTCAAGATAAAAGGGTTGAAAATATTCCTTGTTCAGAAGGAGACAAGAAGTTTCCATTGAATTTTTTTAAAAGGATAATGGGTAAAATATCTTTAATAAATAACTGTGAAATGGTTAAAATGTTTTTTGAAAACATTTTAAAAAACTAAGTTTTTAGTAGAAAATAGGTTCTATGACTAAAGAGAGAAATGAAGTCATGTTTTGTTAAAATAAGTTTATAAAACATATTTTATGAAAAATATTGGAAAATGAAACTATTACCTAAAACATTCATGAATAACTAGAGGAGAATAATATTATCAGATTTATTAATTATCAATCCAATAATTTTCTTTAATGTAAATTTAATTTTAAACAATACCAAACAAAATTAGATTGTGAAGTAAACCCACGGAAAGACTATAATGTTGATGTGAGAATCATTTAATGAATTGATTATTTATTTAAGATTTAAACCCACATAAAAAAAGTTGAAATGAAATAATATATAGTGAAAATTTATTACACATATAATCTTATAATATTAAAGATAATGAAGAATTAATATAACCCAATGAAAATAAACCAGGTTATAAAATTCATTTCCGATTGGTAACTTTTATTTAAAATACCCATAGAAGAAATAATGCAAATTGAAAATTAATATTATATTAATATAAAATTATTCATGGTATAATATTTAAAAATGATTTGTAGATACACTATAAAAAATAATAAAGTGGTGAATATAACATTTATCTCACAGATGTAAAAAGTGAGATGAGAACCCCTTACCTTGCATTTCATTTTGGGTGGACATACTATTGTATAATGGTTTTAAAAATTTAAATTACATATAAAACATTAATAATAATTATAATATCATATATTAACTTGTTATAATATCTAATTACCCATTTGTTAATAATGTTTTATTGTTTTCACTATTTTAGGTGTAAATTGACAAGTTTGTCATGTATGTTTCAACTAGTTATTTTTGTTCCTATTAATTATATCACAAATTCATCACATACAGATTTGAAACCAAGATTTAATTATCAAATATATTCTTTAGATATGTATTTTTAATAATCCATAATATTTTGGATATTGGAAATGAAATGTGTCATTCATGGAGATGATATGCCGTACATACAATGGACACTACTTCCATTTATTTATCGTATGATAAATAATGAAAAGTAAATGATATATATATATATATATATATGCATTGCTGTATATTTTAATTTTTGTATCATAATTATGTCATATATTTTTAATATTTTTATTAAAACTATCTTTTATACATTCAATGTATAGAATGAACAAATCACATCATTTTGAGGATGCGGTAGTCCATACGTCCATAAATGATGTAATCATATTTACATAGAATGGAAATCATGAACGTATGTGTTATATAACAACTAAATAAGTTTTAATAAAACAAATATATCATATATAACATAAAAAAAACTTTATCCATTATAATTATCAACCATGAGAGCTAGTAATGCAAAAATGAATGATATCATTTTGTGAGGTGGTAGTCCACCATACACATGAATGATAGTTTCATTACCAATTTGATAGAAGTGTGTTTAGGTGTAGGGAAACCTTAACATAAAAACATATAATTATGTTTATGATTTTTTTTGTTATTATATTATAATGGAATAATTTTAATATAAGTGGTGAAGAAAGAAATAAAACTAAAGTGATCATTGAAAAACGTTACCTCTTATATGGGTAAACCCTTTTTGTTTATATGAAAAGAGTTATTTGTTTTAGAGATTAAAAAAATTACACTTCTTGGATTATAATATGGATATTGGGAGCTTATTTTGGTAGGTTTTGGAATAGCAAAAGGGCCTTAAATGTGTGAATATGTGGGATGGGTGAGTGCCTTTTTATAGTGCTGGAGGAGTGGGATTCTTGCAAATTTTTGAAAAGGGAATCCGATCCACATTTTACCAGGATAAATGGCTCCAATAATGAATAAATATGTATTAAATGTTTTTTTGTTCTAAATATGAACATAAAATAGATTTTTGAAACGTTTCATGTCATTTTGTGCCTTAATATTATAGTTTAGTCCTTTTTGAAGCAAATTTTTCTCTGAATCATTGTAATTAATTTTAATCTCTTTCAATAGTATTTTTTGGTCATGAAATAAGTATAAATTATTCAAAATTATAAAATTTTAAGATAAAAAATAAGGAATCCATTTTTCCATATTTCAATCATAAAAGTGGCAGAAATTAATTTAAAATAAATCCAGTAGGCGGAATAGGGAAGTGATTTTATGAAGTAAAAAATGTTACAAAGATTGCAATATTTTTATATCAAATATTAATGGGAAATTGATTACAATGAAATAAATTTTATTATTTTGTGGAACATTTACCAAATTAAGTTTTAAACTAATTAAAAATATAATATAACACTAAAAATAAATTAGATGAAAAAGTAGTTTTAAATTAAAATATAGTATTTTTCAATATTCATCAAAAAATGAAACTTACAAGAAAAATAGTAAACATTTACTCTAAGGTAATTTTTACAATAATCTATGAAAACTGAAGTTTATGTTGAAATATAAAATTTAAAAAAAATCCAAAATATATTTTTAAATAAGTTTCAGCATCGAATGACGATTAAATTTATTTTTAAAAATATTTCTTTTTTGTATTTAAAATTGGGTTTGTACTTATGGTTTTCATATAAAATATATTGGATTAATGTAAAAAATATTGTATTGTAAATATAAAAAATATATTTAATTAATATCACTCAATAATAATAATAAATTTAATTTAATTGGAAAAAACTTCTTTTTAAGCATATAGACATTTTTTTATATTCAATCGATTTTTATATTTATTTCTAATTAATTTGACAACTATGAATTCATTTAATATTTTTAAAAACCATATATTATTATAATTATGTTAATATTATACATAATAACTAATTTAATGTATGTTTATATATTAATATATTAAATAATAATATTTTAATAATATATTATTGTTTCGTAAAACTCTATCTTGCGTGTACCAAAAGCTGTCAGAGTAAGTCTTACTTCTTTTAGATGGAAGATAATATGGTACTGAGAGGTAATATTCCTTGCTATGTTTGGTGTTTCGTGTCATACATATTATCAAATAAAAGATACTATTTTATAATTTTTTTGGGTGTTAAAATTCCTTAAGGAACATCTTAATAAATAAAACATGGTTATCCATATGTTAAGAAATAAAAAAAATAAAATACATCCATATTTAGTAGAATAATTTGGATATCTATAAGACCAACCGTTAGTGAACTTAAATGTTGTTGAGTATCATTAATGTAATAGTTAATACCCTTATCAAAGGAATATAGAGGTGAGGATACATTCTATGTGGTTGGTTATTGTGAAAGAATGTACCGGGGTTTAATAGTTGTAATTATTATGAGGACAAATAAATGGTTGGAAATAAATAATTCATCATTGTTCATTAATATCATCTGAATATTCCGAAGCATATATCTCGAGAGAATCTCACCATGTGTCCAGTCTTGAGACCACTCACCATGTATCATGCAATGATCAAGTTAATTACCAAACAACCCTTTTTGGGGAGATTACCCCAAGGTGAATCTATTCCCCATATTCATTCAATTTCCAGTAACCAAATAGGGATTTAATTTCTATGAAATTAAACACCCTTTAATTTAGAAAAACATAGGATGGGGTTTCCACCATGGAAAATATTGCACTTTACAATGGTTTTGTTAACTCTTGAATCAAAAGAACACATCAGAGGGTTAATAATATTATCCTATAAATCCCATAAATTCCATGACTAATATAGTAAAATTATACCATTGAAATTTAAGAACCATTCAAAAAGAAATAGGAAGTGAATATAACATGCATCCCAAAGAATATAAATTGAGATAGAAAAACACCACCTATAAATTTAATGAAAATAAAATAAAAAAAGTTGAAATAGAGTGATTGAAAATAAAATTTCGATACAAAAAATTCATATATTTAAATATATATAATTTCAAATAGTATGTATGTACACTAGATAAATAAAATTAAATGATTATTAAAAAAATTCTCTCAAAGAGAGGAATTTGAGTTGGAAAACCCTTACCTCTTGTCATAAATTCCACATTATTTTCCATCTATGTTATAAATTAAAATATCTTAATAAAATAATTTATTACAATTCTTATATTCTTTTTTATTTATACTCTTCATATATTTAATTTATATATATGAATTTTATATATTTTTTGAAATCTGGATTATATAGTTTTGATCTCTTGAACTAGTTTCATAATAGTGGAATATGAATTCATTATTCATACAATTTATTATTATTATTAGGATGATAAATTTACAGTTAATGTTCATTTATAATAATTTTTCATGTTTCATATTTGGTTCATATTTATTTTTTCCTATATCTTTGACAATGAAATCAATAACAAGAATGGTTCGATGTTTCTTGTAAATTGAAGGGTATTTTCTTAATTAATTAAATATATATTAATACATGGTCACCAAAATAAGAAGATAATTATTTAAAAATAGATATTACATCATAAAATTAATTATTTTTCCAAAGTCATTCATTATATAAATTCATAGTATCGTTTACATTGGTGGTCAAACTGACCCAAATAGGAACACACCTTGATTTATAGAATGATTTAGGGGAGTTTTTGTTGTAATATCATTATAGTAGAAGAATAATTATATTATTTAGTGCTTATTTGCATGATATATCAAAATTATAAATTAACTATTATAATAATTAGTTGATATGAAAATATTACATAATTTGAGTTAATGGTCTTCCTCTTAGAATGCTTATTTTGAATGATTAAATATATGATCATCATTTCTTGATGATATCATTAATATGTACTCTAATTTTCCCTAACATATACTTAATGATCTAATAAAAATGATATTTATTCTTTAATACCATCCTTAGATCCATAATTTTAAGGCGTTTATGGGAAACAAAACATGTTGTATTGTGGAGACTGTAATGTGAAAAATGCCTGAATGACCATTTTATTTTCATAATGGACGGTGTAGATGAATAAAAAATTATAATAAACATAATAAAGTAATTTTAATCTATATAAATTATACTAATAAACTTATATTAGCATGTATATAATGAATTTAATTGAATATAATTAATAAGAAAAGAAAATTAGTTAATACAAAGGTTGGGGATATGAATTTTCCTTAGAAGTATCCTTAGAAATGAAGAAATTGTGATAACTAATGGTGATATTAATCCAATTAATGAGGTAGAGGTTTTTAAGAGGGTAAATATTACCAAGTTTCAATGATAAATTCGAATGATAGGTGAGTCTTGATGTGGTGGGAGTTTTACCCTCTTATAAGTAAAGGGGAGTGTTTCTTTTTGGAGTGACCCATACATTTGAAAAAAATACAATGTTACTATTCTAGGGTAAGTGAAAAAAATGGATATATTGATGGTGATGCTGATTTTTGGTTGAAACACATCTCAACCACTCCCTTTTTAGAAGAATTTGTTTGTTTTTTGGATTTTAGTGGTTAAATTTGAGCTTTTACCATAATTCACTTTGACCATTGTAATTAATCTCTAACCATATTAATTAATTTTATTGAAAAAGATTAAGATTTAGGATTTTTACTAAATGAATAATTATGATTTAAAATTTGAAAATAATTTATCCAAATAAAATTTATAAAGGTGTGAGAAGATAATTTTAAAATTAACACACTAAATTTCATTGAAATAGTTTCTAGGCAAATAACTCTCTAAGGTTTAAATTTACATTCAATATAAAATTATCATGGATACTAATTTTAATGACTTAAATTGATATAATATAAAAATATAAATGATATTAATAATTAAATTTTTTCCAAAACCAAATATCACTTGAAAATAATTGATTCAAAGAAAAGTATAAACATAAATATTTTATTCAAGAAAAATTTTAATTAATTATAATTTTTTTTCATAGAATTTGTAAGCTCAATAAATATTCTTAGAATCATATTTTTTTCCTTAAACCATATTTTATTACATTAAAGTCTTTTTATAATTTTAAGTCATTATAATGTAATGATAAATTCATACATGTTATATATTTCGGGAAAACCATATATTCCTACTAAAACTGAGATTTTTAGAAAAAAATCCAAAATTCATTGTATGATTATTTTTATACGATGAATTAAAAAATAGATTATTTGGATCAATTGGAAATTTTAAAATTGAATTTTTAAATAAAGTATTGAATAAAGGATATTTAGAGTTTGTTTGTATAATATTATGGTGTTTTTATACCACAATAATGGCTCATGTATTACATGCACCGCAAAAATAATTTCATCCTATAAATTAGGTTATATATAAAGTATAGATAATACGTGGATATTAATTTCTTATAACATCATCATTCTCTAATGTTTCCACTTCTAGTTTGTGATTACTCCAAAGGAACTTCACCCATTGTGTTATCTGATTCAACAATACTTACTTTCTTGTATCAATAATCATGATAGGATTCTCATTATAAGATGATTATGGCTCTAAAATATTCCCTTAGATGTGATCAAATGTGTTGGATCTAATATGTATTTCACTAGTAATGGATCATGGAATACATCTTGCAATTTAAAAAGTTTGGGTGGTATATCCAATCATTTATCTATATCTCCGATTATATTGATTACTTTAAAAGGCCCAATGTACCTTGGGATTGGCAACCCATTTTTATCAAATATTACAACTTACTTTGAATGGTGAATCCTTAAAGAATACATGAACCCAAAATTTTTTTTGAACTCATTTTATTTATTATTAGCATAGATTTTTTGTATACTCTAGGATTGTTTAATATGATCTTGAAATTTTCATGCTTTAATATTCATCTGGTCTACTAACTCTAGGGAATGTAACATTCTTTCTCTATCTTATTCGCATATAAATATTTATATTGTATAATATTTATGCTTTAATTGAAGCTATTATTTCATAATAATTTCATCCTATAGTAGATAATGAACCCACATACCTTGGAATTTAAGAGAAAATTATCTTTATATGTGTTCCAAATCTTGTATATTACTTTCAAACATTCCATCATTTTGTGGAAAATTGGAAGTGCGTTGTTATATATTAGTGTCTAGATCCTTTTGAAGAGTATTCTAGAATTTTTATTTGAACCAAAGGTAATGATCAAATATATTTGATAGTGGCGACAGATTATGATATATGAATTCATTGATATAGAGCTTGGTGAAGTTCTCATGGTTTTCTCTTCAATAATCACTATGAAATGAGAATAATTAGTAAGATTATCAATGATTACCCATACAAAACCATTATTACTTATAAAATTAGTTAGTTTTGGGAAAAATTACATAGTAACATTTTCCCAATTCCATATATTTATATTATGTGATTTCGTGACACCCTTAGGATGTTATCCATTAGCCTTTACCTACTGATATACTAAGAATATAGAAATGTGGTCCATGGTTTCATATTTCATCCCATAATAATAGAAATAGTTTCTTATGTCAATATTCATCTTTGTGCAACCAAGTTTTATAGATAAATTTTATCTGTGTGCTTTATCTAGTAGTTTGAATTTCTATTCTAGTATGCATGAAGCCTATAACCACTTTTCAAACTTCAATACCTTATCCCTATAAATGAATTCCATAAATTTCCCATAATTAATTTCTTTAACCTTCCTTTTCATCTTCTAATAATCATTTTAGGAATTATATATATGTTCGAGAAATAATATTTATGTAATTTCATTAAAAGTGAAAGATTGTTCCCTTTTCCTAAAAATCACCATATCTACCTTTACCATATCTCTCTATATAGAATCATTGTTAATCATAACTTTGGTTATAACTGTATGGCCCCTCCTACTCAAAGAATTAGAAACCTTGTTTTCCATCCAAGGGTGGTATTTTATCAATCACTCAAAGACCTTATGTATTTCTAACAATTTTCTTTTCCACATGTTTCACTTCTTCTATTATAATATATACATAAAAATATTATGATTAGAATATGTATATCAAATATTTCCCCATAGAAGTAATTTTTAAAAATTATCAAGAAAATATTATGGTTTATAACTCAATTATATGAGTTGGGGAGTTCTATTCATGGGTTTTCAATATCCTTGATGCATAGGATATCAACCCATCATTTTACATAATGGAATAACCATGTCTTTTATTCAATGCGTCACTATAAATTTCAAATACCCCCTCACCTGATGATAGTGTTAATATCAATTTTTTGATCAGTATCCAATTCATTCCAACAAAACATTACTTATACTACCTTGAACATGTGAATTTAATTCATTTATAATTTAATATGGAGACCAAATATTCTTATTGAAAAACCTTAAACAAACAGTTAGTAACAACTTACTAATCCTAGGAAATTTTAGGTATTCGTTATATTATTTGTTATGTGATATAATTTTAATACCATTTACTTTTAAGTGATAATATATATTCCATCCTTGGAGACAATAAATCCATGAAAAGAAACTTTATTGAGCCAAAATTTACTCTTATTATATCTCACATATAATTGTTCTTTATGAGGGTCTCTTGAATTATTTGTTGATAAATATCACGATCTTTATAATTCTTAATGAATATCAAGATATCATCAATGAATTCCACCAAAAATTTATCTAGATAATCCTTGAACATTTAATTCATCTGGTCCATAAATTGAAAAGTGGGATTAGTCAACCAAAAGGCATAACTATAAACCCTTAATGTTCAGACATTTTTCAGAATGTCGTCTTTAGTATTTCACACTTATTCACTCTTAGCTGATGATAACCAATGTGAATTTCAATATTTGAAATGTATTTTAATCCTTTATGTTGATCATATATTTCACCAATTCATGGTAAAATATCCATATTCTTTATTTTAATCGAATTAATATCCCTATAATTGATTCACACTCTCATAAACCCATCCTTATTTTTCATGAATGAAATATCCCCATGGTGTAAGACTAACCTACATAAATCCTCTATCTCTAAACTCATTATGATGTTTCATAAACTCCATAAACTCATGGGGTACCATTTTATAAGGTGTTTTAGATATACATATTAAATAAGAAATGGGTTCAATAGGGAACTCAACTTCATGATTTGGTGGATAATCATGAAATTCCTCCAAGAAAACATCAATGAATATTTGTACCATATGTACACCCGTTATCCTTGTGATATCATCATTACACATAGATCACTCTTGATATTACCATCTTCCTAGAATTTCATTAAGGGGAGGTATTGGGGAAGAATCCATAAAAAATTTATATGATGATGTTTATTCACCAAAGACAAGAGATTTTATGTTAACTTCCTAAATAATAATCACCTTCTCTTAGAAATAATTTTTTACATTTTGCATTAAAATATATACCATTATAATAATTACATCAAATTTAATCATTTTTATGACAACCGAGTTTGAAAATATGGTTTTCCCCTGCATCATGATTGGAAAAGCCTAACAAATATTTGATTTAATAATACATACACTCCGTGTTTAACTAATAATTCCCCTACAATGTTTTTAGGGAAACATATTGTGTTTTTAGAAAACATGGGAGATATAAAATATTGTGAAGATCTAGAATTATATAACACATTATAAAACTTTGAGGAAAAAGTCAATATACCTACTATAATATCATTAATACCTTCATCTAAATATATGATCATCTAATAAACTTGGAATTTATCTATCAGTGTTTTCTAAGGTAAATTACACGAATTTTTGGGGAATCGGTTCTTATAATATCACTTATCCTTAAAATTAAATCACTGAAAATCAATAAAACATCCATTTACCATTCAATGGTAATATTTTTAAAACTTTTCTATACTCATATAACAAAATTTAGTTCCCTTAGTGTAAGACACGTAGTGTTTCCTCTATCATTTATCACATGTGATAAATCCCATCTTTCTTATATTTCCATTTGTATCATTTTTCTTCACATGATGACCAGATGACCTCTTCATAAACTAATTTATCTTGGAAAAAATAGTTTAGAAGATCTTATTTTCAATCTTAATGGTTTTTGAGAGTATATCATCATATGATGAAGAAGTCTGAGAGACCAATTCATATTTAATTCTTATCTTTAACCAATGAAATACAAGATCAATCTTAATTTTTTGGTCTATGTACATAATATACATCATTCCTATCTTGACATATAACTTTATGCTAAAAAAACTATAGTTTCCTTCTCCTTTTGTCTCATATAGAGTAACTCCATTTCATTTTATTTTATTTTCCCCATAGTAAAGTATTTTTCATAAAATACTTCATTAATTGTTAGTAATTCTATGTTCTTTATCTCAACATACTTTGAAGAGTTTTCATTTAGTGACCACCATAGGTTTTTATCTCCCTTATGATGAAAGACCTTCAAAATTATTTTTACCTTTCACTACTTACCATAATGATAAATATTTTCTCTAGGGACTTGATCCATTATTTTGATACCATTGGATTGGAAGTTATACATAATTTTATAGGCAGTTATATCATGAAGTGGTCTAAAATAGTTATAAAATGCTTCAGACCACCATATATCTCTACATGGGTGAGATTATTTGTCATAACCTAGGTCAAAAACCTTAATATATTTGTTAAATGATTATCCTCAACTCCGGCTTCATTAAAATGTTTTGTGGGAATATCCTTAAATTGGATATGGGTATTGATATGGTTCCCATTCCTCCTATTTATCGCCATCTTTCTACAATGGAATACATAATATTACCTATAGATAGTGAATGGTAAAATAAATTTTCTTTCATGTTTTCAATAGTGTTTCATAGAGATATTGAATGTTATTTATCATACCAGTGCTATTTAATTAGGTTCTTCTAAATCTAGTCCCTAAGTTTCCTACTATACTTACACTGATACAAACTGTAACATCATGGACTCTTTAAACCAAGAGATAATAGATATATTACATTATTAGAGTAAAATATAGTATTACTCAAAAGATCGAATGAGTTATTAGTATAGTATGAATAGATACATACATAAATTTTATTTGAAAACATAAGATACAATATGAAGACATTGTGAGAAAATTATTTTCTGTTGAATAATTTTCTTGATAATTACACATAGTTCATATCCTGATTTACTAGGTATTGGAAAAAAATATGGGTGTGACCTGATTCTTTGTAAATAGTATAATTCAATGGATTCTATCAAAAAATAAACAAGGAAGAAGTCATATATAATGAATAAATAAAGAAAATGAATCCATAATCATAAAAAAACAAAGAGGTTTCTATATCCATGAAAGTAAATGAAAATATAGGTAGCAATAATCATTGAGACCATACTATAGGAATGTATAATTCAAATCAAAAAAACATTCTTTTATGGCCTTGTTATAAGACACTACCTCATCATGGAAAGTGATATAAAACAAAACAAAAACTATCTAGTCTCATGAGACTTTTCAACGCATCGAGGGGCTATATAATTCTTGGTCCAAACCATCACCAGATTATTTCCAATGCATCCCCATAAGTGTCAACTAGACCTTTTATACCATTCCATATGAAACCACTTATTTAATAAAATAAGTTTTTTTGTATAATGAGAACTATGTAAATCAAATACTTACCCATTCTATATAATAATATGGATGTCTATATGAACTTCCCTTATTCATCCTCGAATATTTGGGTTATAATCAATGTAATAGTTATACCATTATCAAAGAAATATTGGGTTGATGGTACATTAAATGTGATGAGATATCCATGGAAGATAATAATTATATTAACTAATTTTCAACACTATGAGACCAAGGAAATGGTACGATAAAATCCTCAATCATTGTTCATAACAGTGTATGAATATTCCTAATCATATCCCTCAGTAGGGTCACACTAGTTATGCTTTATTTGTTCCACTCATTATTCATTAGGGTGATGATTGAGTCAATACTCAACCAATACCTTTTGTGTTACTTACACTTAGGTTAATATGTTCCTCTACGGAATGCACTTTATAGTATTCAGACATGGCTATATTTTATATGAAATTTCACACACTTTTACATAACCAAATGCTTTGTTTTTCTCCACCATAGAAAATATTGATATTTATAGTAGTGTGTAGTGATCTCCAAGAGAGTGGAGTGGTGATGTTTAGGACAATGATTCCAAAATATTCCTGGCATACACAAGTGGAACTTAGGGTGTATGGAATTTTTGTTGGTTAGGTATCAGATCTGGGTGGAATAGATGAGAAGTATAAGAACAAGAATTGTCAAGTGAGGAACACAAATATGGATGGGGTTCCAATATTTAGTGATTACTGTAATCTAATAAACTCCCAAGGTGAGGTGTTAATAACTCCCAATATACAAGAAGAAAATGGCATAAAAATGTACTTTCTAATATACAACTCAGAGTATAGGAAACCTCAGTGGTCCAATTTAACCAATTTGGGCCCTTGAGAGAGGTTGTCCCTAACTCCAAAGTAGAAAATGGTTGGATATCAGTGAGATAAATAAAGAAGATGAAGAATGTTGGATGTGTTGAATAAAGTTAGAAGATGGACAAGATTTATTCTCCCAAAACGTTTTTTATTAATTGTAGAGAGATTGATGAAGTACATACCTAGGATTCTAACTGATAAGTGGATACCCTTGTTAAAGGATTTTTTTTCTCAGGTAGGTAGAACAGGAAAAAAGACTCTCAGGATTCTTGGGACTTTGTATCCCTTTCAAAGAATAAGACCATGAAAAGTAAATACTATTCCTCCCTTCTTAAACCATTACTGACTAGAGAAACGGGAAGGAAGGGAACTTCTAGGGGAGCCATGAGCCAAGGTTGTGAGGGAAACTATACTTCAATAGCTCCCTCAGACTCCATCCCCTCAGAGGTGGGTGCATCTTAAGGTGATCAGAAGGGAGATACTGTGAGACCCCTAGTTCTTAATGGAAAGACGATAGGGGCATTCAGTAAGATTGGGAAGGCTAAAAAAGAAGAGATCAGTTGTTCAAGAATTATGTATGATGCCTTGATAGTGGAGGAGTGGGATAGACTCGAGAATGGGAGGTATCCATAGAATCTCAGCTTAGAACAGATGGCGTGGTACACTTCTCAACTTGATGTCTTGTTTCTAGATTTTGGCTATCCTGTAGATATGTACTCATTACTACAGTTGATGGATTTTATTGTAATCAAGTTAGAGGGTTTTATCTCCTCAAACCTAGATAGTGAAATCAAAGACTTAATGTGGAAGTACTAGGCTGATCCAGCTATGCAGCCTGTCCAATGAGGTATGCTTTTGTTTTGGTATTCCAGTTGTTTTTTTCTACAGTGGATTGTTTCTATTTTAAGGTCTAATGATTTACCCATAGTGGGGTCTTTTGAAAAGGAAAAAATTTATTTGAAGGAGGTAAATCTTGAATAAAAAATATTTGAAGTAGTTTTAAAAATAAATTCTTGTAAATACATTAAATTTCATTATTAATATTGTAATAGTCTTCAATGGAAATGTATGCACCACACAACAACAAATAGATAGTGAATATAACTTATGTCCCAAAGAATGGATATTGAGATGGAGAAACCCAATTTATGGATTTGGTAATAGTTCAATAAAAACCCCTGAAAAAGTGAGCTTCAAATTATTCAAGTACCATGAGTAAATTAATTTTTTATTACATCATCTCAAATAGGTAGTATTTATACCACTTAGATGAAATTCTGTTCTTAATACAAAAGTTGTATCAAATTGAGGAATTTGAGATGAAAAAACCTTACCATTATCACGAATTACATATAAATTAACCTCATATATCTTGAACATAGTCCTATTAATAACTTAATTAATAACCTTTTCCATATCCTCTTTCATTTTTACTCTTTAAAATAGTAGTTCTTTTTATGAATTCTACCTATTTTTTGAATTTGTGTTTATAATTGTGATTGTTTATACTAGTATCATAATAGCACTATCCATATTCATTCTTACATCAAAGGTAATAATTAATAGGTAATTTAAGTTACTATTGGGCATGATTTATAATCATTTATTATATTTAAAATTCCTTCATGTGTGCTTTAGAATTTTTCGATGAAGATGAAGCTGATAACAAACATGATTCAGTGCATCTTATCGAACGAAGGGAATTTACTTAATTAAATAAGTTAATATTAATTTAATATATCCAAAAAAAAAAAATAATAAAAATTTAAAATTTAGATTATTTATTCAAGTAATTATTTTCCAATAGTCATTCATCATATAAATTCATAGTATCATTCAGGATGGTGGTTAAACCAACCCAAACATGGACATACTCTAATTTAATGAATGATTTTTAGTTTTTTTTCTATAATAACATTATAGTATATGAATAGAAATATTATTAAGTGTTTATTAGTGTGATGTGTTATTATTTTAAATTATGTTGAAGAAGAGGTAATAGAAGTGAAAGTATTACACAATTTGAAAAAGGATATTCTATTAGTATGATAATTTAAAATGATTTAATTAATGATTATTGTTTTTTGATAATATAATTAATTGGAAATATAATTTTTCATAAAATAACCTTAATAATTCATATAAATTATATTTATAGTTTAATATCATCCTTTCTTGGTGGTGACAAAATACAAAGCACATTACATTATGGAGGCCGTAGTCTGCACAATGCACAAATGACAGTATTGTTTTTTCTTCATGGATTGGGTGGATGAATAAACAATAATAATAACCTTAATATAGTAAAATTAGAGTATATAAATTAAAATAATATAATTTTATATTTTTTTAAGAAAAAATATTAATGAATATATTTATGAATAAAAGATATGTAGTTGATAATACGCATGTAAGGGGCGAGAATTTTCTTTCGAAGTATCCTTGGAAAAGAACAAAATTTTCTAACTAATGGTGACCCTAACATTTTAAAATGGGGATATGGTTCTAGGAGGACAAATATTATGGAGTTTAAAGGATAATTTTTTAGATATTTTAGTTCTGATTTTTTGGGAGTTTTACCTTTTATAAGTGAAGGGAAGAGTATCTTTTGAAGTGACCCATACATTTTAAACAATGTTTAGTTACTATTAACATGTAAATGGGAAAAAGTGGAAAAAAATAAGTAGGGATATTGTGTTTTGGTCCACAATAACCATAATAAATATTCATTTGTATAAATATTGAGTGTTTTATGGATTTTTTTTAAATTTTAACTTTCACCCTAATTTACTTTTACATTGGTAATTAATTTCTAACATTATTAATTAGTTTTAATGAAAAAGATTAATATTGAACCGTTTACCTAATTTTATACAACTGATTTCAAATTTTAAAATTATTCTATCTAATAAAATTTCTAAATGTTTGAAAAGGTAATCTATAATGTACACACTTATTCATGTAAAAAAGGTTTTAGTTAAATAAAAATTTTATAATTTAAATTTACATATAAGATAAAATTATCTTGGTTAGTGATTTAAATTAAATAGATTTATTTATTATAATAAAGTAAATTATATGAGGATCTCAAGGAAATACAAAACCAAATATGCATTGAAAATACTTGATTCAATGAAAGGATGGAAAATGTTTTTATTATTATAATAAAACTGTAGTTAGTTATAAAAAAGATGTATATAGAATTTATAAGCTCAAAAAATATTTTAAAACACATATTTTAATTTATTAAAATCAGGATTTGTTATTTTAAAAGTTTTTAAATTTATGTGTCATTATTTTATAATTATAAAGTCTTATAAATTACTAGTTTTATGAAAAAAATATTTTTATCTACAAACATAACTTCTTAGAAAACCTAATAAATTAATTATAAGATAATTTCAAGAGGATAAATTAAAAAATGTTTTTTTGTTTAATTTTGAATTATAAAATTTAACTTTTTATTTATTTAAAATAAAGTCTCTTTATAGATGGATTATCATGGATGTAGTGTTTACCTGCTAAAATAATATCTCAGGTATAAAAATAATCAAAGGAAAGGGGATTTATTAACTCTGTACCCTTTCATTGAATTAAAATATTTGTTATTTAAATTTGTTATTCTAGTTTTGGTTTTCTATACCCATTTAAATATATTATATTTTATTTCATCTTGTTTCTAAATAATTTACCTTTCCTTCTCATTATCATTTATTGAATAATTCACACCTTATAAAACATGATCTTACATTTTTTGGATGATATATTTTTTTATATAAATATTTAAAATACAATGGTTCACCTAAAAATGATTTTTAAATGGAATTATTTTATTTTTTATAAAATTAGAAAAACATTATGAAAACTAATTTTATTATTTCTCTTATATTTATCTCGCATAATATAGGATCCACTATAAATGACAATTATCATTAATGTGTCACCCCCAAAAATATCATTTGATATATGTTATATGAGTGACTAATTTTGGAGTCATCTGATCCATTTTTTGGATGCTTATTTTTTGATACCAAATTAAAATGTTATGCAACCATATTTATTTCCATGTGTTATCCATGCCCTGATTTTAAAGGATGTATGATTCATTTAAGGAGTCTGATGTATTTATTTATACAAAATTATGTTATGAGAGGGGCAAAAGATATATTTCCCTCCAATTAATTTTTTAATGTTTACAGCTCATGAGACAACATGTGTGGAACATGAATGGTTATTCTAGACTAATATGTAGTGGGAAATGTTTTTATATTATGATATGGTTTTCTTTGTTTAGATACTTGAAATATGTTTGGATTTTATATTATCATTTTTTAACATTCCTAATTTATGTCACCATGGATCATGATGAATGATTTATGATTCCATCTTATTATTCTATGGTAGAAGTTATTATTTAAGGACCATTCTTTAATGACAATATATTTCAATTCGATGATATATTATCAGGTTACCATGTCTCATGATAACTTCTAGTTTTATTATATTATTCCTTCAATCATTATATCTTTCTCTCCAATACATTTATTTATATTTAGAAAAAATGGCCCAATTTTGATGGTTATGTGGGAACCTATATAAACTAAGGGGATATTTTAGGGGCCTAATTTCACACCCCAATATTTTATGAGATAGATTATTTTAATTACTTTTATGTTGTATGCTACACCATGATTATCTTGTTCTATACGCAACATTGTATTAGCCTGCAGTATAGACAATTGTATTCTTGGCTTGTGTTGCACACAATTTCATGTTCTTTTGATATAATTTATTTCATGAAAAATTGAGTATAGATTTTGTTAAATGTATAAATGAAATAATTTTGGAATTTTATACACAAAATCGAAGGAATCTATACTACATGCAACATTGACTTGGCTTGCATTACACGAAAGAGAGACCTACCTGGATACCTTGCGTTGTACGTGATAATGAGTTTCCGTAAACAATGACATACTATTAAAATATTATTATTTAATGGGATATAAACTGGAAATTATGAATATTTTAACCACATTTTAAATTTTATATAAAGTTGGCATAAATCTTACATATTTTATATATCATGGTATGAGAAAAAAATAAATTTTTTCGGATAAAAGATGTATTTTTCCAAAAATTCAGTTTTACCTCCTTTTGATGGGGCACCCATTATAAATATAGATTTTGACACTTTTATAAGTTAAATTTGAAAAAATAATGTTCTTATTTGGAATAAGTACATAAATTTGTTTTGTGAATTGTTGGTATTTTTCAGATAAAATTCACATTTTAATGAATAACGAAAAATACTGCATTTTAACTTAAAATTGCTTTTCAATCTAATTTATTTATATAGTTAGATTACTATTTTAATTGGTTTTAATGTTTAATTGGATTATATTTTTTACCATTTAATATCAATTTGGTAATTTTATGTAATTTTACTTTTAAATTGGACATAAACACATGTCAATCTTTTGATAGTTATTATTTCTTAAAAACCTGCTTTTTGGTTTTGATAATAAGAATTAATTTTTAATTAATTAATGAAATTTATATGTTTTGAATTTTGAAAAATGGATTTCATTTTTGGAATCATAAGGTTAAAATTTTCTAAATATGTATCTTTTTTTTGGACATTATGAATAGTAATTTTAGTAATTATTTTATTTACCATGGTTAAAGGGTAAATCTGGTAAATATGGGTAAAAAATAATATTATTGTAATATTTAACATCCCTCAAACATGACCTAATAAAATTTTACTATATATTTCATACCATGTTCATCCTTGGGTAAATTTTGGGACCCCATGGCACCACTTGGATGTGAAAATGACATTTTATAAGAATTAATTTCAAATAAAGAGAAATAAGACATAAACTTGTTTCTTTTTAATAAAACAATTTTAATATGGGTATATAAATATGATAATTTGTAATATAAATAATAATTGTAAAGATACATATATTTCCTACATAATTTTATTTTATTTATAGTTTTTATACACCAAATAAAAAAATTTATTTATGACCCAATGATAATGTAGTGATTACCATATTAATGAATTGTTTAAATAAATGATATTATAAATATTAAAATAAAATTATATTGAAAATTTTAATACCATAAAAAAATTTATAGATTATTATGACTTATTATATTTTAATTAATGATGTTTTTTGAAAGAATAATTTTTTAAGGATTTTTAAAAAGTCATGATATGAATAGTATAAAAATTGACATAAATGAACTTTTAAAACAAATAATATATTATTAAATGATATGATAGTCTTAAAAGTCTAATTTTCATACAAATGACTTAGATAATGTTGAAACTGTAATTAATTAACCCCTTTAGGTTTAATTGGAATTTTATAGTGACTATATTAACCACATATTATGAATATACTAGAAGATAAGGTTAGAGTAAAATTAGTTCACTAAGGGTTAAAGCAGAACAATATGGTTACATTTGAGACATAAAATTTTGTAAAACATATTAGTTGAGATGATTTATAACAATACTCCTCTCAAATTATAGTTTCATTATTTTTTTACCTTTTGGAAACCAAAAATCATTTTTATAATAAAATAATATTTCAATACCTTCCTAAAGTGCACCTCCTTGTCTCTTATAAAATGGAATCTCCTCACACTTTTCTTCACACCCCCATGAACCTTATATCTCAACCAAACCTTGACCAATTATCCTATAAACATTCTTATTTAACATGTGAAGGTCCTGGTTTTTTGAAAAGACAATCCCTAGTGTCGATATAAAGTGATCCCAAGGAAGTCCAACGAAGAAGAGGTAATTTATTTAGCAATTCAATTCAATTTAATTTATTATTATACATCATATATATATGTTTATTCCATATTATATTGTATTATACATGATGATATTTTCTTATAATTATTGGAAAAACTTATACCTCATTTTATTCATCCTATGAATAACAATATCACCGTGCATGTATACGTACAACGTACCGTCTGCACAATGTGGTGTATTTTTTATTCAAAAGAAAATATTTTATTACAATGTGTATAATGAATACTATAATGGGTATAAATAATGAATTTAAAGTGATAAATTTTCTTTATAATTAATATACCATCCAGTTAAATACCATTTAACTGTAAAGAGAATGATACTATTGCAAGGGCGTACGTACAACCTACCGTCTCCACTACATGGTGATATTCACTATCCCATTTAACAATTAAATAATGATTATAAAATTTATATAATGAGTGAAAATAGAAAATATGAACTTAATTTCATGAATTTAATACATCGTATTCATAACAAATATGACTTACACGATAAAAAAGGATCGGGAAAATGAAGCAGTTAACACACGAAATAATGGTAATATTGAAATATTATTAACAAAATGATATAATAGGATCATGTATGATATCATAAATATGGATATTGTTTGGGTATACTTTAATAAAATTATTTGACCATTATACCTGAGGTGACCACACCCTCGACTAATTAAAATTACAAGGTAAGGGAGAATTTTTCAATCTCACCATTATTCGAGATCATTTCTATGTAAATGTTTACTAGGGGTATATTTATCATCCATGTACATGATTTCTAAAAATGTTTTCTAAAAATATTTAATATTATTCTATATATGTTTAAAGTCATTTGTACCCATATTTTACTTGTACTACATGGTATAGACATAATCTTTCTGTTGTTTACAATACGTTTTAATTTTTGACATTTCTAAAAAAAGTACAATGATAATGTTTTTTTACTTATGCAGCATGAATAGATTTTATGATTTCATGATGCATTAGTACCAAGAAGTTTCTTCTATACTATTTCAGGTTTGTTTTAAACTAAATTATTTTCTTCTAAAATTTCAGGACATTTTGTGGAATGAAAATTTTTTTAAGAAGAAAGGATATTTTTCTCAAGAATTAAGTTCAAGTGTCTTATTAAAATTATTTTCCATATAAGATGAAGCTCTTTAAATAGGGTTATGTTTTTATCCATATTATTGCTATGATTTTATTATGTTAATGTTGGAATTATATTTTATATGGATTATTTTTTGATTAAATGATTTTTAAGAAACTCATTTTATTTATTGGGTTATGCTCTGATGAATGATTTAGGTTTTTGTGGGACATGTTAGAATGATTTAATTATATGATGGGAGGGGCTTATATCTACATCTAGTTCATTTGGTAAATATCTATATCTCATTAGATAGACATGAATGGAATAATAATTACATCTGGTTTAGTTGTGGACTTTGTCTACTATGATTGTCTTGGAAGCAATGCCTTGACTACAATGGAAATCATATTATATTATTATTAGTTTTCCAAAATTACATGTTTTAATCCAATGATATTATATAATGGTTAATTTTACTTTATGATCTTTGCCTTATATACTACCATGATTTATTTAATGACTTAATACTTTGTTGTTTAAACGTTATGTTCATCTTTTTATATTCAAATATTTATTGTTTGTTTTATGTTCTCCATGTTTGTCTTTCGTAAGAATTAGAGCTCACCCTTTTTATAATTTCAATTTCCCCAGTGTATAATGAATGGTTTTAAGTTTAAAAACTAAAGGGAAATATCTTTATGGGATGTGTTGAAGATCCTTCACCAAGTTAGTAGATTATGTTTTGAGTGTCCAAAGACACTAAACTAGTATGATATTTGGGAATGTATTTTGTGTAATGTATTAAGTATTCTGAAAAATATTTGTAATGTACTTGTATGTCAATCTTGGGTCTTTAGAGTTTTTATGAGAATGAAGGTCTAGTTAACCATTAGAAATTAGGATGTGAAAACATTAGTGATATCCCTAGAGATATTTCTATGATATGTCTCGGGATGTACATAAGGTTTAGCATATATAGAGGTTACAGTCCTATAATTATGATAATGATCATGAATAACCTAGGATTAAACCTAATATTTTAGGATTTAAATTAATCCCCCTTGATTATGTTTTATTCCTGGTATGATTTTTTCCTCCCACACTATTCTTTTTCAGTTTTAGACGTTGGTTGTATCCCGATGGAAGCGTGCTATGATCAATGAAATGGGAAATGCAGTGATCATCCTCATAAACTACTAAATGTTATGGGAGATGGAATGAAAAGTATTATTTTTATACTTACACATGATATGAATCATTTTGGACTTCCAAATGAGCATAGAAGGGAACAATATACTATTGAGTCCTTAATGAGGAAACATCCACCTTCTTTTAGTGGGTCTTTTGATCCACTTGTTGCTAAACAATGGATTTGTTCCACTAAAAATATATTTTACATCCTTTTTTATTCATAACATGAAAAAGTCATTTTGGATTTTTATTGTTTAGAAGGTGAAGCACACTATTGGTGGACTCTAATTAAGAATACAAGGTAGCAATATGAAATTGAATCCATGTAATGGGATGAGTTTGAGAACTTATTTTTCAATTTATACTTCTCTCATAATATTCAAAACAATATGGAAAATGAGTTCCTTGACCTTAAAAAATTTATGATGAATATGTTGGTACATAGAAGGAGAATTTTTCAATACATTGAAGGTATGATTTCAACTTTATCATCCAACCTTAATGTAAAGTTGATCATTTCTTTAGTGGCTTAAAACCAAGTATTCAAAGGGCATTAATTATAAGATAATTTTGTATGTATGAAGATATTTTGTGTTGTGCTATCCAGGTAAAACTGGAAGTTAGTTTTACATATCCATATCATGGTTTTGACAAGAAATAAAAGATAGAGTAGAAGGCAATATCTCAAAAAATGGTGAAAAGAAGATGAATATTTCCTTATGCACAAAGTGTAGAAAGAAGCATCGTGGAGATTTTCATAAAGGGACTAGAAAATGTTTCAAGTGTGGAAAAGAATGTAATCAAGCAGTTGATTGCCGAAGTAATGGGAAAAAGGATGATAATGACATGAATAGAGATAAAATACATAGAACACACCCCCAACATTTCAATGATACAAGTGAAAGGAAATGTGGAATTATGCTAATCAATGCCCAAATTCAAGGGTTAATGATGATGATCGATTTCAAAAACATATTAAAAGAAAAGATAAAGGAAAATCACATGCAATCAGTATTTGTGATGTTGATTATGACAATTAAGTGGTGGAATTATTAAGTGTTTATATAATGGGATTGAAAAATAGTATCGTGGAATCTCTTTTATAGTATTATGGAATATTGGAATGTCTATGTATTGGTCCATTGTGGTTTTCCAAAATTATATGGTAATAGTATTCATGAAAAGTGATTGAAATTTTTTTAGAAAGAACATGTGATGAACATAATGAAGGGATAAAGAGATAATGAGATGTTTGACAGTAATAATGATTTTATTACTGATATAAGGACAAAGTGATATCATGATTTGAGTATATAGATTTTTTGGGATTTTTGGTATGTGAACAGAGTTAACTTTTAACATCATTCATGTTTTCACTAAGGTACTATGGTAATTCCTGTTTCAATAGAACACACGATTAAGGTATTCACATGTTTGGAATGTAAAAATAAAGAACTTCCTTAAGAGATATGGTAAACAAATGTTAAGATGATTTAGTTCACCACTTTCTAAATTATTATATTTTCAACTTTTGGAAGAATTATAATTTTATCCATTTATAGATTCTATAAATTATATTCTAGTTGATGTTTGTTAGATTAATGTATTATCTCACTATAGTTGGAATTATTAATATTTGATAACCTGTTGCAAACTATTTTTTGAGACAGATGGAATGCCATATCATTCTATCGCATGACCTTCTAACACTTCAAGAATGAAAAATTCACCTTAATTTATTTAAATAAGAGTTGAATTGAAAATTATTCAGGGAACAACCACCAGTTAGATTATATTGAAATCATGCATTTATTTCTCATCATGTAAAAATTCATCAACTTGAAGAAAATGATCTTGAAACAAAAAAGGTTATCCTTGTACCTTCTTATTTGATGAATAAGGGTATCCATTAAACCATTATATA